>CM021101.1:15444328-16141520 GCA_007115665.2 Sequoiadendron giganteum | reverse complement strand
GAGAAAATTCGATCGTCTGAGGAGTCAAAAATCAAATCGGAGGTGGACCTCCTCGTCGCTGTTCTTCGGAATAGGCGAACACCTTACCAAGGCCCAGGATTTCCCACGATCGTCCACGTAAATTCAAACTTAAAAACTCAAAAATTCATGTGGCCAAGCTCGTCTCAGATCTCGGCCTCTGGATTTCCCCTTGCAGGTTTCCATGGTGTCCTCGCCATTCTAAACGGCCTCCCCCGAGCATCTTTCCAACTCTCGGATTCCGGCCCTGTGAAGTCCGTGTCAAAGCTTGGGAAAATAAAAAAATCAGCAAAGAAGCAAACTATCCCTAGGATCCGATCCTCAGAATTCTGTTCCTAGAATTCCATGTTGATTTCGCCGTTCTGATGGCCTGTCTCGAGCATCTCTCCAGACCTCGGAGCCTGACCGTGTGGAGCCTGATTCCAAATTCTTAAAGAGCAACCAAAATCCAAACTCAGTTCGGACCCTGAACTCTGGAATTCCGTTCCCAGAATTCCGTGTCGCTTTTGCCATTTTACACGGCGGTCCTGGGACGTCTTTCTGAGTCCTGGACCCTGGTCCTCATTTCGCCTTATAAGAAACTTGAATGAAAAACCAAACGCCCAAGGTGTATTCGGACCCTGACCCTCGGATTTCCGCTTCTGGAATTCCGTTCCACTGGCGCCGCTTTACACAACAAATTCAAAATGACTCTTCGACCTTTGGGCCTCGACCATCTGTTTGCCGCTATGCTCCCAAAACTCCTAAAATTTGTCTCTGAGGATTGTCTTCTGGAATTCCCTTCTCGAACTGCCTCTTGCATTTCTCTATCCCAGATGGCTGACTTGTAACCACTTCTCAGCGACGGCGGTCCGAGCTCCGAATTTTGGCACCTGGGGTTCCATATCCTTTGTGTCGTTTCCAACGACTGTCCTACAGCTAATGCCTGGACTCCCAAATGAAGGATCAAATGAACTCCAAATCCAAAATAGAATTTGATCCACTTGCTAAAATTAGGTCTTCCTTCACGTCAACCCTTATTTGACCAAATCCAACACCGGGAAATGCCTTTGGGAGTTCCATACCTAATTTTCCCTTCCAAACGACATTCTGTTAAGGGAACTCTGACCCTAGGAACCTGAGTTGTCTGCCTTGCTTTGTGACAATGTTGTATCAAATATTATGTGACTATTGAATATCAATAATGATTGCAGGGATAACTTTGATGTGCAGGGACTTGTCCGGGGTCATTTTTCATGTTTAAATGTTACTGATTCATGTTTTTTGTGCAGGATTTATGGAATTTGGCGTAAAAACTTCTACTGCCTCCAAGGAGAAGGAGAAAGGAATAGCTAAGACACCTCGAGGCAAGGAGGATAAAGACCTGATGAAGTACGAGTTTCAAGGGGTCCCCTTACAATCTAGAGTCACCACTCTATGGAGAGATGTCACAGATACAAACATCGGTTAGGTCGATGTTGATGAATTTATACAGAGAGTTAGGGTGAATCCCAAGACAGAGAATGCAAGGTTGATAAGGAGCAGCGGAATCACCAAAGCTGCAGGCTTCCCGTTGGCCTTGGTGGCCCCAAAATTGGTAATGGCATGCGTAGAAGCATATTAACCTGAGACCCAAACTATAGTGGGCCGTGATGAGAATGTCCTTGCAGATATGTCCCCATCAGGTATAACGATGACCTTCCACATCCCTGCCTTTAAGAGCATGGAAACCCCCACCATGGAAGAATGTAAAGAACTATGGGAGCAGGATTCACTAAGGTGTAAGAAGCTCATGAATCAGTATTGGTTGAAGGACAAGTGGGGTAGTGCCGGCAAGCTCCCTTAGGAGCTTTTTCGTAGTGATTTATTTGAGGATTACCATGACCTAGTGACCTTGCTAAGTCGAGTGATTGGTTTTCCTGCTGTAACCTTCTTCCAGGAATGAATGTTCTATTTTATGGAGTAGATTCTCCGCGATGATGACACCGCCTTCTATTGGGGGGAGATAATTAGTGATTGCTTCCACAAATAGTTTATAACTGTGAAAAAGACCTCCAAGTTCTTCATGACCTCCTATCTAGTGTACTCCATCGTGGACAGGTGGCACTATCAGGGATTAACTATGATACCTAGTGAGGCATCAAGGGTAGAGCTCAAGCCCTATGATAAGTATCCTCAACTATAGTTCCGAAATTTCAAGAAGGATTATTGTAGGGTGAATGATGCATTCTTTGCCTACATCATTCGATCCCTAGGAGACAACTTTTAAAGAAGAGTTTCACATAGTCTCAGAGCCCTCTTCAGGCAATACGCTTTCTTATACATTCAATTTCCAAGGTTCACTTACATTCGTGCCCAAGGATTCATGGAAAGACCAAACAAGCTGCCCCAGTACCCCAACGATTGGATCATACTAGTAGAGCTGACTTGGTAGCTACAACACATCCACAATATATTGAGCAACAAGCATCTAGTGGATACACCTTACCCCATTGGACTCAACCAAGGGATGTACAAGATTCATACCTCCCAGTGTGCAGGGTACTTAGAAAGGGAGTTGGCCAAATACCACTTCTGGCAATATATAGCTCGGCCTCGAATGGACCCATACGAACATATTATAAAGGCACTGGGATGGGAGTATGCCCACCTCCACAACGTAAAAAATTTCTGGGCCAATTGTAAAGATGATCTTGAGGTGTGGCTGCGACACTACATGCGTATGACTGCTCTTTACGTGCAAAGAATAAATTTGTGCCCGATTCCTGATCAGCTTGAAGAGGATGAGGATACAGTTGTTGATCCAGGGTATGATGCCATCACCAATTTTCCATTGCCTGTGATTGATTGGAATGAGCAAGAGCTTGATGACCTTGACATACTCACTAAGCTCGTTGAGATCCGAACGAAGACATGGATTGACCAATAGGTAGCCCGATTAAAGCAACAAGGAGTCACCTTAACATTTAAGGGACTAGAAAGTGAACCAAGTGGCTCTGATGGACGGGTAGCTACCACTGCAACTGGGGAAACATCCAAAACCCGACCATTGATCAAAACCAAGAAGAGAAAATAAGCCAGTGAGCAGTTGTCCAAACCAAAGGTTTATGCGCACAAGGCATCAAAGGGCGAACCCTCCAAGAAGAAAAGGAAAACAACCAGAGGCACGAAGATGTATGTGGCACCCAAAGGTCGACCCCATGGGACCAAGGGAGAGGGATCTAACTCACCAAGGTCTCTGTCTACTACAATTACTACTGCTACTTCCTCCACCCCGCATACTTCACTTGCATTTTTTGCTTCTTCCCCGCTTGCTGTGGACATCTCTGTCCACCTTGCTTCCACCTCTCCAATCATGCAGATTATTCCCATGGATTCATCCTCTACCATGACCTCACTAATCTCCTCTTCCTCTATGTCTCCTTCCCTTCCCTTATTTTCTGTTGCTTCAACGCTTGCCCTCAACCTCCCAGAATCTTTTGTGAAATACATGCAAAACGTGCCATCTGAGCTTTCGGGGATGCTTACTAATCCAGTGGTGCAAGCTGTAGTAGCTCAGGCTATGGTCCATGCTCCAACTCTCCCTCCACCTTCTGAACCACCAAGAATGGGGGAAACAATACATATATATGATGAACTTGAACGACGATAGCTAGAGGCTGCGACGAGGCCAGAGGACGAGGAATTTGAGTACCATGAGCATCCACTATTCGAACGCTGAGAGATAGATGAGATAGCCTATGAGTCCTCCAGTGAGAGCAGTGAGGAGCTAGATGCTGAACTAATAAGAGAAAAAAATGACCCCGAACTCAATGCACAGTGGGGCAAGCAGCTTAAGGAAATTGAGGATAAGAAGGCCGAGGATCGACTTGCATGAGAAGAGGAAATTTCTGCTCCAAAGACTGAGGGCAGTAGGTCTCCAACTGAGGGGTGCAGAAAAACCCTAGAACATGATGAGGAGGAATCCCTCCATGAAGATGAGCAAGAGGAGAAGCCCGAGGAACATGAACAAGGCCAAGATGAAGAAGAAAAGGGTGCTGAAATGAAGGATCCCTCCAACGAGAAATTGCACGCCAAGTATCCCACTAAGTATGTAACACTTGAACAAGACCCCGATGAGGAGAAGGGGCATGCAAGAACTAAGAAGAGTGCTCTTGTTGTTAGAGCCATTGAGATCGAGAAGGAGGATAGAAGGAATCAAAGTGAACCACCTAGAGAAGAGCCCCAAATGCTGGGTTGGCTGGAAAAAAATTGAGACAAAAGACTCCCACCCTAAAAGATCCCAAGGCAAGGCTGGAAGCCATTCTGGCTAGAGCACAAATAGGCACCAAAAAAGAAAAGAAGCCTAAGATTAGATGAAATGTAACTATGGATGCCTCAAGATCTAGGGTGGTACAAATAGCGATGCCGATGGTTGGAGAACAAGGAATAACTTATGACGTCTCCACCATCGACTTGGGAGTGGCCACGAGGGAGCAAAAGGTTGACCATCTCCAGGAATTGGTTGCCACGATGGTGCACCTTATCCAGCAAGATAAGGTTTCTAAGGAAGAACTCAAAGCACAAGTGGCTGATCTAATAATCTATATTTAGTAATGGTCATCCCTAGATGAGCAGCCCACGACGTCATCCACCCCGCCTTAGTTGCTATCTCAGGAATAGATCAATAAATTAGAAAAGAGAAGGAACTTGGATAAGACTACGAAAAATTGGTTTCGACAGGTCTTAGACATGGGAAAAATAGGTATCAACTTGGATGTTCAGACAATAAATAAGTTCTTGGAGGTACAGAGAACCCTTGAGGGTATGAGATAGGTCTGTGAGGAGTTCCCAAGGAAATACAGATTAGCCTACCCGAAGATTGAGGCCATACTCGCATTGCCAAGCAAGGTTTGGGAGAAAAACCTTGCCTTCAAGGATGACGACCATTGGTTAGTGGATGTATGGAAGTAGGAATTTGGCCATCGGAAATGAAAGCTAGAGAAGATTCTGGAATGAGTTGTTTCAGATATCGAATGAGCCAGGGAGACCAGAGAGGAGTGCGCTCGGTACCTCAAGTTAATGATGGGGTATGAGTTGCCCACTGTCGAGATTAATACTGAAAGCATAAAGCTCCACTTCTTAAAAAACATGGAAGATGGGATGTCAGCTGAGGTTACCATGGACTTCATGAGTTTTACTGCCCGAGCCTTTGCATAGTCATAAATTTTCAGAGATAATGCTGCCAAATATGATGATGACTGGAAGAAGCTCGTCAACAACTCCCAGGAATGGAGCTATCAGATTTTGCAGTCCGACATCATGGAGTTGGACAAGTTCTAGCCTTTGATCTTGAGATTTATGGAGTATGCAGCGTTGAAGAAGTGCGAAGGCAATCCAGTCATCGATGAAGAATTCCTCAAGGAATAGCTATAGCAAAGGGAAAACAACTACAAGACGAAATTGTTACACTGCTATCACTAGATGATAAAATAGGGAAAAGACAAGAAATGTCTTATAAATGAATTGTATTTGGGGGTAGGTGAAACCCTAGTGTAAAGTGAATCTTGGCCACACAATAGAATCAAATCTTGGCCATTAATTTTGCTTTTTGAAAACTATAAATAGGGCTCTCCTCCTCTCATTTTAAGAGAGTTGAGTTGTTGTAAAGGCATACTGCAGAAATTATAATAGAAAATACAGTCATTTCTTGGTGTATTTATGGATTTCTCTACATGTTTCATGATTCTTTTCCCCTTAGTTAAAAATTTATTTCAAATTACTTTGCTGTTATAGTTTCCTTTAGTTAGCTGAAGTGGATTTAGTATGTTGTCTTTGGTTTTGAAGATTTGTGCTATGTGAATGCTTTCCTTGTCCATACTTTTGGTCATTTGCTGTTGGTAAATGACTGTGTAAAGTTAGCCTGGACTATAATTTCATAGCTGTTCATTAAACTTTGTCTTTGTTCATGTTTACATGGCGAATGAATGATGAATATCTACAGTCCTTAGAAGATAACATAGATTTCATGACATTGTGAGAATTCAGATTAAGTGAAATTTTGTTTAAGGAAACTATCTAGAGAAGGAACCTCCATGATCACTGTTCATTGGTAGTTGCAGGTCCAAGAACCGTCCTTCTTCCTTGCCCTCTTCCCTTTTTTGTTAGAAGAAATTTGTGTTAAGGTTCATTGCACATTGTAAAGCCAAATCAGACAAAACAATGGAGTCCAAGACTATTGTCTGAGCCTATAGTGAAGTGTAGTAATTTCATATTCAAAGAATTCCATTCATTGACCCAATTCTCTCACAACTTTAAACCACGTAAGACCACCTTGTGACTCCAACAAAATCACATCAAAAAATTGATATATTCCAAGCATCATGATGACCTGACATCCGAGAGACCTTGGGATAGTGTTCTACAATTTGATTATGGAAGATTGTATTTCAAGAGAGGTAGTGCACCTACGCATTACCTGTGTTGTGAAGTGCATAAAAACACCATCAACACAAGCTAGATTTGATTTATGATCTCCATTGCTCTTCTCCACCTCAGATAAGCATGCAATATTTTGAAGGATTGAATGATTTGATATGTTGAAGTTGATTGCTCATTTTCGCAGCATAACAATAAGATGGAGATGATAGATGAGAAGATTGGAGGAAATTTTGGTAGAGTGTGGATACTAGAAGAAGATAGATCCAAAATGGCCAGTGTGAGGCTTCATGGGAATAGTGTCATCAAATAGGTAGGATCATATGAGACTTTCATACATGATGTTTTCAATTCTCGAATGTGCTCTATTGGATCCCCTGTCCCCTTATACTTAGGAAATGGTGGTGTTGTGAAATATGGGGGAAAGGGTGACATATATAGATTTTGATAAAATGGAAAGGGGCACAATTACTCCATGGAATAGGTCTTCTTGTTGGTCCCCAATTATATATTTGTCATTTGTTGTTGAAGGGCCTATATTTGTTGGATCAAAGTGTTTGCAAGAGATGGTGTTGCACTGGTTTGATTTGGTTTCATGGTATTGGTGTTGAGGTTACATGTCAAATTAGGATTGGACTTGATATTTTATGGTGTGGGACCTTGGTCACCATATTTATGTGTGTTGTTTGGAGTGAAATTAGCATTAAGATTTGTCCCAAAGGTCATGTTTGTGTTTGGTATGGTGCTTTGTAATTAAAGTGTAGGTCCTCGATTTGTTTCTTGAACTTGAAAGGTTGGTCCTTGATTTGAATTTTGGAAGGATGGTGTGGGCCCTTGATTAGCATTTTGAAAGGATGGGGTAGGTACTTGATTGGTCTTTTTATCGGGCACCCTTCATGGGACAATGTGAATCCTTCTAGGTTTGTTTGGTATGTTTTGATTGGATGATGGTGTGCTTTGAAATTGGAATGAAGCACCTTGATTTGTGTTTTGGAGTGTAGGTATAGGACCTTGATTTGTGTTTTGAAGACCTTGGTTTGTATTTTGAAAAAGAGGAGTGGGACCTTGTGATGTATGACCTTGATTGGTTTTTTGAAAAAGTGGATTTGTAAAGGTCTTACCCATGGAATTTGATGAGCTTCCAATTATGAAAGTTTTCCCTTGTGTAGTTGTATGGGTCACTTTGTTTCCAAGTGTAGAGATGCTAGGGATATGTGTGGTCTTGGTTGCCATATGTGTAGTTGTTCCAAATGGTATGGTTGGCATTTATTGTGAGGAAGGTATCCCTAGTGCAAATGAATTTTGCGTATCTTCTTCTACAATAGTTGATACATCAAAGCCTTGAGGGAGTTTGGAACCCTTTTTGGCTAGTGCATAGAAAAATATATTAAGATGGACACCAACAAGTTGATCAACCATGCTCAAAATTATTGGGTCTTGGTAAGCTCTTTCAATTACTTCTGGAGTCTTTTTTGTTGTTGAATTCATCTAGGTTTAGATTGTAAAAGGTAAGGTCTCTTTATGGTGTCTCTTTATGAGGTGTGGAATGATTTGAATTTGTACCAAGGGTGGTGTCATGAAAGGGGTCACTTGAAAAATCCATTTCCTTTCTTTTGGTTCATGACCTTTTTTCAACCATGTGAGACTTTGCAAGTTGAGAGATTAATGCAAGGTGAAAATGAGGCTAAAATATGTTTTTGGATTTTTTTGGATAATAAGGATGCAAGGTGATAATGCAAGGATAATGATGATCAAAGGATGAGGCTAAATGAAACTATGGATGCAAAGGGATGCTAAAGGTTTGATTAAATAATGAACGAGTATAATGATGAGGAGACTAAAATGATGCTAAGTTTGATTATCAAAGGAAAGGGTGCAACTAAAGGTTAAGATGAAATTTAAACTATGTTTTTGGTATTTTTGGGATAAAGGTGAAAAATGCAATGTAAGTGCAAGACTATAGATTGAAAGGATGATGATTAAGGTGATGGTTAAGAGACTATGATGATACTAAGGATATGAATTTTATAATTTGAGACAAAGAATGACAATCAAGCTAAGGTAGATCTAAGATAACAAATCCAAATGTCCTTGACCTTTGTGATAATCAAGAGGATAATTTGGACAAGGTTGAGTCAAGGCTAGAACACAATCTTAAGACTCAAGTTTGATAAGGTGATAATGACAAAGTATGATAAAATGGAGGATTAAGGTCAATGAAAAAATGGATAAGCAATCAAAGACTATCCAAAAGCTCAATGGTCTCCCTAAGTCTGAAATTTGAAAGGTATATGCAACCTAAGGTTTAAAAATTGATTATGAAAAAGTAAGGATGCAACCTAAAATGCAATGTAATCCTAAATGGAAATGCTAGAATGTGATGGTAAATGCTTGCGATTCTCAGGTTTAGCAGTCAAATTCAATGTAAACTGAGTTGATTGGATTTGAACAAGGATTTTAGCAGTTTCTGGTTATCAGGCAATTGCGACTCTATTTTATGCAAATGCTTCATTTTAGGTTGTAGATTTCTAGAGTACAATTGTGGCTCAAAATGATAGTTGTGAATATGTTTTAAGCAAGTGTGGTTTAGGATGGTAATTGTGGTTTTCTAGTTATCAGTTGTGGTGCAATGTATCAGTTGCAACTCTGTTCTTGATATTTGCAATTCATAGAATGTTGTTTTTGATAGTTTGATGGTTTTGACCTAGTTTTGAATGAATTTTGACCAGTTTTTTATGAAATCTGATTGGAAAAAACATAATATAGTATCAAGCACTTGTTTTTGTTGTGAAAATGTTTGATTTTAAGATAAAACACACATAGACAATAATGCACAAGCCCTATGTTTGGCAATGAAACCACTATTGATATCCCCACTTGGATTTCTCCAGCCACTTGAATAAGGCAGAAAACTAGAGACTTGGTGGCACTGACTCCCCTCCACAACACTCACTTCTCGGGCTCATCGAGTCTCATTCCCCCAAGGAGGAATTCCTGTCTCTACACAAGCTCAGTGAAGATGTGGGGCACCTTCAGAGGTCTTACCTTCTACGATCAACGATCATATAAAAGGGTTTTTGGCAACTAACAAAATTTGGATTTTAGTAAGGGTTTCCATTCAAAGTGGCCATACACGTGACAAGATTAGCTCAAGACTATGGCGAGTCAAGAGGCCTCCTAATCCTTTCCCTAAGGAAGGATTTTCATGTAGCTCATGAGCCAACTAAGGGAAAGACTTGTCAGTATGACACATCCACACCTGTTGCTAAATGAATTTCGTCAAGAAGCACATTTTTTTATAGTGGTTTGGAAGAGCTTGGCCTTAGCTTTTTTACCACTTGGGTCATTCCCACCTTTCAAAGTGGGGTAGAAGGCCCTCTAATAAAAGGTAAACAATAGTGAGGAAGTACACTTATTTTTGATCATCCCAGATCGCTCGAAGAGCAAGGAGAGAGCATACTTAGTGCCTTTGCCTCACACTCACATGGTGTTCTTTTTAAGCCCAAAATTCAAATATGTGGTGTGATTGTACAAATGCAAAAGAGGTACTTTTGATCACTCAAGATCGCCGAATGGCGTGAGAGGAGAGCATACGTACTCTATGACAATTGCAAATCACCAAACATGAAAGACACTTGTTGATTTTACCCTTTGCTTATGATTTGAAGAAACTTGTAAATTTTAAGCCAATGACATTTTATGCATGTTCATTTTAATGCCCATGAGTGAAATAGGCAGATTTTTGTTCTTTTTAAATCCTTATGAGTGAAATATGCAAGTTCTTTTTACCCTTATGATCCTGATGCAAGTTGTAGTTGTTGTGTAAAGAAAACAAAAAAAAAAGGTGCTTAAAAACTAAACTAATGTAAAGCTTGGTTTTTGTTTGTTTGTAAAGAAACAATTTTTTGGGACTCAACGCCAAAGCCACACGTTGAAATAAAAAAGTTAGAAACCAAAAACCCTACTCTATTCGAAAAACCCAAAAAGAAAAACCGAAAGCAAGTAGAAAACTAGAAATTTATACCGAATAGGTAGTTGCATCATTATGGTATGAAAATGCAACATTGCATTGTGTCACACTAGATCAATTGCATCATGTTTTTGAATTCAAATTCTATCACCCATGATTGCATCGTTGCTTTTGACAGATGCATCATGCTTTTAAATTCAATCACCCTCCAAACAGATGCATCATTTCTCCTATCAAATACATCGTTCCTTGAAAGATGCGTCATTGTTTCTCTTAGTTGCATCATTCTATACTAAAAATATGAAAAACAAACAAAAAGGAATACAAAATCTATAAAAAATTCTATTCACGTCAAGCTCACCAATGTAGGACTTGGAAAATTGGGTCAGCAAAGACTAAGTGACAACCACAACACAAATCTAAGCTAAAATCCCAATCCAAACAAGAGAATACAATCAAGAAATGAGGAATAAACTAAAAGAATTCAAACAAAACACTCCCCATATTGAAGTTGCTTCACTTCTCTTGTCTCTCCTATTTCTCCTTTTGCAAACTTTTCCCTCAAATTTGAAGTAGAACTTGTACAATAACTTGCAAATAGTAAGTAGAAAGTTGGAGATAAAATGGTTGTTAAGGAAAAGTGGAAGAGAATGACTTCTTTTATAGATATCCATTTGAATGGATGGACGATATCGATCTTCTAGAAAGATTCCAAGATCAATGGTGGAGGATTGATGCACCAAAAAGTAGTAGGCTAGGGACGGCTATGACACCGACGGCTATGAAAAAGATAGATATGATAGAGATGACTGAGATTAATGAGAAAGTGGAGGGATAATGGATGAATTAAAAATTGAGAAATAACTAAATTCTTGAGAAAGGAATATTTGGCCAAGTGGAGGATAAATAATTCATTCAAATTATTTATTTGGAGAAAAATGGAAATGGAAATCTAATTAAAACAAATTACACAATTATTTTAATTAAATGAGAGAAAATATGAAAAGAGGTATTAAATAATTCACAAAATCTGTTAAACTCATTGGAGGTGAACTTACCACCTCTGTCAGATCTCAAACATTTGTTTTTAAATCCATTTCATTCTCAACCATAGACTTAAATGCTTTAAAATTATATAGAGCTTCTAAAATTTCTTTGAGAAAGGTCACTCAAGTCATTCTAGAGTAATCATGTATCAACAACATAAAATACTTGTGATCTTGAGAGATTCTTTTTTTTGTAGGTCCAAATAGGTCTATATGCACCAATTCCAAAGGTACTACAATAGAATATTCCTTAGTTCTAAGCCTCTTTTTTGTCTCCTTTCCAAATTGACACTCCTTGCAAATTGCATTGATAGGCTTTGTAATTCTTGGAAAATATCTCATAGCTTGAGTAAATATGATATTCACTAGAATATCAAAATTGATCTGACCCATTCTTCTATGCCATAGCCAACTTTTATTGATTTGAGACATAAAACACTTAACACCACTACCTTTGAGTTGATAAAAAATTCCTTCTGTCTTTGTTCCAGTTGCAACCAATGTTTCAGAGCTTCCTTTTCTAATTTCACAACCATCATCTTGAAACACCAAATTTCATCCTTTGCTACACACTTTTCCTACACTAAGAATATTATGCCAAAGACCCTTGACATAAATAATATCATTTGTCTTATGCTTTCCATCAAAACTAATTGAACCTTTTCCATAGATCTTAGTAGATGTATCATCACCAAACTTAAAAATATCACCATCATAATTTTCAAGATTAACAAACTTACTCTTATCACCTGCCATATGATTTGAGCATCCACTATCAATTATCTAGTAGTTTCTCTCCTCTCTTGTATGAAATAAAGTCAACATAGTTCCTTCAATATTGTTACTTATTTTTGGAGAAATTTCCTTCACACATCTTTCAGGATTAGTAGAATTAGTTCCAACATTTAGATCCATGAACAAGCATTCATCACTTCCATCATTAGGATAGTCTGATTCCTCATCAGATACATCACAATCTTCTTTAACATAATAACTCTTCTTGAAAAATTTACCTTTATGATCTATTTGTCATTTGAAACTTTGATTGGACATTTAGAAGCATAATGACCTATCTTTCCATAATTGAAACATTGAAAGGGTATCTTACCTATGTATTTGTTGGTGCCCTTTCTTAATCTTCTTACAAAATTTGCTTCCACCTCATCAAGATCATCCAGATCAGTTTCATCATCTTTATTGTTGACTTTGAAATTGGATTCTTTATTTAGAGCATCTTTGTAAAACTCTCTTAATTCAAAAGTAGTTAAAGCACCAAACATTTGATCTCTAGAAAATTGATCCAAACTTTGAACTTCCTCAATAGTAGAAAATTTAGCACTATAAGATTTAGGAGGATTTATCAATACCTTTTTCACAACTTCACTCTCCCCCAATTTTCCACCAAGACCATTGATGACATTGATAATTTCATCCACTCTGAGCATGTAGCCAATAATATCTTCATCCTCTGACATCCTTAAGGTTTCAAATTTGACTTTGAAATTCTGCATCTTTGCTTGCTTGAACTCATCATCTCCTTCATAAATTCTTTGCAAATTTGTCTAGATATCTTTAGAAATTTTGAGGCTTATCACCTTCACAATTTCTAATTTAGAAAGCCCACTCAAGATGGCATTCCTTTCTTTGCCATTATTCTTATAACTCTTGATCTCATCATTACTTTCCAGAGGAGTAGTAGGCATAGTGTATCCATTTTCAACTAAATTACAAACACCAAACCCTAATGAGACAAGAAAGGCTTCAATCATGGCTTTCCAAAAATTATAATTTGTTCCATCAAACATAGGGACCTTGACACCATTCTTGTATGCCATCTAGATCTACCTCAAGTGGTTAAGCTTCTTCCAAGGAACCACAACTCTAATACCAATTGTTAGACACACAAGACAACTGAGAGGGGGGTGAATAAGTTGTATATTAAAAACATTTAAACCCTTATTAACCTTCAAAGCCTTATTATACATCTACATGAATGTAAAAAAATGAAACATCAACACATCAACAACCATACACAATAGAACACTAGATTTACGTGGAAATCCCTAATTAGGGAAAAACCATAGTGAGAATTAACTCACATATATATGAATAATGACACCAATTACAAAAGGCTCACTACCAAAAGGGCTCACTGCCTAGAAGAAAAGAATGGATCACTTCCCAAAGGACTCATTATCTGTAATAGAAGCAAATAGAAGAAGACTATTACAATGAGGTTAACTACCTTAGAGCAACATGAAGATCCACCACAAAAAATATACACCATCCAAAACCTTTGGCTCATCAGCTCTAGCAACTTCAGGTAAACTAAAAATGTAGACACCTTTTGCTCATTGCTTTCAATAGCCTTAGGTGTTTAAGCTCAGACTCAAGTCTCAACACCTGATCACATTCACACCATTTCACATCACACATCACACCCCACATATATACAACAACTAACCTTTCTTATAGAAATCTCAAATAACTTCTCTAGGTCGAGCTCAATGAAACATATGTGCCTCAAACATGCAAACATGAAATAGGTTCACACCAAACACTTTCACAGTGGAAATAAGTGAAGGGGGACCACACCAAGGGTTAACTAGGACCCAGATCTACACTGAAACATTTCACCATGATTCCACAAACCATGAAGCACATCGACAAGTAACACTACTAAGCAACCACATACACACTCCACCAGATCTAGAAACATCATGCAAACCACGTAGCAACATCACACATCTTGGAATATTCCAACGTCATTAGAATATTCAACAACACTATCACAACCACTTGAAATTGAGAATACTATCATCCTATGCAATTAGCCACACTGCCACAAACATACAAAACACTAACCAACCTTGCAGAACAACAGAACACCAAACATTTCAGAGGAAGGTAAATATAAGAAATATAAGCATGCTCCTGAATCCACAAGATAAGAAACTTTAACACATAGAGAAATGCATAGCAATTCCATTTCTCCTAGACAACCTTCTTCATAGGCAACACACTATTAGACACATCTTTCATTGATAAATGATCTGAAACATTAATCTCTAGATATAACACCTCTGAACACCTCTAATAATATCATCAAAACCACACAGGCACATCTTCAACCATGAAGAAATGTAGAGCACAACGCAAAACACAACTTTTTCACCTTGTATACTCTCTATTAAATTTTTCTCAAAAGTAATTGGAAACCAAGTGAACCAGTTGCATTAGCAACACTTTCTCAACACCACAAACACATTCTCATCAACACCACACTAGATATTACAACAATCTCCCTATTAGTTCCCAAATCTATAGATTGTCAAACCCTAAAAGTATGCCAAGCTTTATGATTAGGTTCAACAAGTGATTTGGCCAGCAAACAAAATTAACCAAGATGGTTAGAATTCCCTACTCTTTAGGCTCTACTATGCTTAGGTGGGTTTACCTTTATCACCATTAATTGTTAGCTCTCCAGGATTAACTGATGATGATTAAGCAGATTAAAAACCTCATACAAAGTTGTAGATTTGCGTGATCACAATTTTCCAATTAAATCATCCTCTCTTAATCTATTTCACACTGGTATGAGGGTTTGAAATAAATGATTCAAAAAATAACTACTACTCCTACTCCTACAGCTGAAAAAATTAAAAAGGATGAAAAATATTTCATAAGAAATTGTTTTGGGGACAAGAATGATCAGTGCCTTTCTTCCATTGGGCAACATAGTCAAAATATGGAATGATATGCGTTCTCCTTCTAGTTATAACTCTAATTGTTTGACATTTTGATATTTATGAATTGCATAAACGTGCAAAGAAATTAATTACTAGGTTCTTATTAATCCAAATGAATCTTCCTGGTTACTGTGACTTATTCAAATAAATTTAATTCTTTCTTGAAGAAACCAATCAAATAAACCACACAAAACCGTAATTTTTTTTGATAAACCAAATATATACTTGATATATTGGTTTAAATAAAAAGGAAAACATCAAACCAAAGAAAACAATATAATCATTATTAGTAAACTCAATAAACAATTGAAACCAGAATTCGGTCACCAAATTATAGCTTTATTTCCATTACTTCACTTCAAAAGGTTTTTACAATATCTGGCTTTCCCCCCTTTTCCATATATATTTTTACCATGGTCTTGGTTTCCCTCTTATAGAGGAATGAGGGAAGCAAAAAACTCTAGACCGTTACAATTTCAAAAGATACTTCAACTGCCCACCCGTATGTATGAAATGATAACTTTACATTGATTATCTTTTATTTATCTCTAATTTTATTTTTTACATTTACCTATATGGACTTTCACCCAATTTAGTAAACATATCCTTTGGGTAAAAATAATACTCACTCCAATAATTTTATAATTACTCAATTCCCTCGATGGAAATGTTTCACTTCTCAGTGAAAACTTTTTGCAATTGCACATTACTCCATTAGTAAAAATTACATTCCCCCAAAATAATATCACGCTTATGCCGTGATTATTTTTAATAAATTCTCCCTTTCAAGTGTAGAAGTATTCATCACATTTTTATTGCAATAAATTTTTATCTCATTTCTTTGCAATTACAAAATATTTAATTTTATCTTCCTTAGTTGTTGCATCTCCATGAAAAATAATTTCACTAATATAAAGTTTCACTTGCATTGTTTATGCTTGCATGCTCTCAACACAATACCACACCCATTTTGGGCCTTTTGACTTGGCTTTTGCGGGGATGCAAGTGTAGACATCCAAATTTGACCACTTCCACATGGCCAAATCTATTTCCTTACGCCTTTATGACACCAATATTAATTAATGTATTTATTTAATTAATATTCCACCTTCTGCAATAAGGTTCCTAAAGTATTTAATTTAACAATTAAATATTTTATCCTTTATCCTTTCTTCTCTAAATTAAATAAACATATCAATTATTTAATTTATTCATTTGCCCCTTTTGAATTTAAATCAATTTTAAATTCATCCTTTTTCTCTTTCCTTGTCAGATCCTCCATAACCCCTCTTCTAATCTAGATTAAGATGTGCACCACTTAATCAAGATTAATGTCACATCCTCCTACATGTCCCACTTGCTTCTAATTACTCATTAATTTTCTTAATCATGTATTTGCACAATCCTAGCATGCCTTTTTTGGTCAACCTTCACATCTTCCATATTTGGCATAGGTTCTCTTCCCCATGTGAATTTAAAATTCAATTTTTATTCCTCCAAGAATCTCCCTCTTCCCCAAGAATTTAAAATTCATTTTTTATTCCTCCTAGGAGTCTCCTCTTCCCCATGTGCTCATTGAAAGGTCACATCAAGTCACATGAATGCCAATAACCTTCCATTATAAGGGCCTTGTTTTATCCACAAGACACTTTTCAACCTCCTCCATAAGAACCCTATCTTATCCACAAGGTACTTATTATATGAATTTAAAATTCATATTTATTAGCCTAACCACCTTATCCATTTCAATCATATGAATTGAAAATTCATATTTATTCTCCCAACCACCTTCTCTCTTCTCCATGGGGAGTTTTTGAGGAATACTAAAATTCCTCATATGTCACTTTCACCTTCATATGGGGACAAGAGGTTCCTTTTTGAGGAAATCCTCTCATCCCCCAAGGTACTTGTAAAGTACTTGTCCTTCCTCCACATCATTTGTACTTTGTCCATCTCACCTTGCCCCTTGGAAAACTCACCCTCCACATGTCAAGATGTGAGGGCTTGTGAGTCCTCAACTCACCACAACCCTCCATCTTGGCCATGGTGGCTCAATCCTGACCATTGAATTCTCTAGAGAATTCAAATTCCTCTATAAATGCCCCCCTCTTACATGCTTTAAGGGACCTCATGCATTTTGTAACAAACTTATGATCTTAAGCCATTCAAGCCATCATTAAACACATATTTTGCATTCAAGAGTTTGCACCCTTTTTGTTTACTTATCACCTACCCACCCTCATCTTGCATTTGAATCATCTTCCATCTATCATCCATCACATTTCCATCGAAGAAGCACACAACCAAATTTTAGTCAAGGGCCAACCAAGGAGATCAACACAAAGGTATAATCACTCTCATTTTTATCTTTCTTTTATGTTTTAATTAGGCTAATAATTGAGGTGGTATTATGTTCTTTACATTGAATTCTTAGTTATTTTATCATATTTAGAAGTAAAAAGCACCTACACACATTTCTAGCATGATTGGTGGGACCCATAAACGGGTTAGTTTCTCTTGAAGTTCATTGTTGTTTGCATTTTTTCTGGTTTAGGTGACTTTGAGGGGAAACCCTCCCTAAAAGAGGTGACCACACCCTAGCAAGGGAAGCCATGCCCAGGTACACGTGCCCCTCTACAGTAAAATCAGCATTTTTTGCTTTCTGTTTATGTTTTTGTAGGTTCGGGTGACCCAAAAGGGTGACCACACCCTAACAAAGGTGGCCATGCCCTAGCAGGGGTAGTCACACCTAGGCACACATGCCCCTTGACAATAAAATAATTATTTTTAACCTTTTGTCTGACTAGAGGGGTGACCAAGTCTTGCAAGGATGCTTGTTTGCGAAAAACCAACACCAGAAGTTCTTTGTTTTCACCAGAGGGGTGACCATGCCCTAGTAGAGGTGGCCATGCCCTAACAAAGGTGGCCACACCCTAGCAGAGGGGGCCATTCCCTAATAGAGGTGGCCACACCCTAGCAGAGATAATCACGCCCGGGCATACGTGCCTCTCTACAACAAAAAATGTGTTTTAGCTCTTTGTTTTCACCAGCAGAGGCGACCAATCCAAATAAAAGATAAAAATAGTGTTTTAGTGCATTTTCAAACTCTGTTTTCTATCATTTTGTTAAAAATGACCCCCTAATGTGTGTTGTTGGTGATTGTGAAAGATTTTATACTAACGTTTGTGCAAGAAATTTATGATTGACAAAGAATGGTGGAAAAACTACTAACCTGTTTCTTGCAGGACGAGAGGACCAAGACCTTTAGTTAGCTATTTATTTTCATTTATCTTACACTAATTAGGCACATAGACTATATAGGGGGTCAAAGAATTTTCTTGCCTTGTCTAAAAAGTAAGCTATGGACATATCCAATCCCCTTGCACCATTTGGCGATCCTGGGTGAAGAGAAATCATAGCTTACTTAGTTCTTTATGCTACCCAAGGGGGTGGAAATCGTTCAAGTTTTCCCCTTGCACTTTGTGTGAGCCTGGGGAGTAGCTAAAAATGATTAACATCTTCTTTTTAGTGGGACCTACTTGGGGATTTCATCACCCCAAGGGACGATCTCGACCATGTGTACCAGCGGGGTATATAAAGGGGGAGGTGAAAGCTATACCCCAATCTAGTCACGTCATAATTGGTAGAACATCGAAGCTAGGGTGATACCTAGATAGACATGAAGAGTCGGTCCAAGCCTTTTAGTATCTCACTAGGGTTCCTGACTCATGCTTGTGACAAACTAGTGTTCACGGTTTGGGCCTCACGTACCGAGCGTATATCGAGGACTCCCTAGATCAACTTGTCTAACCTAGTTAGAGAATTGTTTTGGCCATACCATTTTTACTAATCTTAGGATTGTGCTACTTGAACTATCTTTTATTTGTAAAAACAATGCATATCTTACGAGTCAAGTCAGTCTTGCCATTTTTCTTGTTGTTTGAAGTCTTTTCAATCCTTTGCCATAGATATTTTTCACCTAAGTCAAGTTTAGGTTTGTCAGTAGGGGTGGCCTTTCCCTAATAGGGGCGACCTTGACCTAGCAGAGGAGGCCACACCCTAGTAGGGGTGGCCATGCCTAGGAACCCATGCCCCTCTACACCAGAATTAGTCATTTTTGATCCCTGTTTTCACCCGAGGGGTGACCATGCCCAAAATAGGTCATTTCTCAACATCCCCCCTGTCATTTTGTCAGTCTGTCCCCTATTTTGAGCATCCATTCCGCCATTCTGTCAAACCTGTTCCTCCATTTAGAGGATTTGTTCTCCCATTCCGTCAACCCATTCATCGTTCCAGGAACTCATTTTTCCGTTTGGAGAACCCGTTCATCGTTCAGGGAATCTGTTTTGCCATTTAGGGAACTCGTTTCATCATTTAGCAAGTCCATTTTACCATCCATCAGGCTTGTTCTTGATTTGGACAAGTTCAAAAACTAGCAAAGGCAAGCTTGCCCTAGCAGGGGTGGCCACGCCCGAGCATATGCACCCCTCTATAGTAAAATCAACATCTTTGGCTCTCTGTTTGGTATAGTCAACTCTGCCAAAGCGTGAACAATTGGGGATCTAAAACCTTGCCATTTTTTGTGATGTAAACACCTTCATCCTCGTCCATTCACTCACAATTCATCCTTTAGTCCATTTGCATTTTCCAAAGGTCATTCAATCATCACCCGCATCATATAGGCACTCTTAGAGAATCTCTAGGTATCAACATCCATCATCACTTTATCAATCCAAATCCTTTGAACTTTGTTTGAAGTCATTATCTAAATTGACCTAGGTGCTTGAACTTGATCGCCATCCTTGAGCATCTCCTTAGGATCACTATCCATCCTAAGTCAATCATCATCCTCGGACCTATCAATCCCCTTCCATCTCAAGGAATATTCAGTGTCATGATCATCAATTCGTCCCTTAATCCAATCAATTAACACCTTACGTCACCTAGGGTAATTTTTGAACCCAATTTAGAAACCCTTTCAACCATCGAATCGATTGATATTTAATTCAATTCCATCTAATCCTATCAATCATTTTATCAATCAAATCCAATCAAATTCAATCCTTATCCAATCATCTGATTAATTGATACATCATTAATTCATCCATCATATATCCTATCAATCAATCCAACATCCAATCCAATCCAACAATATTTATCCAATCCAAATCAATCAATCCAAATCATCATCTTGATCATCATTTGGAATCTTAGTTGCATCTTAGGATCACTTAGTTTCTTTGGACGTTCATGCTCATTCAGACCCATTCACAAACGAAAAAGAAAATGACAGACCAAAAGACCCAAGGTTCACAACCAAACATCCCATAAGATCCCAATAACGTTCCAAGCAATCCGCAAGATCGCCATAACGGTGCCTCATCCCAATCCAATATGAACATCTAGAACACCACACCACCCGATGATGAGAACATGGTTAACCAAATCGAAGTCACCATTGATGAATACCTCAATGATCTTATTAATGTCCAGATGATAGATCATCTCCTAAATGAACATGGAGATAAGATTCTTTCCACCTTGCTCATGAGAGGAGTCAAGCCACCATTCGACTTCGATGCATCACAATATGCTACTGCTCACATTCTTCCCACACATACCGATCCACAAACTTCTCAAAATGTCCCTAGAAATTCATATATCCCCGAAGGTGCACCCACAAAAAATTGGTATAACCCTGAGTTTGGCAATGTTGTACTACACCAATTTGTTAGTTACCCTCATCTCCCAACCATGGCTTTGGCAGTACAACCTAAACATCATGATCCCTATGCCTATGACATGCCATCCTACATCCCATCTGCTCCACCAATTCTAGTTCATCATCCTAGTCAACCACCTATCAATACTGGGGGCATGCCTACCCTTGCATTAGTCCCACCTTCAGGATTTGCACCCACTAACAACTTACTAACACCCACATTTTAGCAGCCTCCTACTAATCACCATCAATCCACCCCGTTGCAAACACCACCTCAACAGACTATAACAACTATTGCTTCATCCCTACCACCTCATCAGTATCCGCCACAACACAAAATTCCCATCCAACAATAAAATGTCTTGGTTCCCACACAACCACCACATCAGGTAATACAAGCAGCATCCTAGCAGCTGCAACCACCACATGGTACTTCAGTAGTAGTCCCCCAACAACAACATATTCCATCTCACCCATCTCACCAACAATAGCTATAACAGCGAAATCCTCAACAACACATACATATCCCTACGTAAAAACAAAATAATCCGCTTACAAAATATCTCTATCATCCATCTAGTACATACACTGATCCATCCCGCCTCAATTTGAATCCTCATTAGAATGTTCAAAATCAAACACGGACCCAACCACTACCTTACGCCAATCCTCCACACTCACATAATCATCCCTACTAGCAGACATCAAATCCACCCCCATACGTCACACAAAAACCCAACATTTTTCAACAATAACAATCTTATCCGTACTATCTTCAACAACAACAATCCTATCAGTAGGGTGCACCCTCCATCCCCTATTACCAACAACCATCATCACATTAACAAGGGGGTCCTACCTCTTTGTATTATCAAAACTCTACACAACAGCAGGGCCCTTCACCCGCTTCTTATTATCAGTAGCAGGCACCCTACCAACAAGTGGCTTTTGCTCATCATAATCCATCATCCTCCTATCCACCTTACATTAATCCACAATCCACTTATACCAATCAAAATCAGCAAACACATTCATATGCAGCTCAACCCACCTATGATCCAACTGCATCGGGGCCATCCTCATTATACCCACAATACTATCCATACAATCAGCCTAACCCAACTCTTGCAACACCCATCAACAAGGACTTGTAAGAAGTTAAAGCTGCGTTGAAGGATTTACGGGCTGGAATAGGAAAGTAGCCATTCAAGTTTGAGGATATTTGTCCCTATCCTTTTGATCCCTCCATCTCCCTGGTTCCCTTCCCCAAGCACTTCGAGATACCAAAATTCAATAAGTATAAGGGAACCAAGGACCCCAGAGCCCATTCACAAGAGTTTTATGCCCATTGCCAAGAGGTCATGCATAATGACAATTATCTCATCCGACTGCTCCTTAAGAGCCTATAGGGGGTCACCCTTAACTGGTTCACGGGCCTGGAAAAAGGAACCATCAAATCCTTTGCACAACTATTTGAACAATTCATCTCCCACTTCTCTTTTAATTTGGAGAAGGACATTGACATGCTTGATCTCCTAAAATAAAGACAACGTGATGGAGACCTTTGCAATATATCTGCAAAGATGGCACACCTTAGCCAGTCGGATGAAATCCCCACTGTCGAAAAAATACATGGTTACATTGTTTATCAAAAATTCCCATACGGATATGGCTCATAACTTTCAACTCCACTACATCACCATTTTTGCGGCACTTGTTAAGAAGGGTCCCATCTTGGAATGAGCCCTTGTTGCTAAAGGGCAAGTCAAACTTTTCAATTTTGATAAAGAGAAATCCTCTAAGGATAAGCCTCGATATTGGAATAAAAATAAGAATGTTATCAACGAAGGTGTCACTAACACCAAACATGTCCAAGTGGCCACCACCTCACAAAAATATCCTCCTCAACAACAATAGTCAATCCTGAATGCCATATCTATGCCCCAAGGAGCACCACAACAACAATCAAATCAATATAACCAGGGGGGAATAAATGACAATTCACTTAGTTGGGAGAACCCCTTAGCATCGTGTTTAACAAAATTTTTCAAGCCAACTACCTCATCACTTATCCCATGACCAAGCCCCTCGATGAGTCCAAGCCCAAGCCGACTTGGTTCAAAGAGAACGAGTATTGTGACTTTCATAAGATTAAGGGACACACATTGGATAAGTGTCAAGGCCTAAAAACTTACGTTCAAGGTCTTATAGATTGGGGTGAAATCAATGTGGATGCCAACATGACATCTTCGTACAATGCTTAGCTCCAAATATACCTGTTATCAAACAGATTGCACTCGAATGCTTGAATGGTTAAACTCAACAATTTGTTGAAACATGGGTACTATTTTTAGGCTGTGGGTATTCCTATGGTGAAGATAGACCTCCAGATTCTAGGCTAGTTCCTATATGATTCTCAAATTGATAATTGGGTAACTTGTGCTGGAAAAGGGATAGAAGGATTGTAATAAATGCACATAAAATTATAAATTGACGGTGATACAACTAATTGATAAAGACTTGCAACTACGATTCACAATGAACTTTAGAAAGTCAATTCAACATTTTGACCACAAAAATGATTCTAAGGAAGGCTTGAATAAACCACTTTTGAAGGAAAACAAAGTTTTCTCAGCAAAGAAGAATAAATTATTCTATTACACAACCCTAGACTTGTGATTTTCACTATTTTGAATGCATGCAAATATAAATGAGACAATAATTTTATTGGTTTTGATATTAAACACAGTAATTCATCAAATCATTCATAAAAACATCATAATGACAAGGAAGAATTTTGATTTGATCGAAATTGAAGGAATCTTTGCAAAATGACACAAAATGACACAAAATGAACCTATAAACCTGCTATTGTATTAAACTAAAAACTGAAAATTGAGTTACAAAATGATTCTCTTTGCAGAAAGAAAAGTCTGAAAGATAAAAGCTTCACAAAGTGTGAAAAATAAGAACTAGCAGAAAAATGACTAACTTTTTCCAATATATACAAAAGGCATGCACAAAGCAGCCAAAAATGGAACTGAAGTGAAAATTGATAACTCCGAAGTGAAATCCAAGCAGAAGAGGAAACCCTGATAAAAATAGTCCAAAGTGAAGCAAACTGCTCTCTATGCCTAGAAATCTCCACCTCTCCATGCGCATGACCAAAAGAACTTGTGAACTGACGTGAAACTGAAAGAAGAGCCTCACTATTTGCATGAACTGAACACTGAAGTTCTACCTTGTGCATGAGAAATTTTTTTATGGAATTTTTGATGTTTATCTCGTCCACGCACAATCCATTTTAAGCACGTTACCTGCATCATCGACTTGAAGTCACATAATCAAACTCCATCTTCATACTGTTAGTTTAATTAATATTTAATTACACTTGTATAACTTTACTTAGGTTGAGCTAATTTTAGGTCAACATTAGGGTTGCATACTTTGCTTTTATAAAGCAAATCATCTCATTGTAATATCAAATTCCTGAATATATCATTTTGCACATTTGCATGCAAAGCTCTACTTTTTTAACATTTTCTCTTATGTGGAAGGTGTTTAGGTTTGCATGTCTGATCTAGGGTTTCTAACATGGTATCAGAGCCTTGACATGTAGCCCCTTCTCAAAATCTGGAGAAAACCATTGTAGATTTCGTTCGGGGTTCCTCAAAGATTTTATGCCTTGAGTTCATCTATGCAGCATTTTGGATCAGATCGGGCCTTTCCATTGGATTCAGAGTGCTGGAAAAAGTTAGGTTTGGCTTTTATTTTGCAGATTTTGGCCATCATTTGCCAGATCTGTGAGGGTTTCATGGTTGGTAATTTTTTGGAAGCTCTGGAGGTCGCTATTTTTTTGGAGCATTTTGAGTAGAAATGGAGGTCACCATTGCGTTCGCAGCGGCCAAAAACCCTAAGATCGCCTTTCGTTTCATGGATTTTGGCGAAGTTGATCCAGAAGGCAAAATTTTTTTACCAGGGAGGCCGTACGGCCTCCTCACCACGCTTCCCGAGGCACGGTTTTCAAATTTTTTTTAAAAAAATTAAGTTTTCGGGATCCATGTTGGCTCCTCTAGTTCATTTGGCCCCACCGCCGGGCAGCCACTGGGCGGCCACCCAGCAGCCACCGCCGCCGGTGGCTTCCCCACCTAGCTCCGCCGGCCGGACCAGCCCCCGCGGGCTCCCACTACATCAACCATGGTCACATGGGAGACCGGGTGCTATGCGCCCAGCCCCCAGCTGGTCCTTAGCACCTCCATCGGTCGTATGGAGAACTAGGGGCTCTGCCCCAGCCCCTTGTCCGCCAGCCCCTGGTCGCATGCAGGACCAGGGACCGAGATTTTTTTAGCCCCCTGGGCTGCCTGCAGGCCTTATTGGCCTTTCTGGAGCACTTTCACGAAATCGGGTATAACTTTTGCGTACTGTGTCCATTTTTCGCAAACGAGATACCGTTGGAAAGAGAATTCTAGTGCCAATCTATTCAGAATTTTATTTTTTCTATATTTTTCCCCAATTTTATTTTGCAGGTCCTTGAACTCAGATGTTCTATTTTTCACTTCGGAGGGCATATCTTTTGACTCAGTGATCCTTTTTTCACCTTTCTTGCGGCATTGGAAAGCTGGTTCAGTCCTCTACATAGATATGAGGTCTATTTTTATTTTATGTTTATTCATGTTAGGCATTCTCTCCTTTTGCGGTCATTGGGGATTGTAATAAATGAACTGATATAAAGTTCCATCGGGGGGGTTTCTTGCATAACAATCTTCATCATGTTTTGATGGAAACTCGCATGGGTTGTAATCTAGTTTCTTAGTTTCTTTTGGCCATATTTTGTCTTAGCTTGACACATACTAGATTCATTTTGGTTCACACTTTAGATTGAGAGCCTATGGTTAGTGATCCGCATTAGATCCATCTCAGTTTGAGGGCCACTAAATTTGTGGTTATTGTTCCCGAGTCTGTATGGTACTTTTTCCCATGGAAGAGTTTCAGTCTTAGTTTGGCATCGACATCGAGATTCACTGCTTCCAGATTCTGTCATCATCATATCATCTACTGTTGCTTTATGGATTCCAGGGTTGTTCCAATTTGGAGTGTTCGAGTGTTCCGTGGCATCGGGTCTGCTGTCACATTTTTATGATTTCGATATGGTTTCTTGTAGATAGAAGTATCTTTCCTTGCTTTCCAGATTGCGGTTCCAGTGTTACTCCACAGTGTTCTTCCAATGCTTCTTTGCAGCAGTCATCTCATTGTAGGGGGGGTTGTCCCACTGGGTTTTCCTTCTCTACCTCATTATTGCATTTGTACATGGGTATCTGATCAGGCCTTGTTGCCGGGACCCATTCATGCTTTCTTGCATTCATCTTAGTTTTAGGTGCATGATTATTTAGTCTCCCTAAGTTGCACTTATGGGGGGGTGTTAGTGTAATTAATATTTAATTACACTTGCATAACTTTACTTAGGTTGAGCTAATTTTAGGTCAACATTAGGGTTGCATACTTTGATTTTATAAAGCAAATCATCTCATTGTAATATTGGATTCCTGAATATATCATTTTGCACATTCACATGCAAAGCTCTGCTTTTTTAATGTTTTCTCTTCTGTGGAAGGTGTTTAGGTTTGCATGTCTGATCTAGGGTTTCTAACACATACCTTTATTGCATCTACATGCCTGGGGTAACTCAATGTTTAATATTTTCTCCTAAAAATTGTTGAATTAATTAAATGATTTATAACTTATCATTTAACTAATTAACTTTACATGTATAAAGAAAACATAACATTAAGTTGCTAATATTAATTTAGAGTTTTGACTCTAGCTCTCGGGCTCCATGCACATCAACTTTGCCACCACAATTAGCATATTTGATCGGCCCCCACATACATCATTAAGCTCCTTGACTTCAAAAGTCAATAACATGGGCACATTATGAAGAAGTGATTATCATTTAAAAAATATTAGTAAAAAATTCACTCCTACTCGAATTAGGCATTTTAACCAAAAGCCACCAAACCCTAACTCATTATCATTTTCACTTTGCCTCGGAGAAGCTTCATGAGTGAGCTCTGGCTGCCATGCTACCACTACCATGAAGAATACTGGAAGGAAGCTTGAACCAAGGATTTCCACCACCATTTCTACTTTATTTTGGTTGATCTTTCTGAGCATCTCATAGGAAACACATGGGCAGGTATTTATGAGGATCTTTTTGTAATATTTGACCTGAAAGCTCTCCATATTTATGTATTTATTAAGCTAGGTCATGGCTTTATTTCTTTCCATTGTTTCTTGCTGGTGGAAGCTCGAAATGGGCTTAAAAAGATTGTAAGAAGGAACGAAATCTATGATATGTTTCCTGAATCTTATTTTTATGGCCACCATATGCAATTACTTCTCTGCATCCTTTGTGAACTTGTGAAAATTAATGAAACCCTTTCTCTGTGAAAATTATGTCTCTCTATGAATTTCCAACAGGTTGCTTGATTCTTTTGACATTTTCGGCCTCTGTAATCTCATGTATTTGCAAAGAAAAATAGAGGCTCGACCTCTCCTTGTACACTTGTTTCTAAATTTCATAGCCGCCATGGTCTTTTCCCCTTAACCATGGGTATGCACTTAGGAGGTTTTTCTTTCTATAGAAACTCCTTATTGTAAGCAGGTCGCGGGCTCTAAATCAATTTATTTACCTTTCTTAAATGAAGATAAAAGAAAAACCCTTCTCATTCTGACTTTGTATCATTTTATCCATACTATTGTCTTCACGAGCCTCTGTATTTGGCCTTCCAAAAGGAAAAATATTGCATGTAAAATCTTGTTAATCTTCTGGGTTTCCCATGTATGACACAAAAATTTGATTTTTTGGTTGACAAGATAAATATCTTGCAATGAGAAACTCGGCCTATCATTTGTAAAATACACAAAACCTAATAAAACTGGGCATTCTTTGTAAATGTATGAAGTTCTTGAACTTCTTTCCTGAAGCTTTTTGAAGCATTCTCCAACTTCTACAACCGTGACCTGCTATTTTATTCATTTGGGTATCATTAGTTTCTTTGTGCCAAGCATAAATATTTGTATAAATCTTCATTAGGCTATGTTTTCTTCACTCAACTGCGAGCTCTACAATTTTCTCCTATGCTTTGAGTCAAATCTATTGTTTATTACATTAAAATGAAACCTTCTTGGTGTAGGATGTTACCACTGTATGTGATCTCCTTGTGAGAAAATAAGACAATGTGTTCTACTTATGATAAACTCTTGCACATTTAACAGTCCTATGCCTATTCAAAAGGCTGTCACCATTCAGATTGTAATGTTTATGTATTTTCTGTAATGTACTTTTATTTTTATTAAGAGCTTTTGATTTATCATGATGCCGAAAAAAAGTGAAAGACTCCTGTACTATTTGACCTGAAAGAATTTGCTATCTTTGAAAATTCATGAGCTCTTTGTTTTCCAACCAGTTGTTACTGTCCCTATAAGCTTGGCCTTTTGTCATGCATGAAGACTACCCTTCACTTAGCTATAACCTCCTTGTGTCATTTCAACCTTCCTCAAAAATCTAACATTTCCCTTTTATGACCTCTTTCTAGCATTTTGAAGATAAATGATTCTAAACACCATGAACACCCATGAACACCATGTGATACTTAGTAGATATGTGATGTCTCCATGAAGGTACATGAATTCAATTTTTTGATTGTATATCATCATGTTAGTGACTTATTCAGATGAGTTCCATGAAATCTCTTCCATTAATAGGCCATGGTTTAGCTTGAAGCTATATTCTTAATCTCTGCTACTTTCATTTGGTTTTAAAGCTGAATATTCTTCAAGAGATTCTTGATAAATATCACTTAATGTATTGTTGTTCCTAGCATATATCTGCTATGTGATTATGATGATGCTTTTCTAATGCCTTTGCTTACAATCATAGACCATCTCCTTGATGATGATGCTGAAGTCAATGATCTATAAACATGTTTTGATCATTCATTGACATGATGAGCAATAAAAATGATTGGTCAAACTGTTTTGAACTTATTGAAATAAGGCTTCTTATATGATTATCTTCTTAGTTTTAGTAGATTTCTTAATGAATGTTTGATATGCAATGACTCTCACATGTAATTAGAGAGTGTCCTCATTGATATGTCAAGCTCAACCCTTGTGGGAGCCTATTTTACTCCATATATCTGATGATAAATGACCACAAACATAATGAACCTATTCCTGCACATTGAATCAAACGTGTTAGAAAAAAAGAAGAAGCTAAAAGCTCCCTTTTTCCTTTATGTCCTTTGAACAGTGAAATCATCTGATGGATGCCTGAATTGATGTATATTATATTCCTGTTGGAAATGTAGGCATAGGATTGATCTTGATTGATTATTGGTTCGAGTTAATCTCTAATGTCATTTCCATTCATCCTGTAGGACAACTTAAGGAGACTAGAGTCGGGGAACCTAGAAAGCTTCAACAACACTGGTCAAAGATATCAAGCATCACTGGCTCCATCATTATAGGCAATGATGAACCACCCTCCTTTCTATGTTTATATTGTCTACAAATGTATAGTTTACAATCTATTTTTGCACCTATTATTTGATTATGCAAATGAAATTAAGCTACTCCCACGACATGTGGGACCATGATCTTTACAATATAAATAAAACAACATTTGTTATGCAAAAGTCTAATTTTTTGTTGCAAGTACTTGCATAATAAAACTGGAAAATCAAATGTAATATGATTTTTTACATGATGACACATATTTAGCAGCAAAATTTGAAACACTATGTACCTCTCAAAGATGAATTCAATTCAACTCTACCTGTTTGAGTTGGTAGTGAAAAATAGGTAACAAATTGGTGACCTCTGCGGAGTGTTTGCCTACTAAACACCATAGACTAGTTATGTAGCTTATCCATTGGGAATGAAGTCCATTTTTTTCTCTGCCTTGACTCAGAAAAACTTGAACTTAGCTTCAAACTGCACAAAATTGAAAGAAACTACTAAGACTCTGTTTAGGATAGAGTTTGAAAACCCCATGCAACAACTGCACTTATTGAAAGCAAAAAAAAATTGAACTGAAACTAGCGTGCAATAAGCATCTTATTGAAAGAGATCTACCCTACCCTACACTACCCAACAATGGTAGTGTTCAAACATGACCATTCACTAGTTATGAGAAATAGCCGCCCTTCCTTAATAACCAAGGATGCTTCAAATCTTTAAGATTAATGAAAAAGAGGTATGGACACTTGATTAATTGCTATTAGCATAGTTTGGATCATCATAAAAAGTGTACCTTTCTTATCTGATTGATCATTAAAGATGATGGTCTGAGGCATATGGATAAGATTAACTTGTTGCTGCTCTACAATTGCAATCACATACCTTGGTAGAATTATGAATTTTGGTAATTCTGTAGACCCCTCCTTGGACAAATATTTGAATGAAAACCATTTTGAGAGCATAAAACTTGGCCTCTTATTGTTGTATTCATGCTTATATACTATTATCTCTTCATCCAAAGATGATGTTTCATTTGCTATCTCAATTTCAATTTGGTCTGAAGGAGTCAGTTCATATGAATGAAGTGAAGGGATGATTGCTTCTTTGGCCTGAACAGGTTGATTACATACTACTAGCACATATGACCATAGCTTATCATCTATGTTAGAAAAAAAAACCTCTATGATGCTTGAAAACACATTTTCATCTAACTCATAACTTTGTATTAAGTCTAGATGAGTTTTATCAATTATTTGTTCCATACCAGGCATTGATGCTCTTATGCATGTGATATCCTCATTTTCATCAACAAATTGAGGAAGTTCATCAAATAAATCAAAAAATTTATGAGATTCACTTTCAATTTCCTCTACATGAACATGTTCATTTTTCTCTCGTTTCTCATCTAAGCTTGAAACAAAGGATTCAAGGTCAATTCAAAATAGGGCTTCTTCATAGTCTTCGTTACTTTGTGGTATGAGAGGGCTTACCTTAGATTTAAGATGATCTTTCTGAAACACAAGTTTTGATCCGCTTGCTTGTTCAATTTGGGAAACCTTCAATTTTTTTTTTCTCTTGCTGTCTCAAATGGATTGAGGTTTCAATCTCATCTCGAACTAGTAGTACATCATGCTTTGCAATATCTTTTGAGTGTTTCAAATTAACTGGCAAGTTAGGTTTCTGTGTGTTCTTTTTAGCTTGCTCAATAAAACCAAGTAATTGATTAAACAAATAAACCATTTATTCTTCCTCATATGGTGCCTTCTCAAATGAATCTTCAGCATCCTGTCTCTGCAAGTGAAGATTTTGACTAGTAATTCTTGTATTATGTTTTCATCTTTGTTATAAAAAGCATTAGAAATTTTTCAAATGCATTAAAATCTAAGGGGTTCAGTAATAAGTTTGAACCAATATCCTCTTTGCATGTAATATGGTAATTTTGAGCTGGGGACACAATACAAGTAGCAACAACTTCCTATTACTCCTGTTCATTCTTTTGCTGCTCTAATCAGTAAACCTCCAAAGCTAAACGCAATGGGTTTATCTTTCTTATCTTCTCCATGAGGAGTAAAGTGTCCTGATCAATGGGCTGCTCTATAACTACACTAGGTTGTACTAGATTACTTTCCTCTACTTGCAAATGATGAATGGTTGTAAAATTAGGGATTTCATACCTTGGAAGTACATCTTCTTAAAACTGATCTAAAATGCAAGAAGCTGTTTGGATATCATGCTTTTGAGCAAGCAAAGACTTGATCTACCCCTCTTGTACAACTAAATCCTGTTGATGGTGTTTTTTGCACATCAACAACTTAGACATAATATGATATCCTATCTCTCTTGAAAGGTAGATTTCTATGGAAAAGAAATAACCCCAAGGTCTCTAATGTCAGGTCTTGACAATGCAGTAAAACAACTCAATGATAAATGTGAAAATGCTAGTAATCACAATGGGACCTTACTACGAGCAATACTGGATTTTGAATCTTATCAGATATAAACAATGAATTGATACTTTGAAACTTGATTGGGAGCTCGATAATAAAGAAACAACAAAAGATAAAGGTTTCAAAGATAATCTTAAAACTACTTCTAACCCTAAGATTGAAAATGTAAAAGAAAAAAAAATGCTCAAAATGGGCCGATCTCTCATAATCTATTTTCTGCTTGACCCAGATGAATCAACAATTCCATAGAAATAGTGCAATCTTCTAAGGTATTTAAAGATTTTTAAATCATAAACATTCATTCAATCAATCCTATTGCAATTGAGGTGAATAAACCTTCACAATTGAACTAAGCACAAATATAAGTCCAGGCTAACTTTGCAAAGCAGCTAACAATCAACTAACTACAAAAAGTATGGACTAGAGATCGCTGCAAACATTTCAAACATGAAACCATAAGCATTACCAAATCATTTAACATAAACCACTAAGAAATTTGAGAGATAGAATAACAAGAACCATGCCAGATGAAATTCCTGAAGATAGATACCAAACACAATATCCCTCTTATATTAAATCATCCACAAATAGCAGCAATTCCAGTTTCTGTTACAACACTTGCTTGAGAACAAACCCTAATTTTCCCTAATATAACTTAACTATTTCTCTCCTGATCTACCTATCCTTCTATATCTATTTTCTAATCTCTATATATATTTCTCTATTCAAATGAGGCAACATGCCATCTTTTTATAGAGACTCCATAAGATAGGTCGGCCCAATTTATAATTTACAATAAAAACATGACCTACAAGAGGTCGGCCTAAAAGATATTCGAACATATGAAATGTGCCATTGGCACCAATTTCATCCAAAAACCTCCAAGATGCCAAAGGGTCGGCCCAATACATGTGAATTAATGGGAAGCACAAATACTAATGTAACCCTATACAATTATTCCCCATCCTTGTCCTTAGCTTTATCTTCTTCACCATGTACGACCAACAAAACCCTATCAAGCTCAACAATAGGTGGCATAGGCAAAACCCTAACCTTTCTCTCAAGAGACTTAATATCCTCTCTTGCCTTCCTAACTGTACCATCCCAATTGGCTTTGTTGGTCAAATACCTATCAATGACTACAATATAAGTTGCAGCATCATCCAACTGATGTTCAGTAACTAGCCCTTCACTGACAGGAGAATAAATATCCCTCCACCATCTTCTAAGTTGTTCCAAATTGAGGTGTTTTGGAGCAAACTTCTTCATTCCAGTCATGACCTTGAAGAATGAAATGCACCTATCATGAATGCTGGTCAGAGCATCCTCAATCTGCCTCAACTATTTGTGGATCTTTTTTAGGGCCTTTTGCCTCATTTGCAAGATTTCAAACCATTCCCAAGGTTCAAAAACTCTTGGAAAAGGAAGAATATTGCAATGTACCAATTTGTCCTCAGTAAATCCCATGATTTTTTTAGTCTTTTGCAGCAGGAGGTTAGTATCCACATCATCTTGTACCAATGCAACCTTCAACCAATCTATCGATCTCAGTGCATCAGCTTCCAGTTGTCAATATGCCCTTAATGGCATCACATCCTTTAGCTTGGACACACTGCAACTAGGTAGCTGCAACATGTGAGGTGCCCTTCATATTTTCTAACTCATAGATCATTTACTGGGGTAGGAATCCCGTAGCCGAAGAGGAGGAGCCAATAGCTTGCAAGGGTTTCATCAACTCCTGCAATTATTTCCTTAGTTTTTCATTCTCTTTCTCCAGCTCATGCCTAGTTTGTACTGCCTTCTTCAATCTCCCCACAATCATTGCACTAGAACCCTCATACTCTTCAATATCCTACTCCATAGTAGCATGTCCCAAATCAACAGTCTGCACATTATAGTCTTGGGAAGTCACATTGTCCCTATCCTTGTTTGGAGTAGGGGTAGCAATATGGGCCACCCGGTTACCTGATCCATCCCTTTCAATTCAGGATAAAACCCTTGCTTTCTTTCTAGTCTTTTCCCTCTCTACATTAGACATGAGGGCAACCCAATTAGGAGGAGCATCCTCCACTATTACCATTTTTCTCTTCAATTCCCTCTCAAGCCAATCCAAAATAGTGGACCCAATAGGCACTATGTCTTTTTTATCTTGTTCTTTCTCTTGCTGATCAGTAGTTGCATCTTTCTCAACACTTGGACTTTTAGAAACATCCACTATTGGGTTCTCTTCCTATTGTACCTGCTCTTCCACAACCAAATGCACTGGTGAAGGAGCCCTAGCTGGTATTTCCTCCTCCTTTTGAGGAGACTTGTCTACTTGTTCTTTTGCAGGAGAGTCTGCATATGCCGGCAAGGGAGATTGAACCAGCCTATCAATTTATACCTTTGCCCTAAGGAGGACTCCTTCTTGGAACTCTTCCTTGCCTAAATTCTTAGGACTTTCATCTTACTTTGGTTCTCCCTGTACACTACTAGCATCCTGAGGAATGGAGGGATTTACTTGTTCAACAATAGGGATACTCACTGAAACATTCTCTTGTGCTACAATATCCCTTGGGGAAGGAGTCCTTGATCTCCTCATGTAGACCTGTGACTTTTCCCCTAAACTTTCCACCTCTACCACTGGTGGCTCAATTTCCTTGTAAACCCTAGGGGATTCCTCTACCTTTTGTGATGTCCTTGTGACACTTCTCTTCTTCATCAATGCATGAACACTTTCAACCTCCTCCTCTTCATCCTGGTTGTTCTCAACTTCTTTCCTAGAGGCATGCTTCCTCTTCTTTGCAACATGCCTCCTTTGTTTTCCTTCCTCTGTAGGCTTCTGAGCCTGAACCTCTCTTACCTAGATTCTAAAAGGATAATCCACCTTCTCTTTACCTTTTGGATCTGGTTCAAGTGAAGCCTCGGAAGTAGAATGAGACTCTAAGTCTCCCATCAGTTGATAGGTGCATGGAACACCCTCGCTCTCCAACTCCAATATTTTGTGCTTTAACCACATATTGCTGTACTTGATCACTGGGGCCATAACCTGATCTGAATCAGTCTTTTCTTCCTCTAACTAGTCAACTTCCCCCACTGGTTTATCCTTCACTGCCTCATAAACATGACCCTGGATCACATTTCCATCCTCCTCTACCTGGTCTGGGATGGCCTTTAAATTGTACAATCTCACCAAGTCCACTGGAAACCTAGAAAACCTCTTCCTTCTCACCTCAAACTCATCAGCAAGGTTAATCCAATAGTCGTCAATATGAGCCTTATGGCTATAATCTCTATTGGCCTTATTTTGGGCCTTGCCAGTAACATCAAACCTTGCTCTCTTAGAATGAAAAGAGAGCCCAAGAGTACCCATCTCCTCCTTTGAAGCATGAGCAGACTGAATGGAGGCAAAAAATTCTCCCATCCCTATCTTCAAAGGGAAATCATTCCCAAAACCTGTCTTATGCATCTCCTCCTTCACAACATTGTCAAAGTCACAGATCTGTCTAGCGACTTCCAACAATACAATATGATCTATGGGATATCTAGGGAGTCTATAGGGAGCCCTCTGAAAACCATCAATTTTGATTTATGAGAAGGTTGGGAACTAGATAAACCAAGCTCCATATCTCCTTATCAACTCTTTTGCCTTATCTGAGATTCTCAGATGCTCTGCACCTTGGAGTAGTTTGGTAATGTACATTGTGAAGGCATCATTTGAGCTCCTATAGCTTCCACCAATCAAGTGCAACTGTGGATACACTTCATAGATAACATCCTGCCCAAAAATACCCCTAGTGCTCAACCCCTTGTATGGATGAAGTCTGGCCAATGAATACACTAGGTAAGAGGTCATAGTGAAGGTCTTGGTCTGCAAGACATTACACAACTGATGATGGATCACATTATTGATAACACCTGCCCAATGATAGTCAATTCCCTGCTCCATTCTGACAATCACATTAAACATCCAAGTTTCAAAAACACCTGCACTCTTCAATCCCACCAACCTATTGAGAAGAGTGATGGCATTGTAGTACTCTCTCTTGAACTTCAGGCTGAATAGTTGCTTAGGTAGGTTAGAGAAATGGAATTCAGGCTTCTCTAGCCAAGAGTTTATCACCTGTTGAGATTTGACCATGTTCTCCTCATAATACTTTCTAGCAACATCCATTTCAAAGGTTGCAACAATGGCCACATGACTGAAACCCACAAGAATTCTTCCCTAGGGACCGATTATTCTTTGTGTCCCACTATCATAATTTCTGGAACACTCAAGCACCAACTCGTAGCACTGAACTGTAGAAGGAAAACCTCCCACATGAGCCAACCCAGACTCCACCATTCTTTTTACCAACAGAGGAAGGCTGGGTGCTGACATTTCAGCCTTGAATTCCTCATAGTCCCACATGCCTACGTTTGTATTTGTGATCCCTGACAAAATTGAGGTCAGCTTACTCTTAGGAATTCTGGTCTTTATATCTAACTTAACCTTTTTTGCATTTGAGATGGCAGAAGCCTTTGCACTTGGATTGGTTGCCTTCCCCTTGCTTCGACCAGCAACATTCTGTCCTGATCCTACCTGCAAACACATAAAGGTAACCGCAATTAGATCCACAAGAAGTAACAAGTGTAGAAGGCCATTACCTCAAAGTTCGGGATTTAGGCCCCCTCACGGATTCTGCACTGGGATAAATTTTCGAGAAAATTTGGACTAGGCGGATTCTAGCAAACCAAACATACAAAATCCCATAATATCACTTAAATTTATGAAATAATCAAAGGGAAATCATTAAAAATACTTAACATAAGCTCCTTAAATCACTCAAATAGTTTACCAATAAACCCATCATTTATAACCATCAAATTCAACATTTCCCAGATAGGACCCGGAAGAGTCCGCTAGGGAAGGATTTTGGCGAAAACAACAATGCTTATAGCTAATCTGGGAAAAATGAAGAGACACGGACAATTCGGGAAAATCCGAATGGAACGGATTTTGGCAAAATCTAGATATAATAGTATTAAAGAATGAAATCCGTAAAATGACTTGACTGCGAACCTCAGGAAAATCCAGATATAATGGATTTTGGCGAAACCAAATGAAATCTGGTAAAAGGTGGCAAAAGAGGAAGAGAGAGAAAAGTCGGGGAAAGCTGAGGAAAGTGGAATTCTGTGAGGACTTCGAAAACCTGAACCTGTCTATATCTTCACTACTTTCACCAAAATAGTTCAAATCACTTCAGATCTAGGCCAGAACTCCGAAACCAACTCAACCTAGGACTCTGATGAATAAAACATGAGCTAAGGACACTCTTCATAGAAATTTGAAGAGGATTGGCCATGCCCTAGGTCAAGAACCCTAAATTTCTGCCGTGAAAGCACAAGGGGGCGAAGCACGACTCACTCATACACCAAAATGGAGAGTTTAAAACTAAAGCAAGCAAATGCCCAAAATAAGCAACAACACTAGACCAAGCATAAACTTTCAATCAGTCAAAATGGACTAGTACATTAATGGAAAACCCCAAAATGTTCAATGATGACGTGCACTTAGAAGAAATAGGAAATCACGAAGGACTCCCAAGAAAATGAAAAAAAGAAATTGAAATCAACAGAGAAAATGGCACATTTACATACCATGGAAGCGTAAAGGTTGTGATTGATGAAACCGACAAATAACCATTCGATGCAAACTGGATACAATCTACACATAGGAAATGCAAACACACAGTCCAAATGGCTTCAAAAATCCAGATATCCAGCAAAACACCAAGAACCACAAGACACAGGCCCAAACGAAAACAAATGCACAAACTCAAATGATCAATTACTTCTCCGAAAATCAATATATCAAAGCCCCAAGACTTTCGCACAAACGCCATTAATGCATTTAACAAGACAACCACGGCTATAAAAACTTCGAGGATTTGACATGGTGACAGACTTTGGGAAAATCCAAATGGAACAAATTTTCCCAAAAGTAGGGAAAAAAGTAGCAATTTCGGACATTGGGAGGAAACCGGGAGAATCCGGCCCAGGCAAATTACCTCGAAAATAGTGAAAAACCCGAGATAAAGTCAGAACCTTAGATTTTCAATAGATTTCAAAAATTTTCCACCTCAATTGGAAAAAAAGGACATTAAAGCACAAACCCAAGCAAGCAAAAACACCCAGAAAAGAAGGGTCAAAACACCAAAATTGAAAAAAAGAAAGAGAGGGTCTCCATTTTCAGTGGGGCATGTGTGCAAAAAACTGCACAACAAATGGTGACTCCACTGGGGAAATGCTCTAGAGCATTTCAAAGATAAACTAGAATCAAGAACCCATAATCTATGGTTTCAATCCTCTTATCTAGACTCCTAAGAACAAAGTTTCAGAAACCACAAGCAAGAAGACCTTTTCCTATACCAGGGTCCAAGTGTGTGTATTATGCATTGATTCCTATCCTGTAAGTGCAAGAAGAACCAGGGAAATTTTGACCAAGCTACATAAAATTCAAACTTCAAAAGCAACCTGGATAGAGCCTCGTTGTCAGTCAAACGCTCATAGCCTCGACGAGGTTATTACTGTGACCCTCCCAAGTATAGCTCTATTGCCGGTCATACATCTATAGCCCTGGTAGAGATACTAGGATACTCCTGATAAGGTGAAGCCCATTCAATTTTTTCAAAATTTCCTCTTTCTTTTCTCTTTTTAATAGAACTTTCTTGTTCACCTTTGTAAGTAATGAAACTCACACTCAGGGATGAGGAACACAGTGGCACTGAAGCAGAATATAAGATTTTTCACTAGGCCAAACTACTCAAGAACCCTATGCAACTCCATAAATTTATTTATTATAATGTGAAATGTGAGACCCAAATATATTCCAAAGTGTATCTAAAACAAGTGATTCTAACTCCAAGTACAAAGAAAATCAGATAAAAGAAATCCACCACTTGATTCTGAAAAACTGATTAGAGTTTATAAAAGAAATTTTTAGAACAATCCCAAACAAAATAGCCCTGGTGCATAGGTGCAAGAGCCCAAAGAAATTAGGAACCCAAAAGCAAAAACAAAACAAAAAGCAAAACAAACCAAAGCAAACCTAACTACCAAAGCAAAACAGAAGGCAAAAGCAAAGCAGAAAGCAAAACTACTCTAATTATGTACAAGATGAACTACAAGCAGTTCAAGGTTGAAAATAGTGCTTCAGATACTGCCTATTAACAGGAAGCGGGATATCCTCACTGTTGTGCAGTTTTGCACACACGCCCCACTTGGAAGTAGGGACCCTCTTTTCGGATGTCTTTTGAGCTTTGGTTTTATTGGATTTACCTTTTTAAGGTCTTGACATGTTGGTCTTGCTGGCTTTGATCCCTCCCTGAGGCTTAAATTGGTTAAAGTGGGCTTTCAGTGAAAATTCGGGTCTAGACCTGAATCCGAGATTTTCCAGCTCTGATGGATTTTCCCGGGCTCTGGTTCATTGTTTGGTCGTCGCTGAATTTTCCGAATCCAGGTTTCTGCTTGACTCCAGGATTTTCTGGCTCTGGCGGATTTTCCCGGACTGCGTCAAAATCCTGAACTTTGTTAAAATCCCGGTTTCTGCTATTTTCGCGGAATTCGTGTTCATTCGGATTTTTCGCGTATTTGGGGATTTTTCAAAATTTCGTCCTAGGCTCAGGTTTCTGGATTTTTCAGATACATCTTGTCGCTCATTAATGACTGAGGTACCTTTGCTCAGACGAGCATATGGGTGAATTTAAAACATTTTGAGCATCATTCCCACTTCATTATTCACTTGCTTACTGCTTTGGCGATTAAGATTTTTCCATTTGAGCTGTGAAGATTGATCTTGAATTATGTGCGTGTGGATTGTTTGGGTGCCGGTGTCTGGATTTTCATTGCCTCGGTGTGTTCGTTTTGCAGTCGCTTCTTCGAGTTCGGGTATTACTAGCACTAATCCATGGTAAGTCATCTCTGATCCTTCCTTTTGTTGCATCTTGATTAAATCTTTCCAAGTTGATTGGTAGCCGTTCCAGGTCGGCCTTTGCTTGATCATGAGTTTATATTTATCATACCAAGGCCTTGTCGCCCGTGCTTGTGTTTATCCATTCAGTGGTGGGTGCGTGAGTATGAACCCGTCTGAATAGGACTTTGCCCTTAAGCGTGCCATTCGCCATATTTTATGAAGGTTAGCGTTTCGGTTCATCTGCCCGAATTTGCCAGGGTTTAGTTGGGTTTTCGTTATTTCATGATTCATGTCCAACCCAACCTGCTCGTACCTTGAGGGATCATTGCACACATTGGTTGATCGCCCAAATGATAGTTTTCCTTGAGAATTTTAGCTTACCCGAACTCTAATGGCGGGGTCTGGTTATTGGACTTAGGGCATCATTGTTTCGCCATGAAGTTTAGTTATTTAGGGGTCTTTTGAGGTCTAGGTCCAAGTGCATTCTGAATTTTGTTGATTAACATCGATTTTGGGACCGTTAGGGTCCAGGTAGAAAGAGTTACATGATCATGTGATTGATGGTTCGCGTGTCGTCATTTGTCGGGTTTCTGAGGTGTCCGCGGAATTCCTGCACACCCGGATTTTCCTGGTTTCGACTGATTCCATGGAGTGTGGTGATTTCCAGAGTTCTTCAAACTGTCCATGGAAATCTGTTCCATCCGAACTGTTCTGGTTTTCCTATTTGGTTGCACTTCTTCCGATTTTCTAAGGATAGGATTAACGGAGTAAATGCTAAATGCTTATTTCTTGTTGCTAATGAACGAATTACATGATTATCTCATAATCTTTTGTGCTAACGATTTGTTTGACTGATGATATCTTGGCAACAGGAATCTGTCTGGGTTGGATTTCTCCGAAATTCCGCCCTGACTGGATTTTCTCGGTTTACACTGTTTTCTCGAATTCCTTTATTTTTCCAGAATTTCAAGGATTGGCCATTTGTGATAGCTTTTAATTGAATTATATGATTTTGTGCTAATCCTTTGGTTGGACTATGCATAATAATGGGATACTTATGACTGTCTTTTGTGAGTGCAGACTGAATCAAGCAGAGCTGCTGCGGGAAAGTCCAAAGGTAACACGGAGGGTTCCTCCATCTCAGAGGCCGAAAGATTAAGATTGGACACTAAGAGTCAGCTTCCTGAAAGCAAGATATCTTCCATATGGTTTGAAGTGTCTGATACTAATGTTGGAGCTTGGAGATACGAAGAGTTTAAACAGAGGACAGTTGAGAAGAATCTGTCAGTTCTAAGGAATGGAATGATGAAGTCTAGATTGGTGCATGTGGCAGGGTTTCCTCCTGCAATCCAATGCTATGAGTTGATTTTAGAGTGTGCTCGGTAGTATGATTTTGATACACAAAGGGTTGTCAATACTGAAGGGAGAGTCTTGGCTAATTTTAGTCCTATCTCTATTGCCCAAGCCTTTGACATGCCGGATCTACCTTCTGTGTGTGCTCTAAATATGGACATGGCCAGAACATATTACGAAAATGATCCCATCAAAGCTCAACAGATGATTAATGCTTGGTTGGAGAAGTCGAAATCACATCACTCTAAACTGCCCAAGCAATTGCATAGGATCAAATTCAGATCAGATATCTATGATGCAATAACATTTCTGAGCAGGGTGGAAGGATTCAAAAGTACCAGAGTATTGGAGAGTTGGATGGTCCATGTGATTACCAAAATTGAACAGGGAACCAACTACCACTGGGCGGGACTTATCAGTGCTATAATTGATAAATAGCTGAGGGATGTCCTAGAGACCAAGAGATTCACCATGTCTTCCTATGTTATGTATGTGCTTGCCCGATTCTACCCATACAGGGGCTTGAATCCATAGGGGACATTTGGATAGGATATTGTCTATGAAGTATACCCGGAGTTGCACCTAGGACACAAAAACTACAGAAGGGATAATGATGCATTCACCATGCATATCACTAGGATGCTTCAAAATGCTGAGCATGTGAGGTTGTCGGATGGAGCAAAAGGGTTGATAAAGAATTATGGGGCCTGGTTCATTCAATTTCCCACCTTCACCTACATTAGAATTGATGGATTTCCGACCGCTCCATATAGGTTACCTCGGTATCCTACAGATCACATTGTGTTATTAGAGATTGTGAGGCAAATATGTGAATTTGATGCCATAGTCAAAAAGGAGAAGCATAAAATAGGCTTTGGTGGGGATTTCCCTCTCAGAATTGGCGTGGCAGAAGTGTGCCCTTCCATCCAATTAGCACACACCACAGGAGATGAATTGGCAGCATATGGTTTCTCCTTCCACTCCAAGAGAACAAACTTTGATATCACCGGGGAGGCACAGAAGAAGGCTACCAAGGAGTACCGTCATAAGGATGACCTAGAGGACTATTGGGCCAACATTAGGGATGATCTTGAAGCCAGAAAGAAGAGGTACTCCAGGCTTCCTGTTGATGTGATCAGACAGTACAATGCGAAGTTGATTCCCAACCAACTACAGGATGATGGAAACCTAGTGCAAGATCATGCCTATGAAGCTGTTAAGGATAGGTCGATCGGAGAAATCAAATGGAATGAGGATGAGGTCACAGAGTTGGAGGACCTAATGGCCCCGGTTATGAAATTCACCACTTCTTGGTTGAAGCACAAGGTTTGGGAGCTTGAGAGCGAGAAGGTAGCCTGTACCTTCAATTTAATGGGAAATCTCAACCCAATGTCTACTTCAGAAGAATCCGGGGATGATGACCCCAAAGGGAAAACCCAAAAGAGCTCACCTTTCAAAATAAAAATCAGAAGTCCAAAGGAAAGTGAACCAGAACCAAAGAGAAGACCAAAAGGAAAGAAAAGAAGTCGAGCTTTGAAGATAGGTAGATCCTCTGATGAGGAAGGATTTGAAAAGCCAGTTGAAGAGGATGCTCCTCCACCACCAAAGAAGACAAGAACCACCAGGGTTTCAAAGAAGAAGGGTCAAGATACCTCCAAAGGTGAGACTCTAATTGTTGATGTGGAAAGTTCAGGGGAAAGGACAAAAGTTTATTTGAGGAGATCAAGGACCCCATCCCCTAAGGAAACTATGCAAAAGATGGATCCTCCTCTGGAGGTACCGATTGTGGAGCCATCTAAGGCTACTTCTCCTCCACCAAGCGTGCTTGAACCAGAAAATTTTGAGGAACATGAGACCAGTGGAGAGGCAGAACCTTTCAAGGAGGGAGCACTCTTTGGTGTGGTAGCTGAGCTCGAAGTAGAAGAGGTGGGAAAGCATACTTCTCCCTTAGTGCAGTATGAGGATTCTCTGGAGAATAGCAAAGGAAACAGATCCCTTGAGAAGGAGGGTACCCTTGTTAGACCCCCATCACCAGTGCGGGAAGAGGAGATTGAAAAGGATGATCAAGGTGAGCAGCTCCCTGAAAAGGAAGAAGCTAAAACAACAGAACAACATGGTGAAGAGGTGAAAACTGACGAAATCTGGGTGGACCCTGCTGTCCCGAATTGGCTTGAAAAGGAGATCACAAGGGAAAAATAGGTCGTTGTTGAGGACACTCCTTTGGATTGGGGTGAGATGCTATCTAAAATCGGCAAAGGTAAGAAGAATAAGGTAGCTAGGGTTGTTTCAAGGATAGAGAGGGATGAGGCGAGTAATAGGGTCATTCACATTGCCACCCCTGCTGCGGATAAAACTAGAGAAGAGGTCACTGGTAAGGATTACAATGTGCAGACCATTAACATTGGGCCAACCTCTATGGAATAGGACATTGATGAATATGAAGGCTCCAGTGCAGTAATAATTGGGAGGTTAAGAAAGGAAGCTCAGACCAAGCATGAGCTTAGAAAAGAAAATGAAAGGCTTAGGAAGTGCTTGGAGGAGGTGATGAAACCTCTGCAGTTCCTTCACCTGTCTTCCTCTGCTACTCCTGGTTTCCTACCCAAGGAAACTATTTCTGAGATTGAGAAAATGAAAGCCTCTGCTCAAACCATAATAGATTGGTTGAAGGATGTGCAGGTGAGAGGAGATAGTGCAATCAAGGAGATCTTGTCAGTTAGGAAAGATGCAGTCAGAGCTAAAGAACTGCTGGAATGTGTGCTATCTCAGGATAAGGAAGACATTGATCTTCTATTGCAGAAATCTAAGGTGATCATGGGGTATGGTAAGGATCAGTTGGCTGCAGATGAAATTCTTCCTTCTTCTAGGTTAAGTCAACCTTGGGAGTGGTTTGAGGCTCTACAGATTCGGCATAAGGCCATGAAGAAGATTCAGAAATGAAAGAAACAAATAGATGGTGATCTTACTGAAGTATATGAGGGGTGCATTGCATTCTTTGAAGTCATGACTGGCAGGAGGAAAATTGCTCCTAAATACTTGAGTCTGGAACAACTGAGGGAATGGTGGCATGATGTTTATACTCCAGATTTTGAGAATTTTAATAACTGGCCACCAGTTAGATGATGCAGCCACATATCTGGTAGTAATGGATAAGTATCATGCCAACAAGGATGATTGGAATAAGACGGTTAAACAGTCAAAGGAGGATATTCGCTCCATAGAATGTCGGCTTAGGATATTGCCTTTTCCACCTATCACCGAATTGGATGGAGCATTTTTGAGGGTTCAAGGATCGTTGGCCCAGAGCGAGGGTAAGGGAGGTGGTAGTTAATGCCTATTTTGAGATTTGTGCTTCCCTATTATTATAGGGCATGTATTGAATCAGACTACATTGGGGACTATGCCTAGGTCGACCTTGATGATGGCATTTAATGTGTGCCTTATTTTGAATTCCTAGGGCTGACCTGTTTTGGCGGATGTTCTTGTTTTGTAAATGTTTGGCTGGGCCGACATGTCTTGAGAATTTTCTATAAAAGGTATTCTTGCCTCATTGTAAGACATTAGATATTAGAGAAAAGGAGAAGAGATAATAGAGTTAAGTTAGAAAGAGGAGTTAGAGCATTTTGTCAATTTCTTGAAGCAAGTATTGTAAACAAATAGTGGAATTGTTGCAACATTTTGGTGGTCTAATACAATTGAAGACATTGTGATTTTCCTGGTGCAATCTTTTGTGTTATTTCATCTTGCATGGTTTCTGTTGTTTTATTTTTCAGATTGCTTAAAGATTTAGGGTTTAGTGTTCAGAATTAAATTAGTTTTAGTTTGGTGTGTGATGTTTATGATTTCATATTTGGAATGTTTGTAGCAATCTCTGGTCTATACTCCCAGTAACTGTCTGATTGTTGTAGGCTGGTGAAGCCAACTTGGACCATATATTTACATGTGCTTAAGTTCGATTGTGGATGAATGTCTATGATTTGAAAATCTATATACCTTAGAAGATTGCACCGTTCTTGTGAGATTGCATTGTGGGTTAAGCAAGAATTGGTTCTTCGAGATTGGTCCATTCTAGATATCTGTCATTTGCATTACTCATTCTAGGAATAGTTTAGATTTTATCATATTCCTGCACCCTTATCTTTTGCTATTTCTTTATTATCTGGTTAGATTTAGGATTTGAGATCATTATATCACACAATATGATAATTGGAAAGGTATAGTTTGCTTGTAGTAAGGTCCGATTGTGATTACCAGCATTTCACATATTATCTGAGTTGTTTATGCATTGTCATGACCTGACACCCGAGAGACCTTGGGGTGATTTTTAGTATTTATTGTTGAAAATAACCTTTCAAGAGAGATAGAATATTGCATTCTATCTGAGTTGTTGCTGTGCAGAAAACTCCATCAACACTCACCAGTGAGGGTTTTCAAATGAAAAGCATTATCTCCCAAATTTTTTGAAATTTGGTAAGGACCAAGCCAATGTTTATCAAATTTACTGTGCTCTCCCTTACGATCATGGGCTTTATCTCAGTAAAGAACTAAGCTAGAAATTCTAAAGGCCTTAACCTTAGCTCGCCTATCAAACCATATTTTTACTACACCCTAATGTTTAGCAAAGTTCTCTAGGGCTTCATCTCTTTTCTCTTCCAAATGCAATAGTTCAACCAAACGAGCTTCACGTTTATCTCCTTCATTATAGTACTCATTAATGAACTGCAGGGTAGGGATTTTTAATTGAATAGGAAATATAGGTTCCAAACCATACACTAGGTGATAAGGAGAGGTTCCTATGGATGCCTTTTGTCTAGTACGGTCAGACTAGAGAGAAAATCAGAGCTGGGTGTGCCAATCCTTAGGATTTTGTTCTAACAAATTATGAATGACTGTCAATAGGTTCTTGTTGGAAGACTCAGCTAGACCATTACCCTAAGGGTAATTGTAGGATTTGAGAAATGCAAATCCAAAGAACCCGATCAATACCTGCATGCAAAAGACTTGTCACAGAGAAAGAGAGAGATCAAGACAAGGGTTTGGCTCTCACAATGTGCAAGATGTATTCCAGAAAAATGAATAGAGCATTAAGCAAATACAAGAGATCGATCCTTATAAAAGGAGATCAAAACCTAAAAGGAAAACCTAACCCTAAAGGTGAGTGCATTTAATAATTAATATTAATTATTAAATGACTAATATGTGTGCAAGGCGAAATCTTAAGAGGAGAGTAAAGTTAATTAATTAATTTACTCTAACACCCCCCCTTAAGATAAGCAAGAGTGCAACTACAGACTAGTGCAAGAAAGAAAAAGAACTACAATGCATGAAAGAAAAATTGGGTCCCGACAACTAGGCCTGATCAGGTACCCAAGTACAAGGAAATCTCTATGAAACGGAGAAAAGGAGAAAACCCAGTGGGAAAAAACTCCTCTCCAAAAAGAGATGCAAAAAGAAAGTACAAATGAAATGTCTCAAGAGACTCTCTCAAGAACATATGCAGATGTACAATCAGATACCCCCCCATGAGAGAGAGTGGAGACTCCAAAGCCCCCCCAGAATGAGAGAACCCCTGTGCCAATGATCAAAGCGATGTGTCGCCTCGGAGGAAGAAACAGATCCAATGGTCGAAGATGAGGAAATCCCTGGATGTGAGGTGAAAATGGAAGTCCTAGATGATGCGCAATGAAGAATGAAACATCAACATGAGTGTATGAAAAACAAAATGGTGAATCAAACAACTCAAGATGATCCTGAAATGGAATCTCCAATGAAGAAGGGATAGCAGGTGTGTTGAATCTGTAATCTGTGAGAGAAGGAATATCCTCTGATATGGCCTCAACAAGTGCACTTGATGGCTCAATGAGTGGAGCAACAATGTCAGTCACAACTGAAGAGGTATCCTGCTGAACAAATGTGATCTCAATAGGAGGAAGAGGTGTAGAAGTCTCAACACTAGTCTCATGAACAGATGGAAGAACACATAAGTTCAAGTGATCGAACTTCTCCTCAGATACTGCATGCTCTCTTGTAGAAAGAGAGGGAGATGGTGGACCAAAGTGTGTAAATGCATACAATTAGGAAGAATGATCAACTATCCCTGTTGCAACAATGTTGCCAGTCTGAATGTCTTTGATGTGCACTGAATCAGGTGTGAACTCAACTGTCTTCCCTATCCCACTGTGAGCAATCTGATAGATGGAGAGAAGGTTAGTGGACAAAGATGGAACACATAGTACATCATTGAATGTATCATCATCAATATCGATAGAACCTTTCCCACATACACTCATATAAGTGTTATTACCCATCAATATGTGTGGTGAGGACGCAGCCTCGAAAGATGAGAACATGTCCTGAGAAGATGCCATATGGTGTGAAGCACCTGAATCTAGTAGCCATCTAGATGAATGTGAACTGGTGGTTGCACATAATGCATGACCCTTATGTGGGGCCTGTCCATCTATCTGGAATGATGGTGAAGAAGAAGACCAGCCTGAAGTAGATGAAGAAGAGTGATGAATATGGTTCTTCTCAAAAAGAGCTGTCAAATCTAAAACCTGTTTTGCATATCCATCTATCTTCTTCTCATAACACTTGGACTCATCATGTCCTAGCTTAGTGCAATAAACACACTTAGGTCTATCTTTCTTCGATGATTCCCCCTTAGGAGAAGGTGAATCAGAAGTCTTCTGTGAACTAGAATCCTTCCAATGCTTTGTGGTCTATGGTTTTTGTTTCTACTTCTGCTTCTGCTTCCCCTGATATGACTGTGCTACCAATGCTTGGTGCGGTGATCCTGTGAGAGCATCTAACTGTGATATCTTAGCCTGCTCTCGTGTCAAATGATCACAAAACACCTCAAAAGAAGGCATGGTAAAATGTGCACCCAAGGCATCCATAGTGGAACAGAAGGTAGATGAGAATATCTGAAAGTTCCCACGAAGTTTTGACAAAATCAAGTAAATACACTCTGTATCAGTCTTAACCTTACCACAACCCTGTAGAAGAGATCTCTGTTGTTTGAATTTCATCAAAAAGTCCTCAATGGAGGGAAAAGAATCAGGTACAAGTGAAGTCAACTCTGCCTCAATCTGCAATGCTCTAAACTCATTGATAGTGCCAAAAAGTCCCTCAAACTTGGTCCAATAGGCCCTAGGTGTGAGAGACCCTTCAAGATGAAACAGGAGACTGTCTGAAATGTGCAAAGCAATCAATCCCATAGCCTGATCCATATTGTTCCTGTGTTGCATAACCTCAAAGGCACGAGTCAATGGAGGCTAAACTGCATCCAAATAGGACCATAACCCTCGAGACTGAAGAAGTGTCATCATGCGACCCTTCCAAGTGTGATAATTATGTGGTGTGAGAAGCTCAATAGATCTGTCGGCCATGCTGTGAACTGTGCCTCAACTGCTCTGAATTTTTTTTTTTTATCATTAAGTGGTCTTTCAGAACTAGATAGAAGATGTAGAAGGGGTTTTTTGTTTTGTTTTGGTGTTTATAGATTCTGGTTTTCTGATGTAAATAACAGAAAGTAGGAAAAAACACCCCCCCCATAATGCAAAAATCCAATCCCCATTACAAACTGAAAGCCAAAAAACAATAGAAAGCAATAATTGGTTGAGACAAATCTCTGTGTACTTGAAGAATTTTTTGGTGAAATAAACTATAGATCTAGAAATAGCACAAAAACACCTTTCCGATGCCTATTCGCTTTCGAAAAACAGAGCAAAATTGAGCAAGTTATGCCCCTTGGACTGCAAAAAGATCATCTGACTTTGACTATGAAAAACTATAGCCAAACTACAAAATTTTGAAAAATTTCCTACACCATCAGAATAGTGCTGGAACCAGCTTTCCAGTGATATCTTGTTTTTGTAAAACGGAGATCGTATGCAAAAAATACGCTCGATTCCCTGAAAGTTGCTCAAAAGGGTTTTTTAAAAAAGTTTCCACAGCCCTCAAGGGCTAAAAGTCTTCAGCCCCTGGTCACGTGGACGACCAGGGGGCTAGCGGCTGGGAGCTAAGGCCGAAGCCCTTGGGCCTGCATGTGACCCTGGCACTAGCAGGTTAAGCTCGTGGGGGCTGCACAGTCCACCGGCGGTGGCCTTGTGGCTCCACCCGGCCTGGTGGCGCCCGGGTGGCTGCCCGGTGGCCGCTTGGTGGCGGACCGGCGGCGCCCAGATTTAACATTGGGGGCGCAAAAATATTATAAAAAACCTTTAAAAAATCAATAAAAAATTGATTTTTTATATATTTTTTTGATTTTTTTTGCCTCGAAAATTGTGCCGTACGGTCCTGGTAATTTTTTTGCTTCCCAGAACGATTGTGGCCAAATCGGATAAATTTTATATGAAAATAGGGGTTTTTGGACGTTGCAAGCTCAACGGTGAGGTCCGTTTGAGCTCAAAGTGCACCAAAAAAATAAACCCCCCTATTCCAAATAAAAACTAGAAAAAGAAAACAGATTTGATGCAGCGAAACCTAGATCTCTAAATCTTTCAAAAAATTGAACAAGCTGCAACAGATCTAGCTCTGATACCATGTAGGATTGGAGAAATGCAAATCCACAGAACCCGATCAATACCTGCATGCAAAAGACTTGTCACAGAGAAAGAGAGAGATCAAGACAAGGGTTTGGCTCTCACAATGTGCAAGATGTATTCCAAAAAAATGAATAGAGCATTAAGCAAATACAAGAGATCGATCCTTATAAAAGGAGATCAAAACCTAAAAGGAAAACCTAACCCTAAAGGTGAGTGCATTTAATAATTAATATTAATTATTAAATGACTAATATGTGTGCAAGGCGAAATCTTAAGAGGAGAGTAAAGTTAATTAATTACTTTACTCTAACAGTAATAATTAGACAAAAACTTAATAACAATTCCATGATCGAACACCCAATTAGAAAACTTCAGTGATACAAATGCAGGACCATTATCAGAAACTAAAGACAGTGGACAACCAAAACAATTAATAATTCCTGATTCAAGAAAATTAATTACCACATTCGAAGTACACTGTTTGCAAGCAAGAGCCTCTATCCACCTAGTAAAATAATCAGTTATGGTAAGAATATACCTGTGACCTGCAAAAGATGGAGGATTAATTGGACCTATAAAGTCCATACCCCATTGAGCAAATGGTTTTACCTCTATGACTGGTTGAAGTGGAAGAGCTACATGTTTCTCCTTACTTGCTATAGTCTAACATATGTGACAAGTTCTCACATGTTGGTGTACATCTTTGAACAAAGTAGGCCAGTAATAGCCTGCCCTCAAGATTTGATGTGTAGTGGATGATGCAGAACCATGGCCTATGCCATATTTCTCATGAAACTCAATCATCACTCTAGCAGCTTCTTCGTTCCCTAAACATCTTAAGTAAACACCCTCATGATTTCTTTTATATAGTATAGCTCCTTTCATCATAAAAATTCCACTCTTTAAGTGCAAGGATTGCCTTTGAACCGTGTTAAGATGATCATGACACTGCTGATTCAGTAGATAAAAAATAATTTCATCATACCAATCTCCTAGAGATACCTCTTGAAGGTAATAATGTTGAGAGCTGTGAGATCAGGACCTGTCTCGGCCATTGTCTTTGTAAGCCCTTGTCCTCTTACCAATTTCATGGGATGGATTTCCATATCATATTCCTGCAACATGGTTACCCACTTGGCCCTTCTTTCACCTAACTCATTCTGCATTAATAACAACTTTACTGCAGGATCAGGCACTATGGCAAAAACTTTATTCCTCAAGATATAATGCCTGAACTTCTTCACTACTCGGACTAAAGCATATGCTTGTTTCTCTACATTTCAATTTTGCATCTTTTAAGGGATTACTCATGAAGGCTATAGGGTGTTCATCCCTTTGATCAGACTTTTGAGTTAACATTGCAGCACAAGAGTGATCAGAAGCGAATGAATATATATAAAAAGGCTTAGTGTAATTCGGGCTCACTAATACAAGAGCTTCAACAATAGCCTTCTTGATTTTTGCAAATGCCTCCTTGGCTTCTATATTCCATTCTATCTTTGCTTCTTGTTTCAACATAGCATTCAATGGATTGACTATCTCTACAAATCTTGTGATAAATTTCCTAACAAAGTTAATCTTACCAAAGAATGACTTCATCTCCTTACTTGCAGGAGGCTGAATCTTCAAGATAGCCTAAATTATTTTAGGGTCAATAGCAATACCCTATTTTGAAATAACGTGTCCTAATAAATTCCATTCATGACTCCAAAAATGCACTTTCTCGGATTAAGTGAAATACCAAACTCTCTACATCTTTGAAACACCTTGCATAAATCCATTATATGATCACCTCGTTTCTTAGAAAAAATAGTCAAATCATCCATATAAATAATGATGCACTTACCAATTATATCCTTAAAAGAAATTTCCATAGCTCTCTGATGTAGCTCCAACATTGATCAATCCAAATGGCATCCTTCTATAAGCAAAAGTTTCCCATTTGGTAGTAAAGGCAATCTTGTGTCTATCCTCATATTGCACCATGACTTGGTTGTATCTAGAATACCCGTCCAAAAAGGACATCATTTGCAATCCATTAACAATATGAAACACTTCATCCAGTGAGGGAACTGGATAAGTATCCTTTTCTGATGCTCTATTCAGATTCCTAAAATCCACACATTGTCTGATTTCTCCATTCTTTTTTCTTACTGGAACCAAATTCACCACCCAAGTAGAGTGTCTTACTGGAAATATAATGCGTGCTGAAAGTAGTTTTTGCACCTCCTTCTGAATAATGGGCTCTAACAGAGCATTAATTGGCCTTTGCCTCTATCTGAAAGGCTTGACATCCGATCTCAGAGGGATGGTGTGTGTGATAATTGAAGTATCATATGTTTTCAAATCTTCATAACTCCAAGCTATTACATCATGATATGTATGTAAGGTATCAATAATTCCCTTTCTTTCCTCTAGAGTACATACCTTGCCAATAAGAATGTTCTTCAAGCCATCTGGTGTCCCCATATTATATGCTTCACACTGGCTGCTAATAGACTCTCTTTTAGTCTGCTGTTCTTGATCTCTTATTTTATCTAAGTCAATTTTTTTTTTAAAGTTGCACCATACCCCTTGGAATGGTATTAGTCTTTAGATTGATGATTCCTCCAAGGTCAATTTCTACTTCCTGGGGCTCTATTTCATCAATAACTTGGGAAGCAAACACATCACAACTTGTAATAAAGTCTAGAATATGCTTATCATCTTCAAATACCTGAAAGTTGGTAATGTTGTCAGACGTTGAAGGGACTGGAGTGAGCTCAACTATAAATTTCTTCAATCCTGAAGGTGACAAAGGCTGTAAGGTGTTGGTAGCTTGAGCTAAAGAATCAACAACCTAGTTTTTGTTTTGAGGGATCAATTGGATATCAAAGGCATCAAATCCCTCAATGAGATCCCACACTCTATGCCTATAGTTGGTCATTCTTCTGTCACGGCATGAATACTATTTTCTTACTTGTTTGACCACTAATTCAGAGTCTTCGAATACTTGTAATATCTTAACTTTCTTCCTTGATGCCATTAGTAAGCCATGTTTTAAAGCCTCATATTCAATAACATAATTAGTGCATTGGAATTGGAGTCTGTGAGCAACAAAGTAATTCTTATCTTTAGGACTAATCAATTCAAATCTCGCTTCAGCACCCTATTTGGATTTAGATCCATCGAACCTTAGTGTCCAACAGCCATTAGGTTCTTTCTGCTTCAATTTACCTTATTCTTTGCTGGGGATAGGGAGTTGTTTAGGAAGCATCGAGCTCTTATCTTTATCACTGTTTGATTCTTCTTGCACATTAAGTCCAGTAGGTGGAACTAGATTAATGCATTTCTATATCTGTCTGATAGCAGTCTGACACAAGTCACATTCTAGCTCAGAATGAGAGGCATCATGTACTCTGCACCAACTTGGAAGCAATAATTCTTCAAATGTCATGCTTCCTTTCAATTGTACCTGGTCTTCCATACACTTCTGGATGAACTCCTAAAAGTTATCCAACAAACCAAGTTGCCTGTCTTCTCCATCACTTATTTCATCCTCTTGTTCAAGCAAAGTCTTAAGACCACTACTCTCCAGAATGTGTTCATTTGAAGAATCCTGCAACATAAAAAAAATCTTCATCCTCTTTAACTGATGCGGCCAACACATAATTCCCCATGCTAACCTCGGACACCAACACCTCATTTGAGATATTTTGATATTCTGTGATCACATATTTCATTCTAGGTTCTCTTTCAATTTTGATATGATTTGGAACTCCTTTCCATGGTAACCACATATGGGAATGATCTGTAGATGTGTATCCATTTAAAGCTTTAGTGAAATCCCTACCTAGGATCAAACCATAAGTATTAGGAATGTCAGCCACTTGGATATTGATCACTTGCTGCACTCTAGGATCAGATGCAAGCTACGTAGGGATCATGTTCAATTCTCCAACTACACTCACCTCTATTTTATCCAACTGAGTAACCTTCTTTTGAGAAGCAATAGGAGTAATACCTAATGCTTTGCAAACAACAAAAGGCATAACATTCGTAGAGGCTCCTGAATCTAGAAGACAATTATGTAGATTCTTTCCGAAGATACAAACATAAATTAGGAAGGGAGGGGTTTCCATCTTACCTTGAAACAAGTTCAGATGAGTATCAGCTTGTGCAACCTGACCTTTATCCTTATCTCCCCTCTTGTCCATAGGTGGGACCTGACTTCTGGGTGTTTGAGAATTAGAAGACCTGGTAGTAGCTTCATTGGTGGCTACTCCTTGTGATGTTGTATTTGAACTAAATGATCCCAGAACAACATTCCTAATAGCAGGAACTCTTAACAACTCAAAAGCAAAAAGAATTACCTTTACTTTCTTGAATTCCTCAGTCACATACTCACCCAATTGCTCCACCTTTGAGTTAGCCTGAAATTATTTGTAGCCACTGGCCTTCTTATCCTTGGAAATTTCAGCATTGTTCTCCTTTGACAGGTACTATGTTGCCACCTGAGGATAGGACATATTGCTACTAGCTTGTGGATCAGGTGGAGTATTGAAATTGTTAGGGGGAATGGAAGTGGTGAAAGGACCTCCAGCCTGTGGACCCCTGTTAGGCCTATTTCTTAAATCATACTTATTCGTTGGCTATTGAAACATTTGAACTTCTTCAACACCAACTTCTTCTTCATCTAAAGGGCCATTATCATTCTCATTCTCTTCATTAAATAGTTGGGAGATCTCATCTTCATTCAATACCTATTTTGCCTCATCCTCTGCAATAGACAATTCTTCCAGTTCATTTTCCTCACCCTTTAGGAATGGGGCATGATTAAGTACCAATACTGGAGAATCATAAGGGTTTGAAGGTACAATTTCCTGCCCAGTAGAATTATTCTCCACTTCATACTGAAAGATAGAAGCTGCAGTCTAAAATTCAGCACAGTCTAATTCAGAGTGTTGACTTGTTTTATGGAGCCTACACCATCCAGACAAAGCTGCTTCTACTAGGTATACACCATTTGGAGGTTTCTCTTGAGTAGCAGATTGATCCAGAGGAGTAGGAATCCCTCCATTATTAGGCCCAGTATTCCAAGACCTATTTTGCCTAGGTTGTTGCCCTTTATCAAATATTTTTCCCCCTTGCTAATTTCTATCATAGTTCTGACCAGAGCCTTGTCTTCTATCAAAATTATGACCAGAACCTTGTCCTCTATCAAAGTTTTGATTCCTATCAAAGTATTGACCTCTTTCGAAATTCCTATTTTCCCTGCCAGAGTTAGATTGTATATTCTTATGAGTAGCTTGGAGATGGATATTATGATTTCTCAAATAGGTTACTTATGTATTCAACCTCTTCACTTGTTCATATAATTCATCCAACATTTCCTTATCCAGGTTGTTAGGTGGTGCTAGATTACCTCCAGAAGGATATCCGGGTATGTTTCCAGAACCGATAGCCTGATTCAAGACTTCTGAATTTTGCAAATATGTAGGGAAACCAACTTGTTCCTACTGTAAGGGTTGATTAGCTCTCTGCTGAGGATAAGATGTCATAGGTTGAGCTTGATTTATAGGTGGACCTGGATGAGGAACCAAAGGTAGTGACGGTACAAAATTCATTATTGGATCATGATTGGTCAAAGCCTTATTAAGGGCTTGAATATGTCCAGGGTGAGCGACAGGTCCAAAGGATGGCAAGGTCCTAATAAATGTTGCCTCAAGTCTGTACCAACCTTTACTACTTCTGCATATGCAGTGAGAAAAGTATTCAGAAGATTGGTCCTTTGTTTCAGGAAGGTGGCTGTAAGGCTATCCAAGGCCTCAAGGTATATCTCCAAAGCAGTATTTTCATTTCCAGCATAAGGTGCCTGGAGTCTAGTATATGCTCGATGGAACCTATCATTGAATGATCCTATGGGCTCATTAATCTCTCTTTTTACCCTATTAAAATGCAAGTATAGCTCATTTGCACTGATAGGAATCTTGAAATTTTGCAGGAATGTAGCTTCCAACTTAGTCCAATTATGGATGGAAGCAACAAGTAAGTGATTATACCAATATAACGCTTCTTCTCCTAGGGAGTAAGGAAACATGCAACATCTTCATGGTTAATCCCCCTATCCCTTAGAAAAGTCTGGAAAATCCTAATATGCTCTTCTGCCATTCTATTGGGGTCATGAGTATAAAACTTAGAGCAAAAGTGCAATTCCACAAATAGCAACAATTCCAGTTTCTGTTACAACACTTGCTTGAGAACAAACCCTAATTTTCCCTAATATAACTTAACTATTTCTCTCCTAATCTATCTATCCTTCTATATCTATTTTCTAATCTCTATATATATTTCTCTATTCAAATGAGGCAACATGCCATCTTTTTATAGAGACTCCATAAGATAGGTTGGACCAATTTATAATTTACAATAAAAACATGACCTACAAGAGGTCGGCCTAAAAGATATTCGAACATATGAAATGTGCCATTGGCACCAATTTCATCCAAAAACCGCCAAGATGCCAAAGGGTCGGCCCAATACATGTGAATTAATGGGAAGCACAAATACTAATGTAACCCTATACAATTATTCCCTATCCTTGTCCTTAGCTTTATCTTCTTCACCATGTACGACCAACAAAACCCTATCAAGCTCAACAATAGGTGGCATAGGCAAAACCCTAACCTTTCTCTCAAGAGACTTAATATCCTCTCTTGCCTTCCTAACTGTACCATCCCAATTGGATTTTTTGGTCAAATACCTATCAATGACTGCAATATAAGTTGCAGCATCATCCAACTGATGTTCAGTAACTAGCCCTTCACTGACAGGAGAATAAATATCCCTCCACCATCTTCTAAGTTGTTCCAAATTGAGATGTTTTGGAGCAAACTTCTTCCTTCCAGTCATGACCTTGAAGAATGAAATGCACCTATCATGAATACTGGTCAGAGCATCTTCAATCTGCCTCGCCTGTTTGTGGATCTTTTTCAGGGCCTTTTGCCTCATTTGTAGGATTTCAAACCATTCCCAAGGTTTGAAAACTCTTGGAAAAGGAAGAATATTGCAATGTACCAATTTTGTCCTTAGTAAATCCCATGATTATTGCCAGGTAACTGCAGCATGTGAGGTGCCCTTCATCTTTTCTAACACAAAGATCATTTCTTGGGGTAGGAATCCCACAGCAGAAGAGGAGGAGCCAATAGCTTGCAAGGGTTTCATCAACTCCTATAATTATTTCCTTAGTTTTTTATTCTTTTTCTCCAACTCATGCCTAGTTTGTACTGCCTTCTTCAATCTCCCCACAATCACTGCATTGGAACCCTCACACTCTTCAATATCCTGCTCCACAGTAGCATGTCCCAAATCAACAGTCTGCACATTATAGTCTTGGGCAGTCACATTGTCCCTATCCTTGTTTGGAGTAGGGGTAGCAATATGGGCCACCTGGTTACTGGATCCATCCCTTTCAATTCGAGATACAACCCATGCTTTCTTTCTAGTCTTTTCCCTCTCTACATTAGCCATGAGGGCATCCCAATTAGGAGGAGCATCCTCCACTATTACCATTTTTCTCTTCAATTCCCTCTCAAGCCAATTTGGAATAGTGGACCCAACAGGCACTGTGTCTTGTTTATCTTGTTCTTTCTCCTATTGATCAGTAGTTGCATCTTTCTCAACACTTGGACTTTTAGAAACATCCACTGTTGGGTTCTCTTCCTGTTGCACTCGCTCTTCCACAACCACATGCACTGGTGAAGGAGCCCTAGCTGGTATTTCCTCCTCCTTTTGAGGAGACTTGTCTACTTGTTCTTTTGGAGGAGAGTTTGCATATGCCAGCAAGGGAGATTGAACCACCCTATCAATTTATGCCTCTGACCTAAAGAGGTCTCCTTCTTGGAACTCTTCCTCACCTAAATTGTTAGGACTTTCATCCTTCTTTGGTTCTCCTCATATGCTACTAGCATCCTAAGGAATGGAGGGATTTACTTGTTCAACAACAGGGATACTCACTGAAACATTCTCTTGTGCTACAGTATTCCTTTGGGAAGGAGTCCTTGATCTCCTCATGTAGACCTGTACCTTTTCCCCTGAACTTTTCACCTCTACCACTGGTGGCTCAATTTCCTTGTCAACCCTAGGGGCTTCCTCTACCTTCTGTGATGCCCTTGTGACTCTTCTCTTCTTCATCAATGCATGAACACTTTCAACCTCCTCCTCTTCATCCTAGTTCTTCTCAACTTCTTTCCTAGAGGCATGCTTCCTCTTCTTTGCAATAGGCCTCCTTTGTTTGCCTTCCTCAGTAGCCTTCTCAGCTTGAACCTCTCTTACCTAGATTCTAAAAGCAGAATCCACCTTCTCTTTACCTTTTGGATCTAGTTCAAGTGAATCCTCAAAAGCAGAATGAGACTCTAAGTCTCCCATCAATTCATAGGTGCATGGAACACCCTTGCTCTCTAACTCGAATATTTTGTGCTTTAACCACATCTTGGTGTAATTGATCACTGGAGCCATTACCTGATCTGAATCGGTCTTTTCTTTCTCTAACTAGTCAACTTCCCCCACTGGTTTATCCTTCACTGCCTCATAAACATGACCCTGGATCACATTTCCATCCTCCTCTACCTGGTCTGGGATGGCCTTTACATTGTACAATCTCACCAAGTCCACTGGAAACCTAGAAAACCTCTTCCTTCTCACCTCAAACTCATCAGCAAGGTTAATCCAATAGTCCTCAATATGAGCCTTATGGCTATAATCTCTATTGGCCTTATTTTGGGCCTTGCCAGTAACATCAAACCTTGCTCTCTTAGAATGAAAAGAGAGCCCAAGAGTACCAATCTCCTCCTCTGAAGCATGAGCAGATTGAATGGAGGCACAAACTTCTCCCATCCCTATCTTCAAAGGGAAATCATTCCCAAAACCTGTCTTATGCATCTCCCCCTTCACAATATTGTCAAAGTCACAGATCTATCTAGGGACTTCCAACAATACAATATGATCTGTGGGATATCTAGGGAGTCTGTAGGGAGCCCTCTAAAAATCATCAATTCTAATTTATGAGAAAGTCAGGAACTGGATAAACCAAGCTCCATATCTCCTTATCAACTATTTTGCCTTATTTGAGATTCTCGCATGCTCTGCACCTTGGAGCAGTCTAGTAATGTACATTATGAAGGCATCATTTGACCTCCTATAGCTTCCACCAGTCAAGTGCAACTGTGGATACACTTCATAGATAACATCCTGCCCAAAAATACCCCTAGTGCTCAACCCCTTGTATGGATGAAGTCTGGCCAATGAATACACTAGGTAAGAGGTCATAGTGAAGGTCTTGGTCTGCAAGACATTACACAACTGATGATGGATCACATTACTGATAACACCTACCCAATGATAGTCAATTCCCTGCTCCATTCTGGCAATCACATTAAACATCCATGTTTCAAAAACACCTGCACTCTTCAATCCCACTAACCTATTGAGAAGAGTGATGGAATTGTAGTACTCTCTCTTGAACTTTAGCCTGAATAGTTTCTTAGAGAACTTAGAGAAATGTGATTTAAGCTTCTCTAGCCAAGAGTTTATCACCTATTGAGATTTGACCATGTTCTCCTCATAATACTTTCTAGCAACATCCATGTCAAAGGTTATAGCAATGGCCACATGACTGAAACCAACAAGAATCCTTCCCCAGGGATCGATTATTCTCTGTGTCCCACTATCATAATTTCTGGCTCACTCAAGCACCAACTCGTAGCAGTGCATTGTAGAAGGGAAACTTTCCACATGAGCCAAACAATACTCCACCATTCTTTTTGCCAACAGAGGAAGGATGGGTGCTAACATCTCAGCCTTGAATTCCTCGTAGTCCCACATGCCTACGTTTGTATTTTTGATCCATGACCAAATTGAGGTCAACTTACTCTTAGGAATTCTTCTCTTTATATCTAACTTAACCTTTTCTACATTTGAGATGGCAGAAGCCTCTGCACCTGGATCCGTTGCCTTCCCCTTGCCTCGACCAGCAACATTCTGTCCTAATCCTACCTGCAAACACATAAATATAACCACAATTAGATCCATAAGAAGTAACAAGTGTAGAAGGTCATCACCTCAAAGTTCGGGATTTAGCCCCCCTCACGGATTCTGCATTGGGATAGATTTTTGGGAAAATTCGAACCAGGCAGATTCCAATGAACCAAACATACAAAATCCCATAATATCATTTAAATTTATCAATAATCAAAGGGAAATCATTAAAAATACCTAGCATAATCTCCTTAAATCACTCAAACAGTTTACCAATAAACCCATCATTTATAACCATCAAATTCAACATTTCCTAGACATGACTTGGAAGAATCCGCTACTGACGGATTTTGGCGAAAACAACAATGGTTATAACTAACCTGGGAAAAATAAAGAGACACGGACAATTCAGGAAAATCTGGATGGAACAGATTTTGGCGAAATCCAAATATAATAGTATTAAAGCATGAAATCGGTAAAACGACCTGACCGCGGACCTTAGGAAAATCTGGATAGAATGAATTTTTGCGAAACCAAATGAAATCTGATAAAAGGTGGCAAAAGAGGAAGAGATAGAAAAGTTGGGGAAATACGGGGGAAGCAGAATTCCGCGAGGACCTCAAAAACCCGAATCTGTCTATATCTTCACTACTTTCACCAAAACAATTCAAATCACTCTGGATCTAGGCCAGAACTTTGAAACCAACTCAACCTAGGACTTTGATGAATAAAACATGAACTAAGGACACTTTTCACAGAAATTTGGAGAGGATTGGCCATGCCCTAGGTCAAGAACCCTAAATGATCACCATGAAAGCACAAAGGAGTGAAGCATGACTCGCTCATACACCAAAATGGAGAGTTTAAAACTAAAGCAAGCAAATGCCCAAAATAAGCAACAACACTAGACCAAGCATAAACTTTCAATCAGTCAAAACGGACTGGTACATTAATGGAAAACCCCAAAACACTCAATGATGACATGCACCTAGAAGAACTAGGAAATCATGAAGGACTCCCGAGCAAACGAAAAAAAGAAATTGAAATCAACAAAGAAAAGGGCACATTTACATACCATGGAAGCGCAAAGGTTGTGATTGATGAAACAGACAAATAACCGTTCCATGCAAACTGGATACAATCTACACATAGGAAATGCAAACACACAGTCCAAATGGCTTCAAAAATCCAGATATCCTGCAAAACACCAAGAACCACAAGACACAAGCCCGAACGAGAACAAATGCACAAACTCAAATGATCAATTACTTCTCTGAAAATCAATATATCAAAGCCCCAAGACTTCCACATAAACGCCATTAATGCATCCGACAAGACAACCACGGCTATAAAAACTTCGAGGATTTGACACTGCCATGACTTTGGGGATTTGACATGGTGATGAACTTCAGAAAAATCCAAATGGAACAGATTTTCCCGAAAGCAGGGCAAAAAGTAGCAATTTCGGACATTGGGAGGAAACTTGGAGAATCTGGCATAGGCGAATTTCCTCGAAAACAATGAAAAACCTAAGATAAATTCAGAACCTCAGATTTTAAATAGATTTCCAAAGTTTTCCACCTCAATTGGTAAAAAAGGACATTAAAGCACAAACCTAAGCAAGCAAAAACACCCAGAAAAGAAGGGCCAAAACACCAAAAGCGAAAAAAAGAAATAGAGGGTTCCCATTTTCAGTGGGGTGTGTGTGCAAAAAATTGCACAACAAATCCCTTCTGAGATTTTCTTCAAAATGTATTCTTTGTGTCTCCGATTCCTGCTCATGAAGAAAGGCCTGATAATCTAACTCCTGCTGCTGCATATCAAACTCTTGTTGCCTCCTAGACTCTCAATTCACTTTGCAATATCTGACAATATGTCCTTGGTGTCCTTCATACTATTCTTCATATCATCATTCTCTTGGAGCTGAATCTGAGTGTCTGTCGGTTGATATGGAGTATGAGAAGGGGTGGATGGGTGGTAAGTATAATAAGCATGCTATTTTTTTTGCTATGATTTGGCTGTTTGGGATAAAACTAGCAACATAACTGGACTGATATGGTTGATAAGGTTGTGGATAGGTAAGACGTTCATGAAATGGAAGTGGGTATACATGCTGACTATGAGAACCCAACATCTTTACTCATATAATTAGCTGGAAATAAGAAATAAAGCTTGTGTTTGAAACATACCAGCACTGGGTCTTGTTGAAACCATTAAATATGCTCAGAGTCGCCAGGTATAAATAGCCTCTGAAAGGTAAAACACTGTTGTATATACCGGATTAACAACTTGAAATTTTGAATTCTTCTTTCTCTGAAGTATTCTTCAGAGTCCCATCGGGCGTGCCAAAAATTGTTATCAAACAGATTGCACCCGAATGCTTGAATTGTTAAATTCAACAATCTATTTAAACATGGGAACTATCTTCAGGTCGTGGGTATTCCTATGGAGAAGTAAGACCTCCAGATTCTAGGCTGGTTCCTATATGATTCTCAAATTGATAACTAGGTAACTTGTGTTGGAAAAGGGATAGAAGGATTGTAATAAATGCACATAAAACTATAAATTGATAGTTATACACCTAATTGATAAAGAATTGCAACTACGATTCACAACGAACTTCATAAAAAATATCCACACAAGTCAATTCAAAAGTTTGACCAAATAAATGATTCTAAGGAAGGCTTGAATAAACCACTTTTGAAGGAAAACAAAGTTTTCTCAGCAAAGAAGAATAGATTATTTTGTTACACAACCCTAGACCTGTGATTTTTACTATTTTGAATGCATGCAAATATAAATGAGACAATAATTTTAAAGGTTTTGATATTAAACACAGTAAAACTTCATCAAATCATTCATAAAAAAACATCATAATGACAAGGCGGACTTTTTATTTCATTGAAATTGAAGGAATCTTTGCAAAATGACACAAAATGAACCTATAAACCTACTGTTGTATTAAATTGAAAACTGAAAACTGAGTTACAAAATGATTCTCTCTATAGAAAGAAAAGTCTGAAAGACAAAAGCTTAGCAAAGTGTGAAAAATAAGAACTAGTGGAAAAATGACTAAGTTTTTCCAATATATACAAAAGGCATGCACAAAGCAACCAAAAATATAATTGAAGTGAAAATCAATAAATCCAAAGTGAAATCCGAGCAAAAGAGGAAACCCTAATAAAAAATAGTCCAAAACTGAAGCAAATTACTCTTTGTGCCTAGAAATATCCACCTCTCCATGCACATGACCAAACTAACTTGTGAACTAACGTGAAACTGAAAGAAGAGCCTCACTATTTGCATGAATTGAACATTGAAGTTCCACCTTGTGCATGAGCGAATTTTTTTATAGAATTTTTGATGTTCATCTCCTTAATGGACAATCCATTTTAAGCACGTTACATGCATCATCGACTTGAAGTCACATAATCAAACTCCATCTTCATACCTTTATTGCATCTACATGCCTGGGGTAACTCAATGTTTAATATTTTCTCCTAAAAATAGTTGAATTAATTAAATGATTTATAACTTATCATTTAATTAATTAACTTTACATGTATAAAGCAAACATAACATTAAGTTGCTAATATTAATTTAGAGTTTTAAATCTAGCTCTCGAGCTCCATGCACATCAGCTTTGCCACCACACTTAGCATATTTGATCGGCCCCCACATACATCATTAAGCTCCTTGATCTCAAAAGTCAATAACATGGGCATATTATGAAGAAGTGATTATTATTTTAAAAAATTTGTAACAAATTCACTCCTACTCAAATTAGGCATTTTAACCAAAAGCCATCAAACCCTAACTCATTATCATTTTGACTTTGCTTCAGAGAAGGTTCATGAGTGAGCTCTGGCTGCCATGCTATCGCCGCCTTGAAGAATACTGGAAGGAAGCTTGAACTAGGGATTTCCACCACCATTTCTGCTTTATTCTGGTTGCTCTTTTTGAGCATCTCATAGGAAACACGTGGGTAGGTATTTATGAGGATCTTCTTGTAATATTTGACCTGAAAGCTCTCCACATTTATGTATTTCTTAAGCTAGGTCATGGCTTTATTTCTTTCCATTGTTTCTTGCTGGTGGAAGCTCGAAATGGGCTTAAAAATATTGTAAGAAGGAACGAAATTTTTGATATGTTTTCTGATTTTTTCTTTTTATGGCCACCATATGCAATTACTTCTCTGCATCCATTGTGAACTTGTGAAAATTAATGAAACCCTTGCTTTGTGAAAACTATGTCTCTCAATGAATTTCCAGCAAGTTGCTTAATTCTTTTGACGTTTTCGGCCTCTGTAATCTCATGTATTTGCAAAGAAAAATAGAGGCTCGACCTCTCCCTATACACTTGTTTCTGAATTTCATAGCCGCCATGGTCTTCTGCCCTTAACCGCGGGTATGCACTTAGAAGGTTTTGATTTCTATAGGAACTCCTTATTGTAAGCAAGTCGCGGGCTCTAAATCAATTTATTTACCTTTCTTAAATGAAGATAAAAGAAAAACCCTTCTCATTCTGACTTTGTATCATTTTCTCCATACTATTATCTTCACGAGCCTCTGTATTTGGCCTTCCGAAAGGAAAAAATATTGCATGTAAAAGCTTGTTAATCTTTTGGGTTTTCCATGTATGAAACAAAAATTTGATTTGCTGGTTGACAAGATAAATATCTTGTAGTGATAAACTTGACCTTTCATTTGTAAAATCCACAAAACCCAATAAAACTAGGTATTCTTTGTAAATGTATGAAGTTCTTGAACTTTTTTCCTTAAGATTTTTGAAGCATTCTCCAACTTCTACAACCGTGACCTGCTATTTTATTCATTTGGGTATCATTATTTTCTCTGTGCCAAGCATAAATATTTGTATAAATCTTCATTATGCTGTGTTTTCTTCACTCAACCGCAAGCTCTGCAATTTTCTCCTTTGATTTGAGTCCAATCTATTGTTTATTACATGAAAATGAAACCTTCTTGGTGTAGACCGTTATCATTGTATGTGATCTCCTTGTGAGGAAATAAGACAATGTGTTATACTTATGATAAAATCTCTCACGTTTAATAGTCTTATGCCTATTCAAAAGGCTGTCACCATTTAGATTGTAATGTGTCTATATTTTCTGCAATGTACTTTTATTTGTATTAAGAGCTTTTGATTTATCATGATGCCAAAAAAGAGTGAAAGACTCCTGTACTATTTGACCTGAAATAATTTGCTATCTTTGAATATTCATGAGCGCTTTGTTTTCTAACCAGTTGTTACTATCCCTATAAGCTTGGCCTTCTGCCATGCATGAAGACTACCCTTCACTTGGCTATAACCTCCTTTTGTCATTTCAACCTTCCTCAAAACTCTTACATTTCCCTTTTATGACCTCTTTCTAGCATTTTGAAGATAAATGATTGTGAACACCATGAATACCCATGAACACCATGTGATACTTAGCAGATATGTGATGTCTCCATGAAGGTACATGACTTAAATTTTTTGATTTCATACCATCATGTTAGTGACTCCTTCAGATGAGTTCCATGACACCGCTTCCATTAATAGTCTATGGCTTAGCTTGAAGCTATATTCTTAATCTCTGCTAGTGCTTTCATGTGGTTTTAAAGTAGAATATTCTTCAAGAGATTCCTGATAAATATCACTTAATGTATTGTTGTTCCTAACATATGTCTGCTATGTGATTATGATGATGCTTTTTTGATGCCTTTTCTTACAATAATAGACTCTCTCCTTGATGATGATGCTGAAGTCAATGATCTATGAACATGTTTTGATCATTCATTAACATGATGAGCAATAAAAATGATTGCTCAAACTATTTTGAACATATTGAAATAAGGCTGCTTATATGATTATCTTCTTAGTTTAAATAGATTTCTTAATGACTGTTTGATATGCAATGACTCTCATGTGTAGTTAGAGAGTGTCCTCTTTGATATTTCGGGCTCAACCCTTGTGGGAGCCCGTTTTACTCCACATATCTGATGATAAATGACCACAAACATAATGAACCTGTTCCTGCACATTGAATCAAACGTGCTAGAAAAATAAAAGAAGTTGAAAGCTCCCTTTTTCCTTTATGTCCTTTGAACAGTGAAATCATTCGATGGATGCCTAAATTGATGTATATTATATTCCTATTGGAAATGTAGGCATAGGATTGATCTTGATTCATCATTTCTTAGAGTTAATCTCTAACATCATTTCCATTGATCCTGCAGGACAACTTAAGGAGACCAGAGTCGGGGAACCTGGAAAGCTTCAACAACACCAGTCAAAGATATCAAACATCATTGGCTGCATCATTATAGGCAATGATGAACCACCCTCCTTTCTATGTTTATATTGTCTACAGATGTATAGTTTACAATATGTTTTTGCACCTATCATTTGATTATGCAAATGAAATTAAGCTACTCCCACGGCTTGTGTGGGACCATGATCTTTACAATATGAATAAAATTTTTTTTTTATGCAAATATCTAATTTTTTGTTGCAAGTACTTGCATAATAAAACTCGAAAATAAAATGTAATCTGATTTTACACATGATGACACATATTTAGCAGCAAAATTAGAAACACTATGTACCTCTCAGAGATGAATTCAATTTAGCTCTACCTGTTTGAGCTGGTAGTGAAAAATAGGTAACAATACCAAAATTATTTTCCCAAGCACAATCAGGGTTCCAGTACATCCATTTCTAATCTTGGCCCTAGCAATAACAATAATCAAAATAACAACACAAATAATATTAGCTATAAAAATATGCCATACAATTACCAAGGTGTGGTCACATATGTAGAACAAGTGGAGCCATGTGTATCCATGATACACTTCAAAGGAAAAGATCCACAATGTGCTATTACCACCCATCTTACCTATATCACGGTCCCATCTGCTCCTACATCCACCCAACTACCATCCATCAGTTCACAATACAACATCCTTGACCACTTGGGCAAGACTTAAGATCAAATTTCTATCCTAGATTTGGTTAGGTCTTCCCTAGTGCATCAAGAAATCTTGAGCAAAGCCTTACAAAACACCCAAGTCCTTGATGATATCAATCCCACATAGTTCCAAGCGTTGGTAGGAAACCTGTCCACAACCTACCAATTAGGTTTCAATCAGAAGGACATGCCACACATTGAATCAAGCCATAACCATCCCCTTCACTTAGTGTGAGAGAAGGGGAACACCCACTATAAGGCCCCAGGTCACGAAAGGCCAGGAGCACAAAGGTTTCCCTAACCCACCTCATTCTAAAGGGAAGTTAGGATGACAAGGATGAGAATGATGAGGATTAAAAAACCTTCGATCACTCTGCAATCCGAATGTTGGAAGGAGACCAGATGAGCCAACCCTTAGAGTCGGATTCGTGTCTTAGGAAACTCTTTGTCTAAGGATGGAAGTGCGGTTCTAGGATGACAACATGACGCACTGGCGTCTCACAGTTGCGTTGGCATCCGTATGGCTAGAGAACCGAGAAGACAAGATTCTAACTCAAAGTGGGAGACTACTAGGCTAGTCTAAGAATGTTTAAAGTGATAGAACGAGATTAAGATAAATGAAATACAAGTATGAATTCAATAAAGGAAACATATTACCGCCAAGGTGACGAAGATGAGCTTGTTGGATGCTTTCCTCACCGGCTTACTGTGAGCTCTTTTCACCTACACACACGAAAGGGAGAAGTTGTTGGGGCTGTATAGGGGCCTGCCTCAGTTAGACCCCCGTCTTGGTGTTTCCACCTCCATGGACAACCAAGTATGGAATAATAGAGATAATGATAAAGGAAAGGAACTACAAGCTACATACACAAGAAACACTACAAAATAGTAAATGATTGCTCAATCAAAGCAAAAGGAGAGAAGGGAGGAGCTTTATCGCCTCCATCCAAAGCACTCAAGGCTTGTGGAGGAGCGAATGAGAGGGAATCAAGCCTTTGTTGCCATAATGTATGTCCTATACTCACCCTGTTGGAGTGACGAAGTGTTGAGTTGTTGTAATGGAGTGAAGGATTTTGCTACAAGTTCGGAAAATGAATGGAAAATGGTGAAGAAAATGCTATAGTGATCTTGCAAACTTCTCTCAAACTTTTGCCTCTGAAAAAGATAAGGATGGAAGAGTTAAGGTTATGAAGGAGAAGGAAAAAAATGGCCATATTTGGGTCGGCTAGTTGAAGAGGGGCATTACTCTTCAACTTCCAATCGAAAATGTAATGCCTTTGCAGTCTCAGCCGCAGGAATCCGCTAGGGACGTAAGCACATCGCACAAACGTCTATTCGTCGCACATTCATCTCCGCACTGCGTGAGTGTATCTTGATAGAAATGCCCCCACCGACACACAAACAAGGTGCCAAGTGGAGGGTAAACAACAAGCTTAAGTGGAATTAAACCCACGATTTTGATTTTCTAAGGTGTTAAAGGGAAAAAAGGGGATTTGTAATAGGGGTGAAAATTCACGTCAATACACTTAGAGGTCAGGGTGAACTATCATAAAGTGAAAAGGGTACTGGTAGATAATGGTTCGGCTCTAAACCTTTGTACATTAAAGTTTATACAATAGGTGGGGTACACCGAGGCTGACCTAAATAATTAGGTTATCACCATTAAAGCATATGCCAACACATAAAGAGATTCTGAGGGTACTATATGTCTTCCTATTCAAGTGGGTCCCATTATACAATATACTATGTGTCATGTTTGGACCTAAAAATTCCATATAACATCCTCCTTGGCCACGCATGGATTCACTCCATGCAAGCCGTCCCATCAACCTACCATCAATGTTTGAAGTTCACCTTTCAAGGAATGGACGTAACCATACAAGTTGACCCTTAGCCATTTGAATATTGCCATGCCCTAGAAGCTTCATTTCCACATTCACATTATTGCCTTGGAGTAGAAATGGGGGCATCTCAAACATCTAATTCTCATCCATCCACCAACACACTAAACACCACATCATCCACACTTGGTTCCACTATCACCAAGGTCCAGATCATTGACAAAGGATGTGGTGAGTATGAAATGCATACAACACTGAATGTGACAACCATGCCACCCTCACCATGTACATATGGACAACCCTCTCCATCTATCTCTAAAGTGGAAGAGAAGACACTCACACTCACTTCCAAGAACATGGGATCAACCACATTCAGAGATCTGGGTTCCCTTCAGGATCAAATGGAAGAAGATATCAGTCAATGGGTTTACAAAGAAGATCTTGAGCCATCATGCCCCCTCCTAGAATACTTCCAAGAGGCATATCCATGTGCGTCTAAGTTTGTTGAAAAGTTCAACTACCAAGGTGGAGTCTCAGTATAGAAGAGCAAGGAAAATGGCAACTCTTAGAAGTATCCATACACCCGAAGAAGATAGGATTGGGATATGATACTAAACAAAAGGGTCTTATGGCATCCTCTAGCACTTCTAACAATGTTAGTGTCGATGAAAATTTCGTCGAGGGCATACTAGAGGAGGAGTCCATCATACATGCATACAATGACCTAGATCATCTTGACCTCCCTGCCATGTTTGAATTCCTAGTCATTTGCACCATCACCTTATCCCTCAAACATCCTAAACTCATAGATTATGACCTTCAAGGTACCGCACCTCCCAACACCTTTCCCTCAGTGGACCAATATGTGCATCTCATGGGATTGGGGGAAGATGGACAATCCAACTACAAAATAAAAAAAGGTCACCTAGTGAAAACCTCCCTGAGGTACTTTGTGACTTAGAAATAGTAAAAAAAAAGGGCATATTTGCTAGTGAAAACCTCAAAGAGGAACTAGAAGATGGGGACGTTCATCTTCCCCTTGTGGGAACTCAATTATCTGGTCGATCATCCATCTTGACTGAAGAAACAAAGGCAGTAAACTTGGGAACCGAAGAAAACCCCAAGATCACTTATGTGGCTAAGGCACTATCAGAAGAGGAAAATTCTACCATCATCAATCTCTTGAAAGAAAGAATCATCAAATTTTCCTGGACATATTTAGACATGCCCAACCTTGATCCAGCTTTGGTGGTACATCACTTAGATTTCCGTCCTGACACAAAACATGTTAAATAAAAGCTCAGAAAAATGCACCCTTAAGTGGTCCTATTGGTTAAGAAAGAATTAGAAAAGCTATTGGAAGCAGGGTTTATACAAATGATTGAATACTCCACCTAGATCTCCAATACAGTCCTAGTTGCTAAACCTAGCAGAGACATCAAAATTTGTACAGACTTTCAAGATCTTAATAAGGCTTGTCCCAAGGATGACTTCCCTCTACCAAATATTGATATGTTGGTCAACCTCATTGCGAGACATGAGATGCTGTCCCTCATGGATGGTTTCTCTAGCTAGAACCAAATCAAGATTTCCCTCAAGGACCAACACAAGATCACCTTCATAACACCTTGGGGTACATTCTGCTATAATATCTTGCCTTTCAACCTTAAGAACGCTGTGGCAACATACCAGCGGGCTATGACGGTTATCTTCCATGACCTTATCCACATAATAATGGAAGATTATGTTGACGACATGTTAGGAAAGTCTAGAAAAAGGGAAGAGCACCCTACCATCTTCAAAAACATCTTTGAACATCTGGAAAAATATAAACTACACCTCAATCCAAAGAAATGCGTGTTAGATGTCACAACCGAAAAACTCTTGGGGTTCATTGTCTCCCATAGAGGAATTGAAGTTGATCCTGCTAAGGTTAAGGCAATCATGGAAATATCTCTGCCCCATAATCTCAAACAACTTAGAAGCCTACAAGGTAAGCTCTAGTCCATCCACAGATTCATTGCTCAACTTGCCAAAAAATGTCAGTCATTCACACACCTCCTGAAGGACACTGCATTCAAGTGGAGCCCACAATGTCAACTTGGTTTTGATCAGATTAAGGAATACTTAGCTCACCCACCTATTCTTATGCCACCTATCCCAAGAAAGCCCCTCCTTTATATTTTAGCTACTTCCATGGCATTGGGGGCATTATTGGCACAACATGATGAATCCTCCAAAGAACGAGAAGTTTACTACATCAACAGGACTTTGGTTGGTTATGAGCTCAATTATTCTCCAATGGAAAAGGCCTTCCTAGCCATCGTCTTTAGCTCCAAGAAACTCAGACACTGCATGCTTAGTCATCCGATTAAGCTAATATCCAATGTTGATCCGCTAAAATATCTATTATCAAGAGCAACATTGATAGGTCGCATGGCTAAATGGGTCATGCTACTAAGTGAATTTGACATAGAATACATGGATCACAAATAAATCAAAGGACAAGTCATTGTAGATCAATTAGCAGATGCTCCACTAGTAGATGCCTATCCTTTAGAGACAAAGTTTCCAGATGGAGTCTTTTCAGTTTTGAAATTCGCCCCATGGACATTATATTTTGACGGGTCCCACACTAACAAAAAATAGGAGCAGGAGTATTTCTCGTAACCCCCCAAGGTGACTACATACCCAAATCATTCAAATTGGCTTTTCTATGCACTAACAATATTGCTAAGTATGAAGCCCTCCTGATAGGCCTTAAGAATTCCATTCAATGGTGTATCTCACACTTGCACATCTTTGGTGACTCCCAACTAGTGATCAAGCAAATTAATGATGAATTCCTCACAAAAGATGACAAGATGTTACCCTAAAAATGCATGGTGGATGACTTCAAGAAATATTCCTCCTCCATCCAATTCAACCAAATCCCTAGGATACAGAATAAAGTAGTTGATGCCATGGCCACCATTGGTTCCCTCTTGGACATGCCCGAATATCATACTGAATGCGAGTTCCTTGTAGAACAACTATTAATGCCTGCATATGACATCCTTGAGAGAGAAATGGTTTTTGACATTGTAGGTCCTAAATCCCCCTAGTACCAAGACATTTACACTTATCTTCATGACAATACCCTACCATCTGACCTCATAAGAAACCAACAAAAATCATTTATCCAATGCACTGCCCACTACACCATCATTGGTGATATGCTTTATCGACATGGGTATGATGGAACCCTCCTCCAATGTTTAGACAAGACCAAATCTTGTACTGCATTAACAAAAGTGCATAGTGGTATTTGTGGGGCCCATTCTAATGGTATGGCCTTAGCCTAAAGGATTCTAAAAGCAGGGTATTACTAGCCTAATATGGAACATGATGCTTGCGAGTTCATCAATAGGTGTCTCCCTTTTCAACAACATATAGATTTGATTCATTCCTCAACACAAGAGTTACAACCTATCACGACAACTTGGTCATTTTCACAATGGGGTTTTGACTTGGTTGGCAAGATCTACCCTCCATCCTCCAATAGTCACACTTTCATCATCACAACCACTGAATACTTCACCAAGTGGGTGGAAGCCATACCACTCACTCAAATCATCGGTGTTCAGATATCTAAGTTCATCCTCCACCATATCCTTTGCAGGTATGGAATCCCCTCCACCATCATCACTGAAAATGGAAATCCATTCAAGAAAAGTGCATGAAATTCCTTTGTGAAATGTATCATATCCAACATCATTGGTCTACTCCCTATTACCCCCAGGGTAATGGTCAAGCAAAGGAAACCAATAAAATATTGATTAAAATCATTAAGAAGATGGTTAATAGAACTGGTCAAGATTGGCACCTCCACCTCCCTCCTACCCTTTGGGCCTACTGCACATCCATCCGCACCCCCACCGATGCTACTCCATAATCCCTTGTCTATGGCACTGAAGCCATCTTTCTAATCAAAGTCAAAATCCCCTCACTTTGAAGATCTTTGAAGAATCTGATCATTAACGAAGACACCCGAGTTGCACAACTCACACAGTTGGAATTGCTGGATGAAAAATGGGTCAATGCCTACAACCATCTACAAGCCTACCAACACCATCTCAAAAGAAGCTACAATAAGAAGGTCCACCCTCATCAATTCAATGTTGGAGACTTAGTCCTCAAAGAAAATTAGTGGACTCAGCAAGATCGAGATAAGAAGGGTAAGTTCAAAGCTAATTGGTTAGGCCCTCATGTCATCACCACCAAATATGGTTAAGGAGCATATAGGCTATCTACACCTAAAGGAGAGCCTTGGGAAGAACCCATCAACATCATGCATCTGAAGAAATCCTATACTTAGGTTAGTCGAGGTATCCTGCCTGGTAAAATCTCAAAAATACATAAAAAGTAAAAAATTATCAAAATCAAAAAAATCCAAAAATCCAAAAAGAGTAAAGAGAAATAATTCATCCTACGATGAAAACCACCCTTGTGTGGTGCCTTGGATACATCATTATCTACCTTGTGTCCTAGTTACTTTATGATTTATCCATCCAAATCTCAATATCCTTATCATCCTATCAATCATATTGTCCCATCCGCTTGCATCCCCTGGTCGCTTGGTATATTTTTGGTTGAGTATCAAAAGAACAACATCCTCTATCCAAATATAAGCTTGTGTGTCTCCTTGAAACTTATGTCATTTTAATCTAGGATCATTCATTGCATCTATCTCCATCTAGATCCCATCTCATCTTTGTTGAACTACGTTGCCCCTGCGCTTGCATGTAGGTAAGGCCGATCATTTGATCTGCCCCTGGGGCACTTTGTCCTTTATCATCCATCACCATCATTGTTGGTACTTCATCCTTTTCAAACTACGCTACCCCTGTGCTTGCACATAGGCAAGGCTGATCATTTGATCTGCCCCCAGGGCTTTTCTTTGTTTTTCTTTTGTGGTCAGTCAGTCTGGTCATCATCTTCCATCATCTATCTTCATCATCCTCTTTCCACTTTTATCATGGTCTTTTCCTAAACTACGAGGGCTCTACACTTTCACATAGGGAAGGCTGATCTTTGATTGACCCCTGAGACCCTAGGTCTTTAGGGTGAGTCAGTCTCGGTATGTCCTTATCTTGCTGGTACCTTACAAATAGAATCCATTTGTATCATGAGGTTTAATCAGTTTTCGAATATCCTGCGTCATTATCAAACTTTTAGTTTAGCGTCCATCTTTGGTCTCAATAGGATGTATCCTTCCTAACAGACTGCATCAACCCCATCCATCATCTTGATCTTGTGGTAAAGGATTCTTTGAAATTGATTACAATATTTTGATGCTTTTGGTTTTTGTTTATCACTTGAGCTCCCTATCATCACTCATCAAGGCCACCATAATTTCTCATATTGTGGTGTGTTTTGACTGGTTTACATAGGGACATATCTTGATTTTTATTTTGTTTTCTATTTTTTTGGTTGTCCTGTGTACTACCCACCAAAACCCCCAAGGACTTGTGTTACATTGGGACATCCTTCTGTGCTTGTGATTATCCCAATACCTAGCCCAACCGAAGTCATCATGACTTTTGGGTATTGGGATAGCCTTCTTGTTTGTTGTGTTTGTTTATGCATTAGACACTAATCTGCCTTGGTCCATATACCATGGTAACTGGTGTCTTGTGTTATAGAAAAAAATAATGCTCTAAAGATGATAACCTGCATTAGGACTACATTTCATTTTCTCCTCCATTGCATTCATGTATCCTTCATCCCTTCTTTTTCCTTGACTTAAGATTTTGGATTGTGCAAACGATAATTCCCTCAACTTTCCCCTTTCTTCTCAGGAGTCCTATGGTTCTTGACAGGTGCAGCCAAACACCCATCCCTTTCTTTGCTTCCATCATGATGCAGACCCTTATTGGCATCACATTGCATTTTACTTAATAACATTCTCATTCTAGGTTTATTTTGCATTACATAATCATTTTAAGTTGTGCATCTTAACATTCATTAGCATATTTATTTTGGTTCATCTCGTTAGGTTCATTACCACACCCATCATAAAAGTTAAATATCATGCATATCATAAAAAATCATCCACATATAAATAATCATAAATCATCCATCATACATATCCTAATAAATCATCCACATAGAAATAATCATAAATCATCCATCATGCATATCCTAATAAATCATCTACATAGAAATAAGCACACATCATCCATCCTACATCTTGCATCATAAGTGTTAGCCATCATGCATATTATAATAATCATCCACATAGAAATGATCATAAGTCATCCATCACATACTGCACCATAAAAGTTAGGTATCAACATAATCATTATACATTATAATCATATATCCATATAGGTATAACCATAAATCCATATAGGCATATTCATACATCACATAATCCATCATAAAATCATAAACATACATGCATAAATAAGATCATCCACCATATACATGATGTCGATAAGAGTTGTCGTATGTCATAAAAGTATTAAAATAAAAATTCCATCACATAGTCCATAATAATGTCCATCAATATCATCAAAATGTATATCCATATTGTCCATCATAATCACAAAATAAAATATAAGTACAAGGATCTGCATCAAATATAGTCACTGCTACTTTGTACTGTCCATCCATCCTGCACCTATCAAAATTTGATATCCTGTCATTTGCCAAAAGAGCTACCCACATCTGATCTTTGTGGAGACTCAGGCACCAGCCCTCTACAAGGGATGGTCATTTGAGAGCCAATGTATCCTTGGGTCCGTTTCCCCAGTGACTGGAATGGTGCAAGCATCTGAGGAGCTCATTGTTCAAAGTGAAATGTGCAGTCAAATAGATCTAGAACCACCTACTGATAAGCAACCATCTAGAAGGATGCCTCTCTCATATAATCATCTCTCTCTATAGTTTGACATCAGTGAATATTCCACTCTTGTTTGTATTTATCTCGATCTTGGGTAATGACTCTCCTCTCCTCTGCCCACGCCCCCTGTGCCATCCTCAGCTGATCAATCTCCACCTATAGTCGCTCTCTCAATTCCTCCACTACTCGTATCTCTGAGGCATCCCCTTCTCCTTGTAGTCTTAGCACCGTTGCCCTTGATCCATCACTAACACTCTGCAGTATCCCTATGTAACATTCCTTTCCGCTTGCATAGCCTAAGCCTCTTCCAGTGTAGTATTCCTCTCCCCTGCATAGCCCGAGCCTCTGCTAGTGCTTTGAAATTGATTACAATATTTTGATGCTTTTGGTTTTTGTTTATCACTTGAACTCCCTATCATCACTTGTCAAGGCCACCATAATTTGTCATATTGTGGTGTATTTTGAATGGTTTACATAGGGACATATCTTGATTTTTCTTTTATTTTATATTTTCATGGTTGTCCCGTGTAGTACCCACCAAGACCCATAAGGTCTTGTATTATGCTGGGACATCCTTCTATGCTTGTGGTTATCCCAACACCTAGCTCGACCGAAGTCATGGTGACTTTGGGGTATTGGGATAGCCTTCTTGTTTGCTGTGTTTGTTTATGCATTAGGCACTAATTTTCCTTGGTCCATATACCGTGGTAATTGGTGTCTTGTGCTATAGAAAAAATTATTTCTTTGAAGATGGCAACCTGCATTAAGACTACATTTCTTTTTCTCCTCCATTGCATTCATGTATCCTTCATCCCTTCTTTTCCCCTGACTTAAGATTTTGGATTGTGCAAACGATAATTCCCTCAAATTTCCCCTTTCTTCTCAGGAGTCCTATGGTTCTTGATAGGTGTAGTCACACACCCATCCCTTTCTCCACTTCCATCATTATGTAGGCCCTTATTGGCATCACATTGCATTTAACTTAATGACTTTCTCATTCTAGGTTCATTAAATTGCATTACACAATCATTTTAAGTTGTGCATCTTAACATTCATTAGCATATTCATTTTGGTTCATCTCATTAGGTTCATTACCACACCCATCATAAAAGTTAAACATCTTGCATATCATAAAAAATCATCCATCATACATATCATAATAAATCATCCATCATGCATATCCTAATAAATCATCTGCATAGAAATAAGCATACATCATCCATCCTACATCTTGCATCATAAGTGTTAGCCATCATGCATATCATAATAATCATCTACATAGAAATGATCATAAGTCATCCATCACATCTTGTGTCATAAATGTTAGGCATCAACATAATCATTATGCATTATAATCATACATCCATATAGGTATAACCATAAATCCATATAGGCATATTCATACATCACATCATCCATCATAAAATCATAAACATACATGCATAAATAAGATCATCCACCATATACATGATGTTAATAAGAGCTGTTGCATGTCTTAAAAGTATCAAAATCAAAATTACATTACATAGTCCATAATAATGTCCATCAATATCATCAAAATGTGTATCTATCGTGTCCATCATAATCACAAAATAAAATACTAGTACAAGGATCTGCATCAAATATAGTCACTGCTACTCTGTACTATCCATCCATCCTGCACCTGTCAAAATCTGATATCCTATCATTGCCCAAATGAACTACCCACATTTGACCTGTATGGAGAATTAGGCACCAACCCTCTACGAGGGATGGTCATCTGAGAGCCACTGTATCCTCGGGTTCATGTCCCCAGTGACTGGGATGGCACGGGCATCTAAGGAGCCTGCCACTCAAAGTGAAACGTGCGCTCAAATGGATCTGGAACTGCCTACTGATAAGAAACCATCCAGAAGGATTCCTCTCTCATATACTCATCTCTCTCTGTAGCCTAACATCGAAGAATTTTCTACTTCTGTCTATATCTGTCTCGATCTTGGGTAATGAATCTCCTCTCCTCTTCCCATGCCCCCTGTGCCATGCTCAAGTGATTGATCTCCAACTATAGTTTCTCTCTCACCTCCTCCAGTGCTCGTACCTCTAAGGAATTTCCCTCTCCCTATAGTATTTGCATCAGTGACCTTGATCCATCACTACCACTCTACAATATCACTATTTGTGCCCGTGTAAAATTCCTCTTCGCCTGCATAGCCTGAGCCTCTACTAGTGTAGTATCCCTCTCCCCCTGCATCACCTCAACCTATGCCTGTAAGGCCCATACCTCTGCATGCACCATGTCCCTCTCTCTCTGCACAATCTCTAACTAGGCCTCTACTACCTTTGCCCTCAACCTCTTATTCTCAAGTGTTGTCTCTATCATAGATGCCTTGTCTTGGAGCTTAGTCCTCTCCCTCACCAACCCTGTCACCTATGCCCTCAACTCCTCCATCTCCCTCTCGACCTATTTCCCATCCCCTCCAGACTCCTATTGTCCCATACTCTACAATATAGTCATCATTTCCTGTAATCTGTCTCGGTCCCAGGTCACCCTATCTAGCTCACTACGTAGCTCATCTCTCTCCCTCTCTGTATCCCGTACTTGTGAATTTAGGAGGTCAATAATGAAGCCATACTGCCTCTGTCCCACGGCCTCTAATTCGACTACCTCTTCCTGAATCCTCCTCCCTTGAGCCCCAAGTCTAACAACCTCTACCTCTGTAATCCTCAGGCTCTGCTCTGTCATCCAGAGCCTCGCCTCAACCCCCCTCAATAAAATGACAGGGTCCTTAGGTGGTACATACAATATCATCACTAGTGGCTCCACCATAAGGATTTCCACATCCATTGCATCCTCTTGTGCATCTCTCTCCTCATCAATCTCTATCTGTAGTCTCTATGGCTCCTACTGAGCCCCGATTGCCACCTGAACTCTCCTTGGCTGTCCCCTCCACCCCACCCTCATCTCCTATTTCACCTCAGGCTCCTCTCTCTCCTCATGTATCTCCATCTCTGACTCATCAAGTACCTTCTCAACTCCACTCTCCACTTGGGATCTCCTCTGTTGTCTCCTCCTTGCTGTCCTCATGGGCTGACCTGAGGTCCCTGCCCTCTCTTGACCTATCTCCTACTACTGACCCTCCTCCCTCATCCTCATCTCTACTTGCTCCTGCTCCTGCTGAGCCCCCACCTCCTTCTATTCCCTCCTTGGTTGTACACTCCCCATCTGCTGTCCTCCAGCTCCCACCTCTACCTCAGGCTCATCTCTTATCCCCACATCCTACTACTCCCGCACCACTCACTCCCTCCTTAGCTGTCTCCTCCTCACCGGCCTCACTGACTATCCTGCAGCCCCTACCTCTTCCTATCCTATGGCTCCTGCACCTTATAGACCTGCTGCCCTACCTATCTCTTGACCTTTCCTCCATCGAGATCTTCCCCTCCTAGCTCTCCTCTCTGCTGCTAGTCTTTGTTCATCCTTAGATGCAAACCCAAGTGCACTAGTAATAGGAACCTTTGGTGTAATCCTCTCCCATAGATGCCTGTGGAACCATCTCTCATACCGAGGTGTCACTCCTGCCTCCTCCTCCCCTCCAGTCCTCCCTAGATAAGATTCTAGCTGCCGTCTCACCTAATGCTCTCTAAAAAATCTTGGAGCAATCGACTTCCCCCACGACCGCTCTCGATTGATTCGACGAAATATGTCTAGCCCCTGCAGAATATCGTATACAATCCCAAATTACTGAAACATGTATGGCTTCCATACTATGTCCTCCTCCTCTAGCTCATCTATCCTCCACCTCCATCTATCTAAAAGCCCAAGGCCCTCATAATGCAGGACCCAACCATACTCGAAACTGTACCACCAAGCCACATGCACTGCCTCATTCACTATCCCTACTCTGACTACTCCTGGTCTAACAACACTAATATGCTCCCATGCCCACACCTGCAATAGGGTCACTTGTGTCACACTGACTACCCCTCGATAGCACACCATGCACATGTCTCGGTATAACTGTGCTAGTGCGCATGTCCCCCATGCGAACTACCCCTTGACAATATGTTAAATAACCTCTATGTATCTTAGGCTATAGAACCATCCATTACTATCTGGTAATAGTAACCCACTGATCAAACCACACAAGTACAGTGGTAGTGCTAGTACCCCCACTACCAAGCATTGATCCACGTCCAACCCATGACTCTCAATAGGAAGGTCCTTGTTTCCAAAAATCACCAATAGGGTCCAATCCAACTCCTCCCCTATAGACCTCACCTCACTCACTAGTCACCCTACTATAGGGAGCCTTAGAGTCCACCATACGTCCTCTAAAGTCACCGTCATCTCCCTTGTCGACAAATGGAATGTAGATATCTCTAAACTCCACCGCTCTATGAGCACTGCCAACAGCGCTCGATGCACTCTCATCAAGGGATAACCCAATAGATGTCATAATCCTTCCAACTCCAGAGCATGGTGGTCCACTCTTATCATGGCTACCATCATCATTGTCAACACCTTAGACCATCTCTCTCGCATCCACAACTGCTCAAATCGTTGCACCCATACAATAACATTCTATCAGTCATTTCTCACTTTTCCAGCCTCGGATTATTTTTCTCTCCATTCCCTCCCCTTTTTCCTACCTTTAACTTTATTTTCTTCTTTTTTTTATTGGTTTCCTTCTTCTTGGGAGTGGCCGCTCCCTTTCCGAGCACGGTCATCCTTCCCTGGGTGTTGTTTCCCTTTCTGGTGCGCGGTCACCCCTCCTAGGGTGCGGTGGGGTATGGTCACCCCTCTTGGGGCATGACCACCCCTACCTGGACACGATCACCCCTCCCAGGGTGCGGCCTCCCTTTTTGGGGCACCCTCACCCCTGTTAGGGCATGGTCGCCCTTCTCAGGGTGGGACCACCCCAGTCAAGGCATGGTCACCCCCGCCGGGGTGTGGTTGCCTCGGCTAGGGTGGGGCCACCCTCGCCAAGGTGCAACCACCCCAACCAGGGTGGGGCTACCCCACTGGGGCGTGACCGCCTTTCATCGGGGTGTGGCCGCCCCTACTTGGGAATGGCCATCCCTGTATTGGGGCGTCGTCGCCCCTTGAATTGTTTTTGGGTGGACCCAACTTGGGTCGACCTTAGGGCAAGTCCGCCCTCCTTTTTTCTTGCCTCTATCCCTTTTCGAGCCTAATTTTTTGATTTGTGCCCATTAATGGGGTAGAACCCTCCCCCCTCTCCCATAGCCTCTAACAGCCTATTCTAACTACCCCATTGGTGAACTCCCAATTTCGCCCCCAACCCATTTTCCTAACCTACCCCGAAACCAAAACCTATGTTTTGAAAAATGCATGAAACTTAAAAAATATCTCAAAAATGCTTCAAATTACAAAGGGGGTTTTGACACCTAACCTGGCATAGCACCGTGAGCTCATGGAAGAACACCTACACCTCATCTGCTCAGTGGATGATCTCATCATCATAAGCGGTCGACATCCTCGTCTCCTCCGCTCCTCCTTTTCTTCTCCTCTCTCTCTCTCTCTCTCTCTCTCTCTCTCTCTCTCTCTCTCTCTCTCTCTCTTCTTCAACTGTCAGGTGTGCAAATGAGGAATAGTAACTCTAAAATTACTATAATTTTCCCCCCATTTTTAAAATCACTTTTAAGTGAGGGGTATTTTTACTTTTTATTTACTTTTTTTTAAGCCCTCATTAATTCCAAAACTTCTATGAGCCGCCATTTGCACACCGTGTGTTCGATCGATTCCATTCAAAAGGCAAACCTACCTGATTTTTTGAGCTCTCTCCAATCACACTTTTCGTTTCTTCATATAGAGATGTCACCCGGGGCCCCCTTTTTCTTCCCCTGTCGCCCTCTCGAGGGAGCATACCCTACCATTCTCACCCATTCCTTTGCCATGGTCATTCCCTTGCAAGATCGGGGCATCTATTTTCATTTCCCTTCATTTGGGAAGCTTGCATAATTTCTCCCATGCTGGGGCATCATTTTCTAGTCGCTTCTTCTATAGAGTCATCTGCATTTTCTTATCTTCGAAACACTGTTATTCTAACAATATTTCAAAGAGGGGAAAAATGTAGACATACAAATTTGACCACTTCCACATGGCTAAATCCATCTCCTTATGCCTTTATGACACCAATATTAATTAATGTATTTATTTAATTAATATTCTACCTTCTACAATAAGGTTCCGAAAGTATTTAATTTAAAAATTAAATACTTTATCCTTTATCCTTTCTTCTCTAAATTAAATAAACATATCAATTATTTAATTTAGTCATTTGACCCTTTTGAATTTAAGTCAATTTAAAATTCATCCTTTTTCTCTCTCCTTGTCACATCCTCCATAACTCCTCTTCTAATCTAGATTAAGATGTGCACCACTTAATCAAGCACTAGTTGGTTTGTCTTAAAAATAATCTAGCTCATAAATATTGGCTTCCAAAGTTGACCAAAAAATATGCTCCTTGAAACTCGAATACCTTTTTACCCCTATAGCAACCTCACACAACAAATTTTATGTCATGGTACACTTATCAAAAGGTTGCGGGTAACCTTATGGTTACTTGATCTCATATTGAAATCCCACACTTAACCCCACAAGCTAGATTCTAACCATTACAGGATTACAGGATTAACCTTTCACCCCCCTCTGCAGTCTAAAACAGGTTAAATTGCCTTAAAAAACATGTCAAAATTACTTGCATGGCCTTGAGGTTAAACTAAGATGTTTCTATATGTCATGAAAATGTGCTTGCCACATGGATTTGTTTAATTCTTCTTGATATGTAAACAATTTATAGTCAAAGATAGGCTCTTGGGATGATCCAACACAGTGTAGTGTGGAAAACACTTTAAACCCTCTCTAATTTGGCCCTTGAAAAAACGCATCTAAGGGGGATATGCAATATTCTGATTTCACGATGGAACCTTGACTTCTTTCTTGAGTATGTAAATACTCATTATTTTTCTCCTCAAATTGATACATCAATTTACTTGTGTAGACATGGAAAATTTACCAACACACTTGATCCTGATTACTAACATCGTTTCATCCCAAATCACCTTCTCAGCTTATCATCACCTTTCATCTCTTAATTGAATAAATCATTATTTATTTGATTAAGTCATTCTTCCCTGTTGATTAAATTAATCAATTTAATTTAATTAACCCTACATCTCTATTTGATTAAATCCCTAGGGTCACCTTATTAAATTAAATAAATTTAACTTTGTTTAATTTAATATCATCATCTCTCTTTAATTAAATAAACCAAATCCTTTATTTCAGTAAATCTAATAATTTTCCTCTCATTTTGATTTACTTCAATCCAAAAATCCAAATCAAATGGTCACATCACTTAATATCTCATTAAATTAATTAAATCTTGATTAATTTAATCTCAATCTCTTAATTTCTCTAGATTTTGCCACTTGCACATGAAAATGCATTTAATTGATTTATTAAATCAACACTTTTCTTTCAACATGGCATATTTATGGAATATTTCTCCAAGTTTGAAAATCCCTCCAAGTGGATTTGTCCTTCCAACAAAGCATTCAATCTCCTCTTACATGTCCTTGTGCATTGAGCCAAGTGGAATTTAAGTCACTTTCTTTCCCTCTTCAACAAGTCATGTCACAAATTTGAAAATCCACCTAATAACATTTATTGGCTCATTCATCAAAATGTGCACAACCTTCCTCCATTCACATTTTTACAAGTGGCACTTGGCCATTGGTTGGTATTTTGTTCCGCATTCACCCAAATATTTCAATATTCAACTCTTCAAATCTATAAATAGAGGCCTCCTCTATTGAATTAATCATCCACATTTTGAAAGCAAAGTTATTATCTTCACATTTAGAGTAATTTCATCCATTTAGAGTAAAATGAACAAGTGCTTCTTTGTTTTGAGATTACTTACCCAGAGTAATATCACTAAAAGGATGTATGCACTTCTCTCACGCTTTATAGTGATCTTGAGAATCAAAAGACTTTTTGGTGATCTTAAGTTGTGTAAGTGATTGCCTTAACATTTCATTTTGTGATTAAAGAAATTGAACCAATCTTGCGAGTGTGAGTGTGGCATATTGTGAGTGTTCTCCCTCTATTTTTTTAACGAAGGTTGATCAAACTACAGGATATGCTTGCTCACTTTTATTTATCTTAGAGGGCCTACCTAGTGGGAAAAATTAATCACCTCAGGGAATGACCCAACTAGGAACATGCTAAAGCCAAGCGACTTCCAATTGGTATATAAGTGTGGATTCTCAAGGAAAGTTTGAGAATCATGAGGATTATTCTGATGAGAAGGGAAACAATGGTCTTTCACCGCATGGATAGTCCCCCACGAATGAAATGCCCGCATTAAAACCCCTTGTTTAGAAAAGGCCAAAATCCTTTCTATTTGTTGGTGCAAAAGGTCATGTCCTTTGAAGCTGCTCCACATAACATGTGGTTCTATTGTAGAGATGAAAAGTATGCCATGGGAGATTCATGGGTACTGATGCTTGGCTGACCCAAGAAGCGAGTGCACTATAAGGGGGAGCCTGTGTGGTCAAGCATCTAGTCATCTGCACTGAATATGCACAGTTGGATTTATCCAAGTGGGAACCCAATAAATATTGTCTCTTCATCCTAGGGTTGTGAATGTTCTTGGAATCAAAACACCTTGCTTGGGTCTTAAAACATTTGAAAACAAAAATTCACAAAGACCTTCAAAATTTTAAACCCTTTGGAGGAAGCAAATACCTTTGACAAATTCAAGTGCTCTTGCTTGCCCTAGGGATTTCATCCTTAGAGGCTTCTAAGTATTTGGACTCAATCACAATTTTCTCTCTCTAAAGTCAACCTAGGAAACTATGCTCTTGAAACTTTGATCTTCACATAATGGACCTTGTGGAATGAAAAGGAATTGAGACATAAACATTTAGTTTGAAATTTTAATCAAGAAACTACTTGTGGTAAAAAGAACTCATTAAGCAAAGATAAGGACAGTCCTCAGGAGTGCAAGGTTCTTTGGAAGGGCAATCTTCATTTGCTAATGTGCCATATGAATTGCGTATCTCCGGTGATGCTTTCAATGTTTTTTTTTGTCTGATGGTCCCATGTCATCGGTCACCTTTTTACCTTTATCATTCTTCTCTGTCCATTTATTTTTGGCATTAGGACCATCACCATCTTTGTACAAAGACCTTCCTTGCATTTTGGGAGCAATTGTGATAGTCTAAACTCTAGGAAGATTTCTTTTTGATATATATTTCAATTTATCAGTCTCAATATATTTGTTCATTCAGAATCGCCACTCACTTTCCAAAAGTGAGAAAATTTAAAATTCTTTATTCCCAGCAGAGTCTTCTACAAGATACTGACTCTATGACAAGGCTTGTTTTCAGATTATGTCCCCAACAAAGTTGCCAAACTGTTGGTACTCAAAAATGTAGGTTTTAACCATAAGAGTTTTCCAAACCCTTATAACATTCTTGGACAACATATAAGGCCAACTATGCAATTAAACCTTCTACTCTTTAGGTTCTGCTAGACCTAGGTGGGTGAACCTATATGAGATATGCAGATTTGAAATGAATTTCCTATTGAATAGTCTGTCCACAATGGAAAGTAGGCATGGATAGACAAAAGTATCACTCAAATTAAATGAAAGGTTTTTGAATCAATCATTTATTTATAATGAATTTTTACTTTGGGATATGGCAGATTAGTGCCTTCTTTCTACCGGGCAATGGAGTCAAAAATGTTATTGATTATACATACATATTCCTCCTTGACACAATTTAAGTTGTTAGATACTTTACGGGATGAAGTTTTAATGACTGGCATGTGACTTCATCAATTTATGACTAGCATAAATAGTGTTGAAATATTTTTTAACTTAGCTGTCTTTCAATTATCCAAAAGAAGTCTCACAAACACTATGATTCACTTAAAGGGATTTAACTCTGACTTGCAGACACCATTAAATGAAATCACACAAAGTGAAGAAATGCACTTTGAAGAATTAAAATATACTTGACATTTGAACTCAAATGATCGAAAAACTCCAAATTGGGGAAAACTAAACAAAAATTGATAGTTATAGCATGACAACAACAAAAATCAGAAAGGAATTCGATCAAGAAATGATCTCCATTGCACTCTTTCCATAAGGTTTTTATTTTTACATTATCTCGTTCCTAGACCCATCTCTATCCCTATCACTGAGTTATCAAAATATATATACATCATATCTGAAGAGTCACGACCCTTCACCGTTCTGGTAAAATTGTTTAAATTCTATCACAAAGATTAAAATATTTAATTAGATTTCCTTTCGAAAAATTAAATATTTCTTACAATAGTTCCGCCTTCGATTTTTTGTTTTATCCTTTCCCACCTATATTTCTTATCTTATCGGAATTTTATACTTTACATTGCCTTTATTTATATTCCCCCATGGCTTCCATTGCATTTACCGCTCTGCAGTGGGTTTGACTTTTCCACCCATGGTTATGCAGTGCCTAGCCTTGACGGTTAACCTCACTATTTACTGCATTACCATGGTCTATCAAATGACCCCTTGCACTACCGCGGTGGGCCTCCTTCACCGTAACTATCTTTGCTAACCACTTCCTCCTATTTGACTTTGTTCATCGTGATGGCTATCCCCACATTCACCACGCTATTGTGGTCACTGGCCTGACTGCTAGCAGTACTGTGGTAGCTGCCAACGGTTATCTCTACTGCCTCACCACTATTACTGCGTTACTGCGGTCTTTATTTTAACAGCTACGATATAGCGGTAACTGCTCACTGACCACCAACCGTTCATTGTCTCCTTGTTGTTTACCATGCTACCATGGTCACTGGCCTACTTGCTAGCAGTACTGCGGTAGCCATTCATTAACCGCTATCATTTCTGTTGTCTATTGACATGGTTATCTCTTCTACCCATTAACCATTCACCGCAACCACCGCGGTTTGCGGCTTGACCGCGTGGGGTGGCGTGGTAAACATTTTCTGCCTGCTCCTTAGCTGCTACCGCTGACTGCTTGCCTTCGATGATTACCATCGCCACTTACTCACCACCCATCGCAATACTGCGGTTTATGTCTAGGCCACGTGCGGTGGTGCAGTAAACACTTAATGCCAACCTACTAACCGCCACCACCATATCACAAGCCTATTTTGGGAGGCCATGGTAAGGCGATAAAATATTATGGAATGCATATTAAGGGAGCGGTAAGGATTTGAAATGCATGATAAAATGGACAAGGAATAAAGTGAATAATTTTTATGAAAAGATAGGCAAATATAGGCTTAAATGGATAAGAAGGCTTAGGATTTTAATTGAAATTTTTTGGTTCTAAAAGTGGCTCCTATTTGGGATGAGTGGTTGTGCAATCATTACAAGAATCCAAAAAATCAACTAGGAGAGCAGACCAAGCAAATGATGAAAAATGAAAACCATGGCAGATAGAGGTAATGAACAGATGAATGGTATGAAAGATGGAGAAAATGGGGAATGGAAAATGATCCTAAACTACTGTACATGGGAAGGAAAGCAATGCTTTCAGAAAGGGAATTCTTGAGAACTTCCATGTACTGGAAAACCCAGACCCTTCAAAATTTCTTAAACTACTATGCATGGAAATAACATTTAAAGAGGGTTATTAAGAATTGTCCATGCACTAGAAATCCTTGACCCTCTGTTGATCCTTAAGAGGAGAAATGCTTTAGGAACTTCCCATGTACAGGCAACTCCTGCTCCTCTCTAGACATGTTCTGCAGGAAATATGAATCCTCACCTACTTTACCAGTTATCACAAAAGGACCCAACCATAAAGCTTCAAACTTGCCATGCTTCCCCTTATCCTGACACCGAGCATTCCACATCAGCACCAAGTCATCCTTTTCAAATTTTCTCTTCTTGGCCCTTTTATCAAAAAGTTACTTCATTTGTGACTACAATTTCACATTCTGCTTCTGAGCAACTCTTCTCACTTCATCAAGCTCTGCAAGCTGTTCCATTCTTTCCTCCATTGGATCCAAAATATCCAAGTCTTCTTGCAAAATAAAGTTATATATTGGAAAAAGATTTTGCAACGACATCCTAGCCTGTGTCCCATATACCAACTCAAATGGAGATTTTCCAATTGTCTTTTTCACTGTAATTCTGTCTGCCCACACAACTAATCTTAACTTCGAAACCCATGCCTTTTTGGTAGTATCCAGTATCCTCCTTATTATCTTCAAAATATTTTTTATTACTTGACTCCGCCTGGCCGTTTGCTTGTGGATGGTATGGGGCAGAATAAGAAATACTAATTCCATATTTTTTGCAAAAATCTTTAAACTCATATGATCTAAAACACATCCCATTATCTGTGATCAATTTGAATGGAGTGCCAAACCTAGTCATAACATTCTCCATCAGAAAATTCACTACCACTTTGCTCGTTGCTTGCCTAGTTGGAACAACCTCCACCCACTTAGTAAATAATCAGTGGCCACTAGTATCCATATGTGCCCTCCACTTGATCTATCCTATATTTCTCCAATGAAATCAACTCCCCATTGGTGAAAATGTGCTTCTACCTACAAAGGTCTAAGTGGAAATGCTCCCTAATACTTCAGTTTTCCTGAAAATTTCTGACAGGCCTCGCACTTTCTCACATATGCAAAGGAATCATTGAATACCCTAGGCCAATAATAACCAACCCTGAGAATTTTGTGTGCAGTAGTCTTAGCAAAATAATGGCCTCCACACACCCCTTCATTCATTTCTTTCAAAACATATTTTGCCTAGGATTCATCCAAACACAACAACAATATACCAACCCTATTTTTCCAGAAAAGGTCCCCTTCTATAAAAACATATTTAGAAGCCCGCAACTTTAAAGTTCTCCTTTGATTATCATTCAACCCTTCAGGGCACTTCATATGTTTCAGATAATCCATTACATTAGTATACCATGGAGTATGCTCAATACTTGCTATGATTTCACCCTTACCTTCCACATTGCAGATTTGGTTTACTTCAATATTTATTTCTACCATCAGCCTGCTAGACCCTGTCCTCTTACCAACTTGGTAATCTGAATCTCCATGTTAAATTCTTGAATTTTGTTAATCCACCTGCATCTCTTCCTTGTCACTTTTGTCTGTACCAGGATATCCTTCACAACTACATGTGGGACATAAGCAATTACCTTGGCTCCAACAAGGTAAGGCCTAAAAGCCTTTGCTGCTTTGACCAGTGCATAAGCCTATTTTTCCATAATGTCATATTTCAATTCTGACCCCTGCAAATATTTACTAAAAAAAGAAATAGGCTACTCATGACCTTTATCATTATTTTGTAACATGACAACAACTATGGTATGGAATGAAGCAAAAGAAAAAACATGAAATGGCTTAGTAAAATCAGGGGACTTTAGGATAGGGGCCTCTTTGATAGCTCTTTTTATGGATATGAAGGCATCCATAGCTTCAGTATTCTAGTCCAATTTTTCTCTTTTTTTCAACATTTTAGATATAGGTTTAACAATTTCAGAAAAATTGGACACAAACCTCCTAACAAAATTTATTTGGCCAAAGAATGATTGGATTGCTTTGACAGTTTTAGGAATGGTAATTTTATCAATGGCCTCTACCCTTTTAGGATCTATCCTAAACCCATCTTTTGATACAATATGCCCCAAAAGTTTACCCTCTATGACAACAAAATGACATTTTTTAGGATTAAGACTTATACCATACTCCAAGGCTTTGATGAAGATCCTCTCCAAATCAGCAACATGATCCTCTGCCCTTTTGGAATAAGTAGTGAGGTCATCTTGATATACCACCATTATATCATTGATCAGATCTCCAAATGATATTCTTATATAGACATACATTCCCCATGGTGTAGTGAATGTTGTTTTGTATTGCTCAGATTCTTTGACTTTGACCTGATTATATCCAGAAAATCCATCCATCATTGATAATAGCTCACATCCTGTTACTTTGTGTAATATTGCCTCCATGTTTGGAAGAGGATAATTATCTTTTAGGGAAGCCACATTCAAATTTCTGAAATCTACACATAGTCTTATGTCCCCATTTTTCTTCCTATCTGGAACCAAATTTGAGACCCATGTTGAATGCCTAATGGGTTTTATGATACCTCCATCTCTAAGCTTTGTTAGCTCCTCTTGCATTTTAGGTTCCAAGGTTGGATTGATAGGCCTCTGCTTCTGTCTAAATGGATTTGTGTCTAGCTTAAGTGGAATTTCATGCTGAAAAAGATCTTCTCTATATGCCTTCAAATCCTCATAAGACCAAGCAAACACATGCTTGTATTTTCTCAGCAATGTAATCAACATTCTTATGATGGTTGGGATTATTTTCTTTCCAATATAAAGCCTCTTTGGTGCTAATTCAGTTCCCAAATTTATTTCTTCAATATCTTTTTTTTTAACTGGTGTCTGCTTTATGAGGGAACAATCACTCCCATCATACACCCTATCCAATGCCACAAGCCTTTTGGGAAGCTTGTTAGTTTTAAGTTGCAAAAATTCCTTCCCAAATATAGTCTGTTTCCCGTCCACTTCTTCCACAAAAGCATTGAAATCAATCTCCTATGCTTCATACTGATCTTCAAGTGATATGAAAATTACCCCAGCTCCATTACCTTCTTGACTGCACGCCCCATCATAGTAAATTTTCCACACACCTTGCTGATTTCTAGAAACAAGTCTATCAATTGGGTCAGTATTCATTAGTTCTGACTGAGATAATTCTACTCTGAAACTCCCCAAATCTACATCACAAAAGCAATTAAGTTGTTCTTGAGGAACACATTCAACAATCTGATTCACCCGTGGCTCTCTATATAATTTCACCTCTTCACCATTAACTGGTATTGTGGCATATGATAAGTCAAATTGCACATTACCTCCAATTGCTGCAGTCCACTGCCTTGACAAAAGCATTCCAAACTGAGGAGGTGTATGAATCACAGTTATATCAATGTTATAAGTAGCTTGTAGTTAGGATGCTAATTTTACTTCTACATCTTTCATAATCCCCATTACTAGGACAGGCCTACTATCCATAGCATAACATTTACCACCCTTAATATCTATCCACATGCCAAGTTGTTTCATTACCCCTATTGGCATAAGATTCATAGAAGCACCTGAATCTATCATGCAATTTCTTACCAATTTACCATTTATGAGTAGGGTAGTGAAAAATGAATCAATTTGAGGTGTATTTATCAATGCATCACTTAACAAACTTTTGCAACTTTTATCTTTCCTTTCTTATCTGCAATTCCAACATTCTCATTTTGTTCAAAATTTATATTTTGATTCCTCCCACTAGACATTAATTGAATAGCATTTTCCCTATACTCCTTAATTTTCATCATTTCAAGCAATGGGACAAACATTTTTAATTGAGATAATGCTTGTATGAAATCAAAAGATGTACCTTCAATTCTGATCACCTTCTTTGATTCTATCAATTCTCCTTTGTTTTTCTCTTTCTCCCTCATTGATGTCTAATCCATCTTTTGTGTGTTCTTGGAGGATTCTTTATTTTCTACTTTGGGGATATATTTCTGTTCTTTTTTGTCAGGGTGTTGATCATTTGTCTTTTTTGATATTTCATGGGACATCTTTTCATTTTTCAAGAATATTCCTCTTGGAACACCTTCATTTTCATTTACTGTTCTATTCCTCAACCAATACTTTCTTTTAGCTTGCTCAACTGCTACAATAGTCAATCTCTTAATTTCTTCCTCAAATGGTCTCTTCATACTTCCCCTATTAGGTTGATATGATGTAGTAGGAAGATCTTGTTCATCATCACTTTCTTCATAATCATAAAAAATTTGTTGCTCTACCATGTGAACATTATATTTCTGATGATCAACATCATATTCATATCCTCCTTCCTCCAAAGATGAATATCCTTGCTTTGCTGAGTGAAGAGTATGAGAAGTCAAATAAATGTTATTGTCTTCTTCATTATTATTTTCTGTCATGTCTCTTCCTGACATTGACTGAGCTACTACACAATGTTCTGATGAATGTGGTATGTCACATATTGAACACTGAGACTATTATCAACCATGTAAGTCCCCCTCTTCTTCAAAGGGTCAGGTGTCTCTTTATTTCTGGGCCCATCCATCACTAGCTTTCCATTTCTCCAATTTTTATTATAAGGCATGTCATGTAGTCTTGGCCTCTCATTCATATATGTGTTATCTTGTTTATTTGGAGGAACATATTGGGGAGCCCTTGGGTTATCCCTCTTGGCAATCATCCTTGCAACTTTACTATTATTTTTAATGGTGAGTGTTATCCTTTGAGCTTCAGCCAAATTTCTGGGACCCCTGTTCTTTAGCTCATAACCTGTCTTAGGATCAAAATATTTTAAATAAATGCTCAATGCAATAGGATCAACCAATTTAGATCCACGAGGTATCTTATTATGCAATTTAGAAAACCTCTAGTTGAAATCATAAGCTAACTCATTTTGATGCAATGCAAATTTAGGTGCATATTGATTCCCATATTGCTCAAGAATTTTCTCATAAAAAACATGAATAGAATTAATAGGAGCTGTTGGCAAATTATTAAACCAATCTCTGGAATCTTCAATCAGTGACATCATAAACAATCTCATTTGTATATCTTCATACTGCATATCTAAATCTTGCATAAAAGCATTAAAACTCCTTAAATGCTCTTCAGCTGCAGTAGCACTACTCCCTATAAATTTTGGGACCAAAATTCTCCAACTGTTGTCCATAGGGTAAGGGCATATTTGTAGTCCAACCAAGTCATACTGCCTAATCATGGTTGCATATTGTGGATGAGGATTTTGGTAATACTGACGCTGGTACAATGGATTATTATTCCCCACATATTGATGACCTTGTGGGGGTACATGCTGCTGATAAGGAGGTGGCTGAACACCTTGATTTTGTGGTGGAACATTTTGATATCTACCTTGATTCCTTGGCTGATTCTGGCGGGCCTGTGAGGAATTTGATGGGCCTGCATTATTGTTCTGTTGCCTATGAGGTGGCACATATTTTTGCAGACAGCCATTTGAGTACTGATTTGCACTTTCCTCAATTTCAATTCTTCAAGTTCTCTAATTGCCTGGAGCCTCTGCTCATATTCTATTCTTGCCCTTTCCACTTCTTGTCTCTCATGTTTCAGTCTTGCATTTATTTCATCCTTGGCCATAAGTTCATAATTCTCCTTAGAGGCTACTTCATAGCCAAGTCCATCCTGATTTTCTTCAAGAAATGCCATTTTCTGATCATATTCATGTTGTCTTCTTTCTCTTTCAACTTCACATTCAACCATGAATTCTTTAACCTTTTTAGGATTTGGTTGATAAAAGGGATTCCTCTGTTCCTTAGGAGTGTGAGGTTCTCTAGAAGGGAAGTCTTCATTTGCTAATGTGCCATATGAATTGTGTATCTCTAGTGATGCTTTCAATGTTTTATTTTGTCTGATGGTCCCATGTTATTGGTCACCTTTTTACCTTTATCATTCTTCTCTGTCCATTTATTTTTGGCATTAGGACCATCACCATCTTTGTACAAAGACCTTCTTCCTTGCATTTTGGGAGCAATTGTGATAGTCTGAACTCTAGGAAGATTTCTTTTTGATATATATTTCAATTTATCGGTCTCAATATATTTGTTCATTCAGAGTCGCCACTCACTTTCCAAAAGTGAGAAAATCTGCAATTCTTTATTCCCAGTGGAGTCTTCTACAAGATACCGACTCTATGACAAGGCTTGTTTTCAGATTATGTCCCCAGTAGAGTCGCCAAATTGTTGGTACTCAAAAATGTAGGTTTTAACCATAAGAGTTTGCTAGACCCTTAAAAAATTCTTGGACAACATACAAGGCCAACTATGCAATTAAACCTTCTACTCTTTAGGTTCTGCTAGACCTAGGTGGGTGAACCTATATGAGATATGCAGATTTGAAATGAATTTCCTGCTGAACAATCTGTCCACAATGGCAAGTAGGCATGGATAGACAAAAGGGGTGATAACTAATCCTATCACTCAAATTAAATGAAAGGTTTTTGAGTCAATCCTTTATTTATAATGAATTTTTACTTTGGGATATGGTAGATCAGTGCCTTCTTTCTACCGAGCAATGGAGTCAAAAATGTTACTGATTATACATACATATTACTCCCTGACACAATTTAAGTTGTTAGACACTTTACGTGATGAAGTTTTAATGACTGGCATGTGACTTCATCAATTTATGACTAGCATAAATAGTGTTGAAATATTTTCTTACTTAGCTCTCTTTCAATTATCCAAAAGAATTCTTACAGACACTATGATTCACTTAAAGGGATTTAACTCTGACTTGCAAACACCATTAAATGAAATCATAGAAAATGAAGAAATGAACTTTGAAGAATTAAAATATACTTGAAATTTGAACTCAAATGATAGAAAAACTCCAAATTGGGGAAAACCAAACAAAAATTGACAGTTACAACATGACAACAACAAAAATCAGAAAGGAATTCGATCAAGAAATGATCTCCATTGCACTCTTTCCAAAAGGTTTTTCTTTTTACATTATCTTGTTCCCAGACCCATCTCTCTCCCTATCACTGAGTTATTAAAATATATATACATTATATCTGAAGAGTCATGACCCTTCACCATTCTAGTAAAACCGTTTAAATTCTATCACAGAGATTAAAATATTTAATTATATTTCCTTTCAGCAAATTAAATATTTCTCACAATAGTTCCGCCTTCAATTTTTCATTTTATCCTTTCCCACCTATATTTCTTATCTTATCGACATTTTATACTTTACATTGCCTTTATTTATATTCTCCCATGGCTTCCATTGTGTTTACCGCTCTATCACGAGTTTGAATTTTCCACCCGCGGTTATACGGTGCCTAGCCTTGACAGTTAACCTCATTGTTTACCACATTACTACGGTCTATCAGATGACCCCCTATGGTACCATGGTGGGCCTCCTTTCTGTAACTGTCTTTGCTGACCGCTTCCTCCTGTTTGACTCTTTTCACTGCGATGGCTATCCCCACATTCACCACGCTACCGCGGTCACAGGCCTGACTGCCAGCAGTACTGCGATGACCACCAACGGTTATCTCTACCACCTCACCACTGTTAGCGCAATCTTTATTTTAATGGCTACGGTATAGCGGTAACCACTCACTGACCACCAACCATTCATTGTCTCCTCATTGTTTACCGCACTACCATGGTCACTGGCCTACTTGCCAGTGGTACTACGATAGCCGTTATTTAACCGCTATCATTTCCACCATCTACTGACATGGTTATCTCTTCTGCCCATTAACCATTCACCACAATCATTGTGGTCTGTGGCTTGACTGCATTTGGTGGCGCGGTAAAATTTTTTTGCCTGCTCCTTAGCTGCTACCACTGACTGCTTTCCTTTGACCATTATCACTGTCGCTTATTCACTACCCACCACAATACCACGGTCTATGTCTAGGCCGCATGCAGTCGCATGGTACACTTAACGCCAACCTACTAACCGCCACCACCATACCACAAGCCTATTTTGGGAGGCTGTGGTAAGGCGGTAAAAGCTTATGGAACACATATTAAGGGAGTGGTAAGGATGCATGATAAAATGGACGGGGAATAAAGTGAATAATTTTTATGAAAAGATAGACAATTATAGGCTTAAATGGATAAGAAGGCTTAGCATTTTGATTGAAATTTTTTGGTTCTAACAATCTCAAGGACCAAGCATCTTGATCAAACCATTCACAACTCAAACCCCAATTATCAACACGACCGTTTTGCTCATCACAATGGTCCACACCCTCCCAATCCACCGCCACTGCCGCCAAAACAGAACATGAAAAATTCATTCACCATCGCATTACAAGCTGCTCGACAAGCCTCCCATCAAAAGGTGCTCCAAAACCAACAAGTTGCATAGCTAGCTACTCAGCAAGCATAACAGGCACAATAGGTTGCACAAGCCCAAGCCTTACTACAACAACAACAAGTTGCCCAAGCAACTCAAGCCACTCAAGCTACATAAGAAGCTCAAGCTGGCCAAGTAGCTCAAGCAAATCAAGTCAAATAAGCCGCACAAGCTACACAAGCAATCCAACAAATGCATGCTCAAGCCCGAGCTCAATATCAAGCCCAACAAGTGCAAGCGCAAGCACAATATGAAGCAAAATTGCAAGCAAACCAATAAGAAGCATATCAAAAAGCCTTGCAAGATTATCACCCCATAATCAAATCAATAATCTCAATAATCAAGGAGGACCACCTCCACAAAACAAGTATCCCCCCAAGCAAAAATTCATAGCCCTTAGGGAGTCAGTTGAATCCATCCTGAAAAAGTTGGTTAATGAGAGCCTCATCAAGGTCCCCACTCATGATAATTACCAAGAACCTCAGGTGAAGCCACCCTATTACAACAAAAATATCCTTTGTGATTATCATAAGCTCAAGGGGCATACGACAACCAACTGCATGAAACTGAAAAAAATCATCCAAGATCTCATTGATGTTAAAATCATAAATGTTGAGAAATTGACTGGAAATCAAGATCTTAAAATATACATGAATCTGGTGCCCAACAACAATAAAGGAAATGATAAAGGTAAGCAAAAGTTTGGAAAAGTTAACCATGTATACGAAGGAGTTGTCACACGCCTTGATGAATTGGTCACTATTTTTAGCATCAAGGGAGCTAATGCTGATTGTGGAGTCACCACATGCGGTGACAAGGTCACTATTGCTGGGGCATCACAGCCATCTAAGACCTCCACTGCAAAATCCATCCCTAATGGTTACAACATCCTTAACCAGTTAAAAATAACCCCTGCTTAGATCTCCATCATGGAGTTACTGAAGATTTCAGCCACCCACAAGGAAATACTTGAGGAAGCATTGGCTTCATCCATTGTCTCTGCCAACCTTGATACAGACTAGTTCCAAGCTATGGTTGGTAACATTACCATTCTAAATCTCCTCAATTTTTCCAATCAGGACTTTCCCACCCAACCATCTCACAACCATGTGTTACACCTTGAATTCTTAGTTCACAAAAGTAAGGTCAAAAGGGTCTTGGTGGATGGAGGTGCAGGCCTCAAAATTTGTTCACTAAAGCTCATAAAGAATCTTGGAATCTCTGAAGACTCCATTGAGAAAGACAAAGGCATTACAATCAGAGCATATGATGACCAAGAAAGAGTGTCTCAAGGCACTATCAAACTCCCAATTGAAGTAGGGCTAGCTACTATGGAAACCACATGTTAGGTCCTCAACCTTGATTTTCTCTACAATATCTTCTTGGGATGCCCATGGATCCATGGGATGAAGGCGGTCACCTCAACATTCAACCAATGCGTCAAATTTTCATACCAAAATGAAGTCACAATTCATGGTGATCCTGAACCTTTCGCCTATTGCAAGAATTTGGAAGCCAAGTTCTATAAAGTTTCCCAAGTCTTGAAGAATGATGAGGGCCCCTCAACTTCATATATTGACCCATCCAACATTGCCTCCACTTTTGGGACAAAGAAACCTTCAATCCCCAACATATCTGACATCAAGCTCATGATCCAAGACAATGGGTGTGGGGAATACAAAATGAAGAAGAATGATTTTTTCATAGGAGAGTTACCTCAATCTTGTAGGTCACATGGGCAACCCCAACCAACTAAAACACCCTCACAAACTTTCAAGGTAGACCCTTCTAGATTCTGATTTTGGGGGATCTAAGTCGGGAATCCATGGATGAAAGAGACATTTTAAGCTCACTATACCAAGATGAAAAGCCCACGCCTAATCTTCCCATGAATGAGAGAAGCAAGGGGCTACAAATGGTGCTTGGTATGGGCTACAATAGAAATGAAAGCCTTGGAAGGAATGAAAATGGCTGATTGGAACCCATCATTGTTGAGAGATGAATGAAAAATCTTGGCCTTGGGTGTACCCCTCTGAGTATAACCATACGTGGACAAGGTCCCCTAGTTAATGCAATCAGGACACCCCCTCAGCTATCGGCAGTCGCCCTCCAATTACCCGTGTCCATAGGTCTGCCCTTAGATAATTTTACCTTTGACATCACTGATGTATGTAGTAGTAGTGATGACGAAGATACCAATACTGGCCTACCCATGCTTTTCAAAGACTCCTCCCTACTCATGATTAGCACCCTATCTTTTGAGTCAGACCACCAAACTCACAAAATAAATTTGGTCTACCCCCAACTCATCAACTATGACCAATGAGGACAACCGATTTTGGACACATTCAAAAATGATGAAGCACTCTCAAAATTCATGGGACTAAGGGATACGATACCATGTGGAGATCATAAGGTTGGATTTGACATTACATTGGACACTCAGGCCTATTTCAGGGAAATGATTGAATACTTCAGTCGCAAAAGTGAGAAATTGAGAATAATCTCAAGGTCATTAAGTGAAAACCACACTGTGGCACTCTCTAACCATAAAATAGTAAAAATAAAGGATGCATCCAATAGTGAAAACCTCTCTGAGGTTCCGGAGGATGAAGGATTCAATCTTCCCCTCACTGCACTTCATCAAGAAAAATCAACAGTCCTCGCAAAATAATTTAATCCTTGCAACCTGAGAACAAAGGAGCTACCACATATAACCTTCTATGCTGAATCACTTCTAATAGAGAACATGAACTCTTAGCGGCATTCCTGAAAGAAAGAAAAGTAAACTTCGCATGGACTTATGCTGATATGCCTAGGCTTGACCCAAAAGTAGTAGTTCATCACTTGGCAATATATCTTGAGGCAATACTTGTCAGACAAAAAATTAGAAAGATGCATCCCCAAATAGCCTTGCTAGTTAAAATAGAATTGCAGAAACTCTTGGATGTAGGGTTCATAGGCCCGATTGACTATCCAAAATGGGTGTCCAACTTGGTACCTATTTCCAAACCCACTGGGAGCATCCAAATTTGCACCGATTTTAGACTTAAACAAATCATGTCCTAAGGATGACTTTCCACTACCCAACATCGACATGATAGTGGATATAATGGCCGAACACGAGATGCTATTACTAATGGATGGGTTTTTCGGATATAACTAGATCATGATAGCAAAGGAGGACCAACACAAGACAATATTCACATGTCCATGGGGGACCTACTACTGGAACATGATGCCATTTGGGATAAATAATGTGGGTGCAACTTATGAAAGATCCATGACACTGATCTTTCATGACATGATTCATAAAATGGTGGAATATTATGTGGATGACACATTGGATAAATCAAGGAAAAGACAAGATCACATATTAGCCTTGAGCTACAATTTTGATAGGTTGGAAAAGTATAAGGTTCATCTCAACCCAAAGAAATGCGTCTTTGGGGTGCAATCGGGCAAGCTCCTGGGATATATTGTGTCAATGAGAGGAATTGAGGTTGATACCACCAAAGTCAAGGAAATCATCAAAATGGAAGCACCTAGAACACTAAAATAATTGAGAGGTCTACAAGGCATGCTCCAATCCATCCGCAGATTCATAGCACAGTTGGCTGATAAAAAGATCCCGTATTCTCATATACTCCACAAGGGGGTAGCATACAAATGGGATGAAAAATGCGACCAATAATTTAACAAAATCAAAGAATACTTACTCACACCACCAATTTTCATGCTGCCAATCCTAGGAAAACCACTGATCCTATACATTTCAGCAACAACGACAACTCTCAGTGCTCTCTTGGCCCAACATGATGAAAATGGAAGGGAAAGAGAAATATACTATATCAGCAGGACAATGGTGGGACATGAGCTAAACTATACTCCTATTAAAAAATATTGTTTGGTAGTTGTATTCACAACTCAAAAATTTAGACACTACATGCTGGCTCATCAGATCAAGCTAATCGCAAAAATAGATCCTCTCAAGTACCTACTTTCTAAAGCCACTCTTACAAGACAAACAACCAAGTGGGTCATGATATTGAAAAAGCACGACATTGAATATGTGGAGTGCAAGGCCATCAAAGGACAAGTAATTGTAGATCAACTAGCATAAGTTCCTATATATGCAAAAACCCCACTTATCTTAGAATTCCTAGATGAATCAATTTTCAACCTAAGTGTAGTAGACCATTGGAAGATGTATTTTGATGGATCTTACATGCAACATGGGTCAGGGGCAAGAATTTTCTTCATAAATTTCCAAGGAAACTACATACCCAAATCTTATAAGTCATCATTCCCATTCACAAATAATATAACAGAGTATGAGGCTCTTGTCATAGGCTTAAGGATTGCAATACAATGACAGATTATGTCTCTAAAGGTGTATGGGAACTCTAATCTCATAATCAATCAAGTAAACAATGAATATCAGATGAAGGATGACAAGCTAAATCCATATAATAAATTGGTGGAAAGCCTCAAAGATTCATTCATTGATATCACATTTGAACAACTACCTAGAGCAAACAACATAGCAGCAGTCACAATGGAAATAATTAGACCACTCTAAGAAATCCCGTGCAACGTCCCAAAGTAGGAATTCCTTGTAGAGAATCTTCTCATATGGGAATTTGAGGTACTAGAGTCTCAATTCCTGTGTGAGCTTGTTGGTCTCAGTGATCCTTGGTATCATGATGTTTACACCTACTTAAGAATATGAGTCTTGCCCATTGATATAACCCCAAACCTTAAATGAGCCTTTATCAAGAAGTCAATCCACTTTATCATCCTAGGAGAAACCCTTTATCGTAGGAGCATTGAAGGAACCCTATTGCGTTGTCTAAAAACTGAGGAAGCCTTGACTACTTTAACTGAGGTACACAACAAAATTTGTGGATCACACTCGAGTGGTATGACCTTGGCTAAGAAGTTGTTGAGAACCAAATACTATTGGACCATAATGGAGAGAGATGCACATGATTTTGTTAGAAGATGTTTGCAGTGTCAGCAACATGGGGACCTCATCCATGCACCAACTCAGGAGCTTCATCCCATTGTTACACCTTGGCCCTTTTCATAGTGGGGGCTCGATCTCATCGAAAAAAATCACCCCCACCTCATCCAATGGCCACAAATTCATCATCACCGCCACAAAGTACTTTACAAAGTGGGTCAAGGCCATTCCCATGACCTACATAACTAGAAAGAAGATATCTAAGTTCATCTTGAGCTATCTCATTTTTCGATACGGTGTCCCCCAAGCTATTATCTCAGATAATGGGACACCTTTCAAAAATTAGGATGTTCGTGACTTATGTGAAAAATTCAATATCCAACATCGCTTTTCCACTCTATACTATCCCCAAGGCAACGACCAAGCAGAAGCCACCAATAAAACCATCTTTAAAATCCTTAAGAAAACAATCAATGACGCTAGTCGTGACTGTCATCTGCAGCTAAATCCAACCTTATGGGCCTGTCGCACCAGCATTCACACACCAATAGGCTCCACCCCGTTTTCTCTGGTCTACGGATCAAAATCCATCTTCCCATTGAGATTGAGCTCCTATCCCTAAGGACATCACTGCAAAATCTAATCACGGATGAAGAATATAGGGTCTCATGATTGAATGAGATGGAGTTACTGGATGAATGACATATCCTAAACCATCTACAGGTATATCAAAACCGACTTAAGCAGAGTTATAATAAGAAGAATCAAGAGGTGGACCTTCCAAGTCGGCGAACTTGTGCTAAAGGAGAACTAGAAGAACGTGCCTAACCCAAAAAGCAAAGGAAAATTTGAGCTCAACTAGTTGGGACCTTTCATCATCATGACAAGCTATAAATCAGGGGAATATCAGTTATCAACACCAGAAGGTGAGCCTTTGTAGGAGCCCATGAACAACTCCCATCTCAAAAAAATTTATGCCTAAAACCTTTCAAGGTATAGAATCAAAAAATTAAAAAAATCAGAAAAATGTCCTGAAAAAAGGGTCACCCTGATGAAAACCTAGCAAACAGGGATCTTGGTGACAACAAAAAAATAAAAAAATCCAAAAAAATCAGAAAAAGGATTGAAAACAATAAAGAAAATTAAATCATCCTCTAGTGAAAACCACTTCGATGGTGCTTTGGACAAGTACCTTGGTGAAAACCTGGAAAACAGGCACCAAACGACCAGGATCCTCATGGCTTGCTCTACACAGTCACTTATCCACTACATCCTATCATTCATCCATAATTAATCTCCCATCCACCCATTCGCATCCGTACCATAGCTTGATCTTGCATTCGTATCATGATCCACCCTAGTACTACTTGGCACATTCCTAAGGTCAGTTTGTCCTACCTTTATCAAAGTAGTCTATCACATCACGCTGGGGGCATGTTCCTATACCACCATTGGATTAGATTTGTGTATATTCTTGTGATCTTCCTAAACATCAAAAATCCAAAAACATTCAAAAATCCATCAAAAATCCAAAAACATCAAAATACAAATATCAAAAAAATAAAAAATAGAGTTGTCTAACCGAACTACATCATCTCTAAGCTTGAACATAGGAAAGGTTGATCTTTGATCACCCCCCAAGATATTTTAGGTTAGTCCTTTAGGCATCCATCATAATAGAAATGGCAATCCATTTGCCCATCTATCTCATTGATAATCAAGTATGTGTCAGTCGAACTATGTGGTCTCTACGTGTATAACATAGGCAAGGCTAATATATTGATGAGCTCCCAAGACCCCTAGAATAGGTCTTTAGGTTAGTCTCTTGGTCATAAATCTTGAAAATCCAAAAACATTGAAAAACCAAAAAATCAAAACAACCTCAAAATATTTCAAAAATTCCAAAAATATCCAAATATTTGAAAAAACCCAAAATGGTGCATCTGTCTCATCTCGTTTTCACCCGCAATAATCATCACTCATAATAAATTAATCATCTCCTTCATCCTTTGGTAAGTTAGTCAGAAGCAAGTCTAGCAGGTTCAAAAGTGAACGCCTAATCGTCAAAGTCTCAAGTCTAGGTCAGTAAGTTAGTAAGCTAATCAACTCAGAGTATCAATAGCTTATCATCCAATCAAAATCTTATCATCACCTGATCACAACATGTCCTAAGATGCATCCTTCCTACAATGGACATAAACATCAGGAATCACCATAGTTTAGTCTTCGCTAGCAGTACGAAGAACATTGGTTTGTTTATTTACTTTATCTTTTCTTTGGATTTATCTTATGGCACTCATTCCAATGACCTCTCAATGATGTCTAAACATAAATATTTAGAGAGAAAGGAATGGGGCAATGATCATTATCTTTTTTTTTTGTTGTGCTTGTTAGATAATCTTGTAAAATAACTTTGTCATGCGTAATTTGTTTGGTTTGTAGGGATGGTGTTCTAGATGTCTTGTTGACCACATAGGAAGGCTTGCTTTTCTATTTTTTGGTCTGAGATGTTTAGAATATTTGAACTACATTTTGAATAAGGTTTCGTATGTCAAGTGTGAACAAGAATACTCCTATTTGATTATCGAGTAAAATTCCATCACACTAGGTACAACACCATCCTAGTTCTTTATACCTTGATGCATCGTACCTACGTGCGTTATCAAACATAAGGTAGTTGACCCTTTTAAAATCCTAACTCCTGGTAAGAAAAGCATCATCATAAAAATTAATAATAACGACTTGTTGGATCTCCTTTCATATGTCTCCTCTCCACACTAACATGGTACCATGATAGTTAATCAAATCATTGCTAAGACATCCATCCTACATCTGTAAATCACCAACATAACGCATAATATATATCATATCATATAGATCACATCACATCATTGCATTTCATGTATCATTGTCATTATCTTAAGTTATGAAGAATAATATAGATTTGTTATTCTAAGCATCTTAAGAAAACATTGCATTCATGACATCCATCACATATCATGCATCATCATAATCATTTTGCATAAGGAAAAGAAACAAAAATATCATCATCGCTCATAATGCATTACATGAACCATTAAGGGCATAATATAAATCATCTTCATGTCATACATCTTCACCATAGAATGTATAGAAAAAATACAAAAAGAAATGCATCCATAATCACATCATCGCATCATATACATTCATACATCACATAACATAACATAAAATAGATGCATCTCATGTCATCATATATAGGAAATTCAAATACATCCATACATTATAAATAAAATAACACATCTCATAAATCAAACCATCTCATATAAATATAAAACTATCATGGTACAAAATTGGATCAAGTGTGTATACATCAAAATACATGATACAATAGGGGCAATAACAATTGCAGCCCATGAGTCAAAAATGAATAACTACCTATGATTAGAGCTAGCCCTGTTGGCTGCTGCCCTCTCTTGCCTGCCTCTCACCATGATCCTTGGGAGGCCTCATCCCTATCTACTGAGAAAAGTTTGGCACCCAACCTGTTGGTGGCACTACCTATCTATAATGAACCCTGTAATACTCTGCCTCTCTCACAACCTCCTTGTATGCATGAATAGAAACTGTCTGGCCCTAGAGTGATGAGGCAATGCTCTCTAACTATATTCGTTGACCAATCTCTTGATCCCACTCAGAGTGGGCCCGGTCTCTCTCAACAGTAACTATTATAACCTATTGTCGAGCTTGGTCTCTCTCTACAGTCAAAACTTTAATTTGGCCATGTAGCTGCTGAATCAGGGCATCCCTATGATCTGCTTGCATTGGCGACTACTGCTGCATGACCTCTCTATCATTGTCTCTAGGCTGATCTCAAGGAGGGGTCTGATGGGCCTCTACTCATGGTGGTGTCGGTGCCCGTGGTGGTGTCTGCACTCGAGGTGGTGTGCGCTGTGCCTGATCTCATGGTGGTGTCTAATGTGGAGGTGGCCCACCTCCTCCTCTATCTCCATCCCCATCCCTATCACCATCACCCCTTCCCCCCTATCCTCACCCTCTACTAGATGACCTGCCTCTCAGTCTCTGTCATGGGAGTACCGCACCTGAAGCTGTCAATCTCAGTGGAGGCTTGAACCAATCCTGGTATGCCTATGTGACCCCCACATCTGCTAGCCCCTAATCACCTGGAAAATAACTATCTAAATGATTCCATGGCCTCATCTCCTGGTATGGGCTGGCCCCATGCAGTCTCCCTCATAGTATGGGTGAAGATCACCATGTATTGGTCATTGATCCTATCCTGAATACCACCGAATTGTCAGGCTACTCTATCCGAGAGATATCTCTCAATCATCATGTGCTCCCTGCCCTGCATCAATCTATCTTGGGGGGTGAAGAAAAATTGTTGTACATTGTCATACCATGGGCCTATGCCAAGCCAAGGCCTCCAAATGAACACTGTCATCTCATCGATGACCCATTGCCAGTGGGTGATGCCGCTTGCCCCTATGTGAGTAAAAGTAATCTGGGCTCTACCATATCGCGAGATAACGAGATCATCTATATCCAATGCAATCGGTGTAACCTGTAGACAAAGTACTGGAATCCGCTCCCATGCCCATATGTGAAGTAGTGTGACTCTGACCCCAATGGCCTTGTTGTCAAGATAGGAAAACTCATGAAGGTCTCTATATAATGAGGCCAACATAACTGGACCCCATGCAAAGCACTCCCCTTAGACAACCATCTTATCCCATGCTAGTCCCCATCCTAGACTAAATTATCAGCCCTGCCGATCCGGTGCCACACGACTTGATATAATAGCGGCCACAATAAGTCTGTATGTGGGCACTACGCCCCGATATCTCTCCAAATCAATCTTCCCCTAAAAAAAAATGATCTGGTCTAATATCATGACTGTAAAGCATGCATCCCTCTCGACATCTGCATCATATATCACTCTCTCACCATGGATAGGTAACCGTAGGATGTGCCAGACATCCTCAAGTATAATGGTGGCCTTGCCGATGGGAAGGTGAAAGGAGGATGTCTCGTTGTGCCATCGCTCCACTAGGGCTGTCATCATCCCCAAGTGGGTCCAAACAGGACAAACATATGCAACAAACCAAAGACTGAGAGCACCAAGCTGCTCCTAAAGAAACACATGCATGCCCTTAAGTCTCCGCAACACTGGGCATCTGTGCTCCCTTGAATGTATTATCTCGAGATCTTCTTTCACAGGAAAAGTCACTGCATCAAAATTTGAAAAAAATCGGACCCTCGAACTGAGTTTCCACTGGCCAAACAACAATTACGGCATCGCGTGTAGTTTGACCATGCCATGTGACCCTAAATTCTAAACAAGCCCACCACGATGTTGTTTTCACATGCAGTTGTCTTTGCCTCGAAACCCTAATTCTTTAACTCGGTCGTGGTAGTCCTCTTCACATATGTGGTGCACTAAGAGGCCGCACGACACCAATTTGACACTTGCAGCGGTGCTATATAGCGCTGCTTGAACCTAGCCTAGTCTTGACCCTAATAAATGCATGTAAAATGATGAAATTAAAAGTCGAGAAAGGGGTACATACCACGGTTCCTACACTGGCTAGCAGCTGGTGCACTTGTACTCTCTCTGACACATGCTGGGGAAGTTGTCATTGCACCATCTCGATTAGGACTCAGAGCTCAAACTGCAATAATCTTCAAAGGCTAAGTGCGAAAGTGATTTGAAAGTGACCCCTTAGGGTCTATTTAAGCTTAGAAATTAGGGGTTTTTGACCTAATTTGACCATCTAGCCAAGTTTTTGGTCCCCCGATCCCATTTTTGTTTGACTGAGGGCCATTTTGCATCATTTTTGGCATTTTAACGCATTTTTTGGCATCTCGAGGTTTTTCTGGACCCATCGGGCACCTTGTTCTCTTTTTTGCAAGATCACCCAAAAATCCAAATTTTTGTTTGATCTCTCGAGGGGGAAATATACTAGCATAATTCTTCTCGCTGGGGCAGCAGTGGGGCATTTGAAAATCGAGAAATTTTTGAACTTTGATCATAGTAGTTTATTCTTTGAATCAACGCACCAAATGCATTGCTTCAAAGAGGGGCAAAATGTAGACATGGAAAATTTACCAACACACTTGATCTTGATTACTAACATCGTTTCATCCTGAATCACCTTCTCAGCTTATCATCACCTTTCATCTCTTAATTGAATAAATCATTATTTATCTGATTAAGTCACTCTTCCCTGTTGATTAAATTAATCATTTTAATTTAATTAACCCTACATCTCTATTTGATTAAATCCCTAGGGTCACCTTATTAAATTAAATAAATTTAACTTTGTTTAATTTAATATCATAATTTCTCTTTAATTAAATAAACCGAATCCTTTATTTAATTAAATCTAATCATTTTCCTCTCATTTTGATTTACTTCAATCCAAAAATCTAAATCAAATGGTCACATCACTTAATATCTCATTAAATTAATTAAATATTGATTAATTTAATCTCAATCTCTTAATTTCTCTAGATTTTGCCACTTGCACATGAAAATGCATTTAATTGATTTATTAAATCAACACTTTTCTTTCAACATGGCATATTTATGGAATATTCCTCCAAGTTTGAAAATCCCTCCAAGTGGATTTTTCCTTCCAACAAAGCATTCACTCTCCTCTTACATGTCCTTGTGCATTGAGCCAAGTGGCATTTAAATAACTTTCTTTCCCTCTTCAACAAGTCATGTCACAAATTTGAAAATCCACCTAATAACATTTATTGGATCATTCATCAAAATGTGCACAACCTTCCTCCATTCACATTTTGACAAGTGGAACTTGGCCATTGGTTGGTCTTTTGTCCCACATTCACCCAAATATTTCAATCCTACATTCTTCAAATCTATAAATAGAGGCCTCCTCTATTGAATTAATCATCCATAATTTGAAAGCAAAGTTATTATCTTCCTATTTAGAGTAATTTCATCCATTTTCTTGAGAATTTTCCATCACCATAGCTAGATTATTGCAGGTTCTATGAAGAAACCATTTTGTTCTTCACCATCAAGTAAATCAATGTTCATCAAGCATACAAAGGAATTGGGAAAGAGCCAATTTCTACACAGAATTGGCACCAATTCCCCCATGGGATTGAGGATTTGCATGCTTAATTAGGATTTCATTTACTTTCTTGTCTTGTTCTTCATATTTTCCTATTTTGAGCATTGCTAATGAATTTCATGGGGAATCCTTGTTCTTACTTGCATGTGAATCTAATTATGTGTTTGTTTCTTGTGTTTATGCAGGTATAGAATTGGGGGTTCACAACTTGCAAGTTCATTCCATGAGTTTATGTAATGCATAGGCAAGCAAGAAAACCAATATTTAGCATAATTTTCTAACGTTCTCACAATTTTTTTCATGATAACATCATCTTCATTGATTTAAAAATTCACCACTAAATTAATGAACTATTATAAGTTGCATACCTATTGATTCTTATTTACATCCATTGAACTTTGACAAATAATTTTAACATTCTGAATATTTTTGAAATCAAGTGGTTTGTATATTTCAAGACCAAATAACCCCTTCTGAGAGCATAATTGTTGTTGTTGTAATTCTTCCATGGTATCATAATTCATATAAATCAAACAGGAATTACAATACATACCTCAACAAGAAATTTTTAGTAGCCTTTAACCTTTATTTTGATTGGAAATGTTTCATTTCTGAGATATCATTGTATTCTTCATCGGGTTCTTCTTAACAGAGTCACCACCTCCTTCAAAGAGGAATGCATTTTATTTTTTGTGTCTTCTCCCATAAGAGATTCATTCGCATATCTCTTCACCACTACTGCAACAAAACTTTGTCTAGGTCTGAAATTTCAAAGTTTGAACCAAACTTCAAATTTACACCCTTTGATTCTTGACTCTTCCCAATGATAATCACTTATTTCCCTAGTGGAGTCGCCAATTTGTTGGTGTAGACTCGAATGGGAAAAAAATGTTCAATTTTTTTACTAGAGACTCCTTTAGTTTTTCCCTAGTAGAGTCGCCAATCTGTTGGTTCCCAAGTCTACAGATTGTCAAACCCTAAAAGTATGCCAAGCTTTATGATTAAGTTCAATAAGTGATCTAGCCAATGAACGAAACTAACCAGGATGGTTAGAATTGCCCGTTCTTTAGGCTTTACTATGCCTAGATTGGTGTACCTCTATCACCATTAGTTGTTAGCTCCCCAAGATTAATTGATGATGATTAAGCAGATTAAAAACCTCATCTAGAGTTGTAGAGTTTGTGTGATCACAATTTTCCAATTAAATCATCCTCTCTTAATCTATTTCACACTGGTATGAGGTTTTGAAATAGATGATTCAAAAACTAACTATTACTCCTACTCCTACAACTTAACAATTAAAAAGGATGGAAAATATTTCATGAAAAATTGTTTTGGGGACAAGAATGATTAGTGCCTTTCTTTCACTGGGCAATGGAGTCAAAATATGGAATGATATGTGTCTTACTTCTAGTTATAACTCTAATTGTTTGGCACTTTGATATTTATGAATTGCATAAATGTGCAAGGAAATTAATTACCAGGTTCTTATTAATCCAAATGAATCTTCCTAATTACTGTGACTTATTCAAATGAATTTAATTCTTTCTTGAAGAAACCAATCAAATAAACCACACAAAATAGTAAATTTTTTTTGATAAACCAAATATATACTTGATATCTTGATTTAAATAACAAGGAAAACATCAAACTATAGACAACAATATAATCATTATCAGTAAACTCAATAAACAATTAAAATTAGAATTCGGTCACCAAATTATAGCTTTATTTCCATTACTTCCCTTCAAAAGGTTTTTACAATATTTGGCTTTTTCCTCCTTTCCGTATATATTTTTACCACGGTATTGGTTTCCCTCTTATAGGTGAATGAGAGAAGCAACAAGCTTTAGACTGTTACAATTTCAAAAGACACTTCAATTGCCCACTCATATGTTTAAAATAATAACTTTATATTAAATTGATTATCTTTTATTTATCTCTAATTTTATTTTTTTTGAAAAACTTGATATTGTGCCTACGACAAATATCAACAAACTAAATTTTCTTTTGACATATGAAAAATATCAAACATGATGCTGAGGCTTTGAAAATGGACATGGGAGCATATGAATATCAGGAAAATTCTGGGGACCACTTAGTTTGGCATGAAACTCAATTGGTAATGGAATATTACTCTCTGAAGATGAATACCCTAACAGATACAACAAGGTGTAGGCAACAAACTCCTTCAAAACCTATAAAATCGATGCCTAAAGAACATATCAAATCTGACTATGGGGGGCTGAAAATGGACATGAGAACTTACTGATAACAAATGAACATTATCCTAGAGTGGTTTGTCTAGAAAATCACATGACATCAAGTTATTCATTATCAAACTAGGCTACTTAATAAAATTTTGCAAGTATACTTTTGGGTGCTGCAATCAACTTTCTCATCACGGTCACTTCAAATTTTGCCAAAATTTGAAGGTTCCAACACTTCCCAAACGCAACACCTTCTTAAGAATACCACACTAGAGGTTGACATAGGTTGACACTAATGAAAACATAGTGCAACAATCTCCAACATTAGGAATACCCTTTACAAGGTGAGCCTTTGGTGGAGATTGGGAGGCAAAATCAAAATCTAGACTTTGAAAGAGTCTTTTTTACTCAAGGGAAAAATTGCCTACATCACTTGTAGATACAATATTATTTAAAGTAAATTTCTTATGCTAGACTTTATTTAATTTTGCATCATATAATATGGCTGTGTGGCTACTTTTTGGTAGGAAGAACATTTTGGAGAGAAACCCTCCGATTCTACTTTTTACTTCCAAGTGCCAAATTCAATGATCAAATTAATTCTTTTGGAGAAGGGTTTGGAAGATTCAATCTCAATACATAGACTAATATACACTTTAAATATCCACTTTTCACATTATCATCCACAATGACAAATGAACCCCACTAATAGCTAATATTTTGGAGGTAAGATCCAATTGGTATTTTTTTGGTAAGTTGTACAATTTTAACTATTCAAAAATGAATTCTATGGAGGAAGTCATAGTTTCAAAATTAGTTGAAGAGAGAGAGATGAACTACATCCTAGAACCAAGTATGAATGCTAAATTTGGACAAACAAGATGTGTTAATGCATTAAAGACAAATACTCGATCCAAATTGAACACATGCCTTATTTTAGGGAAAAATTAAGGTATTAAAGATGTAAATAACTTAAAACACAAGCTAAGCCTTCATGATTATTGGGATTGATCTATGATATATAGTTGCAATGATATGAAATGTCGTTGGTTGTTTTTTTATTAGAAATTGTTAAATTGGGTAGTATGTACTTGCGTGATAATTTGACCCTCTTGTCCTTTGGAGGAGGTAATTAAATAAAAATCCAGCCATGAAAAATTGAGGGTTGGGATTTGTTTGGGAGATCAATGGTAAGGATCATGCAAACTATCCAAGTGACAAGTGGAGGAAAATGATGAAATGGATACAATGGAGGGTGGAGAATACCTTAAAATGCATGGAGATTAGATATTTGAGCATGTGGAGGTGTATGAGATAGGAAAGTGGATGGAGAGGATTGAAGATTTATGTATGTGGAAGATTCACACGTGGTGGAGAGTGTGGAGATGTGTGAAAATGGAGGATGGAGATGCTTATGGATGGTGAAGATTAAAAGGTGATTTACTTTGGATTTTAGTGGAGGGAAATTTTTTTAATTGATTTTTATTCGAGGAAATTAGAGGAATAGATTAGCTTGATTAATTAAAAAAATAGATATAGCTCATTTAATTAACTAGTTAGAAGGTTAGAATAGGCTAATTAAATATATAGAACTTACTTAATTAGTTCTAGTGACAAGAATTTATTAGTTAGAAGGTTAGACTAGGCTAATTAAATAAATAGAATATACTTAATTAACTAGTGATGAAAATTAATTGAATATGATTTAATTAATTGATGAAGGGGTTAGCTTAATTAATTAGAAAATAATATATATTTTATTAACTATTAGATGAAAGATGACTTAATTAATTAGTGGAGATGTGATGCAGGATTAATGATGTAGATTAATGGAAGCATGATAATTGAAGGGAAAAGAATGCGGATCTACTGACCCAACAGTGCGGAATACATTCCCTTAACACCTTTACAACAGGGGAGAGAAGCAAAAACGAAAAACTAACAGTTTCTAAAACTTATAGAGATGCATACAACCATGGTAATGAGAAACCAAAAAGATAAGCAAACAAAGATGACACAGTATTTACGTGGGAAAACCCTTTCAGGTAAAAAAACCACCACACAAAGTCAAATCTATTGTATTACAGTAATGAGTCAATTACATACAATAACTAGACTTCTTAGTTCAGCTCACAATCACCCAAAGAGTTTCAAATTCACTATTACAATGTTTTTACAGCATACAGTTCAAAACCCTCTTTAAGAACTCACGTTCTTATTCTTCAGCTCGCAACTTCAACTTGCATTGCAACCACCGACTCAACACTTGACTTCTAACTTATGAGAAATGACATATCTCTCATCCATATGTAACCAACTCAGAAGAACAATGAAGTCCATCCTCAAAACACGCATCTGGTTGGATCTGACAGATTTCCTGCAACGAGCCGACTTTGCATTCAAAGCCATTACTCAAAATGGTTGAGCTCGCCACCCTTCGTTGACAAATGAAACTTCCACAATAACTATCTTGGTCTCCGTCCAATCACTATTCAACCAGGTGCCACGTGTCCAAGACCCATCAACAATCGTAACTGACAGAGCAACTAAAATGGTCAAATAGACATCGGGTGCGACCAAGACTTCAAGTCATTTCTAACACTATCGGAGTCAGAGTCGGAACAGGAGTCAAAACAGGACTCCACCGAAAATACATATTGCTGGAGTCGGAGTCAGAGATGAAACTGGAGTCAAAACATGACTCCACCGAAATTATAGGTTTAGGAACCAATTTGGTTCTGTGTCCACCCACGACAAAGAGGAACTCATCGAAAATAGTTCTAATCGGGGTAAGTCAACCCGGGGTCAAACCAAGATGGGAACACAAAAGACTGGAGTCCGAGTCGGAGCAGGAACAGAAAATAAGACTTCACCAAAAGTCCAAGATCAGGAACCAATCTGGTTCTGGTTCTGCCTTCGCCAACTGCAAGAAACAACAATCCAGAACTAGGACAAGGTAGAGGAAAACAGCTCGAGGAGAATCCAAACATCCAGAAGAACCAAATCGCAAAAGTAGGAGTCGGACTCGGAGTCGGAACATAAACTAAAACAGGAACTTGGCAAACGGACATTTCCAACTTCCAAAACTGGTTCCACCTCCACCAAAACCTGCGAAGCGAAGCGAGAAGAAACAAATGGTAAGAAGTGGAGTCGGAGTCAGAGTCAGAACGAGAACAGAAACCTGGAACTTAGGCAAACAGAACAATGCCAAGTTGCATCCCAGTTCCGCTTCCACCAGAGACCCGGAACTTAGGCAAACAGAACAATGCCAACTTCCATCTTGGTTCCGCCTTCGCCAAAACTTTGCAAACAACACAAAATCACCAAGGCATGAAATGAGGACTTCAAGCTGGAAGTTTAGACATAATTTCTCAACAATAATTTTAGGTTGAAGTTGTAATACCTTTTTTATCCTAGATTTATTTAAGTATTATCAATGGGTTTAATAAATCAAATATTTTAATTATGATAATTTACAAGATGTATTGTTATTGAAATATATGTGAATAACTAATTGCAAATGTAAACTATACATGTGATAATTAGGCAAGAATTATAAATTAAATAATAATAATTTGAATAACATAACCACATAATTCAATCATATTATCATTAAATTCTTTTATATAATATTCCCAATATCTTTCAACATCAAGGTTTCCAATACTTATTTGAATCGGTGCATTTGGAATGGTTATTCTCACACTAGGAAGATTTTAGTGGTCTTGGCCCTCATAGCTATGACACATCCAAGAGGAGGCAATTCTTATTTCGAACCAACACACATGCTTCCCAAGCATTAGCCATGACCATGACAATCCTAGGTATGCTTTGTATCCTGAGTTGGATACACTTTGCGTGTCCCTTCTCTTATGCCCATAGCCCACCAAAACACCTACTTCTTTGAGTGATCTCCATGCCCTTTCCAAGTCTCACATGAATGACTTATATAAAATTTTAAGGGGTGTTTCCAAGCCATCACCCCCTTTCACAAAAGTTTCCTTTAATATTATTTAAATAAATAATTATTTCTCTTTTAAAAATATTTTTTGTTAATATTTATTTTAACCAAAGGATCATAATATCCTTTATTTTTTCTATCTCCCTTTTAATTTTAAAAGGCTATTTCATAACTTCCTCTTCTCTTGAGAAAAAGTCACATATCATTTTGACCCCCTCCCTTTGGTGTATTTAGTTGTTGTCAATAACATGAGCTACATCTACATCACAACTAAGAAAACACACAATTGAAGATACTGATATTGAATATTTTATAATGTTTCTATTTTTTATTTTTTATTTTTTACTTCATCTACATTTTTTTCTTCTTTAATTCATATATCTCTCTCTTTTTAAATTTTATTTTAAATTCAACAAATAATTCAACAAATCATTTTTCTAATCAAAATTATGATGAGACACACACACACACACACATTTTTATTATAGAATAGATCATGAATTTACAACTAAAGAACTAATGCTATTCTATATGTTTAATCTTATATCTTTCAACTTTATCATTTTTCTCTCATGTAACCCATTTTCTTTAATACAAACGTTTTAATCATTTATGTGTAACTTCAACATAAAATAAATACAAAAATATTATCATGTTTGACATTTAACATTTACCTAATTAATGAAATACATATCCCATACTATGTAGTCACTCATCATTGAATACCATATAATATTTATACTCAAAATATATTCTAAGATGATAGTCATGTATTCTAGACTACATAAGTATCCTCTTTTCCTATACCAAATACAATTGAATGGAAACAAGTACACAATACCCTTAAAAGAGTTCATATCATTTTACATAGTCTCTGAAACAAAGTTTTGGGGCAAGTCTACATCCAACAAGGATTCAAATGTAAATTAGTTTATTGCTACCAACACGGTGTTTATAATACCTAATCTAGTCAGAACATCTTTCAACATATATCACCTTTTCATAGACTCATAGTGATTAATGACATGATATTTTATCCTAAGGACATCTTTTCTATACAATACTTTATTGGACATGTACTAAGTTATTGGGATGATTAAATCAAATACCAAAGTACAATAAAAATGTGGTAATCATGCTAGGCATCTTAATGACAATAGAACAATAGTAAGATATTAACATGCATAGAGAACTTCATAGAGAAACATTAGGTCTAATATTTCCTTTATTTTATTTAATCCAAACATGATTATTTCAATTAAAATGCCAATTTGACTAGAACAATAATGATTCTCTCACATTTAGGACCATGCAGGAAAACTAAAAAGGAAGTGAATAGTATTAGAATTCACATGAAATGAAATTGGTACTATTAGATTATGTATGACATGAATTGTGTGAAATATAGGACAAAATTAAAAAAATCATGATATGAATGGATGAGGATAAGGGTTTCAACTTCAGTTAGTCACAATGGTGGAGCCACTATGACTTGCAACAAATTACCCTCTAATATATGTTCGACAATCTGATGTAGTATTTATTTGAGGTTTTTGTTGACCAGTTTGAGATCATATCAACCTTTGATAAAGAACATGTCTATTATTCATGTGAAAATTTTAACCACCCACCTAAAATAACAACTATGTTAACTATAATGTACCTGGTATCTATAACTAACACATCTATTGTTTATTTATTAATCTTGTTGACATATCAAGGCCCATGTCCCTGATATGAGACTCAACAAGGCCATTGAGACCTCCAAATGATGACTAGAGATAACATTGTTTTATAGGAAAATCATGAAAAAATAGAAAGCACAAAATTCATTCAACAATCTCTTACATTATATATTTATTCATGTAAGGAGGCTCACCACAAGAAAGCTCTATAGTAGTGATCCCAAGTGATCATATAAATTTCCTTTATTGGATTTCCCATTTTTATTTACAAATGTAATCTAAATTTGTCAATTTGACTATGCCACCATTATCTACCAAAATATGATTAGCCTTGAAACCACTATAAACAAATTATAAGTTGTAAAGATAAGTCAATGCCTTCACTATATCTTTTAATATTGTGACAACCATACAATATTTAAGTGGGCATCATCAAATGAAGTTTTTAATATATTTGATTATACTAGCCCATAGATGTAGCATAGATATACATAACCATTTTCCCACCTATAAAAAAATTGACATGTACTCATGTTGATGCTAAGATAATTTATTGCATTTCATAAAAATATTATTTAATTCCAACCAATGCACTTAAGCATATATTCTAAAGATTAAGATGTAAAAATAATATTGGGGCAATAGGTTATGCACCCACAATATACTTACATTAAAAAAGTCAATATGTTGGTTTTAACTAGACATAACAAACATAGTGAAAGTGTCATATGAATATACACATTATACTATTACAAATACTAAATCACTAACTCTATTGAAAATATTTACAAGTATATTAGGTTAGATGTTCTATTGAACTACCATCACATTGGGCCCTAAGTTCCACAAGGGTTGTTGAATGATGTATTTGAAATCTAATGACAATATGACACTTTATTACATCATCCACCATACATCTCATAATTAATTCCCATATAGAATCCTATTTCTAGTCCTTGAGTTCCAACCTAGCTCATCATATTACCTAGACAAAAGCTGCAACCCAATTGAACTCGACCAATATATAGAACATAAGCACAAATGACCCTTATATTGCACTAAGGGACAAATTTTCATAAGAGTCATAACCTAATAAACTAAGACACATCAACCTCTCGTTGAAAAAAAATCCCAATAATTTTTAGCTTCTATTATAAAGTTAGGCTAAAATATATATAATGCAAGCAAGCTTCAACACATTACTATGACCACAACCTCCAAATTTAAGTGAAGATAATAATTAAATATTTAAGATCATTTTGTATTCTTTGGATTACATATCCTTTTCAAGGGACTTTATATTATATCCTTATATCTCCATCAAAATTGTAGCATTACTTATTGTTAGCCAAAAAATAGTGTACAAACACTAGTCTGGAGATACTTAATATCTAATCGAAAATAACATTTCAGAATATGAGCTTAGGAAGATAGAATATACTCTAGGGATGCTATCTAAAGGCCATGTCCCCTATTGTAACTATAAGTAGATAGAAAGATCTATTCACCAGTAGCATAGAGTGAATTAGGATATAATTATAAAGAATATTGAATATTGAATATTGAATATAACAAAGATATAAGGAATGTAATGGATGGTTGCTGATATAATGAATACAAAGAACTCTGAATTCTAATCTATCTTATGTACATGCTATTTTATTTTGATTTATAACTAATCTTGGATCTGGAATACCTCCATGTGTTACCTCAATAGGACCAACTCTAGGGTTAAAGACTACAACTAGTAGAGATCCTTTGGGTATAGAACTCTAGTCTGTATCCCTTAGATTTCTTGTTAATATTGGTTTTGTTGTCGGGACCTTGGTTAGGTTTTGTTGAGGCTTACTGAAAATTTTATTCAAATTGTACACCTTTTATTGGACCAAGACACAAACAAAAAATGATGAAATATACATAATCAATCAAAATTCCATCTTCTTGACATCTAACATATGAGAGGGGGTTAGGCACCAAGGGGATGTGAAATAGAAAGGGGGAAAAGGTCTAGAGAAGACCTATGAAAATATGTGACTATTAATAAGAACTAATGAATAAATACCATAGGACACAATATAGGAGTAATGCAATCCCAAATCTTAAACACTCATGAAAGATAAAATAAATTCACAAGAGATTGAGGACAAAATTTATTTACAAAGAAAAGAGAAAACGACCAACCCTAACAAAGAGGAGAAGAGATAGATTAATCAGAAAGAGAAGCAAGACATAGAAGAAGAATTAAAATAACAACAAAGTCAAGGTTAGAGTGTACCATTGAGGGTGTTGTTGAGTGTGCCAATGTGGGTGTTTTTGTTAAAAGAGGAAAATATAGTAGATAGAAAAAGGAGAAAGCACCAAAGAATATGTGTTTGTTATTAAAATGAACTGGAAGGCTTTCAAGTAGTTCCAAAAAGTTAATGCACAATCAAGAATCGAAAAGATTTTTGACAAAGGAAATTTGTAGGACACAGGCTCCTACTCTGTTGGAACCTTCCTTAAACCCTAAGAATAAATCAGATTTAGAAGAAATTGCAATTAAATTAGATGAAATGTTTAATAAGTTCCTACAAACTTCAGAAAAGGTCCTATCGATGAATGATGATTATTTAGAAAAAGTAATTAATGAAAGCATAAGTAAATTAAGAAAGGAGGAAGAAGAAAATAAGGTCGAAGAGGCTAAACTGTTAACTAATCAGATGCCATTTACTAACAAAAAGGAGAAAAGAAGTTATAAAAAATCACAACCCCCAGTCCGAGACTCATCCCCATTAAGGTCTAAAAGTAGGAGAGTCGTAGCACTAGAGTTACCAAATCAAAGAGAAGAAAAGAGAGAGGAGAAGCAAGAGAAAAATAAGAGAGTAAAGAGTAGGATACCCCTTGGAGTGAGATATTAGGAGAAGGCTATTTTGACATCAAACTTATAAGAGATAAGGGCAGAGAAAATAAGCCCCAAAATAATATTAATAAGGGGACATTAGTTTAAGGATTACTCCTGAATTCATATAGCTAATTGACACCTATGGAAGCCACTTCATATAGTTCCAAAGGTCCCCATATATCAGGATTGGAGGATTTGATGGTGCTCCGCTGAAGCTTCCTAAGTATGGAGGGGACATGTTTATCTTGATAGAAGTTTGTAGGCAGGTTGTGTTGGTTATTTTTTCTAGCTAAACCTTGAAATCCTCTAAAGGGTAGCCAACCCGTATGCTCAAGAAATGTCAAAGTTAGTGGCCAACTAACGAGTAATGATCTTTAGGCCCTTACTCCTACTCTTCAGGCTCTATGAAACCCATGAGAGTACTCCTTATTAATTTTAAGAGATAGTTAGTCCTTAAAAGTAATTTTAGACACAAATTGCATTCCTATTTGAATACAACTAAGCATCCTTCACTGAAGATTTGGTTAGTCTTTGAACAAATTAATACTTAGTGCTAGGAATTGAGAGGAACTTCAAAGCTACATGCCATAATTGAAATTATTTTAAATAATTTTTTGTTCTCATTCCAAATCTCTAGTCAGGTGCATTACTAGCTAGTTTATCTAAAGTATGCTAATGAATAGACCAGTGCTTTTTCTATTGGGAATTAGAGTCAAATTATGTAATAACCTGTAATACATAAGCCATTTATTTAGAGATTATTAGACTATTGTCACACCACATTTTAGTGTGCAACTTACTATGTTCAACACATAACTTCTCACCAAATCTTATGCTCCTCCATATAGATTTATAAGCTTATCTTAGCATTCAATCAACTCATTGAATTGAAGCCAAAACAAATCCACACAATCAACCAAAATAATTGAAGATGTACTAGAAGATCATTAACCTTTTCATTCATAACTTGCAGGAGAAATTACATAAGAGAGTATATGTATAGGAACTTAATATTTTCCTTCATTTATACGGCTTGCATAAAATTGTCTTAAGATTACTACATACTTAAATTATACCCTAAACATCCTACTGTTCTATATATCATAATTTATACTATATATTTCTTCCTGAACCTAGCTCTTCACCTAGACCATTATAAGAATAAAAAATTGACCTCTATAATCAACCTTGAAATCCCTTTTATAAAATAAGGGAGCAAAAAGCACCGGGCTGAATTACAATTACATTTAACTTCATTTCATTTTCAATTTCACCAGAATTCAAAAAATATTCCCTAAGCAGTTATAAGTCATCATTTGCAACATAGGGGAGAGAAAAATATCAAAAACCATTGGTTGAAGAAGTCCCACCAGCCTTCCAAAAGGTGCCGCATCACAACATCAAAATTTGCACATTCATGTCAACCCAAAAAAATTTACCATCAACATAAAAGCAGGAAACAACAAGAACCCATATCACAACACACCAGCCCTAAGGAAACATGTCACCACAAAGGACAAAAACCCGAGCATTAGCTCAAAAAGGGAGCAGGGTGCTATTCTACCTAGTTAATGGTAGAATAAGAACACCCGCTTGATGTCCTTATTGCAAGTGAAGTAGCCATCACCACCTCATCCTTGGAATCAGTCAAATTACTCATGGTGATCCGATGGACATTTTTCAGTGAAAATTGAATTGTTCCATTTCTCTCCAAAATCAGCACCATTAAAAAGAGGTCGACGTCTTGGTTCCAATGCAACTCGAATGGAGCGAAAAGGAGTCCGTTTGCACGAGTTATAGCCAGTCAAATCTTTGGTCAAACTGGAATCAGAGGGCGTCCAGGAAGCAAAAAAAATGGTGTCATCAAAATTTGTCGAAATTGGCATCATCGCGAAGAGCTCATCGCAAGCTTTCCAACACAACTCGTTTCGTTGAAATCCGACATCGGAGGCTCAAGATACAGCTAGTCAAAGTTCGGTTGACTTGAAGGTACTGATGATGACATCATCATGTTGACGTGTCAGTCCGTACAGTACGGAAGCCAAGTGGATGAATTCGGACGAAACACATGTCAGATGAGTCAAATTGTATGGACCAATGGGAGTGCGACACGTGGCATCCGTATGACACGTCATCGGACAGGTGGCAGTCCAGTCAGCACACGTCATCGGCTTTGTCAGCGTACGGGCTTGCCTTGTCAGCGGACACATCTGCAGATTCTGGCGAATCATGATTCGACACGTGTCAGGTCGTTGGCATTCGGGTTTGTTAAACAAAGTGCTAAAATAGGCGGATGGGTTTGAACCCGCGATCTCCGCCCAAATGGCCGGGCCGTTAGCCGTTGCACCAAATGCAGCGGTCGATAATATATATGGAGTTATTTGTTTTTGTTGTTTAAAAATTACGGGCTATGTGATAAAAGCGGGGCCGGCGGGGTTGGAACCGCCGACCCCGTGGCCACCAAAACAATTAAAAGCCGTTGCGCCACCGAATCACCCACAAACATATATGGAGGTCGGTTGGTATTTGCATGTCTCTGTACCTGAATATATAACAAAATGTCTTAATAAGCCATAAACAAGCACAACAACCTAACCACTAAAACAAAATGTGTCTAAAAGACAAATGAGCCAATTTACGAATTTTTATTAGGGGGTTATGTTGTTATGGTGGTTAAGCCTTTTTAGGCTAATTTCATGTATAAAAGAAGGAGGAAGTTTTCTTTCAGGTGACAAAGTCTTGAAGCTGTGGAGATAATCGAAAGAGAGGTCTTGTAGAGATTCCATTCTTGCACGTCAAAGCGTTGTTATGCTGCCAAAGTGCTTGGAGAATGATTGTGGTGTTTTGTAATTGATTTTAGAGTTAATCGGATCGGTCTCTCTATTGGAGTCGACCCGGAGACGTAGTCACATTTGTGACGAACTCCGTAATCAAACACTGTTTGCACTTCTCTTCTTCTCTCTCTTTCTTTCTCTCATTTCCTTCCTTTCTGTTATAATCACCTTGTTATTGCTTGTCATTTTAATTATTTCCATAAGTTAATTTTGATATTATTAACTTGGAATAATCATTGTAAAAGTTAAGCATTTAAATACTGCAATCTAGTCTAGATCCTATACAGATCAAGTGGTACCAGAGCTCAGTTGACTATTATTGTAGTTGTTTTCTTGAATGCTAACGAGATCCAGGATTCAGAAGGGTGAAGGCAAGCTTGAAGAATTTGATCCTGAGATCAGGAAGCGTAGAACATTTCTAAAGATGTCTGTGTCTGGAATGGAGGTTCTTGATGAAATCAGTGAGCAGGAATTTCGAAGAGCATTCCTCGAGATGAAGGCTAAGGTGGACATTCTTTTCTAAGAAAGACAAGAACGGAAGGAACGTGAAGGAGGTTCGTCGAAGAAGGATGTTCGTGAAGACAAGAAAGAGAAACATCATGGAGATGGTGACAAGCAACCAGATCCACCCTTTTCTTCTTCTCCTCCCTCTTCTGCTTCTCCTTCTTCTCCATCTTCTCCTCATTCTATTTCTTCTAATCCTTTCAAGAGTGGGTATAAGCCTAAAATTAAATTGGATGTAAAATTTGAACTACCTAAGTATTGTGGTGAATTAGATGCTAAAAAACTAGATGATTGGATTCAGCAAGTAGAAGTTTATTGTAGAGTTCAAAACCTCTTTGATGATGCTTCTAGGATCCAGTTAGCCACTCTTCGGTTGGGAGGTACAGCTCTTACCTAGTGGGAGAGTAGGACTAGAGCAGAAATTTCACAGCATGGTAGAGTCAATTTAACTTGGGCAGAATTTATTAATGCTCTTAAAAAGCAATTTTATCCCTTGGGTCATATGCAACAGTTAATGATGGACTGGCAAATGTTTAGGCAAGGGAAAGGTCAAACTGTCCAAGAGTACACCCATGAATTTAGGAAAAGGGCTATTGCTTTGAATGTTCCTTTGTACACCCAAGATACCTTGTTAAAGTACATAGGAGGTCTTCATTCATATCTTAGACATTCCATTTTGGTATTGAACCCTTGTAATTTGGATGAAGTGTTTGTTCAAGCTACACACTTAGAGTCAAGGGGAAAGGGTTCTTTCATTGATAATGATAACTCTGTAAAGAAATCTTCTAAAGTTGCAGAGACAGGGAAAGGAAAGAAGGCAGCTACAGTTAAGAAGGATGAGAAACTTTCTTGTTCTCATTGTGACAAGAATGGTCATGATGAAGAACACTGTTGGAAGTTGCATCCCGAATTGAAGCCTAAGTGGGCTCAAAGACGTAATCAGAAACAAAAAGGTAAGGAGAAAGCTATGAATGTTGTTATGGATCTTGGTTCAGATTCAGATGATGAGACTAAGATAATAGCGATGGGTCTAAAAGGTAAAGCTCATATTTCTGGTGTTTCTATTGCTAGTTGTGCTTCTACTTCTACAGTTAATGATTTCTCTGAAGATAAGAAAAGGAATGAGCTTTTTCATTTAAGGGTTGTTGCTAAGAATAGTAAAATCGATGCACTCATAGATAGTGGTTCTCAAGTTAATCTGATTTCAGAAAGTGTTGTAAAGAACTTGGGATTGAAAACTACATTGCATAAGAAACCTTATCCACTAGGTTGGATTTGTGAAAATGATAAGCTGCAAGTAACAAGACAATGCACTTTGAGATTCACAATCACTAGTAAATTTGTGGATGAAGTACAGTTTGATGTGGTTCCACTGGATATCTGTGGGATAGTGCTTGGTAGCCCTTATTTATATGATAGGAAAGCTATTTTCTACAGGGAAAAGAATCATTATCATTTGTTTAAAGATGGCATTCAGTATATTTTACATTCTCACAAGATTAAGATTGATTGTTCTTTTGCAAACACAGGGCAGTTAAAGAGGGTAATTAATGCAAGTAAAGAATTAACTCTTATGTCTGTCAGCACAGGTGGTTCTAAAATTGAACTTGGAGTAGCTAACCAGGGTCAGATGTTGCAGGATGCACTTGCAGTACAGCATGAGAAAAAGATGATTGAAAGCATTGATGGATCCTTGGGTAAAAATGTTCCTGTTGTAAAGGATCAAATTGTTGTTAACTTATTCTCTTTCATTTCTGCATTGTTGTTCATCTTGATGCTAGTCAATTTTTGTTGGTTAGTGGCTACGGCAATTGATGTAGATGCTTATGGAAGTGATAAAGTTATGTTTATGTTCAACAATATTGTTGCAGTCTTGATTATGCTTGTGAGTCAGGTATTCAGATGTACAGAGGATACAGGACAAGTGGGGAGGCCAAGTCCTCACTTAATGTCAGATTAAATGCCACTTTTGGAGGTCCAAAAGGTCTTTAGTGGGGAGGCCTGATCCGGTGGACATTTTTCAATGAAAATTGAAGTGTTCCATTTCTCTCCAAAATCAGCACCATTAGAAAGAGGTCGATGTCCTGGTTCCAACGCAACTCGAATGGAGCGAAAAGGAGTCCGTTTGCACGAGTTATAGCCAGTCAAATCTTTGGTCAAACTGGAATCAGAGGGCATCCAGGAAGCGAAAAAAATGGTGTCATCAAAATTTTTCGAAATTGGCATCATCACGAAGATCTCATCACAAGCTTTCCAACGCAACTCGTTTCGTCGAAATCCGACATCGGAGGCTCAAGATACAGCTAGTCAAAGTTCGGTTGACTTGAAGGTACTGATGATGATGTCATCATGCTGACGTGTCAGTTCGTACAGTACGGAAGCCAAGTGGATGAATTCGGAAAAAAAATGTGTTAGATGAGTCAGATTGTACGAACCAATGGGAGTGCGACACGTGGCATCCGTACGACACGTCATCGGACAGGTGGTAGTCCAGTCAGCACACGTCATCGGCTTTGTCAGCGTACGGGCTTGCCTTGTCAGCGGACACATCTGCAGATTCTGGCGAATCATGATTCGACACGTGTCAGGTCATTGGCATTCAGGTTTGTTAAACAAAGTGCTAAAATAGGCGGATGGGTTTGAACCCGCGATCTCCACCCAAACGGCCGGGCCGTTAGCCGTTGCACCAAACGCAGCGGTCGATAATATATATGGAGTTATTTGTTTTTGTTGTTTAAAAATTATGGGCTATGTGATAAAAGCGAGGCCGGCGGGGTTGGAACCGCCGACCCCATGGCCACCAAAACAATTAAAAGCCGTTGCGCCACCGAATCACCCACAAACATATATGGAGGTCGGTTGGTATTGACATGTCTCTGTACCCGAATATATAACAAAATGTCTTAATAAGCCATAAACAAGCACAACAACCTAACCACTAAAAAAAAATGTGTCTAAAAGACAAATGAGCCAATGTACGAATTTTTATTAGGGGGTTATGTTGTTATGGTGGTTAAGCCTTTTTAGGCTAATTTCATGTATAAAAGAAGGAGGAAGTTTTCTTTCAGGTGACAAAGTCTTGAAGCTGTGGAGATAATCGAAAGAGAGGTCTTGCAGAGATTCCATTCTTGCACGTCAAAGCGTTGTTATGCTGCCGAAGTGCTTGGAGAATGATTGTGGTGTTTTGTAATTGATTTTGGAGTTAATCGGATCGGTCTCTCTATTGGAGTGGACCCGGAGACGTAGTCACGTTTGTGACGAACTCCGTAATCAAACACTGTTTGCACTTCTCTTCTTCTCTCTCTTTCTTTCTCTCATTTCCTTCCTTTCTGTTATAATCACCTTGTTATTGCTTGTCATTTTAATTATTTCCATAAGTTAATTTTGATATTATTAACTTGGAATAATCATTGTAAAAGTTAAGCATTTAAATACTGCAATCTAGTCTAGATCCTATACAGATCACATGGCCATGAGATACTCGTGGTAGCTAGAGTCAGTTTCATCTCCACTATCAGATGGATCATCTAAGAATTCAATGGGAGATTGATGATGTCCCATAAAATCTCGGTGATACTTGTTCTTTCTTCCAGCTTCCCTCTCAAGCCTATCAAATTTCTTCTCCTTTCCTTTAACCAATTCCTCTGAGATAATTCAGCTCCTTAGATGATACACATGCTTTAGAACACCCCGTGTAGATTTCCTATCAACTCTTGCCTTCTTCTTTGGTGTTATAGGAACTTCAGACACCTCTTGCTCCTCCTTGGGTACAACACTTTGAGACTCAAGGAGTCTCTTGGACCTACAAACTGGGCTGAAAAATACACTCATCTTACCCATTGTTGATGAAGAAACTCACCAAATTTATTTAGGATAGAGACACCACCTTCCACGTAAAATGACTAGCTCACACTCTGCAATTACTTAGAACACTTCATATGCTTATCCCCAAACTCTTAATCAACAAATGGTGAGAATAACAAGCAGGAAATCACCAATAAATAGACCAGCTGTAACATGTATTCATTAATTTTCTAAGGGAGCTTGCACACGAGATCTATCAACCAACTACTTGGATTTTGAATCTCAATTGTTGATCACACACTGAAATGAATCAGTGGGTAATCAACCAAAATGGTTATTATGACAAAATTAATTTGCATGCGCTAGATACCTTTTCCTAATCAGATAACTCAAGTGGATAAACACCCACTCTATTTACATAATTAATCACATACTTAGCACCTGATAAAACATTTCATGTCACATTCACCCACTTGCCCGTGGGAATTAATTTACTCATAATTCACCACCACAAGATAGCAGGGAGTGATCATGATTAATCCTTAGCATATCAAATTGTACTCTATCTTGCCTCAAATTATTCATACCACGTGTACCAGTGCCTAATAGAATTGAAAACCATAACCACGAGCATCTCCCAAATCTTGAATGTGTGCCAAAGATAGTTAAAATTTAGCGACGTTCTTAAATATTGATGCAGTTTCGGCCAAAATTTAGCAATACTTTATCTTTGCTAAAGTGTATCAGACCCTTTGAAGTAGTCCACATGACAGTCACCCGCTTGCTTGTTGAGAAATGAGAGACAAAAATGGGCCCTCACGGGATGGCGAGGATTGGTTAGGATAGTCCATATCACCCGCCATCAACCATCGATTTGAATCCTTACCAGAGCACACGTCGTTAAAACCCAATGGGTCCCTCCATGGAGCAAAAATGTCACCATGCTTGCCAACTTGTGTCCCACTATAAGCATTAAAATAAAAACCAACAGGGTGGTGGGGAACGGTGGATATTGGACCACATTACCCCATCAACACTGTAGATTTTCCTTTGGTATTGTTCGCTGATCACAAAAGATATGTGGCCCACCATAGAAAGGCTACAAATGTCCAATGCCCACTAGCCCGTTTTGTTGATTCCTTTCAAATATTTACTTGTTGACCACTTAGAAACATCGGGCCCACCACCTGTCATGACACATGGCAACCGCCCACCAACCCGTTCATTTATTTTAATGAAAAATAAACTAGAACAGGCATGCGAGGAATGGTCCTGATGCTGCCACGTTTTTCATCGATCATCATTGATTACCTCTTGATACCGCCTGTAGTATTCAATAAAGGAATCAAGCCCACCTAAGCACAAGACACATGGATTAATCCCACCAACTCGTGTGAATACAATAACAAACAATAAACTGGAAAAGGGCATGCAGGGAATAGTCGTGATGAACTTGCGACGATCGAATGACCATCATGGATTTTCATTTTTGCACATGCCAAAATTGTTAGTTCTTAAAATGAGGCCACACCTAGGTCTAAGAGACTTAATCCTCGAGGAGGAAGACTTAAACATGAATATTTTCACTCGAATTTGGTAAAAATTAAATCAATAAAAGGTACGAGGTGACCGACAGGACTAGGCTAAGGGGTCGGTAAAGATAATGGCTTGGATGACTTAAGTTGTAACTGAGACAACTGACAACTGGGTACAACAAGTCAACAAAGAATTAAAATGTTCAATGGTGATGAGTAAAAAATTTTGAAAAGAGGGTTTTGAACCTAAAACCCTAAGCATAGAACTATGACAAGGCAAGACATACCACAGATTCTAAAAAAAATTTAGGAGCTCTCCTAGGTTGTAGAGGAAAATAAAAGGTGTCAAGAGAGGAAAAAGGTTGGCATATAGTTCCCAATTGGGCTCGGCTATTTCTCTTACAATTCTATGTTTGATGCACTTAACATTGAGAGGGACCTAGTTAAGTATGCATTGTAGTTTTATGATGCAAGATTTCCTTTTGATAGTAAAGATTTTGTGAAGACCAATTTGCAACTAGGTCCCATGCAAATATGAGGACCTAGTTGCAAATTGGTCTTCACAAAATGGAAGACTATTGGGTTGATTGTGTTGACGAATATGAGGTAAGAAGGAGTTGGATGAGGTTTTCTTTAAGGCAGATAAAGAAATTCAAATTAAATTGGGATATCCAAGGTATTGAAGATGATGAGTTTGATTTGATGGATCCCATCTTTATTAAGAAAATCTCGGTTCAACCAATTGTGTCTATAGATTGGAGCATTAAAGAAGTTGAGACTATTGAGGCTAAAACTGAAATTGTCTTGAGAAGAACTCAAGAGTGGGTTGCTAAGAAGAACATAGGAAAGAACGTGCCCCCAACTTGGTCTCAAAGTACTCAACCATAAAGGGAAAGTAGCCAACCTCTTGTGACCTCAAGGGCATCAACTTCTACTTCACGACAAGTGCCATTGGAAGGGAAAGGTGGTGGAGATGATGAACCTCTAGAGAGAATTTTTCTAGATAAAACATGTGGGGAAGATTCCCTTGAACCTCCTTAGCAGGACAAAGATAAAGAGGTAGCTGGAGGAGTATAAGAAACAATCAAAGTATCTACCTCTCCATCTCAGGCAAGTACTTCCTCTTCTTCCTTTGAACCTTCTCCTGATAGAGATGTACATGTTTCCACTAGGGTAGGTCCTAATCCTCCCTCTTCTCCAAAAAAAGAGCAATCTATCACTCCTCCCTTAAGGAGAATGTTATTTGCCTCCTCTAGTTCCAAATCAACTATTGCTCTTACCACCTCATCTTGGCTTGAGAAAACATTGTCAAAGAAAAGGAATATTGTTCAAGTAAATCTCCTAGAGAAAGATCTTATAGGTCAGTTAATCTAGAGAACCCCTAAGCCCAAATGGTTGAAGATCACTTCTAGGTCATTGGAGGATGATAGTATTGAAACAACATATGTGTAGAGTTAGCTCATCTCTCTGTGCAAAAAGTAGGCTAGGCCATTGCAAGTGATTTTAATGTCACCGGGGTAAACTTAGAGCCTTCTACAAGAGACAAGAATGTACACAACTTTTAGTTAACGACAACTAGATTGTTAGAGCGAACAACAAAAGACAAGGAAATTAAAGATGAATTAAAAGGCCAAATTAGAGTTCTAACTGAATGTTTGAAGTATGTCTTTGATATTACCCCTTAGCCAATCACTCGAGATGAAGTTGTTTTTGATCCATCATCATCTATTGGGAGGTAGTGAGCAAGATACAAAATTACAAGAATTTTGGTAAGGCTACATAAGAATGGGATGCATATATATTGAATAAGGGGAACCATTTCATCTTAGATATGGAAAAGGTATGCAAGGATATTGATGCTCTAAAAATAGAAGTGGAGAAATATATTGCCTCGATTAAGCTCGAAGGGATGGTATGGACCAATACTTTTAGAAAACTTAAGGGAATGGTGGAGCTAGGTCCTGAGAGGCTAGTCAGTGAGAAAATCCTCTCAAACATTACATACAACCACTACTCTATGTGGAAAAAGAGTGTTGAATGGAAACTATTTGTTGTTAAGCAAAGCGTGCAAGAATTTGGCAAGGTGATGACAAATTGCAATGAAATCAAAGATGAAATCCACAAGAACTTATTTGGACTTGGCCTATGACTTACAAAGGAAGGTAGTAGTGAAGATGAGGATGAAGAAAATTTAAAAGAAAATTTCAAAAGAATGGTTGATGATATCTCTATAAAATGACCATTCAATTCTGAAAGCCTTAGGAGATTCAACAAAATTGATTTAATCCTGTTCCAAAAATCTGGACTCGCCACCATCTATGTAGACAAACTCAAAGTAGGAAGAGGGAACAAGGTTATTTGGAAACTCAGGGCCAGGAACGTCATCATCCCTCAACATGAAGAGATGTTAGATATTGTGAAAGCCTTCCAAGATTTCTGAGCAAGGAGTACCACATCATCAACCCAATCAGCCAAGGGACCAACAAATTTGGGGCAAAATTATTTGAAGCTATGCATAAAACACATCACTTCAAAAAGGGGCAAAATGTACACATCTAAAAATGGTCATGGTTAACCAAACCTGTTAATTAATTAAATATGAATTATTTAATTAATGTTCTTAAGTCATCTACATATAAATAAATTTAATTATTTATTTATATTGTTCATTTTCCAAATTCTTCTAATTTAATTAAATAAATAAGTTTATTAATTAATGCTACCTTCCTCTTAATTAATTAAATAGATTTTACAATTTATTTAATTAGATTACCTTCCTCTTAATTAATTAAATGATATTCTTCAGTCCACATTTAATTAAATATTTTCGATATTTAATTAAAGCATTTTCTAAATTTCCCACTCTTCTCACATAATTAAATATTTTCAATATTTAATTAAAAGCTTTTTTTCCTCTTCTCACATAATTAAATATCTTCAATATTTAATTAAAGCCTTTTCATTTCTCACACATAATTGAATATTTATTTATTTAATTATGAGAGACACCTTTCAAATTGTCTCTTCATTTCTCCATCCATCTCGTAAAATTCCATCTTCTTTTCGAATTCTCGATCTCTCACCGTTCGGTGTAACAGGTTTGAACCCAACCATCGATTTTGGCCAATTGAATTCCTACCTTCAAAAATCTATAAATACAACCCTCTTATGAGTGGAAAAGGACCTCAAATCTCAGATTTTCATGCGTAGTTACTATAGTTGCATCTTAGCATTCATAGCATTTCAATTCAATATTTTAATATTTTAGATGCATAGGCATTCTTATTAATCTCATTCTCTCAAGCTGTCATTCTATAAGCTGTTGTTTTAAACAATTGAGAGCAAGCATCTTGAAATGAATCCTTGGAGATAGAGGACAATGGGACGAATTTGAAGAAACTGTGGTTTAGAGTTTGCATTTACTTTCTTTAATTTAATTTCTTCAATCTAATGTTTCATTGGTGTATTAGTTTAGATTTAATTTGATTACATATTCTAACGTACACATTTTTGGCACCTACCGTGGGGCATCCCCCTGTATAAATCTTTTTCTTGCAGAAAATCTTATGTTTTTACAAGTGACGAACTAGAAAATTCACTTTGGCGCATATGATCCTCAGTTTAGCGCATCCACAGACTGTTTCGGCGTATCCACAGACTGTTTTGACACATCCAAAAACTGTTTTCGCGCATCCAGAAACTGTTTTCGCATATCCAGGCTCTGTTTTAGTGCATACATGGCATCTTTTTGCACATTTGGCACCTATTTTAGCGCATACGAGCCTTCTTTTAGTGCATCTGGGTTCTGTTTTAGTGCATATGAGCTCTATTTTAGCTCATAGACCTCTATTTTGCGCTTTTACAGTCAGTTTTTAAAATAGCAATATCTTGGTCATACGGAGGTCTTTTTTGATGATTTGTTTTTTGAAATGGGGTAGAATTTCATAAGCTATCCAATGGTGTAGGTGTTTATCAGTTTTATTTGAGTTAAAATTATAAATTTCAAATCTAAAGTCAAATCACACTATAACTTGGTCTAATTTTTAGGATTTTTATGTTGAATGATTCATGTAACCCTTATACCTTCTTGTTTCTTGGTTTAATCTAACATTTGGAGAATTTTTTCAGGTTAGAGAATAAAAAAGGGAAGAGGAAACAAAGGAAAAGCTTCTTATGAAATCATATTTCTATTGTATCAAGTGTTTTTAAACACTTTGAGAGCAATTATAATCTCATTCTTAAATTGTTGTTTGGATCCGACGCGACCGTGGCCAGAGGTTTTATTGATGTATGGGGAATAAAATGAAGCAAACCTAGGATAGACATTTAAATCTGAATTAACCAATCCTAGGATAGTCACCAAACATAAATTTTCTTTTGGTTAAAATGAATCCCATGTTTTTGGTGAAGCAACATCTTCACTTAGTGTAGAGAATTGTCAATTTGGGATTTAAAATTGAACCATTATTGTTTGTTGTGATTGTGGGTAATAGGTTTATGCTCTCCCCTTAACTGGGTGATCAGAACACCAGACTTACCTTTTATTTTCTGTAATTTAATGCTTTATTACATCCTTTAGAAGGCCTGCTCTTGTGGGAAAAAGTACTCACCCAAGAGGAACGACCTAAGTGGGAACACCTAAAGCCAAGGTTTCCAACCCACTTTAATCAAAAGCAAGTTGTTGATGAAAATCCAACTTGATAGTAGTGCGTAGGATAACCATCCCCAAAACCTTTGTTCTAAAGGTTGGGAAGTCTCTCGAGGGAGTATATCTATTTGCCACACTGAATGGATATCCTTATTAAAAACCATACTGTAGAAAGCCAGCCGTGTCAGTATCCAAACATCATCTTAATCACGGTGCAAGGGGAGGGAAAAATCTGCCCCCAAGACACTCACCATATAGTCGCCACAGATTGTTTGCTCAAGGGATTCGGTATCCACTTCTGTCACTTTGAGTACGCACCTAGAAAAGACAAAAACATGGGCGCCCTCTAGGGGGTGACATGGTTGTGTGAGTCGATGTGATTTTAAGCTGTGGGCTATGATTACTATGATGACCTATTTGAAAAATTAAGAGTGAGTCTGACTGATATGCTTATCTTGTTCCAAACCTATGGAAATCTCAAAGAACATACACTCTTTGTTTAGATTCTAGGAGTAACAAAATAACTATCTGCTTCTCTATGTTGTGTTTTTCACATTTAAATCAGATTAAGATCATCCACAAACTTTAAAACATGGGTCATAGGGAAGAAAATCTTGTTCATAGGCTTTATGGAAATAATTCAAATCAAGAGATAATAGAAGAAATGCTTCAAGAAGCTAAACAAGATCCACATTTTCTCTTAACTATGGAAAAGATCTTAGAGCAAAATAAAGAAGGATATTTTCTTTTATTGGCAAAGCAAGGTGCCAAATTGCCCTCTGACTACAATATGGAGAAAATTAAAGAGAATCTTGAAAAGAATGAAACTCCCTTAAATGATCTTAGTACTCTTACCCAGCAAGTAAGAGCACTCCAGAGGAAAGTTAAGGAAATAAAAGGGGGCACAACTAAAAAGTCCTTTGACGGAAATATGAACGTGACCTTTTCTCCTCCAAAAACAACATCAACCAAATTCAATTTTTCTGAATTTTTGCAAAGGTTAAAGGGGAAGCCCAAATCTAAGCCATCAAATAACATTGACCAATCCTGTCATGCCATGCATTTATCTTCATCCCCCATAATTCAAAATGAACTTCATGGTTCTTCCACCCAATTCAATGATCCCATTCAATTACCTTCTTCTATCATATTCTCTACATCCAATGATTCATTTCAATCTACACATCTCAACCAAAAAATTCTCTCCACTCCATCCCATGATACCAAAATTCTACAAACCTTTCCAATCTTTGATCAAGATCCCATATCTCAAGAATCATATGAAGATCCCCTCCTTTCATTATTCACCCATGATAATCCTCTTCCATCTCAAGAACAAAATATTCTTCCAAGTCCTCCCTCCACCCCATCTTATGAATCCATACCCTCTCATGACTCCATCACATCCCAAGAGCATGACAATTCTTCCATCCTATCCAAAGATTCATTTCCATCTAATGATCAAGCTACTCCATCTCCTTCATCTAATGATTCTTTTCCAAGTCAAGATCAAAGTATCCCATCATCCTCATGTCAAGGGCTCATCACACCTCTTCAAGAAATGCCAACATCATTTGATCATATGGTTGAAAACATTGGAAATTTCTCCACCATAACTGTTGGAGACAATGATCAAAATCAATCCATTAATGAGAACTGTGAAGATATGTCTACCCCATCTAGTGATCAAATCAACATTCATCAAGAGCCGTTTTTTAGTTATGATCAAGACCCCTCCTACAAAGATCTATTTCAAGGAGTGTTGATGATATTTGATCCTATTGACATAATCCATGATCCATTAACCAATGATCGTATTGAAAATGTCTCTACAATGACTAATAAGTTAGAGGACATATCTCAAGAACATATTTCAAAGCATGATCAACAACTATCACCAAGGTCTAGCAATGGTCCCTCCCGAGGCATATTGACATCCTTCGATCTCATGGTTGTGAACAGTGAAAGAATCCTCAACTCACCATTTGATCCAAGTCCACTCAAAGATCAAGAGGATATTGAGCCACTTCCCATGCCTTATGATGATGTCCAAAAACCCTTTGAAAGAAATCCATCCTTTGAAATTGACCCATGTCAAGAACTTGATCCAAAACATGTCAAAATTAATTCTAGAATTAGTCAGGATCAATGATTTGCATCTCCGAGATACTACAATAATCTAATGGGTACTCTCCTATCTATACAAGATATCACAAATGATGATCATATCCATATAGCACATACTCCTCCATCTACCCATAATATGCTTTCTTTGGATGGACACATAGATGATCGTCATTCAAAACAAGAATCTCACACTCTTATCAAGGAACAAGAGTCTCTTACTCTTAGCATTTATACACATGATCAAAATATAGAGAAATCCAGAGACATGTCAGAAATGGGTCATGAAGAAGGCTTCTACAAAAGTTGTGAATCAGAAACATCATGTGAAAGCATATCAAGAATGAATCATGAGGAACACTTTCACAAGGACAATGAAGCATCAACACTTGATCTTGAAGGAGCATTACAATCCGATATCTCACAAGATCAAGATAAACATACCAATCAGACATTCATCCCACTTATGGAAGATCCTATCACTTATAAACTTGGATCACTCACCTTTGTAAGGGAAAATTATCTTATCAATAAGAAAGTTGTCACTTTTGAAGATCCACCACAGAGCAGAGAAGGATTAGCACCTTGTTTCCAGGGGAAATTATATCCTATTGCAAATAGGCTTTTTCAGCAGATGAATTATCAAGGCAGAGGATCAGGCCTACATGAACAAGGCATCCTAGAACCAATGTAGATTATTGGAAATCCTAAGAATCAAGGCCTTGGTTATTTGACAATCAAGGGATCTCAACATATTAGTAATACTTTCATAAAATTGGGGGCAACTTCATCTCAAGCAAATGTCAACATAGGGAGCACGAAGAATCCTTATGATGAAACCGATGTCAATACTACAACCCACCACGTCATGAATCTTCATCCACCCATCACCCCATCCAAAAATTGGGACCAACATCAAAAGAAAGACTTGAATCAAAGCATGAAGAATGTTATCAAGGAAAAAGAAGCTAAAGAGCATATAGGACAAATCAAATACATATGGATACCAAAGAATACAAAGAAAAATTATCCATATCAAACTCCATCAGTCAAAGAAACTATGGGGAAAAATAAAAAAGGGGCAAGTATCCATCACAGATGTCCACAAAGGAAAAAGCAAGCTTCTCAAGCAACATACAAAGTGTATCAAGCAGTTGGTCCAAATTCCATGCACACTTCCATATCCACCCATTATTACTCATCTTCCCAAGTTTGGAGAGTCAAAGGTTCCAAACTTTCAACTAATCCACCTTTTATTCCTAAAAGCACTCCATCCATGCATGATATCCAATTCTTTCATTGACCATGTGTTGGCAACAACCCTTCATCATAAGGATTCAGAAGGCACTCTATCGCGATGTGCGCACAAAGATGAGTTCAACTACGGTATCAGCAAAGCAGATCATAGATCTCAAAAGTTGCATTCAAGTGCACGTATCTTGGCAAAGCAGCTTCTTCAAGCAGGATATCGATGGCACATTATGACAGAAGCATCAACATCAACACCACCAGGTGGTTTAGCATCAACTTAAAATCTCTTAGAAAATACAAAAAAATCAAAATAAGAGAAAAATCGTTGCCTTGATGAAAACCTGGCAAACAGGTGTCTTGGCAACAACAAAAAAATAATAATAAATCATCAAAATCAAAAAATAAAAAAATCCAAAAAAATCAGAAAAAGGATTGAAAAATCATCCTCTAGCGAAAACCACTTTGGTGGTGCTTTGGATAGGTACCATGATGAAAACTTGGCAAACAGGCGTCATGTGTAGAATCGAGCATCTACATGCACCAACTCAAGAGAAAGCATCTTATCGCATCAATAATAATGCCAACATTCCATTCTTATCATCCGTTCATCCATGAACCATTTATCCAACCCATTACCATCTATTTACATTATCTTGATCTCGAAAAAGTTTGGTAAACACTTTACACTTGTTTATGGTAAACATCTTGACATGGGTCATTTTCATTTTTCCTATCCAATCCAAACATTATCTGAGCCTCAAAGCATTATCCGAATGAGTATTCCTCTATTCGAACATCTTATCTTGTCACAAGATAATCTTTGGCATCCTTTGCATGCTTACAATATCTATCCATACACCTATTCAAGAATCCACCCATGGCCATTCCATACATTGCTAGACATTGGGGGGCAGATGTTTACATCTTGCTTCAGGAATGAATCTTGATATATATCCTCCAACTTATGTGGTGATCTGAACATTGGAAGACGTAAAATCAAATTGGTCAAGAATTTGCGAGCCAAAAGATCCAAATCACTAGCCCATGGCATATTTTGACAGGAAGACGCTCCTTATCAAGCTTTATCTTTTGTCGAACATCAATCTAAACAATTCACATCAGTCACATCTAACTTGCATGTTAGTGTCACATCAAATCATCAAAATAATTTTGTTCCAAATCAAGATTCATCAATCTTGATCAATCGAATCCAATCAATTATCACCTTGTATGACTTAGCACACTTAGTCAAACTATCATCTTGTGAATGAGTTTACTCTAGGATAATGCAACTTCCTTGGGTTTACAAATTCATTATCATCTTTGTTTGGCTTAAAACACTTAGCCAAATTAACAAATCCATTATCACCTCGTTTGACTTAACACACTTAGTCAAACTATCAATCCATCAATATGATCAATCAACCTTAGCTTGGTTTTCAACAAAATCTCAAAACAAAGCACTGATATCGTCATGCATGTCCATATCCAAATCATCAAAATCCAAAAAAATCAAAAAACATCAAAATTCAAAAAAATAAAAATATTCCTAAAATCCAAAGAAAAATCAATAAATCATATGCTTTCGTCAATAAAATGGTCGTGTCTCACCCTAAACTAGGGGCAAAATCCTGAACTCATTGGGGGAAATCAACTTTTTTTGAGAAAACAAGCAACATGTGTCAATTATCAAGTATTAGATCAACAATCGAATATCCAATCAATGTTGGTGAAAACAGCTTTGAGACATGTAATTGAAACAAACTGGATGATCTTAATTTGAATTCAATGAATGGAAAACTTAAAGCAATCAGTTGCAATTGTTGTTTTGATATTTGATGACATCATATCTTTGGAGTGGTTCAATGATGTACTGAACTAGAATCACAAGGAAGAAGTATGATTTTTCTTTGCTTACTGTCTATAAGTTAATCATTAGTATGATGCAAATTGGCCATGGGACATGCTCTACAACGTATCATCGATGACATTTCAAAATTTGCATAGGAAAATGATTAACTTTTGTCTGTTTATGCAAGCAATACTCAGGTCATCTTGGTTCAATTATACCTCGATGCATGTATTAACTTGCTACATCAAACATTATGAAAGCAATACTCAGGTCATCATTGGTGCTAACATACCCTTTGATGCTTGTACTAACTTTCAACATATCAAAAGGCTCAATGATGACAACTAAACACAACAGGAAATGGCAACAAGGAGAATGGTTCATTATTTCATTTAGGATTGTATAATTCATTATTAGGACTGCATAATTCATTTTCATTTCGAGGGACTTTTTAATAGATTTTTGAGGGTTGGCCACATTCTTGAATATCTTTTTCAGACAATAGTTGAGTATGACTGGACATTTGGTACATCTCATTTTCATTATCATTCGCATTCATTTCACATCATTTTCCATTATCATTATCATTGCACTTGCATACTTACATCATCATTTCATTTCATTATCATATCCATCACATCTCATCTACATCATCTCAATCGGTACATCAAGCAAGTTCAAATCAATTTTTATTTGTTTTTCATATCACATGGAAACAAATTTAATAGTCATCATGACTCAAAATCTATCTATTTGACTTTCAATCGGGAAAGCAAATCTATCAATACTATTTGCTTTTCATATCGTATGGAAAAAAATTTAACAGTCATCATGACTCAAAATCTATCCATTTGACTTTCAATCAGGAAAAAAAATCTATCATTTCTATTTGTTTTCATATCGCATGGAAGCAAATTTATCAATCAAATCTACTATTTGTTTTTCATATCGCATGGAAACAAATTTAACAGTCATCAGGACTCAATTTTTATCTATTTGACTTTCAATCAGGAAAGCAAATCTATCATTTCTATTTGTTTTTCATATCGCATGGAAGCAAATTTATCAATCAAATCAAATCTACTATTTGTTTTTCATATCGCATGGAAGCAAATTTATCAATTAATTTCATCTACTATTTTTTTTCATATCGCATGGAAGCAAATTTATCAATAAAAAAACATCATCAATCAAGGCAAAATCAAAGTTCTTCATTTTCATATCAATCTTTCAATAGGGGTTTTCATCAAATCATCTTTATCGGTAGATGAATCAGTAAAAATTTCCAAAAATCATCTTTATCTGATTCATCATGCAAGGGGGCATATAGCATCGTTACTTTCAAAAATTTGGGGCAAAATTCTTTGAAGCAATGCGTAAAACACATCACTTCAAAGAGGGGCAAAATGTACACATCTAAAAATGGTCATGGTTAACCAAACCTATTAATTAATTAAATATGAATTATTTAATTAATGTTCTTAAGTCATCTACATATAAATAAATTTAATTATTTATTTATATTGTTCATTTTCCAAATTCTTCTAATTTAATTAAATAAATAATTTTATTTAGTTAATGCTACCTTTCTCTTAATCAATTAAATAGATTTTACAATTTATTTACATTAATTATCACAAGTTTAAATTCTAAATTTAAATGATATTCTTCAGTCCACATTTAATTAAATATTTTCGATATTTAATTAAAGCATTTTCTAAATTTCCCACTCTTCTCACATAATTAAATATTTTCAATATTTAATTAAAAGCTTTTTTTCCTCTTCTCACATAATTAAATATCTTCAATATTTAATTAAAGCCTTTTCATTTCTCACACATAATTGAATATTTATTTATTTAATTATGAGAGACACCTTTCAAATTGTCTCTTCATTTCTCCATCCATCTCGTAAAATTCCATCTTCTTTTCGAATTCTCGATCTCTCATCGTTCGGTGTAACAGGTTTGAACCCAACCATCGATTTTGGCCAATTGAATTCCTACCTTCAAAAATCTATAAATACAACCCTCTTATGAGTGGAAAAGGACCTCAAATCTCAGATTTTCATGCGTAGTTACTATAGTTGCATCTTAGCATTCATAGCATTTCAATTCAATATTTTAATATTTTAGATGCATAGGAATTTTTATTAATCTCATTCTCTCAAGCTGTCATTCTACAAGCTGCTGTTTTAAACAACTGAGAGCAAGCATCTTGAAACAAATCCTTGGAGATAGAGGACAATGGGATGAATTTGAAGAAACTGTGGTTTAGAGTTTGCATTTACTTTCTTTAATTTAATTTCTTCAATCTAATGTTTCATTGGTGTATTAGTTTAGATTTAATTTGATTACATATTCTAACGTACACAGGTTTTATGTACCTTTACTGCTTTCGGGTCAAAAGCTTATTGATACTTAAGTTAGTAGTTTTTGAGATTTTGTTGAAGACTTGAGAGGGAGTTGTACCTCTATAAAATTCAGAGAGTGATCGTTTCCCATAGAAACGATTACCATAACTATTGGAAACTGATTTCATCTTTCTGGGTAAAGAGTCAAGTTTGTAAGATAAAATTTTAAGTTGCTAATCTGTTAACCAACATGCTTCATTATCATTATTCAAACATGCCTTATGATTTTTCATAACATGCATCATTAGCTAATCAATAAGTATAAATCCTTCTTACAACTCTTTTCTATGTTGTGTATATGTTTATGCATTTCCAATGCATGAAACCTAACTTCCAACGGCCATAAATTTTGATCCAAGAGAATATTGAAACTCTTTTTATTTAAACTGTAGAATTTAAATAGACATCCTTGAAAGCAATACAAAATAAACTAGATTTTTTATTTTTCCCAAAACAAACACTATAGCTCATAAGTTGTTTTTATGATTCATAGTCTAAAAAATGCATTTTTTATATACTCCAATAGATAATTAAGACATTCAATTATCCATACCATAAAAACTAATTCTATGGATGGAAATATGCTCAACCATCGACAATTACTGTTGGTGTGAATAAATGTTTTGTACCTAGTTAATTTACTTACTAGGGACTGAAGGGACATATTCACATGTTAAGTTTACTTAGGTCCTTAGATTATTTCTAGAAGACTTAGTTGTCATGTCTAAATTTGATATTTTTATAGGTAGTTATGATAAGTTGTCTCATATTATAAGATTAAGACACTTGTCATAATATTTTGACATCTTATGTCTCACCTTGGCTATATAACCAAGGGTCTCTCACACATTGTACAACCAACCCAATTGATTCTTTTTGCATTCATTGATAGGAATGCAATTTATTCTTGTCATATTGATCTTTTGAGTATTTTGTGCTTTCCATATGCTTTTAGATCTTGGGTGGCTATCTCCATAGCCAAATCTTAGATCCAATATTAGAGAAAGTTGAGTGTATTTGGTTAGTCTTTTAGGAGATCTTGAGTGCAAATCTTGTATTTTCTTGAAGCATTGAGTATGCTATTCTTTTGCATCTTTGGATGATCTAGAGATTTAGAAAGGTGCGATAGAAACACTAGATGTTGGGGGGCTCTTCTTTTTTCTTTGTATAGCAAGTGAATTTTGGGAGCTTATTGCATTAGATATGAGCTCACTATCGTGTTTGAAGTGCCCGAGAAAGTCAGATTTGCCCTTTGTTTCATCCCATTTAGACATTTGAGGCCAAATCTGCAAGGGTTTGAAGTTGGGTGTTGGTTACTAGATCCAAAAGGTAGCCATATTTTTAGAGCAAATCTGAGCTTGCCATCGCGCTCAAAAGGCCCAAGAACCCTAAGATCAGTTGTCAAATCATTGATTTTGGACAAGTTACTCTCAAAGGCAATTTTTTTAAAATAGGTGGGTTGTACAACCCTACTTGTGTAGACGGTACAATTTTATTAAAAAAATTAATTTAATTTTTCTCAAAAAAAAAAAGTTTTTTTTAAATCATTCAAAAAATAGAAAAATTAATCAATGTTTTTTTGGTTATAAATCTAAAGTTTTTTTTAAAAAAATAAAAAGCTTTTAAAAACTAGACCCGCAGAGTTTTTTAATTAAGAAAATAAAATAAAATTAATACCTACGGGTCGTAGGGTCTGACAAGGCCTGCCGTGTAGGTACCTTATTGAGTACCTTGCAGTACTCGTAGGTCTACTTGTAGCCAACAACGCTTGCCATGGGCATTTTTATTTTTTTGTACATTTTTTTAAATTAAAAAAATTATTAATGTTTTTTCAATAATTTTTAAAAAAAGTTTTGTAAATTAGAACTTTTAATAATTGCTTTTTAAATAAAACTTTTAATAATTGTTTTTAAAATAAAACTTTTAAAAGTTTTTCTTTAATTTTTAATTAAAGTTTTTTAATAAATAAAACTTTTTAAAGTTTTTCTTTAATAATTATTTATTAAAGTTTTTAATAATTAAAATATATATTTTTCTTTTATTATTTTTAACAAAGTTTTTTAAAACTCAAAAAAATATTATTAAAGTTTTTAAACTAAACTTTTAAATTAGGTTTTTTTAAAAACAAATCTTGCATTAATAAGCAAACTTGGGAAAATTATTTGTTTGCCTACCGATCGAGCCTTGTCATGCATCATCCACTCCTCCAACAGGGAGCCCATAGGGGCTAGTTGCTCTTACCAACATTCAACTGGAGGGTATTTTTCATAGTTATCTACTTTGGAGTATTTTTTTGGTTGGATTCTTCATCAACATTTCCAGATTTGTATCATCACTTTTGTAGTTCTCCTCTATGTAATGTTGTAAACAAACTAAAATAAAGTGCCACAATCTTGTTATTTCAGTGTACTTTGTCACATTTTGTGCTTCTTTGGATTGATATATGTATCTAGTGTTAGTTCCTATATACATAGCGACTACAACGGTTGGTTACCAATGCATTTCATTGTGATGGACTAGATACCATATAAACACTCCTATTATGGAAGCAATCTACTTGTATTCAGAAGTTAGGTTCTACATCCAGAGTGTTGGTGTGAATAAATGTCTTGTACCTAGTTAATTCACTTACTAGGGACTTAGGAGACATATTCACATGTTAAGTTTACTTAGGTCCTAAGATTCTTTTATAGAAGATTTAGTTGTCATGTCTAGATTTGATCTTTTCCTAAGTAGTTATGATAAGTTGTCTCATATAATAAGATTAATACACTTGTCATAATCTTATGACATCTTATGTCTCACCTTGGCTATATAACCAAGGGTCTCTCACGCATTGTACAACCAACCTAATTGATTCTTTTTTGCATTCATTGATAAGAATACAATTTATTCTTGTCCTATTGATCTTCTAAGTATTTTGTACTTTCCATAGGCCTTTAGATCTTGGGTGGATATCTCCATAGCCAAATCTTACAATTACAAATATCCAAATCTATAGGTTGAGACGTACCCAACTATCCATAGAGATAACATGTTTCTTGTGGATCTAGGCATACTCAACTATCCACAAGAAAAAAAATTGTCAAGCCCCTAGCTCTAAGAAGAGGTACAAATAAAAAATTGGTGTCTCTCATGCAATGCACCATCTCTAAGTGAAAAGATAGCTCAATATGACAAGACACCTCAAACCTCATGTGTCCTCCAACCTCCTCTTTGATCCTATTACACTCTATCAACCTAATGTCACTTTAGAGTCTTCTAGAGTACAAGCATAAGAAGATGATATTATTTGTTGGAGTAATTAGGACTATCACCTAATGATTAATTAATTATTAGGTCCATTATATTACTTTAATTACTTCTTTTTATAGGTAAGTGCAGGAAATTCCTAGTAATTCAATTTTATTAATAATTCAAAGATTACAATGCATCTGGAATATGCAGATTTGCATATTAAAAAGCATACAAGAGCCCCCAATCTATATTGTGCGCCAACACCCAACCAACACAATTTCAAACCGATACCAAACAATGAAAAAATGCTAAATAGAGGCTTCAAAATGCTACTAAAAACATACATAACACCAAAAAATGACACAACTACATCTTCAATGATTGAGCATATATCTGCCTTCTCCAACGCCTTCAACTGTCCTTACACTTGCCAGACACTAGCACTCAACAATCAAGTTTAGCCAATCACTAATCAAGCATAACATTGCTAAAATCTTCTATCAGTATATTGCCCTATTCAACATTATTATTCACCACCCAATTAGCCAGAGTCTGCCATAAAATTACCACTTATGTAAATATGAGACACTTTAAATCTTCAAATTCCTCCAGCTATTTCCTAATGAGTTGAATAGCTTTATTTATCCTCCAAACTTGAGATGATCCATTAGCAACCACATTCATTATAATCTACGAGTCTCCTTCCAAATGGAATTTTTGAACTGAAAAGATTTTAGCCATATTAACCGCTAGCAAAGCAACCTGAGCCTCTACTTCATTGTTCGTCCCATCTTGCAACTTTTGAGTGCCTAGAGAAAAAATGTTACCAAATACATGCCTCAAAACACAGCCAACACCAGATGGACTAAAATTTCCCTTCGCTGCTCCATCAAAATTGATTTTAACCCACCCTTCAACATGTTTCTCCCACTCCACATGCTTCTTCTCAACTGTCTTTTGATTACTTTGTGAACCACCTCAACTTGAGGGGAGTTTAAGCAATGGCCACTCAATCATAAGCTTAGCATCTACTTGACTAAAGGGGAACTTGCTAGGATTTTGATTAGCTGTAGCCACATTGATGACCTCTGCAATGGCCATCTCTAATTTTTCCAAAAAGATTTCCTAACTCAATTGTTTGCTTTGAAATATCCATCGATTTCTTTCTTTCCACAACTCCCAGATAACAATTACTGGACTAAATTTACAGATACAAGAGAAGGCAGAATTCATAACCTTAGTTCACCAACCTTGGAACAATTCTTTGATTGTTTGGGGGCATGGACTCTGCCAACTTAATTTCTTCATTAGATGCATCCAACAATTATAAGAAAACTTACAATGGAGTAGCAAATGATCCAAGGTTTCTTCATTCTCCCTACATAGCACACACTGATATGAGCCTAGGAAACCTATATTTTTAAGCCTATCTCCTAATAAAATTCTCCCACGCAGAGCCAACCAAGCAATCAAGCCTGCCTTTGGCAAGCCAAATTGGTTCCAAAACAACTCATGTGGCCACCCTTCAACTGAGAAACCATCCTCTAGTAATTTGTAACCAATCTTGAAATTGTATTCCCCACTCTTAGAACCACACCACACCAGCTCATCCCTTGCTCCTATCCATAGAAATTTCCTCTTTTTGAAAATATTTAATAGAACTTCTTTTTGATCTACTACATAAGAGATAGCTCCTCCACTGATTTCCAACACCAGTTTTTGCAGCCACCCACTAAATTTCTACTCATAAAATCCTTCACTTTTGGACCCCATTTTTCCTTTGTCCTATCTTATTTCATTCGCCTCTTCGAGATCCTTTAATACTGGAAATCCTTCATAGGAATCATCCCAAAAGTTGGCTCTATCCCTACTGCCCGCTTGCCAAGTTAGATGATCTGTAACTACCGATCTGCATGAAAGCACAAAATTCCATATGGAAGACCCACATGGGGGGTTTTGGATTGTGAGGATTCTATCCTTATCCATGGTATCTAAATATTTACACTACAAAATACAGACCCATTTCTGCTTCAGCTTTTTATGCATATTCCAAATGAGCTTTGCACCCAACGCTTCATTCATGAGATTCCACCTTCTTAGTCCTGCACCCCTTGCATGTTTAGGTTGACACACTTTGTCCCAAGCTAATAAGGGGATTTTATCTTGATCTTGACTTCCATTCCAAAAAAACTTTCTCATTTTTTGCTCTACCCTCGAGATTATCCTGGAAGGCAATTTTAAGCATTGCATAGAATAAATTGGTAGTGTTGAAATAATGGATTTTAACATGAGGATCCTCCCAGTTGAAGATAACCATCTTCCTTTCCAACTCTCCATTCTATTCATACATGTCTCTACAAGTTGATTCCAAATATTGGCTCTACTAGCACCTGCGAAGAGGGGAATTCCCATAAACTTTCCTGGAAGCATCCCAATGTTGATATCTAAAATTCTGGTTATGTCTTTTTGTTTATCCAGTCTAATGTTGAAAAAGAATATTTCAGATTTGTGCCAATTAACCTACTACCCTGAAACTAGACAATATTTTTGTACTGTTGTTTTCATTATACGTGCCTCCCTTAATGAAGATTAACCCATAAGGAGAGTATCATCAACAAATTTCTGATGTGAAACTGCTTCCTCCACTCTTGCCACACCAATCCCTTTCCACTTGCCTTCCGCTCTTGCTTTACTAATATTTATGCCCATCACTTCAACCATGATTATGAAAAGAAAAGGAGATAGAGGATCTCCTTGCCGTAAGCCATTCTTTGAAGCAAAAAAACCTTGAGGGCCGCCATTAACTAACACATAATAACGTGGGGTTTCAATACAACTCCTTACCCACTCCACCCATGTAGCACAAAAACCATATTTCTCAAGAACTTGTAGCAAAAAGGTTTTCTTCACTTGATCATACACCTTCTTTATATCAAGATTGACCAACATTCTATCTGTTTTTGCCTTCCTAATTGAATGAATAGCCTCGTGCATGATTATAATTCCCTCCACTATTAATTGGTGTGGCACAAAGTTGCTTTGCTCCTCCAAAATGAAGTAATGCAACACACTTTTTAGCCTATTCACCACCACTTTTGAAATTACCTTGTAAACTGTATTACATAGAGAAATCGGGTGAAAGTCATCAAAGGATTGAAAATATTTCTTCTTTGGGATAAGGGCTATGAGAGTATTATTCAAGTCTCTTAGTATATACGAGTGAGCTCTCGATTCTTCCACCACCTCCCATAAGTTAGAGCCAATGATCTCCCAAAATGATTGATAGAAGCTTTTTGGGAGCCATCAGGTCCCGAGGCCTTATCTCTGTCCAATTGGAAAACTACAACTTTAACTTCCTCCAAAGACATCGCCTTAGCTAAAGCTTGATTTTGTTGTTCGGTTAGGACCTTGGGATCACCCTTAGCATCTTCTCAGTACTTCATCTCTATTCTGACCTCCCAAGTAGAGGAGATCATGAAAGTACCTTACTTCCTTAATGTTAATGGATTCCTGATATGAAAGAACATGACCATCCTTGTTTTTAATGACTGGTTTTTCTTTTCTTCATCTAGCCTTCATAGAATTATGGAAGAAATTGGCCTTGCGATCACCCTCTCACAGCCAAAATTCTCTCGATTTTTGTCTCCAAAAAACCTCCTCCCGAGCTAAGACTTCCGAATATGATTTATTAAGCACTTGTTCCTATATGAAGTCTGATTCTTGCATGCCCGATCTTATCACCTTATCATGTAGCTCTGACAAATCCTTCTCAATTTTAATCTTCTCTTTAAAAATATTAAAAAAATGAGTTTTATTCCATTCATGCAGCTTATGATTTAAATATTGTAGTTTTTTAAAAAAGTAGAAAGCCTTTGAACCCTGCTCATAAGGGGCGTTAATTCACCAACCAACAATCAAATCTCTCAACCCTTCATCATGCAACCACATATTCTCGAATTTAAACCGACTCTTGGCAGGGATAAAATGAGTCAAAGTAGATAGAGACACTGGGTAATGATCTGAGCTAGAAAGAAAAACACTAAAAGACTCCACCACAAAGGGTTTGGTACCCCAGTTTCCTACCAAAAATAATCTATTAAGTTTCTTCACTATGTTTCAGAATCCCCTTCTTCTGTTTATCCAGGTGAAGTTTCCATTTTTTGTGAACACCCCTTTTAGATTATTTTAGGAAACAAAATGTTGAAAGTCCAACTAGACTGAACCAAGATTACTACAACCACATTTCTTCTCTTCAAATGATAATATAGCATTGAAATCGTCCCCTAACACAATCAAATTATCTTGTAATTCATGCAAAAATTCAAAAATTTGATTCCAAACAATCCACTTTTGATAAGTACCAGTCAGCCTATAAATATTAAACATAAAAAAGGGTTCCTTAAATCATTCCAATAATACTTTAACCAATTTCCACTGCCATTGTTGCACCACCATTTCCACCCCAACTTTGTTTGGATTCCAAAGGATTGCCAATCCTCTTGAAGCACCATTTGCCTCCATAAAGCTACCCTTCATTGACCTCCATTTTTGCATTAAATTTTCTATGCTTCCTTCATCAAATTTTATTTCTTGCAAGAAGACAAGATCCGGTTGCACTTGATCAAGACACCTCTTGATTAGGTGCCTCTTGTCAGGGGCATTGCAACCTCTAACATTCCATGATAAGATTTTCATAGTGATCCGAGAAGGGCAAACCCCATCCCGAAGCAAAGTTTGTGCTGGCCTTTGGCACTCACAACAATTTCTAGCTTCACCTTGTTTGATTTTCTACCCCTACTCTTCTTTTCCCTTATTTTGATTTTCTCATCCTTTGACAAGATTTGCTTGATAGTCCTCTTTTCAAGAATTCCTTCCTCCTCATCAACTTTTACACTCTCTTCTCCATCAGAAAATTCACTGACTGCTTCCTCACTAGACCTTCTTTTTGGAGTCTCAAACAAGTTATCTACACATGTTACATAGCCTTGAGCATCAATGATATTAACAGGTTTGACCTGCTCCACGCCTATGTTCACTTGATATTCTAGATTTTGCGCATAACCACCATCGCTTGTTCATTGCTGCCTTCCACTGCCTTGACACTGCATTCTACATTTCCAAAGAGATTCTTCTCTCCACTACACCTAGCCTCACCATAAGGGGATCCTTTACCCTGTGAGGATTTTATCTCATATTGCATATGATCCAGATGATCAAAATATTCTACTACCTTTACATTAACTATTTCCAGTTGAGTTGCTTTGTTATCACCTAAACCACTTACCTCCCCTTTTGACAGTTGACTCAACTTGTTCAGGAATGCTACCTCCTCCACCTCCTTTCCCTTTTTGTTACTTACACAATCAAACTTTGAGTTTCCAACCTCCTTGCATAAACTACAAGATTCCATTGTTTCCTCCACTTCAATCTTCTACCACCACCACCCTTCATTAGTCTTGATTTCAACCTCTTTTGGCAAAGGTAGCAGAGGTTTCCACATAATGCATATACACACATATAAACATGAATCATTTTTGTTAATGGATTGATCAGAACGAATAGAAGATCCTAACTTATTTCCAATCTCACTCAAAGTTTTCGGGTTTCAGTACTCCATGGAGAGGTTTTTCAGCCTTATCTAGACATGAACCTCATCTATTATTGCTTTAACTGGGTCAAAATTGGGGATCCAATCTTTTAGATATAAACCCATTTCGTCTAGTAAGAAAGTACCATTATTCAAGATCCATCTTTTGGTTTGATCCAAATCACATTCAACAGAAAAAAATCCATTCGACACTGGTTTAATATGTAAATTTGTCCCCCAATTCAAGTCACACCAATCCCTTAAACAAGCAAAATCAATCCTCCCACCAACCCATTTCAGAATTATTATTATTTTCTCTGAAAACCCTAACTGAATTTGACCATTCTTTTCCCCCAAGATCAAAGGATATAGCATGGTTTTCAAGTATTGTAACACTTACCTTGGACTTGTATGTCAATTGAACAAGATTAGTGTTTTTTGACTTCCACACTTTCTTCAACACGTCCTCACTTCTCTAAAACGAACCTTCCCATAGCCTACCAAAACCCCAGTTGGCCACTCATGGTTTGGAAGGGTATTGGTTATGGTGAAAGTTGTTTCCATTCCAGTTCGGGTCCTCCCATCGTCACCGAGGATGCATAAACAAATGCCCCCCATTCTTGTCGTTTGCATTCATCGACCTCTTCAGTGCCTGGAAGTTGCATTGTGGCTTCCATGGAGGATGCTCTGCCCTACGCCTTGACATTGCAATCTTAATGACAATATTTATTATTGTGATTTGAACCTAAATTATGTAGGTACTCAAAAAAACTGTGCATTTCATCATCTCTCTGGCTCTCAAGATTCTTTGTACTAAGTAGTTGCCTTTGGATGAGAACAATGCCGTCGAATCTTTGACTGTAGAATATTACTTTAATTACTTAAGCTAAATTAAGGAGTTCTTTTTTACTATTATATTGGACTATTTATAGGTTAAGTTGTCTCATTGCACATGAGATAAGGACACTTGTCACAATCTAATCAAATCCTCATCTAGAGTTTGCACTTTTATTTTATAAGCATTCATTATTGTGCTTTGTATTAATTCACATTCATTATTGAATATAGAAATCATATAAGATGCTTGTGTGGATCAATCTTTTCTCTCTTGGTTATATAACAAATCAATTGCTTTGATCTCTCATTTGTGATAGGTGTTTACATATATTTTTTTGGAGTTGGGTGAAGCCACAATAGTGGTTTACAATTCAAGTGAGGAAGGAAAACTCACAAAAAATGACCCCAAGGCAAAAAATGTGATTTTGGGGGTTCGTATGAACCTACTAGTTTGACTGAACCCATTAGGGGTTCTAGCGAACCTCTTTGAATTTTGGCCCCCAAAAAAACAAAAAAAATGCATTGGAAATGGGTTCAAGCGAAGGGAACCCCTAGAAAACCCCCTTGAGACACAAAAAAACCTAAATTTTGGCACTTCGGAGCTTGGGTTGAGGATGAAAATGGAGGAATATTCACAAACCCAATTGGAATTAGGTAGTCCTCAGAACAAGCTATCCAACAAATATAATTTTAATATGTTTTGGTTTTATTATGTATTTGGTTTTTTAGTTTTATTAAACATAGGTTTTTCATCAAAAATGAAGGTCTTTGTTCTGCACATGTGGAAAAATAGTAGATTATCAAAAAAAAAATGAAAAATATGAGTGCACCAGATATTGAAGTCCTTGATCCAACAAAAAAAGTTACGCATTATACGGTCGTGCTATGTCTGAATTGTAATTGGTTTGACTTCGAAACTTAATTAAAGAAAAACTATTAAAAAAAAAACTATCTAACCAAGTGGAAGCACTAGATATCGGAGTTACAAATCTAAATTTGAAAGAATTAGAATTTTATCCTTCATGGAAAAAAGGTTATGTGTTATACGGTGTGCGTCACTTTTTAAAAATGTTGTTTTCTAAAAAAAAACCAGTTTTTCGTGGGAGATGGAAAAAGAAGTGCAATTTGATTCCAAAATTTTTGAAAAAAATATTTTTAAAATCTACATACAAAATGTGACAAGACTCTAGTTTGCATCATCTTCAAATTCCTCACGGTTTAGCCGCTATAGGTGCCCGAATGTGAAAATTTACTTAAAAATAATAATATCAGTGTCCAGTTTGGCCAAAAATTGTAAACCACTATTGTGGGATCACCCACTTGTGGGGTTCACTATCAATTCCAACATGGTATTCGAGCAAAAAATTTGTGAATTCTATCCAAATTCTAAGAGATCCAAGAAATTTTGACCAATATCTTTTGCTTCGTGTATTTTTTAGAAAAATGATTTTTGGATTGTGTTCACAATCATGAAAAACCATTTGCATATCTATTAGATTTTGCAGATAGTGAGAAAATCTTGCAAAAAATGCTATAAAAATAGCATAGTGTGGCCATTTTCTATACAACATCAAAACATTTTGTGGATATATAGTTTTTACATGGAATGAGTAAATTTTTCAGAAATCAAATCAAAAGGGTTGTCTGTTGACTATCGGCTAGCTAAATTTACCCTTTTTTCAAGAATTCATAGCATGGACATACAATGTTGAAATCAAGAAAACAAGATATCGTCAGAAAGTTGGTTTCAAGCACTTTCCAATAGTGTAGGTCTCATCATCAAATTTTTCTACTAGTTCATTTTATTCTCAGTCATAGTCTGATCTTTATTTTCAGCTTTTGAGCTCATAATTTTTCAGCTATATCTTTGATTTTTGTGACTCCAACAGTGGTGGAAAGGTATTTCAGCTCTCTTCAAATCCATTTATGCACTTTTTCTAGAATCTCCCTTAGGTAAATTTTATTCATTTTTTTTGTGATTTCATATTTCTATCAATTACTTGGACATTTTGGCACCTGGAAAGGACCAATTTACATGATATGACTTCATTTGATCTTCTTTACATGCACTGAGGTTATTAGTCTCTGATTTTTTTATTTGAGGAAGTATCATGAGTTTTTTTGTTCATCCTTTCATGGTCATCCTGGAAAAGGATAACTATGAGTCTTGGAAAAACAACATTCTAACACATCTCAAGTGGCTTGATTTTTTCCCTATCTATGTGGACTCATACCAACACTAGAAACAATAATGAGTAGTTCAACATGGGGTATTATTAGTGATCATGTTGTTCCTGAGTGATTTTTTCTAGTGTTGATCTTGACACTATGTGTGATGTATCAAACATTCATTGTCCCCACATACCTTGTACTCAACTTTGGGAGATCCATGGAGACCCTTGTATCTCTCCATACCCAGAGGATCCTACTACAAATTGTCTCATTCATCTTGCATATGCAGATTGCATACCATTTTGTGACAATACTTTAGAGGGGCTTGAATATATCACAGGTCTTGTGTGTTTTGATGGTTCAAAGACTTGTCTTCATGTTCCCACTCTTCAAATTGAGACTTCATCTTCATCTTTTGTTATTCCTAATCGACTTGGCATCACCACATCCTTGGCCCCTATTAGTTTAGTGTAGTAGGACATTCATCTTCTAGACACAACTACTTGGGATTTATATTTTGTAGGCATATCATCCTTGTTTGTGGAGTCTCAAATTGCAAATTTGGAGGATTGTTTTGAGGACATTCATCTCCTCTTTGTTGACAACCACATCATCAATTTTGGCCCATCACCTTCATCATCTTTGGAGCTTGTTCCACATCAGTCTTCACAAGATTTTGGATTGACATCGTCTCTTTTCGACATGTGATACTTGAACACTTTTCAGAAACACACTTATTTGGATTTGGATTCTTGATTCTTCCATATTTTAGGAATAACTTCTCCAATCACCAGTGGATTTGTTTCTCCCCACGGGGAGAAATTTTGTTTGTAGGAAGTGGATCGTGTTTTGTCTTTAGGCATTTATCATTGAGAGAAGATCTCTTTCTTTGTGGGGGGATTCATATCCTCTTTATCTCTCTTCTATTGAGGGGACATCTATTGTACTTGTGTGACATAAACAATCCTTGGGGGGTTACATTGAGCTCTCCTATCTTTCTTTCACTAGTGTAGTTATTTCATTTTCTCTCTTTTGGAGAGGAGTTTTTTCCCATGTGGGTTTTTCCTTTTCTCTAATTATTAGAGATTTCATTTGTTTGTATATGGGTACCTCATCAGGCCCTATAGTCGGGACCCATTTTGCACCCATCATTGCATCTTTTATAATTTGTTTAGTTTCTCCCTAAGTTGATCTTATGGGGTGTTGGAGTAATTAGGATAATCACCTAATGATTAATTAGTCATTAATTAATTATTAGGTCCTTTATTAGTTTAATTACTTAAGTTAAACTTAGGAGTGCTTTTTATTATTAGATTGGACTATTTATAGGTTAAGTTGTCTCATTGCATGAGATTAGAACACTTGTCACGATCTAATCAAATCTTCATCTAGGGTTTGCACTTTTTCTTTTATAAGAATTCATTATTGTACTTTATATGAATTCCCTTTTGTTATTTAATACAAAAGCCATATAGGATGCTTGTGTGGACCAATTTTTTCTCTCTTGGTTGCATAACAAATCAGTTGCTTTGATCTCTCATTTGTGATAGGTGTTTTGGTTGCAAGTGATTTCTATGAGCGATGGGATTCACTATCAACTCTAGCATTATTTTCAAAAAGAGAAGGGTGTTAGATACAATTGATAATGCACCCACTAGAATAATATTAATACACTTTATAACAATTTTTTATGCAATCTTATATGTTTTTTTATAGAAGATGGACAACATTTATAAGATTCACACCAATCTCCTCTAAAATAAATTCTTATGACTTTAATTGCAACTACCAACCAACCAAATACAATTAGTAAACCTTAATATACTCACATTTAAATACATGTGACTTTTATTCGATATTAAATAGAAAATATCAAGTTTACCTTATAACTCAAATCTAAAAAAATCCTCCTTTGTAATATCAAAATTATTCTTTCAAATACCATCTATTATATAGTTGCTAAAGCAAGATTTTTGAAAACAAACAAATAAAGCATCTAATGATCTTTTTGAACACAAAGACCCTAAAACTATATCTTCTATACCGCTAACATTTCTTAGTTGGGTTTGAAAGCGTAAGATATGTTTTATCCTATTAGCAACTGTATATATGACAACAATAGCCATGCCCAAATCACCACCAACGGTCACATCTAAATATTGATTTAGAGTATGATTCACTAAAAGTAGATTGCCTTACCATGTACCAATGAAAAGTTCAAAGCTTTTTGCAATCAAAAGGCAATGAAAAATTGGAGGTGCTTTTATGCAAAAGATTTTGACTGTTGTTCCACATCATTCTAATCAAAACATATGGTAAGGCAATTAGATATTGGCATATGGTAAAGATTTTTGATGTTATATAAAATTATCCAAACTATTTTGAAAATAAAATTTCTAACTATATTGTTGTTAATAACATTATATTATGTTTATTTTACTTTTTATATAATGCATACAATAAAATATATCATGTACATTATTCTTATCATATGATTAAAGACATTTATTTAATTAGTAACCATGAATTATTAGACTTGTGTTATAAGAATTTTACAAATGTTATTACTATGCAAGTATTGTTAAACAACAATGTTAATAACAATCAATGATCTATTCAATAATTTTTTTTATTAAAGTACTCACAAATTTCCATTTTAAAATGAAATACATAATTTTAAACAATTATCATAATTATCATTTCTGAAAATTTTTAACGTCATTATAACATATTAAAACTTATTATTCATGTGATTGCCCCTAAGCATGTCAATATTTCATTGCCTACGATACATACTTACCATCATAATAAAGAATTCCTTAAAACCTAAACCAAGATTAGTATTCAAAATGATCTTTTACCATGTGAAGTCATTTCAAATACACTCTTAAATATAATTCTCACTGCATTTGTATTTTGATAAGATTGTACAAAGTTTGAAATGCTTTCGAATTTTGTAAAAAAAATGCTGCAAATGTTCATTTCCACTTATATTCTTAATGTAAAGTTATTTGTTTACAAATCATGCATTTTTAATGGTCTAATCATAAATATAGAGTGCTTACAAGTTTATAACCCCAATTTTTTTTAGTTTAATCACCTTTACAAGGAAGTTTGAAACAAGTCAATAGACAATACAATATTTGTATTTATATCATAATCTTCAAAATCATGCTGATTAGTCTTGTTATAAGAATTATGAATTATACTATTTTATGATACACAAGTAATTTTTTAACCACTACTAAAAATACTGTCGCCAAGATTGATTATATTTTTTATTTTTTTCTAGATATATTCATCTCAAATTACAAGAAACATAAATATTATCTCAATCTATTTATACCATGTCTGAGAGAGCTTTTCAATTACTTCAAAAAAATATAAAATAAAATGCAAGTTTGTGTGCTAAATCAATGGAATTTATTTGACCTAAATAAAAATAGAAAATGGACTATACTTTGACAATCCCTTGGAAACTAAATTCAAATATACTTTGATCTATCTAGATAGACAATTTTCCAATTACATTTTCCACATGCACGCCATACAAATCTTGTTGAAGCTTCAAGAATTTGTTTCCAATTAAAACTCCCACTTATGAGCATAAAAAAATGATATCTTGTACAAAAAATGATGTTTAATTAAATATATACAAGAGAATATCCCACTCGTAGACAATTGCAAAAGAATAGGGAAAAAAAGGAATCTATTTATGGACTCAACTCCGTAAGCTTTGCACTCAGCACATTCTCGTGCACTTCATATACAAGGTATTAAAAAAAATCTCTTTTCTTTACCTTCATTTTTTTCATATATTTTGTAAAACGTGTTTTTTATCTTCAATATAATAGTATTATCAACATTACATTGCAATAAAACCTTGTATTCTTTGGATAAATGTACTAAACAAAATAAAACATAACAAGGCACAAACTGCAACAAGTACTTGCAAAGCCTTTTAAAAAAATCTTTATCCAAACTACCTCCAAACTTTGAAGTGACCTATAGATAAACAAGTCTCTAAGCATCTAGTGAGTTTTGATCACCTGAAGAGTCCATTTGTTGGTGCATTGATGTTGAAAAACCATCTAATATAGTCAGAGATTGTTGCTGCAAAAGCAATACAGCCAATTTTAAGAACTCCAAGTAACATTTCAATATCTTAGTACAGATTCTTAATAGTCATGAAGTAAAATATAATATATTTATATTAATGTCCACATCTAACCAAAGTAGATCAGTTGAAAAAGAAAGTATAGAGAGCAAAGAAGCAAAGGAGGGTAGCTAAAACACTTGCTAAAACACCATGGGAAACAATAATTACTTGAATAAAATAAATAAAGAAAATGTAAACCCAACCAAAGAAGCTACAAGAATATATTGCAATAACCATAGCCATCTATAAATAAGAGGTGTCTCTATTTTGAGGGATGGATAAGGGGACACCATTTTACTAAAAATAGAATAATAGAGCATTGAAAAAGTGTCACAATACAAATATTTTAGTTTATATAAACTGTCAAAATAAAAATATTACACGATTTACAAATGAAAATTAAATAAGAAAAAATAAAACATATGAATGGTTAAGAGATCTAAAAAACTACCCAAGTTAACAAATCTCAAATGTGATCAAATAAAAACCTTTGGGCTCTAATTTTTTTGTAAACACAATTCTAATCTAATGTTAGAGATCATATATCTAGGATTGTTCAAAATAATTATTTTTTATATTTTCTCACACTTCATTGTATGGGATAGTCCTATTAATCCATATGGTCAACAATGGACAAAAAAACATAAACAACTTGACAACATATGGATGATCTTATATGTATTTTTGCATAAATTAATAATTCTAGAGAATTGTTTTATCTTGTATTTTTATTTAAAAAAATTAAAAATACGAATCAATTTGTATTAATAAAAATTCTTATACAAACATCTTAATTCATTTTTTCTTCTTAGTAATGCATATTACTATGATACAAAAAACTTACAACTAGAAAATACAGTATGCATTTTCATGCAAAACTCATACCTTATTTTCTCTCCTTACCTCTATTTAAATACTTCTATTAAAAAAAAAATCTATACTACATTGATATTGAAGAATCATAGATAAGAGATTTCCTAGTTCCTGAAGATGTCTAGAAATGTCAACTTAAGTCTCCTATTATCTAGAGATGTTCCTATACACATCTTTAAGATAGGGATATGATTAGAGACAAAATAAAAAATGAGTATAAGAATCAAAATACAAGTCTATGTTCACATTACAAAAACAAATAGTATTTATTGATAAAAACTACAATTAAAATGGCTCAATATTCTTTTAAGAGGGAAAATACAAGCAAGGTTTTCATATGTTACAATAGCTAGAGAGGTCATTTTTTAGAGTTTAATATTTGAAAAAAAATTAAATACAAGTTTTACAGCAATTTTTCAATACTATAATGTAACTCTAGGCCTTGGGCTACACAAACAAAGCAAAAAAAATCACGTAAACGTAAATGAACTTAAGAAAATCTAGATTATGGTAATGAAATTCTATTTAAATCATTCATTTGATGGTTAATATCTTAATTTTAAAGATATATTTTTTATGTTCACATTGCAAAAAAAATAATATTTATCGAAAAAAAATACAATTAAAATGACTTAATATTCCTATGTGGAAAAATACAATATGATTTTCACATTTTACAGTAGCCAGAAATGTTTTTTTCTAAGGTTTAAGATTTGAAAAAGTTTAGGCACAAGCTTTGCAACAATTTAGATCAATACTATAATGTAACTCTAGGCCTTGGGCTACCCCATGATAGGAAAAATAAAAATAAAAATAAAAAATCATGTTCAATCAAATAAACTTTAAAATAATCTAGATGATGGCAATGCAATTTCATTTACATTGTTCATTTCATAGTTAGTATCTTACCCGAGGAAATGGATGCTTTTCAAAGAGAGACATGACAGCATGGCTGGAACTTGCAGGCCATTGTTGAGGCAACCCATCAAACGCAATTCCAAGAGTTTCATAGCTATGATTTTGGAAGTCTATGGGAGTGCCTTGCAAATTCATATCCATCTCCATCTTGAATTTCTTATCTTCAGGAAAAGAATTATACTGGTGTTGTAGCTGAGAGAAATGGTTGCCCAATTGCAATCTTAATCCTGTGCCTCGGTTTAATTCACTAAAATATGTTTCTTGTTGGGTTGAAGTTTCATCTATATCAGAATGTCTACCATTAAGAACATATCCTGGAGGAATTGTCAGGTGGTTATCTACATGATCGACATCTCTACAAAATTAAAAAAAATATCTATGATTAATTGCTTATCATTTAGTAGAAAGAACATTAACACAAATGAAAATCATCATAAGAATTCTACAACCATTTTGTAAAATAATTAATCGCACCTTTGAGATAATATCAAGTTAGGATCTTCATGTAGGAGAATTTGTTGACTCTCACTAGACATCCATGACATAGGTTGTTGCTGATGGTCTCCCTCCATTGGTAAAGGCAAGCGCAATCCACTATGATAAATCTTTAATTCCAATATATAAATCAGTAATCTTGATGCAATCCATTCAATGTAAACATCCAAAAAAAAGCAATGTATTAAAATGGTCCAAAGATTGTGCTTATCAATACCTGTTGACTAGCTTGAGCAAGGGACATAAGTTGGGTATTCTTTAGATTTTCCTGTTTTAGAAAAAAGTAATAAGAAAAAACACATTATATTGGAGAAGAATGAAATAAATATTATGTAGATAAATTTCATTGTACCAAACATAAATGTTTCATTTACAAAATATATATTCTTTGCACTTCCCGAAACTTTTTAATGACAAAATATATATTATTTTCTCTATAGTACATAAACAACTAAATGCTTAATTTAAGCTACATATTTTTGCTCATACTTAGTTCCTTCTAAGTTTCAAATATGAAATGAAATCCTAGCAAAAATTTGGAAAAATATAATTCAAAAAATGAGGGGTGGAGGAAATGTTCTTGTTGTTATTGCTTAGGCCAAGAGATTATATTTGCATTACTATATTTGTTTTAAGATGACCAAAAGACCTCTAAAAGGAAAGATAATAGTGATAGGCTCTACAAATTGGACAAAGAGGAGGATACACTCTTAAAAATGATCAACAAAGAAAAAAATCCATCTAATACGATACAATGTTTTGTGCCTATTTTCCGTTTTGAAAAGATGCCTATGAATAAGTCCTCTTAATAGGAATCTTTAATATATCTAATTTCAAAGGAAAAACAAACTAGAGATTTTGATACCCTAAATATATAAAAAAATATTATATTTTTAATTGTATTGCATATGGACATAAGACTTTGGTTCTTCCATAGTTTAATCATTGCTAAGTTTCTGTAAGAACATAAGGAAAACTTGGCTATGCCACTCAACTTACCAATTAATGAATAATTTCAAAGCTTATTATTACATTCATATAGATTTATTTTGTCACTAATAAAAAAATCACCCTTTATTCATAAAGCTTAGTTGGCATGTATAAAATATTCAATTTTGTTCCTTTTGATCTTTTTTATATCCTTTGAACGAGTGATGACCTCCAATCTTGAAAAATAAAGTAAACTATAAAAATTATAATACCTTGCGATTATGCATTTGAATGATTGCTTCATGTATGGTTTCCTCCACATCTTTTGCTTGCTCTAAGGTGGTAATGTGATCTGGTTCATTACCAAAATACCTGAGACATCAATAAAATATTAAAATTATTGAAATTCTTCAAAACACAATAAACCTATTTGAGCTCAAAAAGAGCTCTATTTGACTCGAATACATAGTAAGAAGTCATGATGTTAAAGGTGCATAAATTTTTTAATTTTTCAAAAAAATGAATTTTCATATGTTGATTTTACTATTGTTAACTCTTCCTACTATTAAAACTCTAGATAAAAATTGAGCATTTTTATTATTATTTAATATATGTGTATAAAAGATTATTGACATTATTATATTGATATAAATAATTTATATTGATAAAGAAACAAGCTCTCCTAAATGAAGTATGACCCCATTGGTGTGAAAGAAAGTAGAAGCTATCAAAGGAGGGATATATTTGCAAACAATATGTATGAAAATTTATCTATTCTCTTTGATAATATATAATCACATGGAAAGAAATCCAAAATATAACTTCCTAATATATTATACCATGGATGCATTAATCCAAATTCCATAATTCAAAGCAATCCCAATAACAATAGATCTTTGGTTTGTTGTTCTTATTTGAGGGCATTATACCATGCATGCATAGATACGTGCATAAGAATGTATTCTTAGTTGCAAATTTGAGTTCGAGTTCAAGTACCAATTCCACATCTAGTTTGATTTTGACAAGTAAGCAAATTTTTTAACTCAAATTTGGTAGTATAATAGTTTGAATTAAAATAGCCATACTTTTCACAGAATTTACAAAAATAAATACATAACATAGCCCATATTTAATAATTCATAATTCATTGTAAAATGCTAAAAAGGTATGTATAACAATATAGCATGCAACTACACATGGAAACTTAATAGAAATCGTCATATTACTTGTTAAGAGCAGCTATGAGCAATGATTGAAAATGGAATTTGGGTGAGCGAGGAATGAAAGGAAGTATTGTTTACACTTTTTTTGTTAGTGTAGTTAGGTAATTACTTTTAGTTTAGGTTTTTAGAGTTATATTTTTGTTTTCTCTTTTTTATTAAAAAGTAGTTTTCTTGATTGGGCATAGTTATGGCTAGGCATTGGACTGTGGGTGTAGCTCAAGTACATCCCAAACCTAGTTTGGACCCTAGAAATACCCAAGATGTACTTGGATTGAGACCCATTCCTATGACAAACCTCATAGGAGTTTGGCATAGGGACATAGAATACCTAGTAACACATGTATTACATACCTACATATTGGGCGCATGCATGAGCCTACATATAACATACTATATATATATTGTATGATAAATGAATGAAAGAATTGAAGAGCAAGGGCCTTGATTATGAGCATCACTGGACCTATCATGGCAATCCTTGATAATAAATATTTGGCACTAATTGCCACACTCTTGTTTGTACTTAAGCTTACTAATGCATGACAACACATTAAGTCCATCCTATTGAGTCTACTATCATGAGAAATAAATAAATGAATGAAACCATTGAACCCTTAGGGCAAGGCCTTGATTATGGGCATCACTAGGCCTATCATGGTAATCCTTGATAATAACTATTTGGTACTAATTGCCACACTCTTGTTTGTACTTAAGCTTAGTAATGCATGACAACACATTAAGTCCATCCTATTGAATCTACTATCATGAGAAACATTAGGCCTAACTATTAAATGGATAGCTCCTAGGACTTTTAAATGCTTCCTAGTGTTCTTTTTTACTCACAACCTTGTGAGTGTGACATCTAGCATGTTGACATAGACCTCTGTGATACTTGTAATGCAAAGGCAACTTGAGGGCCCCACCATGAATTTTTAAAAATTTAACTTGTGGCCCTACTTTGGCTTATATAAATCAATCTTGGGCTTTTAACCAATAATTTTCCTAATGACAACCAAAACTAGTACAGATCATCGAATATCAAGTTGATGTACTCCCACTACTTTTAAGCATAACTATAGATCTGACAAGCAATAAACTTGATAATTGTTCAATGAAGATTAATCAACAACCCACATTTTTTAAGCCTTCAAAATATCTACAATATGAAAACTTTGCAAGATAACAAAGCAAAAGTCAGGTTTTGTCCATTTGTAGTGAAAATTCACTACAATTTTGGCAACTCGCAAGGGTTATTTCACACGAGAATGAATAAGGAACACAAAATGAATACATCCATTGGGCATATGTCTCTCTACCACAATTCATAAAGAGGAAAATGCTATAAGAGTTCAAGAGCTACCTAGATCATTTTCCATTCATTGTCATTTGACAACTCCAACTTCTTGAATTCTCTAAAGCAACACTCTAGATTTGATTATCTTTGTATGAGAAACTTTGCACCTTCAACACATTGTGCTTTTGACTTGAACCTCTAATTTGTCAAAGGGCTTGAAAATATTCATAACCTCTTCAACAATAGGGCATGAGGCATACACTAGAAGACAAATTTATCTTTTTTTTTCTCCTATATTAGCCACAAGAATTTATTATTGGATAAAACCTTCTAATTATCATCAAGAGGTAAAGATAGACCCTACTAAATTATCTTATCAATATATGCCCTCATATTTGCAACAATTCATCCTAAGACTACTAATTGCATATTACATTTTTGGGTAGCTTCATCTTTATCAAGAATATCATTGATCTCTTGAGTTGTAATTTTTTCTTGTAATGCCCCTTGAGATCAATTTATCTTTTGTAATGCCCCTTGAGATCAATTTATCTTATGGTAAAATATATCTTTTGCAAAATGGTCATGGGAATTATCATGATCTAAAAGATAGTGTTCAAGACTCATCCACTATTGCTTGCACTTGTGTGCTTAGATTTTCAGTTGAGTTGGTAAATTGCAAGGCAAGTACCATACCAATAGTTTTTGATGTGACAGTTTACCAATAGGAGTTAGATAGGGCTTGAATTAGGTCTAAAGAACTTAATGGTTTCTTCATTAATTCCAACTAGGTCTTTAATTCCTTAATCATCTATTTATAGACTTCAAGGAACTTTTGTTCATAACTTCCTCCTCTTTCTTTGGCCCCCTTTATCAATAGCTTTTGTGCATCAATTTGGTTCCTATGTCTAGCTAGAGTGTTGTCTTACACAGCCACTTTCTACTTAAGCTCATTGTTTTCAACATATAATGAGTTGCATTTTGTCTTGAGCTCCTATAAATTCATATTTGCAGACTTCCAAGCATTCTTCATTTTCTTTTTCTTGTATCACTTTATTCATCAGCTCATTTACCTTTTATTTATGCTACTCAATCATGCTCTCAGCCTTTACTATCTTTATTTAAAAATTTGTGTATTATTTTCTCTTTTTGCTTGTATTTATCCTTCTCCCTATTAGAATATAGTTTCATCCAAGGTTAACCCCCAAATCTCCAATGCTTTGGCCCTAAGCTCAACTACCTTCAAATTTTGTTGGCTCTAAGTTCGTATCTTTTTTCTTCAACTTTCTTTCTAAGACATGCTTGTTAGATATTGACTTGGTGCTCTCTTGAAAGAGTTCAATTCTATTTTCTACTTAACATCCTTCATGTACTTATACTTAATGCTTGAAGTTCATATTCAATAGATTGCATTTTCCCTTCGATTTTATCAACTTTTTGTGTAAAATGTACAAAATACATGTCCTGCTATATAGGATTAAATCTATTTATCACCCTTTTGGAAGCTAGAAGAGAAAATAGTTTACCTTGTCTTTTTTCTCCTTTTGTCATGCTTCTACTTGGCTTGTTGCATATGTTGATAATATAAGGTTTTGTCTCTATCTCTGTCAAACATGAGGGTAGTTGGGGAGGTTGAGGACAAAAGAAAGGTGGACAAGAGATTAGCATTTTTTGTTGGCTAAGTGATGAAGTGGAAAGAGATTGAGACAAGAAAGCATGTAGGGCTTGGTAAGAACCCATGACTTGTGAGGTTAAAGGGCTCACAATGGTGGAAAAGGCAGATGGTGGGAAAGGTGGGAAGAGATATCCTCTATGAATAAGAAATGTTAGGTAGGCATTTGATACATGGCATATCTTGGAGGAGGCATGAAGGGGTTAGAATTCATCATTTGTGTGTATCCATGTTGAGGAGAAAGTGGATGAGTAGGGTTAAATGTGCATGAAAAGCATCTAGTAGGAAACTATGTTGCTATGTGGACAAAAAAAGGAATTATGAATGATGTAAATGGAAGAGAAGCAAGAAAATAGATGCTTACTATGGGTTTAGCGAAAGTGAATAGAGTTTGTTGTGATGGATCTTTTGGGTAGTGGCTCTCTGTTGTGACCTATTTCACACATCGCCCCATCGCAAATGGGGACCCCCAAGTTTTGGTTCCGCTCTCTGCGCAACGTCTTTTAGAGTCCTGAATTTGAATAACTTTTTGAGAGTCAGACTGGCCAAGGTGAGATTTTGAACCCGTTTGAATGCTTAAGCGTCATGGAAATGCTCAGAAGACCCAGTAGACAAGGAACGCCATTGCTTTCGGTCAACTCTGATACTTCTTATTTTTTAGGGATTCTGCTTTTTTGCTTTTTGCTTTTTTGATTTTTGGCATTTTTAGGCCATTCTGGAATTCCTATTTTTTAGGGATGCTTTTTACTTTTTCTATTTTTGGAAAGTTTCTATTTTTGGATCCTATCAAGCAAGAAATCAACACGCCTCCAGACATCAAAAGAATCAAGGTAAAAATGGCAAAAGTTTGGAAAAATGGCTAAGTCTGAGAGAGGCGCCTATGAGAGAAGAATGGCATGAAGAGCATGAAGTCCGCCCTACCTTTAGCATGCCAAAGGTAGGCACTGGCGAGCCAAGCATGAAGTCCTCCCATGGCATGGAGATCTCCAAGTCCGCCATGGCACAAGCAGAGCCAAGTCCACCCTTGGCAAGAAAGAAGCCAAGTCCGCCCTTGGCATGAAGAGCATGAAGTCCGCCCAAGGGAAAAGGTGGATGGCGCAAAAAGGTCAAAGTCCGCCCAAAGAGGTCAACGGCATGAAGGCTAGCAAGTCCGCCATATGCTAAAATGGCAAGAGGCATGTGAAGTCCGCCCCAAGAAGTTTGGAGAAGGGTGGAAATATGAAGGGGTTCGCTCCAAGATGTTTGGAAAGGGGTGAAATTACAAGGAAAATTCGCTAAGTATTGAATTAAATGGCCAATTACAAGTGAAGTCCGTTGTTGGACAAGGCAAGAATAAAACTCGCCATGGCAAGAAAAGTGTGAAGTCCGCCTTAGACAAATGGAGGATAAAATACGCCATTGGCAAGGAATTATAAGGAATTCGTCCAACTTTGAAAGATAAATTTTTCTAAGGCATGAAAAAGGAGAAATATCCAGAGGAGGAAGAGATTTGGCCGGCATGAGAATCACTCCTCGACACAACGAAATGAAATTCTTTGGCATAAAATGAAGAGTGTTTGGCAGAGCAAGTATGAACTCCGCCCCTCTCAGCTTGGAAAAATTCCTGAGGCACGGATAAAAAATGAGAAAGTGGTAGAGAAATCTCCAAGGTCGCCCAACCCAGAAAGATAGAAAATGAATTGTTTGGCTAAGTAAAAATATCCAGAGGGGTCAAAAGTTCGCTCGGAGAGTTGAAATTTGGCAGACGAATTATTGAGCACATTTTGGCTAGGCAGACAATTGGAAGATAAAATATTTGGCCGCGGACAAACAAACTTAGCCATGTATCAATTTTAAATGGGTTGGAATTTAATATTTTAATATTTTTAATTATTTTCCAATACTTGGGAAATTTTAATTAAAAATTCGAAGCACAAAGATTATTTGGAAGATTAAATTATTCTGCCTTAGGTAAATTTAAATTTGCCATGATTCAAAGATTTAAAATATGTTGGAAAATTAATTTTAAACAATTAATTTAATATCTTTTGATATTTCTCCAACACTTAGGCAATTTTTTAAGAAATTCGAAAATTTCAAACAGAGGTGGCACAGAGATGAAAATTGGAAACTTGCCTCAACGACTGAAAGTGAAATTAGAAACTTGCCAATTTGAGAAGAAAAACGTTTCTAAAATTGGAAGAAAATCAGAGAAAAAAAGAAATTCCTTGAGGAAAATCGCACTTCTCAGCCATAAAATGAGTTTCAGCAACTCATTTCTTCACAATTTCGACTGAGAAGAAGCTATCTCCCTCGAATCTTCAGGGAATCGTTTGTGAAGGAGAAGTTCATGAAAGTAACGTTGCTGTGAGAATCAAGGAAGCAATTTCTTGTTGACAGGCGTGATTTTTAGAAAGAAATAAGTTATTTCTTTGCTGAAAATCATACTTCCCAGCTTTGGCGCACTTCCTCTGGCAGATTTTCAGAATTTTTAAATTTGTTTGCAGCCAGAATACGATCTCTGAGGTTTGGAAATTAATCGACAGTGTGTTTATACCTCGTTTCTATCTTCTACTTTCTTTCCGACATGAGTTTCATTCATAGATAGGCAAATTTGTTCACTTTCAGCTTGCTTTTTGACAAAAATTTTAATTTAATAAGTTGAAAGTGCGATTTTATCCAACTACACCCCAAAGTAAATTAATTTAAAAAAGGTCTTATATTAATGTTAAGTATTTTGTACTTGCAGGTTGACGGTCGATTAAGGAGAGACGTCCAGGCAAGCACAGATGAAATTCGCAAGCAAAGGATTGCAGCCGGAAACTAGAATAAAATCAAAATGGAAAAACATCTCAGACACCAACCTTGGCCACATTGACCTCGAGGAATTCAAGAAAAGAATATACGGGCACAATGGACCTTTGCCAACGCCTGCCGCTAGGAGAATGGTGAGAAATGGAATCTTTCAAGCTGTCAGATTTCTGCCTGCGCTTGAATGTGCTGAATTAATGGTGGAGTGTGCGCTTCATTATAATGCTGAGTTGAGACAAATTGTGGCACCTGACGGGAGAATATTGGCACATCTGGGAGAGTTGGCCATACAAGAGGCCTTTGGCATTCCTACGTATCCTAAGACCATCTATAAGACTAAGGAAGACGCCCAAAGATTGTATGATGAACAGCCTGGCCTTTGTGTCGCCAACATCAACAAGTCATGGCTGGACAAGCCTAGGTCGTCGGTCAAGAAAATGCCCAAGAAGTTGATGCATACAGACTTCAAGGAGGACTATGGAGACATCATTATCTTGCTGAACAGAATAGCAGGCAGTCCTTTGGGGGCACCGTTCGAGCCGTGGATGTACATTTTATTGAGGACATCACCGAGGGCATGAAGATGTTTAACTGGTCACGAATGATAAGCAACAACCTCCACGAGTAGCTTGTCAACTTGGAAAAAACTAAAATGTTTTATATGAGTTCTTATGTCATCTATATGTTAGCTAGGACTTACAAGTACGCAGGCTTGATATGCAAGGGCACGGTCGGCAGTGGATCAAACGAGTTGAAGGCATATGACTGTTATCCACAACTGCAGTTGAAAGAGAAGGCTCACTTCAGGCGAGCTCATGACGCCTTTCTTATGTATATCACCAGGATACTCCAAGGAGGGACGCATCAACGGTTGACTCCTGAGGCCAAAAAGCTAATTGGCAAATATGGATCTTGGTTTATCCAGTATCCCCGATATACTTACATCATAATCTAGGGATTCACCGGGAGCCCATATCGTTTGCTCATATTCCCGACTAACAAGATGGTCTTGTTGGAAGTACTAAGGCAGCTGGAGGAATTTCAAGGCCTCCAAAGGACAAAGCAAAAGGCGGCAGTAACCTTTCCCTTCTTTATAGGGAACATGCTAGAGTCTTGTCCATCATCGCAGGCAACAAATAGTGTCAGGCTCGAGATACAGCATTACCCCTTTGCTACTTATCCATCTAGGAGCCACTTCGACCCACATCATCACATCAAGATGGTGGATGGAAGGAGGTACAAGCATAGGGTTGAACTGGAGGATTTTTGGGCTGATGCTGCAGATGAGTTTGAGGTGAGGCGAAAGATGTGGTCTAGACTAACTGTCAGCTTGATCAGAGCAACGGAACTTTGTCGAGTGTCGGATCAGTTGGAAGAAGATGGACAACAGGTACAGCCGCACCTTGATGAGAGCTTGCCTTTGCCGGTGGTCAGATGGTCAGAACCCGAGCACGCCGATTTGAATACTTTGATGAGACCAGTCATCAAGTATACATAGTGGTGGGTTGATCAATAGATTTAGGAACTTAGGCGAAAAAGGATAACCTTGACTTATGATATGTTGAGTGAGGCGGAATCCTATTCTTCCAATGCAGACACATCCCAGGGCATAGAGATGATAGAGGCCACCACTTCCAAGAAAAGGAAGGAAATAGCTGTAGGCAAGGAGCCAGTTCAGAAGCAGGCTAAGGTAAAGCCTTCACACTTGACCGCATCTAGGAATATTAAAGAGATGTTGGCTACTGTAGATGCTTCACTGGCTGACATTAGGGATCCTTCCCCGATTCCGGAAAATAATATGGAGCCTTAGCCGGATGAAGATGCGCCACCATCTCCCACGGGCATAGAAATATTGGAGTCCGATGATGAAAATGTGGACACCCAAAATGAGGATTTCCAAGAAGGAATGATTTCAGCTCTTAGGGGAATTCTGGACATTCCTGACAAGGAAGATAGGCCGGAAGATGAAGGCATGGAGCAGCCGACGATCTCGGATTGGCTAAGGGAGAGGCTGAAAGTACAAACGCTAGTGGAAGAGCCAGAAGAGGATGACACTACGGACTTCTTGGCTAGACTTACGTAGACTGTAGTCAAGAAGCCAACAAAGAAATTCTCGAGCATACAAAGAGATGAAGCCGGTAACAGAACAGTGCAAATTATAGTGCCTACAGTGGATAGGCCACAGGAGGACATGGCTCCACAAGATTATGCCATCTCAACCATTGACTTGGGTCCAACCACGAAGGGCCAAGAAATTGAAGATCTGGACAATTATGTGTCCACAATCAAGTCAAGGTTGGTGAAAGAAGTGGCCAAGAGGAAAGAGTGCCAATTAGAAATTGAGCGCTTAAAAGAATATATCCAGCATTTGGTCAAGCCACATGATCAGGATAACACGGCAGCTCCTCTTCTCCAAAACTCTTCACAGGAGGCAGCCAAGGAGATGGAAGAAAATAGGGTCACAGTTCAAGAGGCTAAAGAATGGATAGCAATCAAGGGCACAAAAGCTAAGATATTCGTGGAGAAGTTGACCTTAGTTTATGGTCGGGCTACTTCACTGCTTTCTAGACTAGCCACTTTGGCGGAAGTATGGGAGAGCCTTCCAAATGTGCAAGATAGGATAATTCCTTGCCTTAGGATTCTGAAAGGGATTCTGAAGCAAGAATTGATAGACGGAGATATCATTGCAATTGGTGCGGCTTATGACTTCCATACTTGGTATTGGGCACTAACGGCACGAGGTGAGGTCTTAGACAGAGTAAAGGTTGACAGTCTCAAGCTGGAGGAGCAGGTCAAAGAAGTTCAGGCCAAAATTCTCAACATGATTGCCGATATCCTGGATAAGGAGGCCCTACGAGAGAATGACCTACAGTTAGAGGTTTTGAAAGGGAAGGTCCAAGAAGGCATCTTTGCCATCACAAGACCCATTTTGAAGCAGGATTGGGCCAAATTGGCAAACTTCTTAAGCATCCGAGAGTCTTTTGAGAAGACCAAGCCAGAGTGGGAGGATACCTTTGCCAGATGCGCCGAGAGTGTGGACGGACTGGAATTCCGGATCGGAATGCTTCCTCAGGTCACCATGGATGAAGTTGCCTTGATCGTGTCCAGATTCATCGAACACATGACAACGCAGGAGGATCAGGATGTAATTCCTTGAAAATAGCTCCAAGCGCCACATCACCCTGTCAACTCTCAATTCACTGAAGTCATTTTGGGAAACCCTAATTAGGGTTTATTTGTTTTGATCTTGGTCGTTGGCTCATTTTTAATCTGAGCCGTTTATTCAATTTTGTAAACTCTATATAAACTTGTTTACTCTCATTTACAATTTGTGAAGTGAGTTGTATAAGATTGTTGCGACGAAACTATTTCCATTTATAAAAGCTCTTGTGCATGATTTGCTAAGAACCACTTTTATTTTCAAGTAGTGTGCAAGGTTTTAATATTTCTCCTTCAACACTTAGAGTAGAATTAATTTAGTATTTCATTTACACGTTATTAGTGGATGATAGATTTGATAGCAGTGATAGATAAAATCAAGCTCATACTTTTGTTGGATGGATGATTTGCATTCGATGTGTAAAGTTAGTCTGAGCCATTAATTTGTGGATGCTTAACTTCTGTTTGTTTTAAATCAATTCAAACATGAAAATTATTATCACTTCCGTTGAAGATTGCACCCACTTTGTGTAGTTGTCTGAAGGAGGTGAAACAAAGTGCGGTTACCCTATTTTATCTCGTCGTTGCCGTCTCTTGAGTTCTTAGGGGTAGCTTAGACTTCTAAACCCTTGCCTTTTTGCATTTTTTTTGGAAATCTGAAATACACATCAAAAGAGCTTTCAATGACAAAACTGTCTAAGTCCTAAACTTGCAAATAGATCTTAGCATAAGTCCCCTTGTGATTACCAGCAAATCACAACGTCCACTGGCCTTATCCACATGTCATGACCTGACCAAAGAAACATTGGAGTTATTGTATTATCTTTTAGGTATTTACAATCACTTTTCAAGAGAGGATAAACTGTCCCTTGGGCATTTTATTCTGTGTTCAGTGGCATACTCAAAACACACACCAACACTCTCCACTTTAGTTTATTTTTCTTTCTCTGTGAATCATCACCCTTTTTCCATTTTTCTCTGCTTCTCATCCTTTAGGTCATCATCCCCACCTCCTACAATTTGTTGTTCTTTTGTTTGTATAATGTGTATTTGTTGGGATCTTAATACTTGGGAAGTCTAAGTAGATGATTTTCCTCCTTTTTTCCTTGGACATGTCTTTACTTGTTGATGATCTCCCAATAATTACCCTCTTGAAGGTACTTTAGTTATATTTCAAACTAGAGCTATGGCTCCAATGGATTTTATTTACTCTCATTCTACAGTAAGGATTATTCATCCAATTGGTGTTCCCATGGTAAGTATTTGGGTTTAATGCTATTATTCCACTTGGAAAGGATTGTCCTCACTAGTTCCATGTGCTGGAAGTTTTTGAGTAGATCCCTTATAGCTACATGGTGATGCTATGTCTAGTTATGGTTTCCCCAATCATTTTCTTAGATATTTGAAGTTTGATGTTGGACTTTGATGGGCATTCTCAAATAGATTTTTAATCTGCACATCCATTGCACATTTCTTAGGATAGATAGTGTGTTTATTGACTTCTTGTTTGAACTTCCACCAAGAATCAATTTGATGTTCACATCATCGTTGGTTCTTTGGAACCTTTTTCTATTCATTCTTCTTTGCAGGGTCATAGTCAGCTAGCTTCTTATAGAAAGTTTCATATGGCGTTAAAGTCTTAGGAACAAGTGAGAGTTCCCATGCATTCAATATCTTTTGGGGCTCTTTCTTGATGGGATTCTTTATTGCTTCAACCTAAGGCCTTGACTTGTGTGCAAACTTGTCAACCTCTAAACTGCCAATCTTTTGTAACCGTTTGATAAAGAAATTGGTAGGATCAAATTCCATTTGCCATCTATAAATTCCAACTATAAATCCTACAGCTTTGACTCCAAGTACTTTAGAGCTTTACTCTTTTCCACAGTGATGTTGTTGCAGCAGATTGACGCTGAATTTTAGAATGTCCGACCTTTTCTTTTACCAAATAATGTGTTAATTATATCAACCTATGTTGTGAAACCCAACCAAAAAACTCTACTTGAGAAATACTTTAAGATTTTGAAGATTGGTGGGCTAAAACCATGGAGCCTCAACATTACATTGTTCTCACCACAAAATTAGCCACCCCTACATCACCCCTTCAATGTTTTTATACTTTCTTCAAAATGTCTTACAAGGGGTTCCCCAGTTATTATTGTAGTAGTTGTAACTAGAAATTGATCTACAAATACATAGTAAGAACTCAACAATGAGTATGCATTCATGGTTATAATGATAGATTGCAACAACTAAAGTTCAATTTGTTTGGTATCTAACCCTACTTAGCATGCTCAAACAAAGTATATTGTTGATTCATTTCATTCTATTAGACATGGTTGACAACAAAAATGTATTGTTGGAGAAGCTTGCTAACTCATGACAAAATATATTTAAATTGAGAAGTTTTTTGGTGTAGGAAATCAATGTGCATAGCTTCTCTTAGCATCTTATTTATGTATGTATGTATGTATGTCCCCTATTCAAATTATTCAACCAATGGAAGGTTTGTTGGATATTTGTTTTATAGAGATTTTTTGGATCCTTATAGGTGCTTTTTTGGCTTCAAATTTTATACCCATTGTATACTAATACCACTTAGCAGTTTCTTGGAATGATGCAGCTATACATGCTACACATAAATTAGGTTTGAGCACAAGTAGAAAATATCTTATTGTATTCTCAACAGTTGAATTAATATGATAAGTGAGCTATTTTTGTTGGGATTTTTATCAAAAGGATTAAGGTAATTCTCTTATTATATAGCATGTGCCATTATTTCTTTTTGTTGCATTTAAGATTATGTTAGCCTGGCTTCTCTTACATAAGTTTATTGATATTTTTCTCTTTAAAAAGAACAAAATTTTGAAGCAATAAGAAAACATCTTCCATCTAATTTATTCTAAAATGCTTTGTATTCTTATATATTTTTGCAAAGAAATTAATCACAAGAGAAAAAGAAAGAAATGAAGATCTAATAATCTGATAATTATTTCTACTGGTTGACAGAGAATACCATAATTTTTCTTGTACATCAGATAGCTGTAGTTGAATACGCCTCAACTCATTGTGCAAGTCCTACAAAACACAATAAATCATTTGAAAATAAATAAGTCCCTTTCTAATTAAATTGCATGATCTCATAAAAAACAATGACATTTCTTAACGTATTTATATATGAATTAAAAATATCTAGCAAAAAAGGGTAGATGTAATTACAAAACCAAGAAACATTCTTCCTAGAAAGAAGTGTTCTTCGATACATCCTTAAAAATAATTAATGTAATTACCAAACAAATTTTAGAAAATTACTCACAATTTAGACATTAAAGACTAAATGTAAAGTTAAGATGCATGTTAGGAAGTGATTCCTCTAAGCCTCAAACATATGCATACAAGGAAGTGGAATGAAATACTTACAATTCCATGCAAGTCCACATAACCCACCAGACATGCACAATGTTTAAACACATATACATATAGTCGCCCCTCGTATTTCTAATAAATTGGAAGGTATTTCCTTAATTTAGGAAGAGTGATCTGCCAAATGAAGAAGGCAAAAAGCAGTCTTATGTAGTGGTAGCTAAAGAGTGCCTTCAAGGTCATACTCCCTGTGTAGTTATGCCTCTTGGCAAGGTGCATCTAGGAGGTATTGGGAGGAGTAAAGTAGCGGAAAAGATCTATATATTGGAGTTGGGAAAAGTGGAAGAAGAAAAAGAGCATTACATGGAGATGGTGTTGATATATCGATTTTGCAACCTCTAGTCCGATCTTTTGGAACTAAATGAATGGGTAAAATCTACCTGGGACCCCATCCCTATGTTGAGCCCAAAAAAGGATTTGAGCCCTTCCTTGAAGCTCCTACATCCTACAAAGAAACAAAGAGTCATCCCTATGCCTAAGAGTCACTCTAGCAAGAGATAAAGTGTCTCCCCTATTTAGGAGGATACTATTCTCATCATAGATAGCCCTAGAAGTGTTCTTGAAGGAAAGCAAGATGATGGTGTGAGTACTTAAGGCAACATGTCTAAGGAAAAAGAAAAAGAAAAAGTTGTGATGCAGGAAGACATTTTGGTGATGATAAAATTTCTAGGGTTGAGAGACTATGCCCTAGTCCCTCCTCGACTACAAATGAGATTTCTTGCCCTACCTCCTCTTCTATAGAGCACATTGCATCCATTGTGGAGTTGCTGGCCAATAATTCTGGGGAATAGGCAAAGGAAATTGCTATACATCATAAAATGCTTGAATGGTTCTTTTTAGATATCAACAAAGTGAACCTAAAGACCTTGCTGCTTGCTAAGAAGTTTGGGGTGAAGTGTTGATACCTCATGAAGAGGAGAAGCTTAATTATAAGCATTGGGAAGACATCGGAAAAATAAGCAGACTGAAGGCCGAGAACACTATGTTTGAAAAAAGGCTAGCCTCACCAAAGAAAGGCATCCAAGACATCAAGACCAACCTAAGGAGGGTTGTGGATATAGGCAGGACCTCAATGAAAACCAGTGCTATCAGTATTAAACTACTTCAAGAAAAGATGAGATCCAACTCCTCTTCAAAGAAGGCAGGCCCCAGCACCCAAACCAGAGGTCAAATGTGTAAGGTTAGAAGGGCTGTTGAGAAGGAGTCTATTGATTTTGTTGAAAAGCATCTTGATTTTCTTCAGGAAGAATGGAAGGGTGTGGTGTCCCTCAACCAACTGTAATGTCTTGGGTTCTTATTTAGTTTTGTTGCAGACTGTGTGGTTTTTTTCTCCTACTTAGGCCTGTTTCTCTATGGTAGTTTTGCTACTGTCTTGTTAACATTTCATTGGATTTGCTTTGTTTGTTTGTAAAAGAGTTCAGGCCCTTTCAAAATCCTCTTTTACCTTTAATAAAAAAATGAGCTTGCAATCTCATGTAAACAAATGATTTTGCATGATGTTCATGATGCGTGTGTTTTTGTTTTGTGGTGTGCATCTGTAGCCTTCGGCTAATATGGCTTTTTTGTATGTTTTCTTTTTAAGGGTGGACCTGCATTACAAACCCAGGCTATTTTATCTAAAAAAATGGATATATGCATATGTATACGTGTGTCTGTGCGTGTAATATAGAAATGTACATTATTTGCACAAAATGTACAAAATTAAATACATAAGGCAGCTGATAATTGATATTTCAATGTCGTTTGTCAAACATTAAAGATAAATCAAAATGGTTTATACTAGTGAATCTCCACTTGACTCATGATCCATAGATGCATTGTGATCAGCATGTTAGAGTCACAAATAAAGTTGCGAGAGATTGTCAGAGAGGAGATATCTAAATCACATGAGGAAGGTGATTAAAATATCTTAATGAACAAATTCCAAGTATCATAACCTGTGAGTAGAATTCTCTTCCCTCTAGTATATGCAACATAGATGATCAGCCACATTGACCAAAGGGACAAAAAATTTAAAAAATGAAGAGGTTTGCAGAATGAGGACCTAATTCTTTAGACATCGGAAACAATGGACAAACACAAGCTTCTGTGTATTAGGGAAACTGGCTATGAAGACTCAATATGAAGCTGCAATGTTTACCAAACAGTCTGAATGACAAAGGGTCATGGAGATTAACAATTTTTTATTGAAGAAGATTTTTTTCTATATCAAGGAATTTTCTAATGATTAGCAAAACGAGTTTGATAAGATCAAACATTTTCTAACGATTGGCAAAAGGAATTTGATATTGGCCATTTCAAGCGATGGGAAGATATTTGAACTGTGTTCATAGAAGAAACTTGTGATGCTGTATGATGATAGTAAAGTGACGAACAAAACTTATAATTTGAACAGTTGAACTCAATTGAGTTTGGCAGGCAAAAGGAGTTTGATATCGGCTGTTTCAAGTGATAGGGAGATATTTGAAATGTGTTCATAGAAGAAATTTGAGATGATGTATGATGATAGTAAAGTGATGAACAAGACTTATGATTTGAAGAGTTGAACTCAGTTGAGTTTTATAAACATAGCTGGGATATTATAGAAAATGAGTACTTTGAGCAGCAGGATTCCAATGAGGCAGACTCTAATGTGGTCAATGACGATACTATTAGTAATCTTCAAGAGGATTGTGAGAGAAGAGGTAGATATGAAGATGAGATTCAAGTACTTGTGGATAGTTTGATGTTGGAATTAATTTCTACCAACTGCAACCACCTACCTCATTAAATGCAGAGTCCAGAGAATTTGATGGTAAAGAAGAGTCTAGAAAGATGACTATCGGTGCAAGAAGAGTGTAGGAGGATATTGATGATGATCTAGAAAGGCCTGATAAGTTACCAGAATCTTCCTAAGTCCTCTATATCAAGAGGCAGATGTAATCCTTTTGGGTATGCAATGAAAATGGTTTTATGTGCAGCAGCACATTTATATTTTCTGTGTGTTTATTCCTGAATTTATGTGTTTGTGTTTAATTTCTGTGTGTTTTGTCCATGTCCATCCACCCCATCAAAGTGGTATCAGAGCGTATGGTAGAAGATCCTGAAGATGAGAGCAGAGAGATCCGGGAGCTGTCACAAATGAGTTGAAAGGTGATCAGAAGCTGTTAAGAAGATCGCAGAGAGAGTTAGATGCTGCCTGAAGGAATGAGATGAGCCAGAGATCGTTGGAGCTGCTGAGAAAGTCCATAAGGTCATTGGTACTGGCAAAGCTGTTCTAAGCCACCACTAAAGAAAGGACATTCTAAGCCAGCTTCTGTTGGAAGGCTATGGAGTGTAATTGGTAGATGAGCGGCCATCAATCAAAGAAAAGGCCACAGATCTGGAATTAAGTTGCTGCTAAAGAAAATAGGAGCCGCCAGAGATCTTTGAAGGTTTGTAGAAGATGCATTTGAAGCTACAGAAGCAAGATGGTGCCAGTATTGAATGAAAAATTTGGTCAGGTAAAAAAGGTTTCAGGCTTTAAAAAGGTTGAGTAGCAACGAGATCTAGTAGAGATTGTCAGAGGTCAAAAAGCATTTGGAAGTTAGATTGCAGTTTTGAAGGAAATTTGGTGTCACTTGAAAGTTTGTTAACACAGCTGTAGCTAGTATCTATATAAGATCACTGTTATCTAATGTATTTAGACCAATCATGTTTTTAATCATACAATATTAACAAAAAGCCGTAGCTATTAAGAAAATAAAATCTTAATTTTGAGGAAGGGATTGATAGAATTGCAAAGTTGATTGTTACTTTTTCATGAAAACCTTTATGTGTAAAGTAAGTGATCGGTGATCTGGTGATCATAAGTGAAAGGCACATAAGTAATGTCACAGGAAATTAAGGAAGATCACCAAGAGGTGATATATTGTTGAAGATTGCAGCTTGCAGTTTGAAAGATGTTTTGAATAAGAAGAAATTGAAGAAGAGTGAAGGAAAACGAAGAAATTGGTGTAATCGAGGTGAAAGTGTATAAGGTGCGTTCTAATAATTTGTTTCAATGGGTAAAATTGGTAAAAGAGTGTTAAAAGAAAATGAAAATCTAATTTGTGAGAGATTTTTAAGAAAAAGAAAATAGTGAACTTTTGAAAGATTTGTGGCAAGTTGAGGAGAAGAATAAAGAGCTAGAAGAAAAGTTCAAGTTGTTTGATGAGATTAAAAAAATGAATGAAGAATTAGAACAAAGAGTAAAATTGGTTAATGACTTAGAACACAAACTAAAGAGATTAGAAGAAGCAAATAATTTGCAAATGAAGGAAATCACAAAATTAGAAGAAGAGAATGGTTTATACAAAAGGAAATGTCAAAATTAAATAAAGAAAATGAAAGTTTGAAGTCAAAGAAATTGGTATATGATGTTTCTTGTAGTACAAAAGATTTGAGTTCATCATTTGATAAGTGTGTTTTTGCAGAAGTTGCTTGTGATGGAGATAAACATGAAACTGAGAATCTTGTTAGTTGTGATGATAATGCATTTGATTCTATAAATGTTGCTAGTAATGTTGGTTTAAAAATCATGAAAAGAATGGGTTATAAAGGTTAAGGATTAGGAAAACTTGAACAAGGAATGAGAAATCCAATTGAGCCAACAATGAAGCCAAAGTATGAAGGTCTCAGGTATGTCACTGGTAAGGGGAATGATGGTACAAGTTCAAGTAAATTTGTTCAAGAAATGAAGAGTGTTAAGTGTACACATTGCCATAGGAAAGGTCATACCAAGGATAATTGTTGGGACTTACACCCTTGTAGTGTGTGGTTTGAAAAATCATTGTGAAAAGAAATGTTGGAATAATGTATCAAAGAAAGATTCTATGAAAGGGTGTATGAAAATGGATTGTGGATGGACTTATGGATCGAGTTGGCAGAAAATTACAGGTATGATTAAAAACTTTCTTAAGTACAAATGTTCAAGTGTGAAAAAAATGATAGTAGTCTAGCAAGGTTTGAACGTTCAAAAAGGATGATAAATGGTTTGAGTAAAACAAAATCTTTGTCTAGCAAGACAAGAAATTGCCGTAGCAGCTGGATGAAGACATGAGAGAGATGCATTATTGGATTTGAAGATGGTTTGAAGATATAAAGCAAGGAAAAGGATTTGCAAAGTCAGCAGACTTGGTTATGGACATCAGCAAGAGATGAACAAAGACAGCAGTCAATGGCAAATGAAGAGCAAAGGAATTGGAGAATACCACAGCATTTGTAATAAGACAAGAGAATGACATTAGGATTGAGAGTTGTTTAAAGCTATGGAAGAAAATAATTTGAGGAAGTCCGCAAACTTCGTTAGAGACAAAGGAAAATAATTTGCAAATAATAATGTTTCATTGACACAATTAGTGATTGTATATAGGTACCTAACAAGGCTCCAGGCCGGGACCCATCTGTACTAGATCATGGCATGTATATTCAGAGCAATTGGTTTGTGGTAGAAATTAAGGGGGAGAAATGTTGGAATTAATTTCTACCACCTGCAACCACCTACCTCATTAAATGCAGAGTCCAGAGAATTCGATGGTAAAGAAGAGTCTAGAAAGATGACTATCGGTGCAAGAAGAGTCTAGGAGGATATCAATGATGATCTAGAAAGGCCTGATAAGTTACCACAATCTTCCTAAGTCCTCTATATAAAGAGGCAGATGTAATTCTTTTGGGTATGCAATGAAAATGGTTTTATGTGCAGCAGCACATTTATATTTTCTGTGTGTTTATTCCTGAATTTATGTGTGTTTTGTCCATGTCCATCCACCCCATCATTTGACTGGGGATGTTTCTGATGTGAGGTATTTCTCATAACTCCTTTTCTACTCCTGAGGATCTTACCTTTGATGGAATTTGTAACATGATTCATAATACTGTTAGTAATCTTCAAGAAGATTGTGAGAGAAGAGGTAGATATGAAGATGAGATTCAAGTACTTGTGGATAGTTTGACTGGGGATGTTTCTGATGTGAGGCATTTCTCATAACTCCTTTTCTACTCCTGAGGATCTTACCCTTGATGGAATTTGTAACATGATCCACAATCACATTTCCAGTATGATTTCTGAGGTGAATAGTATCCTTTGATTCTTGATCAGAGACAGAGCACAAGAATGGCCAAGTCTTCTGGTTCTGTAGCAGAGGGACCTGACATTGTAGATCTTAAGGGACTTGTTGGAGCTGCTATTGTAGTTCTCTTTTTTGTTTTCCATACTCTTTGCTAGGTTGTTATTTGAGCTATGATGTGAACTTTGGCTTGGTTTCAGATGAGTGTTCATTAAAGCAATATATTTTCTAAACTATGTTTAAGGGGCAAACAGCTCCTATGAGATACATGATGGAATATTCAAATGTATTTCCAATCAAGAAATTTAAAAAGTAAAAATTTAGATAGTTTTGATCTTTCAGATTTGAGAACATCTTTTTCTCTAATGAACACTCATCTAAAACCAAGCCAAAGTTCACATCATAGCTTAAATAAACAACAACCTAACAAAGCGTATGGACAACAAAAAGAGAACTACAGTAGCAGCTCCAACAAGTCCCTTAAGGTCTGCAATGTCAGGTCCCTCTGCTATAGAATTAGAAGACTTGACCATTCTTGTGCTCTGTCTCTGATCAAGAATCAAAGGATACTATTCACCTCAGAAATCATACTGGAATGTGAGTGTGGATCATGTTACAAACTCCATCAAGGTCATGATCCTCAGGAATAGAAAAGGAGTTATGAGAAACACCTCACATCAGAAACATCCCCAGTCAAACTATCCACAAGTACTTGAATTTCATCTTCATATCTACCACTTCTCTCAGAATACTCTTGAAGAAAACTAACAGTATCATCATTAACCACATTAGTGTCTGCCTCATTGGAATCCTGATGCTCAAAGTACTCATTTTCCATAATATCCCAGCTATGTTTATCAAAACTCAACTGAGTTCAACTCTTCAAATTATAAGTCTTGTTCATCAGTTTACTATCATCATACAGCAACTCAAATTTCTTCTATGAACATATTTCAAATATCTTCCCATCACTTGAAACGTCTGATATCAAATTCCTTTTGTCTGTCATACTCAACTGAGTTCAGCTCTTCATATATTTGAGTACATCTTTCAAATTTTAAACTCGCACATTGAAAGCTGTGGAGAATTTGATGGTGTGCAGATAGATTGGATTTTAGTATTTATGTAATGTAGCAAGTGAGACAGAAACTTATTATCTAGTGAGACAGAAACTTATTATCTAGGCTTTCTGAAAGTTGTCATATCATGGGGTTTCATCTTGTTATTTTGCTGCTAAGGATGTTTGTTATTGAAAATCTCAAATCCTAAAACAAAAACTTGTTATGCTCAGATCCTGTTTTCTTTAGTAGCTACTTTTTCAAAGTTCAATTATTTAAAGTATTTTTTTTTCAAAATTTAAAGTTTTTCAATTTACTGCCAATTCATGTGATTTGTTTTGAGTCTTTTTGCCAAATCCAAGTTCAAGCCTAAAATGTGCCAAGCAAATCTGAACCAAGTCCGAGTCTCAATTATATTGCACAAACATCCATCATTGATGATCATGAAAAAAGATTGGTAATGCAAATCACGACAAAGTCAATGAAAAAGGCATTCAAAACAAAAAAGTTAAGTATAAGACAAAGCTATGATTTTTTATATCCAAGTTAGGATACACCCAGTAAACATAAGCAGGTAGAGATAGGAACTACTGTCACATATGCTAAATATATGATTATAAAACGAGTGTGATTGTTATGCAAAATGAGTCAAGAAGAGAAGGAATTCAAGTACATAGACAGAGTACGAAAGACAAAATTGGGCAAAATTCCAAATCAAATACTATTGAAATGCAATTCAAATGGATGACCAAGTGAAGTGCTTCAAGTGTGGGAGATGGGGTCATTTCTATCAAGATTTCCTTGAGAAAGAAGCATAGGAGAGTGCTAAGGAGTTGTGCTGGTGATATTCTCCAAGCAAACATAATGATGATGAGTATCCAAACCACAAGCCACCAACTATATAGAGGACTCAAGATTATCTATGGTTCAAACATGGAGCCAAGCAAAAAAGGCTGATTATCTTGACCTAGCTATGAAGGGGGATTACCTCAAGGAAGCAAAACAAGAAATTTCAAAGGAATGGGCAAATGTCGTCGAGCGAGATATTCTATGTGACGTGATAAATGGACCAAAGAAAAAGAATCAGTGAATGGAGAAGGATATTGATCATAGTAACATTAATTTACACGGCATTGTCACAGAAATGAGGAAACTGATAGTTTAAATGGAAGTCAATTATACATTTAAAAATATGGAAAAGATAAATTTAACCTTAAATCCTGAACCCTAAAAATAAAAACAATAACTTCTTTTTTAAATGTGAAGAAAAAGGAAAAACATGAAAAAACACAGGCTATTCAATAACCTACATTTTTTCAAAAAACCTGGGTTTGACTGGGTCAAAGCAATGCCAGTTTGACTCGGCATGGCCCAAGCACCAAGTGCAGATTAAATGTGGTTAATCCCTTCTTTTGGCTTCTATACTATTGATAACCAAGTCCAAAAGATGATTAAAAATGCTGATCCGCAACATTAGAGTTCTACATACTCTTTTTAAGGGTGATTTATTCTAATAAAGAAAAATATTTGCATTGAATATAAAATGAAAATACAAAACTCCTTTTATACAGTTTTAAGAAGAGGGTTGTTTACAAAGATTCACTGAGGATGCAAAGATGAATTGTTGATAAATATGTTGAAATTGAAAGTGATGGCGAGTTTGAAAAATACTAGTTGCATGCATGTCAAAATCAGCACCATTTTTAGTGGACCAGACAAACAAGACGTCAAGAAATTGTCATACATGTACTACAATCATAAAGCAGCAATAATGGTGAAACTGAAGATGGCAAGCCAATGATGGGTGACATGCAAATGATAATCCAATGGCTGATAATGTGAGCAGTCTTCTCACTGAGACGCTAAGTTATGATAAGGTCCTGGAAATCAGCATGCGTTTGAAGGTCAGCAGTGATGAAAGATAATTCTGGGTAGTTGTTTAGGAGTGAACCTACATCCAGAGAAAATATTGAGGAAGATTGGGCAAGCCGGCCTCGTGCCCACCTTGATTGCAGATATACATGGTGAAGCAGCACTGGGTTGAACTGAGAAGAATTTTATGGGATAGGATGTATCAATTGGAAACTATAAGTACAAGTGCAACTTGGATTTCAAAATGATTGCAAGGAATACAACCAGGCAGTCAAAACGTTCAGTGTTGGTTGGAGGAATGCAGTTGTGACAAGCTAAAATAATTGAAGATAGCTATAAAACAAGATGGACAAAAAATAATCAGAGATTTCCAATAAATGTAGCAGCAAAGATTCAGCCTTGTCAAATTCCAAAGCTTGTGAAATGGTGAAGATAACTAACAAAAAATTTCGTTTAGTTTTGAGTTGGATGATCACTTTGGATCAACTAATGGAGTGTTGATGCCATAAAATTGTATAGAGAGTAAGCTCAACTCAAACAATGGCATTCATTGGCAGAGGTTTAGTAAAAAAAAATTGAAGTCAAGAACTCTTGCTAGGTGCCTCGGAGAAGAGTGACGTGAAGGTTGAATGAGAAATTTAAGGTCACTAGTTGGATATGGACCAATATCATTGGCCAAACCTATCTTACATGATTGGAGATGGTGTTACCATAATGTCTAACAAAATAATGATAGTTCACTGTTCCATGAGGTTTCGGTGAAGGGGGGACAGCAAGGGAAGTGTTTCAAGGATGCGGGGACGGGGGTTCTAAGTTTTGGGGTAGCAGGGGATGGTGGCAGGGGGTGGCAAGGTGCTGAGATACATATAGTACTTGAAAAAATAGTTATAAAAAGATGTATAAGTATAAGAATTATACATCTTGGAGACAACTAGGAGTCCCCTAGATGTCTTGAGGACACCCCAACATCCTCAAAGTCCTAGCGGTGTCTTGGAGACAGTGACACTGGTGGTGGGATGGTGGCGTTGGTGGTGGGCTGGTGGGGGGACGTCCCCCCCCAAGTCCCTAAGTCTTTGAGACGTCCCCGTCTAGGAAACACAGGGTTTTCTTTTTTTGGGGGGGGGAACGCATCCCCGTAGAACATTGTGATAGTTCAAATTGCAAATTTGATGGCACATGAACAATGATGGATCAAGTTTTGAAAAATTTGTTAAAATATTAAGGTTTTCATATTGTATAAAGTCATCTAGTTTATTATTGTAATTAATATAATCAGATGCATTCCTGTAGAATGGTAGTTTGGGAAGTAATGTTGGAAAGGCTTTTCAAAAGCCATATTGTGATACATTGAAAATCAACTCAATAACATAATCATTTGTTTTTACTGTGCAAATATAGATGCTCTTTGATTTTTCCAATAGAATTGAAGCAATGAAATCACAAACAGTTACATCACATGGCATCAGACATATATGGAGAAGAGATAAGGAAACATACACTTTGATGTAAGCACAAAACTTCTAATCTATATGAAGAAGAGAAGAAAAAGAAACAAACGAGAGAAAACACACACAATGAGGCTAAATAAAAGAGTTTGTGTATACATATCAATGTCCTAATAAGGACAAAAGATGCCACTTTTGAAAACATATTAAGGAAAACCCATGAGCATTATAAGAAAGACAGGGTTCAATTTTCACTAGCTAATTAACGAGAACGGAAAACCCATCCTACCTTTGGGCTTTTCTACACAAAATTCAACACCTATAAGATCTTAATAAAAGGGGAAAAAATAAGTGACTGAAATGTGGCAATGCAATGGCCACTGGAATGAGAAATGAAACAACTCAAAAAGATAAGGATTTGAATACTCCTCTAGTGTTTCAGGGACTGGTTAATTAGATCTATATATCTTGTGAACTGCACATTTCAATGAGTTTTCTGCTGTTAGTTTCAATTTTTGGCCAGCTTCAATTTGATGCTCAATCTTTCTACTAATTTGGTAACAGTTTGGTGCTCAGAAAGGAATCCATAAAGTCTTTGATTTTAATCAGATTTGGCAGTAAATGCTGTTATTTTTACTTCCAAATTCAACCAGGTCCCCTAGAAATCCTAGTGTAGCTTTTAAGGGATGCATTGCTAAATGGGGTGGATTTATTGAAATGAAGTGTTATATATGTTGTAGGATGGTACAGTGGCTTATACTGGTCACATGAATAGTTCCTATAGCTGCAGTTCAATGACAAAACACACACCCACAACAATCAATTTAAATCATTGCCCATGGGTTTGGCATGGATTTTGTTGGGTTTTCACTAGACCTTTCACACATTTAAGCACAAAGACTGCAATGACAGAGTTTATGCACGGAATATAGCATGGATAGTGCATGGATATTTGTACCTAATTTAGCATTATGCACATCATTTGCGGTATGACATTTAATTATTGGTAAGGGCTTCTGGAATCACCAAAGGTGAACCATCATGTGTTGGTGAAATAATGATGAACGAGAAGAGCTCTAGGTAAGCAAGCATTAGACGTGGAGTAGCAAGAAAATATATGTTACATGTTTGCTCACAATGGGTCTCATTGTAAATATTGTAAATAGCTCTTTTTGATTTGAATGAACAACCATGTGTCATAAAAATTGTACTAGATGTACATGCAATCATGTTGAGTTAGTGGGATTGACACTTTGGTGCACAAACCCCAAAGAACACCTTTCAAGGACATTCTCCAATGCAAACACCCCCTTTTAGACACATTACATGGATATCCTCCAAAGTGAACATCTTGAACTGAACCCCATGAAAATATATACCAGGTTGGTGCTCTCGCATGTCATGAAATAACCTTGTGCCACATTTTTATTTGTCTGTAATGTGATGAGGGTGTGAGTATTTGAATTTTACACCAACACCACCATACATTTTTCTCAACACTGTCAAATTCAAAAGAAGACATCCCCATAAAGACCATCTAGGAGACTCATACATCGTAGCAAACACCTCACCTATAGTTTCTTTCATAAGGTATTTTGTTATTGAGTAATAAGAATATCCATTGAAAGCATATATGTTGATTTAGATAGTTTTATTCTATGTGTCATGTGCTCAAGTACATTTCTATGTGTTTGTGTATGTGCTTCTAGCTTTCACTGATCACCCAATGAACATGGACCCAAAAATAGAACAGATGCACTAACTATAGGACTGGAACATGCAAGATTTAGGATCTCCATATTCATTTTCCTATAGTTCTGATGTGAGAGAAGGTCCAGAAGCACAAGATTGCAAGTTGTTAGCTGAGTTTGTAACTTCATTACCCTTTGATAATTTTTAAAAACTATATGATACATGGGTCAATGAGTTTGACTTGTAAAACTACACGGTTGAATCCTGATAGCAATATCACAGTTTGACATGCTGTGGAAAATACCTCCTACTTATCTATATGATACATGTATAGTTTAACAAAAAATCATCGACATATATCTAGTTTACCATACAATTGCTTCCTCAAGGATGGCAAGAGATCATTGCAAGTCTAATGAAGTTCATTACATCTTACACACATCAAATGAGATGATAATGATTTCAAAAATTAAGAGACTGGTCTAATTTACACAATTAAGCAAATAATAAGAATAAAAAAGGAAAAAAGTTACCTCAGTTGTTTGGTTGCTGGATAAAATAGGGCCACAAAACAAATAATGAATGTTAGTTTCTTAGTAGTTTAAAAAGTGGGAAGAAAAAGCAAAAGAACTATGAGACTGGCTACATTATTGAAGTTTCAATGAATTAATAATTACCTTGCTCCCAAGAAATCTTCTATATTAACATCATGGTCTAGCTTTTTAAATGTTTTCTTAAGTGCCTGAAATTCAATAGTTTGAACATTATTAGTATCATAAATGAATTTTTAATCCAACATGAAAAAAAAATCGCCATGAAAAGCTACATTGCATGGAACATATATGATAACATAATGGAAAACTCAAAACTATAATAATCATTCATAATAACATGCTTACTAAAGGTTGCACACTAAAAACACTAATCAAGAAAGAATGGTCATTGAGTATCTTACTTCAAGACTTTCTAGCTTCCTGTTCAAATAAAAATATAAATTAGTAATTTGCATCTCTTTCTATTATAGAAAATGATAATTTCAATGTAGACAAATTTCCTAAAAGCCTTATCAAGTTTAAAAACTTGAAAATCAAAATATACCTTTTTGCTCTTTCTTGTGGAGTTAGTTGAGCGAATCTTCCTATAACTTCTTCCATGTTACTGAAATAGCAAAATAGAACTTCTGTACTAAGGGACTGCCCATATTTATTCATTAAGAGAATATATAGTATATACGAATACAAATGAGTTGTAACCCTTGACTAAAAGCATCTGCAGAAAACAGGTGCATAGTAGAATAACAAGATAAAAGAATACACATTTCTTTGAAGACAAATAAAATTATATCCCTTTCCTTTTGTTCAATTTTGATATCATACCTTAATAAAATAATTATAGCACTTTTCACAAAAAACAACGTACAATTTGAGCAATTACTGAAATATTCTGGTTTTGATTGTAAGGCTCAACTATTTCCTGCCTTCTTGTAATTTCTCTGAAGAAATTTCTCTAACTTGTTTACTTATGCCATCTTAGAGACATTTTAATCAATATTATCGTTAAAAGTTCACTTCAATTTCTGTTATAAACTAAGAAACAGAAAACTCATCGTGACTGGTTTGAAAGTATCCTGCATACTGTCAGATTAAATTTGCTAAATGAACTACAAGACACCATTAAACCTATACCAAATTATTATGAATGAGCACTAAGAAAGGTCTAAAAATTGGAGCATTCCTTTTTGTTACTTGTTTCCTCTACTCATTGATTGGCAGGTTTCCCCTAATTGACAATTTTCACAAATATTTTTTTTACTGTTACTGCTCTACAATCTTCAACATCTGATTAAATTCTGTTTAAAATCCATCCCTCTTAACTCCTCAAAAGCAAGTTCTACAAACAATACTCTTTATTCTGGTTCAACTCTGGAATTTCCTGACCCCTCAAACTGTGCTTCGAAGTGATCAAGCCCATCTTGTTATGCTCCAACCGCCTGCAATATTTTGAGTGACACAAATCCAATTGAAAATATTACCAAGTGGAAGCCACCAAGAAACACAGTTCCTTTCTAAATCCTGTAGGCATTTTCTCAACTTTAGAAAGTGGCATAAATTAAACATATTATATTATCTGTTGTTAGAGAATAATTTATATTACAAGAGAGTAATTCTCTCAAAAGCCATTTCTTTTAGGCAGCAAAAGTGACCTGTCTCTTCTTCTTAAAAAAAAGTTGATAACAAAACTGGGCTTGTCCTTGAAACAATATTTTTATAGCCCTTAAAGAAGTATTAGCCCTAGAGGTCATTGATATATGAAATCTTGTCGAAAGTAATGTATATATTTTTTCTTTTGCATATGATAGTTTCCAAAATTTCCAGTTCACTTGCCTCTTAGCAGAAGATAACAGAACTAGCTAATAAGATTATGTAACAAAAGTTCCCTTTGATTGCACCTCTTCAATTGAAATTATTTTATGCCTGGCATGGTAAAACCTCTATTTAAGCTATGCTATATATTTCAACAAATATGTTATGCAAGCACATTAATTATTTTAGACCCAAAACAACTGACCATACAATGCATGAGACCAATCACTTTGCATCAATTCTCCTACAGTACTCCTAAATGAAGTTGGCAATATCATAGCGCAACACTGCAATGTGTTGAAAACAACTCACCTCTCTAATTATAAATTTAATCATCTAAAACCAATCACACCCTATTTTCTACCTCCTATTGCATTTCCATGTGTAGGAAGCATCAAAAGGAGAAGGCAGCCACCAAAAGACAAATGCTTTGAATTGCACCATTGTGCAGAGCAAACAATTGGATCCAACCAATTATTAACATCCTTTCATGTGCTGAAAAAAGAGCAAGGAAGATGTGGCACCCCAAAAATTTGGGAACCTATGGAAGGAATGGTGTCAATGTGTCAGGTGTATAACAATATTGGTATCTGGACACTAATATCAGAGATAATGTTTATTAGAAACAAAACGATGATTAATTTATACAAGCAACAAAAACTTACTTTTACTTTTATAGAGGTCCTTAAAAAGAAACTTCAAATTCTAAAACAAGCTGCGAAAATCTTGGGACACCAACAATTTGTTTTTTTTTTTCCCCAATAAATAGAAACATAATAACCCATCTATGAACCTGTTGGTAAACAGATTTGTTGATGCACTATTTCACTGAAAACAGCCTAACTCATGCAATGGACAGTGACAAAACAAAATTTACAACAATTGGAGAGATCACCATCAGATTAGCAATCTTCCTCTACATGTAAGAGGGCCAGCTAAATTTAGGTTTTTTAGGGGTATGTTTTTTACCAAAAAGTAGGAAAAGCACACTAACTAAAGTTGAAATAAAAGAAAAGAAACCCTAGGTATGGCCAACATGGGGCCAATAACCCAGTTTTTCCCAAAAAATAATGAATAGATTTAAGAAAAACTGAAACAAAGGTTTGAATGAAGAAATGGTACTACTTAACATAAGAAAATAGGCTTCCTAGATAAACAGATTTGAAAACACTCAATATTACATCTATTGTTGCATTAAACTTGTTTCATCCACCACATGACAAGAAGAATCTCAAAGAAACGCTGCAAACTTAACATAAAAAAAAATCCACAACACAAAGAAACAATATGCAATCTCACAGCTCAACAATATTGTTCTTTACTAGAAACCAAATAAGAAGAGCTCAAAGTCTCTTTCTTCTCCTATACAAATGTCTGAGAATGAAAAGTCTCCAGAAAAGAAATCCCCCCTTTCTTTACAATCCAACCTTGAATATGTTAGCATTTATCATATGATTATTACATCATTATCATCAACATGGTAGTTAGGTAGGTAGTCGATGTAGTTAGTCGGTTATGTGGTTGCTTAACAACTTTTGCTTTGTATTTATTTGTTGTTGTTGTGTATGGTAAAAAAATGCACTCACCTCTCTAATCATGATATCAGAGTGCTGTTCTCTTCTGTACCTGTGTATATTTGTTAACTCAATGAGTTAAAGCATTTTCCAATCCCTATGCCTATGTATACTTGTTAACTCAATGAGTTAAAAGCATTTTTCAATCCATGTGCCTATATATGGTAGTGTCTGATCATTACCAAGATTTTGAAGAAGTATGCTATCCATGCTGGGCGAGAGGATTAACGTTTGACTGCTGAGCATAATAAAACATGTTGCCTGGTGTTACAATCTACAAAGGAGGTGTCTGAAAAAGATTGGCACGAAGATATGAAAATGGCAATAAGACCTTGAAGCATAAAGTGCAAAGGTCATTGGGCATTCAAGGTGGTTGGATCGCTGAATTATTTGCTGAAAGAATCACGTCCATGACACACACAAACTGCAGATGTTTGGAGAGGGCGCCAGTGAAATGGTAGTGATCACTCATTTTGTGTTGCTGTTTTTTCTGCGTATGGAGAGGAATCTGATCAGGACTGCCAAATAAGATGTGTTGAAATATGAGAAAAGTCCAAGACGTTAAGGCGTGATATTGTGCAGTCTACCACCAAGAAAAAAAGCTATTGGATGCATACAGGTTTCTAGAATCAAGATAAGGTTGTTGGTAGCAATGATAAGTACAAGACATGACTTGTGGCTAAGGGCTATGCGCAAAAGGAAGGTATTGACAATGATGAAACTTTTGCACCCACAACAAAATCAAGACTATTCGCATGATCTTTGCAATGGAAACACAATTCGACCGGAAAGTTCATTAGATGGATGTCAAGAGTGCCTTTCTTAATGGAGATCTCAAGGAAGAAGTCTACATGACTCAACCAAAGGGATATGTTGCACTTAGCCACCAACACAAACCTTACAGACTTGTCAAATCCCTCTATGGTCTTAAACAGGGTCCTCGAGCCTAGTCCATCAAGATTGATGAACATCTCTTTAATCATGGATTCATTAGGAATCCTTATGATCCCAATCTCTACCTCAAAGAGCAAAGGGGGAGATTGTAATTTTGATTGTATATGTCGACAATCTAGTGATCACAAGGAGTTCTCAATGGTTGATTGATGCTACAAAGAATGATCTCAAACGATCATTCGACATGAAAAATCTTGAGCTCTTGCATTATTGTCTTAGACTTGAAGTGTGGCAAAAGAAGAATCATATATATGTCTCTCAGATGAATATGCCAAGGCATTGCTCGAGAAATTCAAAATGGAAGATCACAAACCTATGTCAACACCCATGGAGACAAGTTTGCAACTTTCTAGCCATAATCCATCACATCAGGTGAATGCTACTTTATCGTCAATTGATTGGGAGACTCATCTACCTAACTTATACTAAGCCATATATCAGCTATGTTGTCAATTATCTTTCTAGGTTTATGCAAGAAGCTAAGGTTGCTCATTGGAAAGTAGCAAAGCATGTTTTGAGATACATCTATGTTACAATGGCATATGGAATACAAGAAAAATGCAGATTTTATTTGTGTAGATACACGGATGTAGACTATGCAAGTTCAATGGCTGGTAGGAAGTCTACTTCAAGCTTCAATTTCTATTTGGGATCTGGTCCAATATCTTAGGGGAGAAAAAAAAAACCACTATTGCTTTCTCTTCCACAAAAGCAAAATATCGCACCATAGGTGTTGTTTGTGAGGCGATATGGTTATATCACATTTCAACATATATGGGTGAACATCCTAAGACATGTCCTACCACATTGTTTTGTGACATTTAGAGTGTTGAAATTTATTCACAATCCTATTTTTCATAAGCAAACCAAGTGTATTGAGGTTTGGTGTCATCATATCCATGAGCATGTTCAACAACAAAATATCCAACTCCTATTTTGTTTGACTCAAGAGCAATGTGCTGAAATATTCACCAAATCTCTTGCAACTGTGAAGTTTGAAGCTTTTCAAACTTTCGTGACTTGTTCTCTTGGGAATATGACGTAATAAGGGGGGAATTGTTAGCATTTATCATATGTTTATTACATCATTCTCATTGACATGGTAGTTAGATAGTTGGTCAATTATGTGGTTGCTTAACCACTTTAGCTTTTTATTTATTTGTTGTTGTTGTGCATAATAAAATATTGTATTTGCCTCTCTTATAAAAAAATTATATAGGCTTCTCCATCTACAATTGGTTCTTTGAATCATCATTTTAGTTTATAACTTAATGACATTTTCAAAGGTCATTAATTTTTCAATTTTAAGTTTAAAACAAAAATTCACTTATTAAGTCATTAAAATGACAATTTTATAATACCCTTGAAAAAGTAAAGCAAGAAAATATGAACAAGATCCTGTTATTTGACAACATCAGACTTAGGTAACTATGATTTGTCAAATGCCAATTTTCTCTTAAAATCTATGAATTGCTTGATTGTAAGCAAAATTAACTTTGAGCTTGAGATGGTGGTGTTGAAAAAGCATAGCTTCCAAGTTGTCAAAGCATTATCCATCTCTTTCAATCACTCAAGAAATGTTAAAACATTTTTGCAACAACCAATCAAGGTGGATGATATTGACCCCAACTTCTACAAGGTATTGGCATTAACAATCATTTTACTGAATAGCTCCATTTGAGATCATGTCCTTACAAATAAGAACCTAGATTACCCACTATTTTGCAATTTCCTTGAGTTCGATCTATCCTGTAGAAAAGGATTAACCCTATCTTTCTCACCAAGTAGTGCTTTGGCAACAACATCATAGGAGTAGTTACTGAATCATCCTCCCAAATGTCAAAATTTGAAGAAAGAATACTTGAGATAATACCACCCTCTCCAATGTCCATATCAATGTTATCCTTCGGTGAGTTGGCCTTTAGAAATTTGCTCAATGGATGGCACACTGACCCTAATAATTTTTTCTTCCTTAATGCCAAAGTTTAGAAATGGAGGTATCAAAATATAACTCTTTGATCTTGCATCAGATTTTACATCAAACATGCCAATTTTGTAACCAATGCTACTAAGGATGTGAAAGAACATGCATGTGAAGATTCACATCCTTTAATTTTATACTATCGCACCCACCTAATTCAGCTTCATGGATTTTAGAAACTCTATTTTCCAATTCTGCCTTGGCTCGAGATTTGCACTGCTACAAAATTCCATGGTATTGTCTTGCACTGACATATACTAGTTCATCTTTAATAACATCTAATGGCAAACGCATGTGAATCTTCTACACTAGTTTTTTCAACCAGTTTATTTGATGTGTCAACAGATACAAGGTTATAGAAACATGAAAAAAGCTGATGTTACACTACGTCGAGAATTTTTCAGGTTAGCAAACTTTGAAAAAATGTTGCTTTGAAGAAAAGAACCGTTTTCTGAGGCACCTCTTCAAACAACTCGCAGGCCTTGTCTATGCTTTCATGACTCACATATATGTTTACCGAGGTATTGCGTTGTCACTACAACATATAACAAGCTCTTTTATCCTAAATGCTTTGATGGATGTCCATAGTCAGATCCAAAGCTCCAATTCCTACACAAGCACCTATCATTTCAATCGAGACAAAACACCTCTTCATGCGTCGGCAAAATGAAGGGTTTTAAAACCTTTGAAAAGAGCAACGAACAACATTTTGGCATTTTTGAGGTTCCACGAACCATGAAAACATTGACGAAGAAAATATTTTAGTCTTTCGACCAGTAACAAAAATATTTAACAATTATTTTGGCATTTTTGAAACCAATGACAAAATAATTTCAATCAAAAATCCATATTCACAGGAATAGCGGTGGGAAAAGAAAAAAGGATTTGAACAGACCTCCTTTCTCCGAGACAAATTGTGGGCTTTCCTGTGGGGGAGAACATGATGAGCGCTATGTCGACGTCGCACAAAATTGACAGCTCTCTCGCCTTCTTTAGAATGCCATTCCTCCGCTTAGAATAGGTCACCTGTCTGTTATTGGAGTTCTCCAACCTCTTGATGGTCAGCTTCACCCTCCCCATCATAAAGATACCCGTCTATTATCTGTTCATTTCTCAACATTCACTTAAAGAGCTGCCTTCCAAAGGCATAACTTAAGGCCAGCTGAGTCTCAGTCTGATGTTTGTTACACGGTAACATGCCCTGCAAATTAATACTATAATGGGGTCTTCAAAGGATTTTCAGAATGAAATGTCGGAAGTGGTGGAAGCAACAATATCGGACTGGAGGAATTCAATACAATAGAGCAAAGGAATCAACGCCTCTGTCGTTGCAGTCGCAGTCGTACTGAAACCTCCCTCCTCATCATTAATGAGAGGAGGGAAGGAAAACTATTAGCACAGGTGGGAAAAGTTGGGCATTATGGGTGATGTGTATGCATGGAGGAGGCTCAGGAGGTTATAAGAATACGTTGGCTATAAAAGTGGAACAAGCGTAGCATGAGCAGTGGGATGAAGTGTTGGGAATATCACATCTGCCTCCACTTTTTTGGAGAACAAAGATTGGGTAGATTTGGCTATTTCCTCAATTTGGACTCCCGTCTGTTGCCTGCGACTTATTGCAGATTGTGTTTTAGATCTTCTCATCCTCTTCCTCGTGTCACAAAAACTGACATTTTATACCGTGCCAAAGTCTCTCGGAAGAATAGGTATATTGGTTTTTTTCACATTACCTAGTAACTTCGTCGCTCCCACAAAAAATCTCCCCTGGATTCAAAATCCAAACTTGTTTTTTTTTGGATCTTTTTTCAGTCAAAGCTGCACCAACATTACTTCCGAGTACGAATCATGACGCATTATTAATTATTGCATAAGTTTCACGTATTGTTGGCGCCCTTTCTAATGTTATTTTCAGTATAAGGGGTTATTATCTAACTCTATAGAATTCAAGTGGGCAAGGTGATCATAAGATGAGGTGGGACTTATTGTTTTAAGTAGTTAAAATTGTGGGTTCAATTCTTGATTTATCTACGATGTGGATAAAGGTTTGTTGCATATTGTTCAAGAGATTTAGTGGGCTCGTTTTATAAAGAACTAAGCTTTAGATCACTAGACTAAACTCCCTATTCCTTTTGATAAAAACAAATAATCATGAGATGGGATAGTATTTATGAATTATTTAATAATGAATTTGATAAAAAAAATATGTAATTGAATTAAGATAAATCTAGTTGTAATGAATGTCTAAGTGAATGTTTTATGGTCATGAGAGATGGATTTATGTAAATAAACAAATAAATTCAACTAAAAAATTATGTAGTTGAATAAGATAAATGCAGTTGCAATGAATGTTAAGTGAATGATTTATGGTAATGAAAGATAGATTTGTGTAAATCAATATTCATGAAATATGAGTCGATGAATTTGATTCAAAAACTATGCACTTGAATCCTAATAAACATCATACATCATCTAGATACAATAAGTGTGAAGTGGGTCATTTATATTAATGAAAGATACATATAACACACTATTAATGAAATACGAGTCAATGAGTTTGACTCAAAAACTTAAATCTTGAAATTTGATACACTACAAAATATACCTCTTACTTGTTATGGTAGATTATTATCTAGTGTCGTCCTCTTACTACTTATGTGTGGAGAAAGATCATTCTTTACAAATAAAAACATCTCATCCAAATGCCATGTTTTTAATGGTGAATCTTAGAGATTATCAAATAGAGACATTTGTTGGCTAAGGATGTATTAACACCTTGTATGTTTAATTTTAGTTTTTTTAATTGTTTATTTTGAGTATAATTATGTAATAAATGGATGAGTTGTTTTTTGGAAAAAGATATTAAACAAAATATTACTATATGATAGCTTCATGTATTACAGATCTCACAAAGCTCAACTCCCTTCCTTCAAGACCATAAACTTGGGGATTTTCCATACCTCATCCTTTAAATGAAAGGAGACTTTAATGTTTCCCAATGCAATGCGATTAGACTTAAGGGACAATATAGGAATCTTTAATGTCTTCTAGATTAAACAAACAATCTCTTATAGGAAGCATTCTCCAATAAAATATGAGTCTTTATATGTTTTTAAATCTTGATAGTGGATCATGAAGTATGATTCAAAATGTTGATGTAAATTTTTTTTACATGGTTGCCTCCAATAGTATTCTTGATTTCATTAATGTAGACTATGAAAATATTATATCTCTTATAGTCTTAAATGGATTTCAACCCCTACCAACCATTTGGTTGTCCTCCTTGAATTAATTAATGTGCATACATGTTTATGTGGCTTTGACTTGTGTTTGGGGTTTGTATCAAAACTTGAGTCACCACTAGATCATTTTAGACATCCATCAAAAGAAAAGAAAACATCAAGTCCTATCACATGTATTGAGAACATCATATTGGTATATGTATCTCTAATACTCTATGAGTTTACAATAACCTCCTCTAACTATATCAACACTTGACATCCAACCCCATGGTATATTTTATATGCTCATTGTTAACTTAATCACAAGACTTGACCAAGGCATAAAGGGGGAGTTAATATATTTCCAAACCCTAGCATAGCAAATTCCAAGTTTCTTTTTAACTTCTTCTCTTTTCCTTACATTAGATAGGTATGAGAGAACATTTATGACATGTATTGAATTTTAAAGGTCTAAAGGTCAAGGATTGGGCACTATATTTTTTTAGGGTCAAGGCTACACTTAGGAGGCTCAAGGTTGCACCTATAACATTTATCTAGATCTTCACTTAATTCCAAATTTTATAATGCATATTTATCCTAGTTATATGTTCAATATCTCATCTTAGATTCTAGGTTTCAATCCTCTTTCAATGTCAAAAAAAAGTCCATTTTTATATTAAGGTAAAAATATTTAGTCATTTCATTTTTATTTTAGTTCCAAATCCAAGTGCATTTATGGACTCAAATTATTTATCTAGTTTTTCTATTTAACACTTTTAAATATTGTATTGTTTTAATTGATTAATTAGTCTAGATATTTAAAATAGGTGTGTTATTTCTCCTTTTCAAGATAAAAAAATTTAGGGAGACTATTCCATGCCACAATTAAAGATACTAGGAGAACTAATAAGTTGTTAACAACTTTGATTTTTTTTTTAATTAATGTTAAACATTTTTAAAAATGAGTTTATATTTTCCATCTCTCTAAGCTTCATATCTAAGGAATATTTTATGGTTGAGGTTGAAAACATAGTTTCCCTCAAGCACGTCAAACCACCTAGATGTAACTTTCCTAAAGAAAAATGGACTATTTTGAAGAAGTTAATTTCTAATAAGAATAATGTCATGATCATGAAAGAAAATAAAGGGGGTGTAATTATAGTCATGAAAACAATTGGTTATGATTTGAATATGATTAAACATCTAACAGATAAAGGTATAAAATAATTGAAAATGACTACTCCCCCTTCTTCACTAGATGATGGTATTAAATAAACTCATCCCTCGTGAAGATGTCACCCTAAGGATATATGAGGTGATTAAAATTTATAAAGGTGGGATTTTGTTAAGAACAAGCATGGATACAATTGGCTCAAGCCTAATGTATAATTTAGCTTCTTTCCTTACTGAGATAATAAATTTTCCAATGGGGAGAAAATTTTGATTTATAAATGAATAAACACATTCCATTGATGTCATTAAGTATGAGATGTCACATGGATGAGGAAATTTTGAATAGCTTTGATGTAATGTCCTTGTTCACTAAGGAAATTTTTAATGGCACGACTAAATTTATTAATAAGTTCAAGGACAAGGAGACAAATGATATTGCCCACCAAACCTAGTATTTTGTTCAAAAAATTCTAGCTGGGATAAATGCAACTTAGGAAAATGCACTCATATAGGGTCATAGAGAGCTTTCTCCTTGGAGACTAAAAACTCTCAAGCTTAGTGTGTGAAAACAATTAGGGACACATAGAAAAATGAAGGAGGTCATGTTTAAGTATAACCTTTGCATGGATAGATTTAGTGAAGCGAAAAAAAGAAAAATCTCTTTGTGAGGCTTTGGATAACATGAAGGTGGACCCAATGCATGAACCAAGCCTTGTTCACCCTTTCTTGAAAATAAAATTAGGGGGAACCTGAACCAAAAAAATAACCTATTAAGGTGGCATTTTTAAGCCATTGAAAAACACTATCAAATTCCAAAATGACAAGAATCACATCTAGATGTGTTTCATAAGATATATCTTGTGAAAGACGTTGGGAATGTGCTTCTTTGGTCACTTTGGTAGTGGATGCATCTTTATGTGCCATCAAACCTTCAACGCTAATAAAAACAACTAGATATATGAAACTTGAGGCAATTTAAAAGGAAATAAAATTTTACAAGAGTGGAAAGTGAAAAGGCCCTACAATAAATATAGAAAAATATATAATCCCTCACTTAGAAAATTATTATGACATCAGAAGGGATGAAAATGAACAAAAGAAAATCCTATACCTAAAATAAGTTCTTTTATTATCTTATATTATTTTTTACACGATTAGTTAATAATTAATTATTTTATTAATTATATCAAGTTAAAAGGGACAATTCATTTGACTTGGTGAATTAATTGGATAATTATTATTAATTATTTTAAAATAGAAATTCCATTCAAAACAACTTAAAAACATCAAAAAAGTTATATATTTGATAGAAATAGATATATTTTTTGTTCTTTCAAGAACACACAAAAGTAATTTAGACATTATTTTTATCTTCAAGTAATCAACAAAGCAACTCACACAAATAAATGATCATATTTAAATAAGTATTTGAAACATTCAACTTGTCTACTTTAATCCTAACGACCAAATTTGACCTCATCATACGTGTGTCCTAGGATATGGCTTGATTTATTGAAGAGATCTTTGGAGAATTATGAGAGGATACACCTATTCATCTATCCACAATTCTTGAAAAAGTTGCACTCCCATAAAATATTGAATGATTAAAAACTCATTTGGAAGCATAATAATATACAACTCTTCTTGAAACCTTCTAGCAAGAGAACACTTTCTTGGAAGCCTTGCTATGTGTAAATCAACAATGATTGAAAACTCTTGAACACAAAACAATCCTCATCTTTAACCAAACACTCAACACGTCACCTTCATCTACCTTCCTAGAGCTCTTTGAAATATTTTGAGAGATTCTTTACCACCTACAATCTACTTGTTTCTTCCTCATCAAGAAAGAAACTAGTCAAAACACCACCAATAGATCAATTCCTGCCATGTCCATAATAATTAGTAGACATTTTCATGGACTCAATGTGAATTGGTATGTGTGTTGTATTTTAATGCATAAATGATCTAATCGTTTAATCACCCAAGGTCATTTTTGTGTTTGTAGGGTCAACCCTATGGTTGCAAACTGAACCCTTTGCTTTTTGAAATTTAATATTTAAAATTTGGTTGATTGCCCCCTTCATTATTTTCCTTGAGTTGACTAAGTACACATGTCGTAAAATTATATGTTGTGTTCTAGTACTTAAATACACTTAATCACATTCATTTCACATCTCTTATCTCTCAAACATCCTCTTTCATCCTAGAGCATCACAATCAATTGCAAAATATTTGGACTTGGTGCATTAAAATGGGTAACAAATCTACATAAATCATTATGGGGATTTTTCCAAATGTTTTGATATTTTATACATATTTCTATGGGTTTTAGAGATCACATTTCCTTATAACATAATGAAAAATATTCCAAGGTATTGCTAAATGCTACCAGTCATTAGATATTAGGGAAGAGTAGAGAATGTCACATCAAGTGATCTTATGCTACATTTTTTTTTTTTAGTTTATTGATGAGATATTGGACATCATTTATGATTGTTTGATTATCTAGTATTTACATGTGTATGATTGGTAGATTTGATCGTTAATCTTGATGCATCAAAATGAAATGGAAATAGTTATCATGTTGAGATTATGAGTCTAATTCTTGTATGTGCTTCAACTAGGGTTTTTAAGGACTAACCTACTAATGTGTGAATGAGTATAGGAATAGGAGCGAGTAATTGTCAAAGGAAAGAACATGGTTGAGGTAGGGGTATCCTAGCCACTTGATAGATGAATAGAAGGATGGGATCTCAAGGCATTCACACACTCACATAATCACATTCTCTAACATTGTATGATTGCATTGTCTTAATATTGATTACGTTTTATTAATTTGTAAAAGCTAAATTACTTGGAAAAATAAATGTATTTCATATGATTTTATGTTAATTTATTTCTTTAAAAATTAAATGAGTTAATTAGTGAAAAAATAAAATAATGCCTTGAAGTGTTTGTTTTAAAATTTGAAATTAATTGATTTATTTTGTAATAAATTACAAATTATATTTAATTCATATAAATTAATAATTATATAATAAAAGTATTATTACACCAAAGTTGTTCCTCTATGAAGTGAATGAATTGATTTTGAAAATCAACAATTGAAAATTGTAGAGAAGGATGCAAGACCATTGAAATGATCTCAATTGTCAAATTTTCTAAAATATTGAAAAATATAATATATAATTTTAAAAAACTACATTCTTATCTATTCTTAGCTTTACATTAAGAAAAGATGGGATAATAATTGTTTTCTTTCTTTTAAACTTAGATTTTTAGATAAATCTAAGTATTTCAACAAGAAAAGATAGGATAAGAATTATTTTTTTCTTTTAAACTTAGATTTTTATTTTCAAGTTGCTAGGTATTTTGTGCAGGGTCAAGTATTCTTTGTGTTAGGAAGAATTTTGGGGAAGTATAAGCTTCATGGTTGAGTAGAGAAACACTTGAACCATGTTTCTATCTCTTGACTTAGGAATTAATGTGAAGGTCGATGGTGGTCGGAGATTGTATTGTATATTCCTCACATTATTCTTGTATTTTTATTGGTATTGTACTTCCAGATCGTATATTTACTTGACTTCATGGCATAAGAGCAAGATTTATATTTTTAAATAATATATATTATGTGATTTTACCTAGAAAACGCTCTGCACATATGAGGATGTGTTATAGTATTTATTTATCTAGTGAGGTTGTATCATTTTTATTTCATATTGATGAAATAATGAGTTATTATTATTTTCATGAGATTGTTTTGGGTCACGATCCTTACAAAGAAGATGGGGACTAACCAAGTGAGTAGTAGAGTACAAATGTAAATTGTGTAGAGTTGAACTTGGACGTAGAGGACAAATTCATGAATGCAAAACTTACCTAGACCTACAAACTCAATTCCACACAAAACACAAATTTAGCATAGATTCCAAAGGTCATAACCTTACAACAATTATTTCAATTTGAAGACAATTTAGAAGAAGAACAATATAAGATTCAAAACCTTCATCGAAGACACACATTCTTCAATCAACAAATTATATACATCTATTTTCTATTAATTTTCATCATTTAGTTATTAAAAAACAAAATAATTCACCACAATCAAATAATTAATCTTAAGTTGATTTGTGCCTATGTGTATGCATTTGGTTTGTTTGTTTTCCTTTCCAAATCTATTATCATATTTCTTGATAGGGCTGGTAGGAGTGAATGTTAAGGAAGTGAAACTTGAACAGGATAATATGGTTCATATAGTATTATTTCAAAATCTAACGATCTGTTTTGGTCTAGAACGATTACAGTCTTCACGTTCTCTTTTTTTTTCTTCCTCTTTAAATCTAATTATTATATCTGTGGCTAGCCGTTGTGATATATGTTGATGCCTAAAAATTATCCTGCTGAACTTCCGGATCTCCTGTTATCTGTCATCATGAAAATCCCTAAACTATCTCCCCACCATAAGCGGTGATCCCACTAAATAAACAACTGGACAGACAGGTAAACTTATATCGGCAGAAACTTCGTCGCTACAATTATGGGTTCTGCGCTTATACTGAAAATCATTATGTCCGACTGTTTCTCACAATACCACCCAATGTTAATACTACATTGTTCACAATATGCAGTAACATTTTCTTCATCCTACTGCGTAGGTAAAATTTAGAGTCTAACGTTTTGAAGTCTCACTGCTATATCTCTCATCTTGGAATACGTGATATGTGCTAACACTGTAAGACTGATCTCTCGAAAGGAAGCAATTCTGGTTAACATTTTCGAAGCAAACGTAGTAGGAAACTCTTGTTTTCTTATTTCGAGGGTAGATTAAAATGCTGTGTCTGCTAGATCCATCGTCAGATAAAAACATGCGATATATATTCGTATCTTGTATTGATCTTAACAATGGAAGCAGCTTTTGTTTTTCTAGTTTTTCTGGATCATACTGCATACGTAATAGGTAGATCTGTTATACTGATCTCTACAAAGGAAGAAAATCCTTTTTTAAAAGTTTTGAGAGTAAATTGTTCAGTGTGTGGATGTCTGTTGTCATAAGTTGTGTATGTGATTTAGAATCGGGCGTTTGAGGTCTCACTACTAAACCCATCACCAGGGAATAGCTTGAAGCATCTGATCGGGGTCTCTGATTTAAGTGTCATTACTGATGACATTGGCTCAACAAACATATACAGAACTGGGTCTGGATTTTGAATTGTATACTATTTTTTCAGCCTATTACTCCTTGAGCAAAGCATGAAAGCAAGCCATATGCATCTAATTCAATATTATGGGCTTATACATGAATCAATTGTCACTTTGATACAGAAAACCATATCGAACAAGGATATGAGAAAAATAAATGGTAGTACATACCTCCTTTCTCCGAGACAAAGTGTGGGTTTTCCAGTGGGGGAGAACATGATGAGCGCGATGTCGATGTCGCACAAAATTGACAGCTCTCTCGCCTTCTTTAAAATTCCATTCCTCCGCTTAGAATATGTCACCTGCCTATTATTGGTGTTCTCCAACCTCTTGATGGTCAGCTTGACTCTTCCCATCCTGAATTTCTATATCTAGATAATACTTATCTTCTTAATTCTCTACATCGACGATGGCTATAATAATCTCTCTCTCTCGACCGCTGCACATTCAGACATGCTCATAATAACATTTTCCAGAAAAAAGACCTGATGCTTGCAACAGTGAAGACGATTAATCGCCCAGAAAATGATTTGGGAATGGGCTTTTGAGAAAGAGACAAGATAGACAAGGAAATGGGATTTACAAGACGAGTGGAGGAGCTGAGATATCGGAGTGAGCTGCGTTATTCTCTGCACAAGACAGTAGAGGAATCGACATGGTGATGGATATAGAACCATTATGCAGAAGGAATCGACCCAATGATGATGATGATGGTTATACTAAAAGTGAGGTGGAAAGAATCTATTTCGACAGAGCAGAAGTATAAGATGGGCATAAGCTGTGATGATGGATATAGTGCCATTATGCATGGGATGTTGAGTTGGAATAGTTTGAAATACGTCGGCTAAAATGGCGGAAGAAGCGTAGGGAAAGCATTGGAGTAAGTAATGGATGATATTCAACATGGCATCTGCCTCCACTTTCATTGGAGGACAAAGATTTGGAAGGATTTGGCCATTAACTCAATTTGGTTTGCCTTCTGTTCGCTGCAACTTATTGCAAACGGAGTTTTAGATTTCCCATCGCACTTTGTCGTTGCGAAATGAAACCGCGAAATCTCTATTCGATTGGTATTCAATGCTCTGAGAGAAAGAATATATTTTGGTTTTTCCGAGGATGGGTTTCGCCTCGAATCGCTACGGAATGAAGTCTTGTTCAATATTTTAGTGGAGAGGAGAAGTGAGTGCCGACATTCGTTCATTTCCTGCTTGCCAGCACTGCAATTTTAACTATCATTATTAGCTGTTACTTACCAGCGCTTGTCAGGACTGTAATTTAGTGCCACTTCAATAGAAATTCTGACGACTGGATCATTTTTTATTTCTTACCACAGTCAACTCACTCCAATTTCTTGAACCTCCTTTAATAATATCTACCTATTCCCTAAAGAGGCTCAAATAAATAGTGGAATAAATCTACACTTTATATTGTTCCGTTATTAGAGCCTTCGATTACAAAATAATCTTTTTCACTTAAGTTAATGTAGAAGTCTCGCAGTTCTTTAAGTTTATATCAACCATTAATTTTATTTTAAATTATTGAATAATTTTAATTAAAGCTGAAATTGAATGATTTCAATTAATTAAAAAATCATTGAGATTGATTTTGTTTTGAATCTTACATATACACTTCTTTTTATTTTTATTAAAATATTATTAAAATACAAATTTGAATCTTTATTTATTTTTGATGAATACATATCTTTATTATTAAGTATAAAATAATATTACACATATTTGCAAAAAGTAGTGGGTGAAAAAAGTCACACCCTTCATTTCCAAATGAGGTTTAAGCCTTGAGCAAGATAGCATAAAATATAAACAAAACTACTAGGCCGCTAGAATAGGAGGGGGATCCTAGTCATCTGGTTTATCCCATACATCAGTGGGTTATGGGGTAACCACAAGAGGGACACATCTATAATTATTATCAATATTTTTTTCCATCTTTCTTCTTCCCTAGGCTTAGGTTCTCTCTATCCTACCCTTACCATCCCCTCTCCTTGTCAAGCCTCTTTTCTTATCCTCCTCCTCCCACTACCCTACCCTTGGCCCTTATTTCTTGTTGATCTCTTTATGCTCTAGGTGGGATCATCCCTACTTAACCAACACACTCTAAGTATTGACCGCTTAGGTGGTTGGTGTGGGTCCCTCCTAACCTGTCACACTTCCTATTCTCCATTCTGTTGGCCATTAATTCAATGCAAGTTTTATTTTCTTGAATTGTTTCTCTCGCACTTATAAACTTCATACGCAATAAATTCGACCAGTCTTTGTTTGACAACACACTTTCGACTCGTGCCAAAATGGTAGCTTTGGAACAAGGTATGGACGTCCATCAAAGCATAATGGAAGTGTTATTTTTGTCAGATATCAGAGTTGGAAATGCTCTAGTAGACATGTAAGAAAATGTGGAAGCATAGAAAAGGCACATGAACTGTTTGGGAGGATTCTTGAAATAAATGTGGTCTCATTGAATGCCATGATTGTCGAATGTGCACAAAATGTGTCTCTTACAAAGGAACTAGAAACTTTCAACTAAATGCGATTAGCAGGTGTAAAGCCAAACTTTTTAATATTTTCCAAAAACCTCACAACCTTTGTGGAAATGGGAGATTTGGAATGAAGTATGGATACCCATCATATGATAAACAATGGAGGAATTTTTTGACATGTTGTAGCTACAACTACCTTGGTAGATATATATGTAAAATGTGGAAGCATAAACAAGACACGTGATTTGTTTGATAGAATGCCTCTCAGAATTGTTTACAGAATGCTACGAATGTAGGATATGCCAAATGTGGAAGCATAGACAAGGCACTTGAATTGTTTGACAAAAATACTCAAAGCACACATTAAGAGAATTTATGGAATTTTATTATAAGCATACATGCTTCTATGCAAATAAGACAAAAAAATAGTTTTTTTGGAAAGAATCTAGATCTCTGCACTTTAAGAGATGGTTTTGTTCTTGACACTTTATTTAAATGGTTTCTTTGTTAGAATTTATTAAATCTCATCCCACTTTTAGGTTTCTTTTTTACTCATTCCAATGTTATTCAATTATAAAATTTGTTAGTTTCATTGGAAACATTCAGCCTCTTATTTCATGTTGAATGAAGAGTATTTCAAGTTGCAATTGAATTTAGTATTTTATTTTCCATTTTTTTGGGTTCTCTCTACTCCCAACACCCTTTCTCTTTGTCCTCCATCTTAGATGTTAGTAAATCATCTATGAATTTCTCTTATCCTTCTTCTACCATTTTCTCTCTTCATCTTCCCGATGGTTGAAGTTAAACTAATGAAACCACAATGATAAACAAGTATTGCTTATTGATGCACTATAAAAGACTAGCTTTTGAAATTTAGCTTTCTTACTACTTGTGTCAATAGAGTAGTTGTAAGATGAATCCATAATCAATCTTGAAATTAAACCTGAAATTTTATCCTTAATGGCCTAGGCCCTTAGGCCCTTAGTTTTAAACCATGCTTTGATATCATATAGGATAATCCAATGGACTTGGAAAAAGATATATTATTTATTTAATTGAACTTCTTAAGGTTTTTCACATATTATATAAAGGAATGCAGTCTTACAACATTAATAAATCCCTATGAAAAGTTATCCAAAAATTCTCTTGGATCAACATACTTGGATTTTTGGGTTTGATAATAATATTGAGCTTAGGAATTCATGTCTAGGTCTAAAAATGTCCTTATTTTATCTTAACATGGGGTGACATTTGAGAGATGCTTCTTATGGCAAGATTTAATTTGGGTTGAACCATCAAATTTTAATAGAATCAATATTTCCAACATGTGGCCAAATCCAATTGTATGCTCTCACATTCATGAAATCCCAATCATACTTAACTGTACTTTAATTATGCTTATGGATGTGAAAGCATTTTATACAACCTACTTTCATAAGGTGTCTAGGTCTAAAAATTTAATGGTCTTAGATGTGTAGGCTTAGTGGATGTAAGAGTCCTATAAAAAATTACAAACACATGACACCCACCCAACTGTTAGGTTTCTTAACTCTCAAAATCTTAGGCACAAACATTTTATCAATCCTAATTTATTTGGGATCTTGGTTTTTTAACTTAAAAGGTTTATCTCTAGAGTTCCATGGACCTAAGTCGCCTACTAACTTTGACTAGTTTGTGCACTCAAGTTTGAACTTACTAAAAGTTATGTTTCAACCCTCATCTATCTATGAAAACATGTGTGAAGATTCACTCTAGTAGATTGATGAATATAGATTCAAATGGGGCATCAATGGTTAGAAAATCCATTAGTACTTTCCACAAATGTAGGAACTTTATAAATTCTAACATGTTTAGGCTCTTAATTCCAAAATTAGTATGACATCATGAACAGTAGTATACCATGGACATATTCATTAGATTAAATCTTTAACTTATTAGAGCACTCAATTTCAATCTTGACATGCAATTATAATTAAAATTTTCTATAAAGTGGTTATTTATAAATTTTATTTTACTCAAGATCTTAGGTTTGGATTTGATACTTCTTTATTTCTATATCCTATTGGATTTGAGGCTCCTTGTAATTTTAATTTAACATTATGTCAATTATATTATTTTACAAGGGGAACATTCATAGTTCCACTTAGAGGATAAGCATCATTACATAATTAACTTTGGCCAATCAATGACTTAGATTTCACTTGATAGAGTAATGAATAGGGTTTTGTCTTGACTTAGGACTCTTGCCAAGGCTTCTTTCCTCTTGGGGACATGTGTCCATTAGATATTTACTCTAAGATAGATCCATAATCAAGAATTTTCTTGAGGAATGGATGGTTAGGATTTATTAAGACTTGGAAAGAAAAATAGGCTTCAATATTACAAAGAAAGCTAGTCTCAAAGGATAGTTTTGTTAAAAAAATTGCATGAAGGGAGTCTAAGACTTATTATAATTAATTTAATTAACAACCTCCCATACTTAAATTATTTAGACTTTAGATCATTGAATCTTGTAAAGAGCCATAGGATAGTGCTTTTAATCTAGGCTATTAGAATTTACCTCAAAGAGTTTTGTTAATACTTCCTTTGATGATTTATCCATGGGATTTACATAATTATCTCTTAATAAATTTTGACCTATGTAGGCCTACACTTTATTGGTACCTTAGGAGTGGCCTTGAACACCCACAAAGAAGGTTTTTGAATAGTGAATGTATCTAATATAACCTTGTACTTGATAATACATTAAGGCACATTATATATTTTATATTTTTTTCCTTACAAGTCTTACTCACAAACCATATTTCTATTGTCACCTTCCTAGGAAATGATTCATTTAACTGATTGATCTAACATATTTTAATTGTTAAAATTAATTTGATAGAATTCATCATATTATTGTTTTTGATATGGACTTACTCTAGCTATTGTTTTCCTTATGAAATTTAAACAAATAATCATGTGATTATATTAACTTTTGAAACTCAACATATTCTACATAAAATGTATATCTACACCTACTTAGAAAGATAACATCCATCCTAATAATTCAAGATTATGTTATTATATTTCCTTATTAATAACCTACAAATCTAGCTAGAAACATGTGTCTTGCATACACACCCCTTTTTCCCCAAAAAAAGATGAGTCCCTTTATCTATTTTTAATTTTATTGATCAAATATTCTCCTAGCTTTAAGTATTCTACTTTTACTTGATTCTACATGAGTTGATTTGATTTTAAGATCTAAATACTTCAACTCATTATAATTTTTCCAATATGAGGTATTAGTATGTGGTATCAAGATGTGATTTGGGTTCTTAGATCCACCTCTTGTTTTCATTTTACTACTTAGTTTCTAGGTTACTATCTTTAGATTTCTTGATTTGAGTGTTTAAGGAGACATTTTATGCTACATATGTTACTATCATTCATACATTAAAAAAGTCTTTAAGTGTTCACAATGAGATTAACCCCTTAAAACTCTCATGAAACCATAAAAGTTTAAAATAGTCAATTAATTTCTTATGTGTTATCATTGCGCCATCACAAAGAACAACAATAGGACAAAAGGATACACTCTCAAGGAATCATTAAAGCCATAAAAATTTAAAATATTCATGGTTATTAAGGCTACTATGATGGTCATGTGCCTAGATAGTCTTATTAAGGTTATCATAATCAACAACAATAACAATTAGATTCTATGTAAGGTTTCATTAGGTACTAAATTAGTAAGGTTTCCACCTTGTTCTTGGGTATAAATTAAAATTAAACCATGAAAACTAAGAGTACTATCTCATCAAGGGTAAGAGTGTCATAAATGTTAGTATCAAGACTAAGATCATTTCATGTAGAACTCTATAATTTCTATCTTATATGATAATAATCATCAATTGGCTAGTATTGTATCACATAAGAGTATTTTCATAATGATTTAATGTCATTTAAAAAGTCCATATCACATATATAGAAGAAATAGTCCCAAAATACATCTATGATCGCTAAGATAACATTATCATTAAATTAAAATATTATCATATGAATAATATATACCATTATCATTGTTTGATTTTATTTTATATATATATATATATATATATATATATATATATATATATTATATACACATTATCACAAATTCACCATTGATCACTCAACAAAATGAAAATTAATTTACATACTACAAAAGATTGAAGCAAATTTAATTTCATTATATCCAAGATTTCACTTTACATAGAATCAAAATAATACCATGTCTATTCTCCATATGATCTCCCCATTGATGCAGATTAAGCTTTCCATTTCATTTGCACGATCATCTTCCACTATGTATACCAATCTGCATTCTTCTCTTTTTCAGGTTGCTCTCTAGTTCATCTTCATGCGTTGCCATTCACACATTTTCTCGTCCACATTCATGCCACACCATCCGTCTTTTCTTTATTTTCTTCCTCTTTTACTTCCCAACATACTGTGCGCCTCTCTGCACATTCTTCCAGCATTCATTTTGGCATATAAATGATTCTATCCCAACCTACGTAGCCTTTCCTAGATTCTTCCCTCGCGCCTTCTACTTACTCAACACTCTATGACCATTCCAAGGTCGACCTTACAATCAGCTTTATATTGCTGCTCCATTCCTCATAATAATATTCACGGTTGTTGTACCTTAGAGCATAGACTTGTAGTTCATTTTCTCATTGATTGCTATAAAATCACTTTCAAGAATATTAAAAAAATAAATTGGATTGTTAGTAAATATCATAGTAGTATTATGGATAGTCCTATCTTTATAAGGAAGTTCTTTAGTTACATGGTATCATTGAAATTTATGAGGAAATCATGATAAAGTTTTAAATACTTATAAATAAGGAGGACAATGATATGAATGGTGACAATTATAGTATTAGAAAGATAATTAAGAGATTCCATTAAATAACTCTTAATGCATTAGTCTTATGTAAACTAGACAATGCATTATCCCAAGGCTATTGTATAGCCATAATCATAATAGACATAGTTACTCACATGGTCACGACAATCATGATTGTCCTTGATCTTAGGAACATTATTATTGTATGTTGTGTTATATAGATCTTCTCAAGTCAAAAACATCATGGTAACCAATAATATTAAATAAATGTACAAATTATTATAGAACTATTATGGTATCTTACCTTATTAACGGGAAATTTCCATCATCAAAACCAATACTAATTATGACACTTGAGACTTTGCTACCATCAAGATCTAACATTGACCTCTAGATATATTGATATTCATCATCACTTCAATGACTATCATAGATGAGAGAAGTATTATCATGATGAATTCCATACACCTGGTCATATGTAGGCCAATAATCTCTCCATTAATAATCACATGTCATTGAAGCATTGCCATCAAGGTCTCAATATTTTATTCATAAAGACTATCATAAAGACGTGGCAATCTATTTAACTAAAAAATATTGTCAAACATAAAGTAGATTGTCATCAAGGAAGACAATAGTCATTGTAGCATAACACTTTTGTATACTTATTACTTTGTATAGGATATTTTTAGGGGATTTTAGTGGTGAACCCCTATAATTTTCTATATTTGAGCCTAAGGCTACACAAATTTCTCTTTCTTCACACCTATAATAGATAATGAAAAGGTAAACAAAATTCTTATATTTTGTGTTTGTATTAAGTGTGCTTATTCTAATAATTGAAATTACTTCTTTTAATATACTTATTGCTATTATTTGAATATATTTTAAAAAAAAATTATACTTGCATTTGAGTAGCCTTTGTCTATGTGTTTAGAATTCATTGTTATTATATAAGAAGTTCTTGAACAGTTTGGGCATGCCAAAGACCATGTTTCATTTCCTCTTATTGTTTCTTATGTGTCTTGCTTATTCTTGTTGACTATTAAATCACAAGATTTAATCTATGTGCCATTGAATCTTACCTTAATCTTCATGTATTACCTATATAGGATAGGATTTACTTTTATGTGTTAGTCTCTTCTCCATTTCCTTAATAAGAAATTATTGAGATATCATTATAAATCTTATATGGATTTGTCCTTTTAATCTTGGAGGTCACCTATGTTATGAATCTATACACTTGCAAAGAGTTCACATTTTTACATTTCACACATTGCATACGTATAAGGAAAATTTAGCTGATGCAACAATGAATATAACTTAGAATGATGAATACAAAATTTAATAACATGTGAAATAAAAATTAAAAAATTAGATGAAAAATCTTAATTTATTTATAAAAGAACAAGGATAAACCCTAGGCAGTCCAAGACAATTCAAGCTCACCAAAAATGTGAGAAAATAAAAATTTGATAAATGTCCCAGTGTGTGTATAAAATAATAATGCAAGAATTTACCCAAGAATATGAATATGAGATTGGTATTGGTTACTAACTATGATAATATAAATAGGTGATTTAAACCAGGAAGTTAAAGATACTCATCTCTAGTTTTGATGTTGATGCAAATATGACAAGTGCAAAATAATTTGTCATGATATGAAACTTTGATATATACTAGATAGCTATTGCCTAGTTAAAATTTGACTATTTTAAAATTGCTAGGTCAATTTAATGCATTGAAAATGGTTTCAATCAAGATTTCCCAAAAATCCTAATTTGTATTATGTACAAAAACTAACATTGGCTTCTCGACATATTGATATGCATCATCACTTCAATGACTACTATAAATGAGAGAAGTATTATACTCCATGCATCTAGTCATCCATGGGCTAATAATCTCTCCATTAATAATCCCATACTATTTGAAGGATTTTCATCAAGGTCTCAATATTTTATTCATAAAGACTATCATAGAGATGTGAATCTATTTAAATATAAAATATTGTCAAACATATAAAGTAGGTTGTCATCAAAGAATGTGATAGTCATTGCAACATAACACTTTTGCATACTTATTACTTCACTTAATTGTGTAATCATAAAAAAATATCTTGAAAGGATTGCTACACTATGGCCATTTAAGAATAATCACACCAATCTCATGATAGTGTAAAAAATATCTATATGCCGTAAAAAATAAATCATCAAGCCATGAGCACTATCATGTCCCACTTTGACAATTAATTTAGGGTAATAATCATGTCTTAACCACCAAAGGACTATTAATACAATTACTATAATCAAAGCATCATGGAAGAAATAACGCATTAGAGGACTTTCACAATCAAAGAGGGTTTTCCTATCTTTAAACCCTTATTGCCTATATGAGAAGACAATCTTCAACATTCAAAGGGACTTCAAAAATCACACTAGATTAAAGGTTAATCACATAATTTGTAATAAAAATCCCAGGTAAACCATTATGATGATAATGGTTGTCCAAATATTGCCAAATAGAAAAAGGGGCTGCCACTAAGGTAGAAGAGAGTTATTATATCAATTTTATTATGAAAGATAACCAACGTTCAAAGATTGTCCACTCATTATATCTTACCATAATAGGTAGATGGGTGATTATGTGCAAGGTTATCGATTTTGATTTTCTTCCAATTAATTAGGAAGATAGTTATAAACCCTTTAGACAATATCATGAATGGTTAGATTCTCATAATTGGTGAGTCAATCAATTACATGCCCATGTCATATGTACTTCATTGTCCCTTAAATTGATTTGTGATGTTTCATTCCATCAATTAATCCAAAAATAATAATTGTACAAGTTAAATATGATATGAAAAAATAAATCTAGAATCTGAATATGTAGGTTAAAATATATGTAACTACGTTTTTCATACACCCTAGATTCCGAAGCTCTTATTTGGTGCAAGCTGGAAGGATGGTGGCAAAACATGTAGAGTCTGGGAGGAATTATGTCAAACACATCACATGCTTTGTCTATACTTCCACATTTTGCATACATATCAACTAGGGTAGTTGCAACGACACCATCTAGCGAAATTCCTCCATTGTTTATCCTATGATGAATGTCCATAGTCCATTCCAAAGCTCCCATTTCCATACATTCTATGAGTTTCATCGCAAAGATTATAGAGTTTGGATTTACACCTACCAATTGTATTTAGTTGAAAGTTTCTAGTTACTTTATAAGAGACACATTCTATGCATATCTAAAAATCATGACATTCAATGAGACCACATTTCTTTTAGGCATCCTACCAAATAGTTCATGTTCCTTGTCTATGCTTCCACATTTTTATACATGTCTACCAGAGAATTTCCAACTCCGATATCTAACAAAAATAATGCTTCCATTATGCTTTGATGGACGTCCACGCCCTATTCCAAAGTTCCATTTTGGCATGGGCCAAAGTATGCTATCAAATGGAGACTGGCAGGACTTGTTGTATATGTAGATCGTAAAGACATGAGAACAAATTCAAAAAATTTAAACTTGGGTGAGATTAACGGCCAACGGAATGGAGAACAAGAAGTGAGATGGGTTAGGAGGGACCCACATCAACCACCTAAATGATCAATGCTTAGAGTGTGCTAATTAAGCCTAACTGATAGACTACGTCACTATTACGTCTTATATAATAACATATGTATGCACATGTATATGTAAATTTATATAGATCCTTACGTATATGTAATTTATATACACATAAGTATACATATACATATCTATATGTATTATATGCATTTATTTATTTGATATTATATGTTTATATGTACATTTATTATATTATACGTAGATTTTATCTATATATTTATATATGCACATTGTGCTATATATTCGTCTGCGGGTTAAAACAGCGAGGAAAAATTGCAAAAGGGGTAGAAATAGGACAACTGTGGTGATTTCCTGAAAATTGATGTAAGTGAGGAAATAGAGGAGGATGTTGACCTACTAACCCAATCTACGATCATATGCCGCGTCATTGGTCCACGTAACAGATTTTAAATTGGTCGGAAAGCAATTGGAAACCACTAACATGTAATCAGGTTTTTATCGAACGAACGGATTCTTCATTGTAGTCTTCGTATCCGAAGAAGATGAGGATGGAGTACTGGTTGGCGGGCTTTGGAAAATTGGCGAGCAGCTGATCTACATTCAGAAATGAATACCGAATTTCAATCCTAGGAATTTCGAACCATAAGAGGGACCAAAATGGATTAGAATGTATAATCCACCTTTGGAATTTTGGTCAAAAGAGTGCCTGAAAAAAATCAGAAGATCATTAGGCACCCTAATAGATATCGATATACCACTGCTTGAAGACAATTCGTATCTGTATGCTAGGTTACAGATTGCGACAATCCAAAGAATCCCCTCTGATATTAAACTAAAGACACCACTTGGGAATAAACACGTGTGCTGAAAAGAAGAAAGGAAGCAGCTCTTGTTTTTCTAGTTTATCTGGATCATACTGCATACGTCATAGCTAGATCTGTGACATGGGCTACCATGTCAACATTGTTATATTGATCTCTGCAAAGGAAGAAAAACCATTTTTTAAAGTTTTAAGAGTAAGTTGTTCAGTGTGTGGATGCCTGTTATCATGTTAAGTTGTGTATGTAATTTAGAATAGGCAGTCTGAGGTCTCACCACTAAACCCATCACTAGGGAATAGCTTGAAGCATCTGATCGGGGTCTCTGATTTAAGTGTCACTACTGATGACATTGGCTCAACAAATGATCGGGGTCTCTGATTTAAGTGTCACTACTAACGACATTGGCTCAACAAACATATACAGAACTGGGTCTGGATTTTGAATTGTATACTATATTTTCAGCCCATTACGTACTCATTGAGCAAAGCATGAAAGCAAGCCATATTTATCTAATTCAAGCTTATTATATTGGGCATATACATGAATCGAATGCCACTTTGATACAGAAAACCATATAGGAAAAAGAAATGGTGTACATACCTCCTTTCTCCGAGACAAAGTGTGGGCTTTCCAGTGGGGGAGAACATGATGAGCGCTATGTCGACGTCGCACAAAATTGACAGCTCTCTCGCCTTCTTTATAATTCCATTCCTCCGCTTAGCATATGTGACCTGCCTATTATTGGTATTCTCCAACCTCTTGATGGTCAGCTTGACTCTTCCCATCCTGAATGTCTATATCTAGATAATACTTATCTTAAAAAAGGCCTGATGCTTGCAACTTTTGAGAAAGAGACAAGGAAGGGGGATTTACAAAGAGGGATGGATGAGCTGAGATATTGGAGTGAGGACATGGACCGCACAGTTGCCTATCAGAAGGAATGATCGATTCAAACATAGACACCCCTTTTTCCGCAGCTATTCTCCCTCTCATACCAGGTGAATAAAAAACACAGATGCATGCATCTTTTGAAAATTTTAGTCCATTTTTTCTTAATACTTGTTTAGCGATCTGTGTGCAGTCCTAGGGAATGGAACAAGGCAAAGGGCATCAACTCTTTCGGCTAGAGGGTTTTGAAAATCGCAGGTTCGTTTCCTGGACATTACGACATTATCGCTGATGCGGAAGGATCCCTCAACTTACAGCAATGATTTTACAGCGTAAGAATCCCGTTCGCTATGCCGATTACTCCCTGGCTTTCCAGACACTTGGAATAATCTGCTCTACGCTGCTCTCCTAATATCTTTCATTCATTCCGTTAACCCTTACGTTCCAATTGCTCTGACAAAAGTGTAATGTAATCTCTCAAGATTTACTGTAATCTTAGCTGTTACTTAATGCAGGGGCATGGATGCCTGCCCCATCCATGCGGCATGCCCATCCCTGCTACGGCCTGCCAGGCCTATCTAGTCAATCCCTGCTGCTGCCACTGCCGTGCCAACTAAAAATCAACCCCGCATGTAATGGGTTTACTAAAACCACCGACTGTCATTTCATTGAATCAAATGCCGGTTATTAAAACCAATTATTCTCCTTTATCTTTACTCAAGACAACAATAAATGAGTTTGGAAGCCAATGAATGATACCTAATAGCGACATTGTAAAATTAATTGAATATATTCTTGCTCTGAATTTAATTTTTAGAGAGTAGGGCGTTGTTTATCATAATATTTGAACAAAATATTTTGATTCTGTAGTGTATTTATTTCTCTAAAATTATTGTTACTTAGATTTAATTTTTTAATTAGGGTGTAAAGTGGTTGGCTATGTCAAATTGATATTAGTTTAATTTTTTTAAATATTGATAATTGCTATGTTTTATTCAAAAAAAAATTAAAATTTTATAGCCTCAAAATCAGAACATGTGAAACTTTATTATTTTTTTCAAAATTATGAATCTCAAGTCAATCTTACCTAAGATCTTGGAAAACAAGAAATTATATTCTTGGAATGTAGTGGGGATAATTTTATTTTTTGAGATTATGGGTAACTAGAAGAACAAGAGAAGTGCATATGTGTCTATCATCCAATGGGAACTATACTATTTTAGCTCCAAATAGGCATCCCCTTGACATTCAACTTTTTGATGTAGGTTTTGACACAATAAGAAGTTTGAATGACAAAGATTTTCGTACTTGGAAGGTAGATTTCCTTTAGAGTATTCATTGATTTCTTTCACAATGTTTACCATAATCTTCCACTTAGAGTGTTTTGGATGGTATTCTCAAGGGGATATGCATAATATGAGGAGTCATTCACATGAAAAGAAATCTTACTTAGTGTAATCTTATCACTATTAGCTAACATAAAACTTTTGTTTCACTTTTGAGCATGCTCATGGTTTTCATTTTAGTTTCTTGTACTTCCCACAAGCTATTTTAACATTAATTTTGGTTAAAAAGTGATAAAAATTTGCAATGCATTAATATGTCCTTCAAATTAGAATATTGTTGGGTGAAATACAAAAGGTCATTTATGAAAGTTTACTAATTTTTAAAATAATTCAATTCTTGTTTTTACAACAAAGAATATGTTAAGATATGGAAGTTTCATCATAGGGAAGTCAAAAAATCATTTAGAATTTATGCCTTATATCATCAAAAACTTAGAACTAACTCTAGTTTATCATCAATATAAAAAAATAACAAAAAGGATAGGAGAGAAGGAATGGGTCAAGGAGAATGAAATAATAATTTAACCTTGAATTCAATCCTCCTGCACACTATGAATAAAATAATTTAATCTGAAAGGAATCCCCATTGTACCTACTACCCACAATCCAAACTTAAGAAAGTGTGATCTTCAAAAGAACTAAAAATCATGTGCATAATTTTCAAATTCAATGTGCACAAATGTGTTCATGCGACCATACAAAATCCCAACCATCAACAAAACATTACTGGTGTAAAAATGTTGAATCCACCAAATATTTAGTGAATTAAATGCATAGAACTTTGGAAAGAAAAAAATAAAATTTTGAAAATTCATAACATGAAATACCCAAAAAAGAGAGTAAGAATTGGTATATTGTATTCAAAGTTGAGATTCCATTAGTTTTTATAGCCCTTTACAATAAGTTACAAGTGATCATACTCATCACTTGTATCAACCCTTGTAGATTTCCCCTTCATTGAACTTCACCTCTTTTAATAGGTTGGTTCATTTTGGTAAGGGTTTCATTTTTAGTTTTTGATCTTTGGCATCCTTTTCTTGGAGTTTATCCTCTTTTATAATTAATATCTTTTCTCTTGACTAGTTTTTCCCCCTCTTGGTCATGATTTCATTAATCTAGGTCTCAATAGTAATAGGGGTCCTTTTTGGTTTTTTGGTACTAGTAGTATTGCTTGAAGATCTTAGGCTCATGTTATCCATTCTTTGTTCTTCTTGGAAATAACTATCATTAGACTTAGAATTAACACTATCCTTATCCTTAGAGTTTTATTTTTAGATTCCCTAGGTTCATAAGGTTGTCCTCTTCCCCACTAGAAAGCACTACATTAATCTCATCTAACTTGGAATTCTCTTTCATCAAACTCTAGCTAATCTCTAATTCCTTTTTGGGTTTTGATGACATTCCAACGCAGGATGATGTTCAACACTATTATGGATAATAAATATAGTTTACTATACTTTCAACTTATATTGTATATTTACAAAAAAATCTCATTGGCCTAATTCTAAGAAATATATTGACATATGTTCATGAAAAATGGTACGATCATGTGTAAAGTTACAGTCGATCCCTCAAAATTAATCCATTTATCATTTTATGCATTCACCTAATTTTCTTATTTATCACACTTATTCATACACCTACTTCTATATGGCTATTAGCCACTTAAATTTAATCATTTAGGTTTGAGAAGAGTTTGTGTTTCTTGTTACACCATTTTTCAATTTATAATTCAATATTATGTATTTTAATATGTAGGGAAAGCAATTTTTATTTCACAATGGGTAATGGTCAGTTACAATTAAGATATTATGAAGAAGAGGAAAAATGATAAAGAAGAAGATAAATACCTTTGGTAGAAAGGATGATAATAGATATTATTATATAAATCAAACATATAAAAGTCACAACATAACATTTATAGACCATTGTCTAAGTAACAATATAAAACCTATTTAAAAACACTTTGATAGAAAAATGAAGCATCAACACTAATAATAATAATAATAGAACCAAAGAAAAATAAATGAAGGACAAGGAACAAGTGTCAAAGGAATTACACCTCAAAACATAGAATGTAACTACTTAATTGACAAGTTTGAACCTTATGATCAAGAGTTCCACATGTAACTCTCAAGTAGGCAAACATGAGGTATTACAAAATAACTATACCGTCTATTATTTTTATCATTCATTGAGATCAAACACTTAAATTAAAGTTATTAAGAGTTACTATGATAAGAAAATATGAATTGCCTTACCCATTTCCCTTTAATTGAAAGGATTAAATAAATATCAAATGCCTTTGAGAAAATAATACACATTGGAAGAATGCTTGATATGATGAATCAATTAGTTACAATTCCTAATTGTTAAATTTTGTAGATTTTCTAAGTGGATAAATATTGGAAGAATGCAAGATCCCCACCTTAGTATGCACGTGAATAATATAAATCATGCATTTTAATGTAAAATATATAATAATTAAAATTTATAGATAAATATAATATATGTAGTGAGGATAATTCCTCACAATATACTTGTGAACTACAAATTGAGAAACATCTCTAAACATTCACACACAAGTAGAAACTATGAAATTTCTTTATTGGTATTAAATTGCATAATCGTAAGCATTTGCATTCTTTCCAAACATGAAATAAAGAATGTCCAAAATTAGTTCAATGTGTTAAGCCTAATTATACATCTAAATCTAAGTCTAAATTTAAGTTTGAGTTTAAGCTTGAGTATGGGATATGATATGATGTAAAGGATTATCATACAATTACAAGTGGTGTGGGGTTGACCCCTTAGTTTGGAAAATTGAGATAAGAGGATGAGGTCATCACGTATAGGGTTGAACCATGAAAGTAGTATGACCAACATGATCTATGCACATATGAAATCATGTAAAGCCTATAAATTTAATATGGATAATATTTCCCCTCAAGTTTAATAGTTTCATTATTGTAGATTTAATTTGTGACTATATAATGAAATATGTTGACACTCAAATTTTGTTTTATTATATAAACTTGGAGTCACTTTCCTATAGATTATTATGATTTAATTACTCCTTGTAAGCTATTTTTAGTGATACTTTTGTTGACCCCACCTTGGCATTAATGTCAAATATGTTGCATTGATTTCACCATGTTTTGATATTGGAATATGTGGGAGAACATATTAATGAGCATCCTTGTGTGGTCATGGTCAAAAGGCACATTATTATGTTTGATTTCATTCGAGAACTTAAATGGTTTTATTGCATTATTGTTGGCCATGGGAAACTCATGAAATAAGTGTTGTTCAATGTCAAAGGTCATGAAATAGGCATTATAATGTTTGGCATTATTCATGCAAAATGATAAAGGGTAGAATGATTGTTGCAATTGTCAAAGGCATGATAAATATGGTCATAGGCTGACACCAATTATTAAATATTTTTGGTGACACGTGTTTATTTACATCATTGGGAATATTATGATAGACTGACACAAATGATAATTGTTTGATTTGCAAAGGTAAAATGGTTTTGTGAACACTGTCATAATAATCATGTTGCCCTAAAAGTTATCATTTCAATAGGGCATTATTTTGGCAGTCGCATTAAAGCATGTTGTAGATTGGAATCATGGTGGAAACATTGTGTTGACATTAGATTTCAAAAACATGGGGCGACAACAATTTGCAAGGGCAATTTTGTAGAGGTTTGATTTTGATGTCAACTTTAGGTGGCCTCAATTTGGCAAATGCTTTCAACATTGATTGGTAACTTGGTTTTTTTAAACCCCAGTTTGGTTTCTTGATGTGTTCGCATATTCTTAAAATGGTCTTTTATTTCAATGTCTTTCACATTGCTTCAACCTTGGTATTTTTATCACAAGGTTTAGTTCATACTTTCATATGCGGGTTTATTATTTTGTGTCTACAAAACTCCATTGATAAGGCACACCATGAAACGGTTGTTTGGTTTCATTTCTTATTTTCTAGGGCATGACCCTATGCCAAATATGTTGATGTTTACACGGTATATGCTAAGGTCTATATGTTACATTGGTGTGGGTTTCTTGCTTAGACTATTTATCCAGTTTTGGGCATAATGTCAACCTTGTATAAGAGCATATTATAAAAGATTACAATGCATAATGTTCGTTTAACTGATAGTAGTTTAAGTTTGGTAAAACAAAGAGACTATGGTGGCATAAACAATTATGATTATTTTAGTTTTACTTGATGACAGTTGGCAGTTTATGAAAGACAGTAATAGATGAAAGCATATCCAATACTTGATTATTTGAGAAAAAATGAAAAAATCTATTTTGTAAAAACTATATGCAATAGTAGCTAGTAACTGATATATTTTATGTTTTAAAGGTTCTAGTTTTATGAATCTTTGGGACATAGGATGTATTAGTGTTGAGATTAGTGATGGTTTGGAAAGAGACATAGTAACCATCTGTAGTTTGTTTCTTTATGATTGAAAATGAATTTGTAGCCAGTGAGGCTTATATTACTAGTAAGGCATTTGGTAGCTAATGAGACATTTGTAGCCAATGAGGCATTTTGATTAAGCCAGTGAGGCAATTCTAAGTGGTTTTTCTACCCCAAGAGGGTTTTACACTCCTAAAATTTATTGTGTCATGGTTTCAGTTATTGTGTGTTTTAATTATCATTTGAATGTCTAAGCATTTTGTATTGATTATTGTTTGGTATTTATATTCTTACATTTATGAAGCATGCCAAACTGATTAAGTGTTTTCAACATCATTATTTCTATTTACAATTTTTTTGAAAGAAAGTAAATTAAAGTTTTAAAATCTACAATACTGATTCACCCACCCCCCCCCCCCCTCTTAGTGTTGTCTATACTCCAATGAGTGGTATTAAAGCCAAACCTTTGCATAAGTCTAACCAACTTAAGGGGTTCCTGGTAGTGGAGTACTCATTATGGAAAATAGTAAAAGAAATGACAAGCAAAATATTGTAAATCAAGTCCTAGTCAAGTCAAGTAATGAGTTATTGCATGAGTCACTTTTAAAAATTGGTACAAAGAGTGATAAAGAGAATGATTTTTTTTATTGAGATTGATGATGAATAATGAGATCTTTTTGTGAATAAAAATGACTATGAACAAGACTTTGATGAACAGGAGAGTGAAGTTGATTTAGAAGGTAAAATATTGTGTGCTCTGGATATAATCAAGCAACTTAGTAAAGAAAATCAGAAATTAAAAGACCAACTTCAACAAGAAAAAGATTCCAAAGATAAGGTATGTTGAACAAATTTTGCAAAATTTTCTTTAGAGTTTGAAGAAGCAAGAAATCGGATTTTTAACGTAAAGAGTCAAGTTGATGAATCTGATAAACTGATTATTTGTCTAAAAAATGAAGTTGAAGAAGCTAAAAGGGTTGTTGATTTTACAAAATGTGATCTTGAAGTTAAGACTAGTGAATTTCTAAAACTATAGTTAGAAATAGTCTCTTTGAGAAAGGAGCTAGAAAGAACATCCTCTAAATTGCACAAGAGTTTTGAGTTTGAAAAGAGTATTGAATGCTTGAATGACATATTGAGTAAGAAAATACATCACAAAGACATTATAGGTCTAGGATATGAAGAAGGACAATGCTCAAAAGTAAAAAATGCTCCTAGGAAGAAGATAGACTTGAATTATCATTCTACTACTCCTGAGGAAGACAAGAATAAAGCAAAATATAAAGTTGTTGATATTGGAAGGAGAAGAAAAAAATCAAGAGCTCCTCCTATCAGACAATCCCACTCAATACGTACAATTGTTCTTTTTTTGGTTACTACTACTCATGTTTTGATATGGCCATAAAGCATTATAATGTTGGATGTATGCAAGGAAAAATGATTGGCAAAAGAGTTTTAATAAGTTGGCATATAGAAAGAATAATTTCACATGTTTTAGATGTAACCATCATGGTCATAGTGCAAGAGATTGTGGTAGACAAGTTCTAAATGGTGATGTAAGATTCATGAGAAGTTATAGACTCTTGATCATGTGCTATAGATGTAATGGTTTTGGACATAGAGCCAAGTTTTGTAGAAGTAAGTAGGAGAAATCATCTAGAAACATCAATAAGATAGATGACCTGGCTAAGAAAAGGAAAGAGCCTTTGAAGGTTTGGAGAAGAGGGAATGAGAAAAATGAAGAAGGCCCTAATCATGTGCATATTACACAAGGAACATCTCAAAGTGTTTGAAAGATCAACATGAGGTAAGGGGGAGCAGGTTAGTGTTTTACTCTTCAGTCCCTAGAGAAGACAAGGAAGTTATGAGTAAGGTTATGCACAAGTGCAATGACAAAAAGGAGTGCTAGTTTTGATTATCATTCATAGTTTACTTACAAGGTGTAGGTATCAATAGTCAAAATATTCTCTATACAACATTGTGTGCCATAATTATCAGATAATTATATGTGTTCGTCTTAGAATGTAAGTTTACTTCATCAGGACTATCTTACAGGGACATAGTGCATTGACTATGTTTAGTAGTTGCCAGTGTTTGCATCTTTTTGTAGTGATATCTATCAAAATAGTGATATTGATTGACATTCTAATATTCATATTTGGGATTGGAACATTGTTTATTGAAGTTTCTTTCGAAACCTAAATCATTGTTTATGTGTATCAAATTATATAAGAAGTGTCCATGGGGGAGTATAGCAGTTGGTAGATGTAATACAAGACTCCACATCCTATCTTTGACCACCCATGAATCATGTCAATGAAAAATGACAGAAATATCTGCTAGTGTTATCATGTTTATGCTATATTTGTCAAGTTTGGTAACAGGGGGAGTCATAGCACAGTCATTCAAGATCATATATTATATGACTTGTATATGACAAAGGTTAGACAAGACAGACAAGGCCTATAAAATTTGTATGACTCATAGATATGCGATCTAATGGAATGTAGTTTGAAAGGTTTTTGTCATGCTTCAGGAGGCTCCAAGCCAATCAATGAAGATCAAAAACTTGTAGATTGAAGCATAGCATGGGATAGTAAATAAAGTCAATGTATGCAAGAGTATAGTGTTGTTTGGATGAAAATGGATGAATTTTTTGCACAATAATGGGTGGTGGCTTGTGGCATGATTTATTATAGTAAATGTTTGATAGTGGAACTTGTTGCTACAATGTACTCTTGCTGATAGTCTTTAACGACAATTGACTCTCGATTGCATAATGCTTAGTATAGTGAACCTTTGGTCAGTTGTCTATTGATCTATGCAATATGACTGCGTTGTTCAATACATTCTTTCTCAGTCCTCCAAGAGGGTACATTGGTTTTAATGCATAGTGTTTCTTCTTTCCTTATAGTTGTCAAATCTCAATCACAGGTGTTTATTTGCATACTCATCTTGTTCTTGTTAATGATCTGATGTAAGTGAGTTTCATGTTGAAAGGCTCTTATAATAGTTTCTCTATTTTACTTTGGACTAATATCATTGTGGTAGTGACTCCAAGACCAGTTCACATATGTTATAGTTTACAAGATTTGAGCACGGTGGTATACATAGTGAATGAAATATGCTTTTAGTTTGAGGGAGAAGTGAATTTCGGACTACCCTGGGATGTAAATGTTTGTTTAGATGATATTATCTTTTTGACTTTGGTTTTTCATTATGTGACAACTTGGTGACTGTTGTTTGATGATAGTCCTCTATATTCTATATGCAATGCCTCTACATTTGTGACATAACTTTAGCACTTTATACCTTTTCATATGGATGGTGTCCTTAGTGATTTTTGCAAAATTATTCCTTTCTTAAGAAATGTTTTCAAGGTGGTTCATAGTAGCATGACTTATGACCGTATGACATATCTACTTGATGAAATTTTTTAATTGTGTGGTATAGATTTGAAAAGGAGAGAACATGTTTGCTTACATAGTTTTTGGATTTGATTGACGATCATTTACCTTCTTGGATAGTGCAAATTGACCAGTTATTTTGACAATTTGTATTAGTCTTGAAATATTACCAAGTAACTATGGTTTTGTGATGTAGTGATAGTCATTAGTACAACATATGCATTTGTTGTGATATGACAACACCTTTTCAACTACTAACATGCATCTCTTGTTTAAAATGTGTGTTCATTCATTTTTGTTTTGACAATGGTAACTAATTTTGACAGTGGTACAATGCTCTTTCAATGGACAATGGTAGTAGTTAAGTGATGTCTTCGGACAATGATTTAGACACAATGTTTCCAATCTTGATATTGTCGGTTGAGAAAGTGACAAGTTGATGAGCTAATGATACTTGAGATAGTGGTATTCATAGTCATCATTTACATAGTGTAGTGGTATGATGAATTTATTGTACACAAATAATGTATATACAATGAACAATAGATGTGATAGTGAATTTCATGTTTCAAGGGGAGCTTTAAAGTTTACTCTTTATCCCTGGTGTTTCGTACTCTTTGTGATTACTTATAATAATTTAAACCATGCATATATAGTAGAAGGTGCAAGTGATGCTATTTTCTCAAATATTTCATATTCATTAGCTTGCAGGTGACATAACTTCTTGAGAACTGCATAGTTGATGCCTTGGTACATGGTTATTCATGTTGGTTCAGGGTAGTTGTGCATAATGTATACATGCTTGGGCAGTGATATATGGTTTTTCGAACAATATTATCCCAAATTTGTTGATCCCATCCTTTGGCATTATTCTTAAAGGGGGGAGAAGAGAATATATCTTTCAACACAAAAGGTTCATTTGGTGCTCAGTTTCATTTGGTTGTGGTTATAGGTTTAGCAGTTGTTTGTTGATGCTTTTGGTGATGGTTGATGATTTGAACATGTATTCTTGGTATTTGTGGTTTCAGGATATTTGACATCAATGCCAAAGGGGAAGTTTGTTGACCTCACCTTGGAATTTGTGTTTTGGCATTAATGTCAAATATGTTGTGTTGATTTCACCATGGTTTGATATTGGACTATGCGGGAGAACATCTTCATGAGCATCCTTGTGTGGTCATGGTCAAAAGGTACATTATTATGTTTGATTTCATTTGGGAACTTAAATGGTTTCATTGCGTTATTGTTGGTCACAAGAAACTCATGACATAAGTGTTTTTCAATGTCAAATGTCATGAAATGGGAATTATAATGTTTGACATTATTCATGCAAAATGATAAAGGGTAGAATTATTGTTGCAATTGTCAAAGGAATGATAGATATGGTCATAGGCCGACACCAATTATTAAAGGTTTTTGGTGACACATACATGTTTATTTACATCATTGGGAATATTAAATGATAGACTGACATAAATAATAATTGTTTGACTTGCAAAGGTAAAAAGGTTTTGTGAACACCATCATAATAATCATGTTGCCCTTAAAGTTATCATTTGAACATGACATTATTTTGGTAGTCAAGTTAGAGCATGTTGTAGATTGGAATCATGGTGGAAACATTGTGTCAACAATAGATTTCAAAAGCATGGGGCGACAACAATATGCAAGAGCAATTTTATAGAGGTTTGATTTTGATGTCGACTTCAGGTGGTGTCGATTTGGCAAATGCTTTCAACGTTGATTGGTAACTTGATTTTGTTTAAACCCCTAGTTTGGTTTCTTGATGTGTGAACACATATTCTCAAAATGGTCTTTTGTTGCAATGTCTTTCACATTGCTTCAACCTTGGTCTTTTTATCACAAGGTTTAGTTCATACTTTCATGTGCGAGTTTATTGTTTTTTGTTTATAAAACTCCATTGCTAGGGCAAACCATGAAATGGTTGTTTGGTTGCATTTGGTATTTTCTAGGGAACGACCCTGTGCCAAATATGTTGTTGTTTACAAGGTATACACTAAGGTCTATATGTTACATTGGTGTGGGTTTCTTGTTTAGACTGTTTACCCAGTTTTGGGTACATTGTCGACCTTGTATAAGAGCATATTACAAAAGCTTACAATGCATAATGTTCATTTAATTGACAGTAGTTTAATTTTGGTAAAACAAAGAGACTATGGTGGCATAAATAGTTATAAAGTTTTCAATTTTACTTGATGATAGTTGAGATTTTATGAAAGGCAGTAATAGATGAAAACATATGGTACTTGATTGTTATATAAGTAGTGAAATGTGATCACTATGTTGGGTTTGATGCATCTATTGTAATAGATCATACATTGATGGGAGTCATTATTGTTGAGCAGAATGCAAAAATCTATTTTATAAAAATTGTATGCAAAAGTAGCCAGTAGCTTATATATTTTATGTTTTAAAGGTTCTAATTTTATGAATCTTTAGGCCATAGGATGTATTACTATTGAGAGTAGTGAGGCTTTGCAAATAGACAAATTAACCCTCTATAGTTTGTTTCTTTATGATTGAAAATGAATTTGTATGGCCAGTGAGGCTTGTATTTCTAGTAAGGCATTTGGTAGCCAGTGAGGTATTTGTAGCCAGTGAGGCTTGTGTTGCCAGTGAGGCATTTGTGGCCAGTGAGGCTTGTGTTGCATGTGAGGCATTTGTAGCTAGTGAGGCAATTCTAAGTGATATTTCTACCCCAAGAGGGTTTTCCACTCCTAAAATTTATTGTGTCATGGTTTCAATTATTGTGTTTTTTACTTATCATTCATGTGTCTAAGCATTTTGTACTGATTACTGTTTGGTATTTAGATTCTTACATTGATGAACCATGCTAAACTGATTAAGTGTTGTCAGCATCATTATTTCTGTTTACAAATTTGTTGAAAGAAAGTAAATTAAAGTTTTGAAATCTACAACACTGATTCACCCCCTCCTCTTAGTTTTGCCTATACTCCAAAAAATTTATATTTTAGGACCTCCCAATTATTTCATTTATATAACATTTTTAAAATTAAATTGTTTGTGTAACTTATTATAAATAAATTTTTAAATCTTTTGTTCAAATTTAATCATATTTAAAATTTGATATCATTAATTATTAAAAATTTTATATATGCATTTAATTTTATAATTTTAATATTAAATGTCATTATCTTGTTTATCTTAATTTCTAAAGATGTTGAAAATTAAGGGGACCATCTAAAATGGCCATGTGCTCTAATTTGTCTATATCAAATTTTAAATCGTATTAAAAAATTATTGAGATGATTTGTGAAAAGTGCAAATATAATAAATAAATAATAAAAAGCTATAAATTTATTTTTTATTTTTCCAAATAAATTATTTTTTATAATTTTTTTTTTTTTAATTATTAAAGTAAAATAATAATTTATTTTAATATATTTAAAAAAAAAATTAATTATTCACATAATGACTCTTTATTTTAGTAATGGTAATTGTTTTAGTAAAATAAATTATATATTAATTATAATTAACTTTGACTAAAATAACAAAATAATATAATAACCTTTAATTCCTTAGAGAGTGACAATGTTAAAAAATATTTTTTCAAAAAGTAATAATAAAATAATATAATTAACTTTTAATAATTGCTAAAATGGTAATTGTTCATGGGAGGAGTTGTCGTCAACTCTCCATCCTGTGGGAATGTTTGGGATCTGTCATTAAATCTAACTTGCCAGTCAAATAGAAATTATATGACAAATGGATAATTTTTTATTTCTTACCAAGTGACTCCAATTTATTTATTTATTTTTAATAATATGTATTTCCTGCATAGGCTCAAATAACTAGAGTATGGGATAGTGTATATGTACTCCAAGGATCTATGAAATGAATCTTTTCAGTGAATTCTGAATCACAAAATAATCTTTTTATAGTTGCAAGTTAACGTCAAAGTCTTGTAATTCTTAAGTTTATATTAACTATTACATCTAGTTTAAATCATTGAATATTAATTTTAATTAAAGTTGAAATCGAATGCTTTTTTAATGAATAAGTCATTTATTAGATTTCATTAACTAAAATTATAATGTTTAGATTATAGAAACTGTCTAAAAAATTTACAAGTCATCAAATTTGGACAAAGTGACAGTCTGCATGTCTAGATTTTTTTCTTTTTTCTTCTCATTGAGATTGATTTTGTTTTGAATCTTACATATAAAATCCTTCTTATTTTTATTAAAATATTTTTAAAATAATAATTTGAATCTTTATTTATTTTTGATATGTGCCTTTATTACTAAGTATAAAATAATATTTTACATACATTCACAAAAAAAGTGAAAATTGTTGAATGCACAAGACAACTAGAGGGGGGGTGAATCAGTTGTACCTTAAAACTTCAAAAACCTCATAAACATTCAAATCCACAAACATTCAATTAAACCTCAATTTGTTATGATGATTTAACATGCAAAGAAAATAACATAAATTGAAACAACTTAACACCATGCACAAGAGAACACCATATTTATGTGGAAAACCCAAGATGGGAAAAAACATAGTGAGGATTAGCTCACAATATAAAATAATATCAAGATTGGTTACAAGGGGCTCACTACCAGAGGACACACTAGCCTCTTTCAATCCTAGGAATTTTGAACCATATGAGGGACCAAAATGGATTATAATGTATAATATACCTTTAAAATTTTGGTCAAAAGACTACTTGTAAAAAATCAAAAATCATTAGACACCCTAATAGATATCAATATACAACTGCTTGAAGAAAATTTGTATCTGTATGCTAGGTTATAGATTGCAACAATCTAAATAATCTCTTTTGATATCAAACTAAAGAAATCACATGGACAATGGATCCAAATGGTAGAAATTGAAGATCCAAAATTCTATTGTTTAAATTGCAAAAGGAGAGATCATGCGATGGTGAATTGCACCAGGCTAGTAAGAAAGATGGAGGTTTGGAGATAAAAATTGGAAGATCAACCGCTAGACAAGCGAAAGATTGAGATGGAGGGAACATAGAAAAAGTAGAAGAAATAAAGTTGCATGGGGGTTGAATTGGTGTCTCCCCAGTTTTTCAAGCCATAAACATTACATGAAGATTTGATGACCAAGAAACCTAGGGAATCATTCATGGAAAAAGGAAATAAAGGGAAGAATCCTACATCTGATTCTCCTACCCCAACTACGAATGGGAAAGGGAAGCGAAAGTCAACCAAGGAAAATAGGAAAAACTTGGAAGAAGAAAGTGAGGAAGAAGAAGAGTATGACAAAAGCAAAATTATCGACACCAAGTGCATATCATAGATGGCCTCTCAAATGTTGGGAATAAACACAAGCACTAAAAATAAAAAAAGAATGTAAGATAAGAAAAGAGAAAGGAACTTTCCCAAGAGAAAATAATCACAAGTGCAATTTTATTTTTGCTAAATGCTAAGGGATGAAACCCCTCCCTTAGGAGGCCTTGAAGATCCTAACATGGAATACTAGGGGCTCAAATTCTCTTAACAAATGATGCTTAACTAAGTGCCAAATAGAAAAATAAAATGTAGATATAGTGATGATCAAAGAAAAAAATATAGAAGATTATGGGAGGAAGTTGCTCAATATGCACGGATGGGAGGAGGTCCACTACAAGGCACTTGACTTGGCATGTGGACTTGGGTTAGTATGACAAGAAAACAACACTTTGGTGAGCATAATACAAAAGGATAAAAACTAACCACTTTGTGAGGTAATAAACTAAGAGTTAATTTGGGATTTCTTTTAATTAATGTCTATGGGCCTATCAAAAATCAAGATTAGTCAGCACTTTGGGAAACCCTAAGAAAATTGATAGGCAACATAAAAGGAAAAATATAATACTTTGGGGTGACTTTAATGTATTCTTTGATGTGAGGAAAAATGCGGGGGGGAGAAAGTAAGGCTCCCATCTCTATGAGAGATTTCAGATATTTTGTCATCTCTAATGACCTACTAGACACACAAAAAGAATGGGTCTTACACATGGGCGAATAGGCAAGAAGGTTTCACCAAGATTAAGGAAAGATTGGATAGATTTTTATATTAGCAGGAATGGATGCAAACAAAACTTATGTTGGAATCCATAATCCTCCCTCTCTCTGTATTAGATCGCATGTCCATTGAGCTATCGATAAAAATGAAGAGTGGATAGATCAAAATTTCATTCAAATTTGAAAGAGTGTGGTTAATGAAAAAAACTAGTGGGGTTAATTTAACACTCCTAAACATCAACACCAAAATGTATAGGTACTAGAAGTTTCATCTTGATTTTCTTTTTAACATGTCGAAGGAAAGCTTATTGAATGGAACAAAAATTCATTCAAAAACATCTTGGTAGAAAAAGAAAGGCTAGAATCATTTAACCAGATACTTTTGTAGACACTAAAAATTGTCTTGAGCCTGCAAGCAATGTTTTATCATTATTTGTCTTCTTTTCTACATAATGAAATAATTTTAATTATTTAATTATTTTCCTAAAGTCGTGTTCCTCTATTAATTAAATAATTCTTGTAGTGTAGGAAAATGTACTCTACATTTTTAGACTATCTTTGGGCCCCTTAATTAAATTTGACTTAATTAGGCCTTAATAAGCCCTATTTTGCATCTACAAGCCTAATAAATTAATTTTTTCAAAGGGGAAACTCGACAACAATTAATGCCAACACATAATACATTACCTTGAGTAATGTGTGTTCCAGGAATAGGGACCTAAGACCCATTATCCCATGAGCCAATGGGTCCTCCCCAGGCCTTTGAAACCAAATTTAAAGTATATTTTTGGTGATGTTTTAATGTCCCCAAATTCAAATTTCAATGTCAACATGTAATGTTTATTTTTTGGGAAATTAAGGATAGATACCTATAAATACAAGGTCTTCTTATAAATTCAAATCCTAAAAATTCAAGAGAATTAAGCTAGAGATTTTATGAGAACATTACAAGAGAAAATATTATGATCAAGAGTATTCAAGAGCATATTTATCAGTGGTTTATTGCAACAATCAAGATCTCAAGCATCATGTCAAAGTATTTTGTAATCATGCATATTTTTGGGGCTAGCATTGTGATGTAGGTTTCAAAGATCAAAGTCAAGAATTCAAGCATAATTCAAGTTTCAAGATCCACATCCATTTAAGCCATTTCATGCAAGATCAAGATCAATATTTCAGCTCTCCAAGGGTTTCAAATCAAGGGTTTGGTGAGTTGCAAAATAGAAAGTGTTCATTCATCATTCACTCCTTTCATGTTTCATTTCAATTCAAGGTTTAATTACCAAAACGACATTCACCAAAAGTTAAAAAAAATTCTCCTCTTTGTGAATGTGCAAGTTTATAGGTTGAAGATGGATTGAAGACCTCAAAGTTACAAAGTTGCAAGAAGTTGAATATTTGTTATCATCTCATGGAAACTCACCTACAACATTTATTTTTGAGTATCTGACACTAAAACCTAGGTCAAACAAAAGCTACAGATTGACACTAGAGGATCCCAAGAGCTGAGAAAAATCTCTACAGAGAGACCCATTCACCCATGGGTGAATGAGTCCCTCACAACCTCCAAAATCTATATTTTGGTGACAAGCACACACCACTTTTCCATTCTTATATCTTCCAAAAAAAATCTATTTGTATTTGTATTATGCTTTAAATTGAGGATTGAAGTTTGAATTGATTTACGATATTTAGTTTTTCTCCCAAAAGTGTTGTTCAGGTTGATACTCTCATCCTCAAGCATAAGGAAATCAATAGATTCCCTCATTGAGTTGACTCACCTAAGGTTTGTAAGTCAATTATTTGTGGGTATCCTTATACCATCTCATATTTTGGTATCCCACATTCAAACCTTATTTTTCACCATTTCATTTTGGTGAACACAACTTTGTACAACAACATTTTGAAATTTGGAGTCCATTTTAGCCTTAGATCTAGATTTTCATTCTTTTGCATTAGTTTGCATTTCCTCTAGATCTCTCAAATTGGCATTAGTTGATTTGAATTTTAGGGTATTAAAGTTCATTTTGGCATCATTGAAAATATGGAAATTTATAAAAAATGGCATAGTATTAGACTCATTTTGCATATTTCTTGCATAACATTGCATGATTAGTCACTTAAATAAAAAAATTGAATCAAAGTTGCATCTCAAATTAGGCATTTTTTCTTGTCATTTAACATCATTTAACACTTGCATTTAAATATGATTTTCCAAAAATCTGAAACTGTAACTACCTGTTTGCAACTAGAATATGAAAACACAAAAAATTAACACAAAAATTGTTAATTTAATTTTTGAAAACCTTGACAGAAGACCCATTCACCCATGGGTGAATGAGTCACTAATCATGCTTGTTTCTGCATTTTTGGGCACTAAAAACTCTTTATCTGCATTTTGTGTTTCTGCAATAAGATCTCTATTTCAGTTTCTAGAATTTCTATTTTTTTTGTCATTGTTCACATTAAGGTTAATTGATCAAATTCAGTGCATTGTTTGAATTCAAAATTGAATTTAGAAAGGCATCATTTTTTTAGGTTTTTGTATAGTATAATCAGAAAATTATCTTGTTTAAAATTTGGAAATTACTCTCTTTTTACATACTTGCATTGTACCTCTTATTTTTGGTGTTTGTTGCATTTTGTCTAAATTCTATTTTGGGAACACCTTTGGTTTGGTGAAGCTTGTATGAGATTCACAACCTGGTGTCCTATTCACAATACTCTAGTGAGACATAGCTCTAGACTCATGCCATCTCGTGCTTCTACATCCACTATGGAACTTGAGTTCTCTAGCTCTTTCACTCATAGTGTTGACACTAGTCAACCCATCATGGACCATAACTTTGACACCTCATTTCCTATGACCTCTTTACCAACAAATAATGTTACTACTGTTGAATCAATGGTTGCTAATGTCCCTCAAGAAGAACTAAGACAAATGGATGAAGATTTTTAAAAATTGCAAAACTTGGTGAGTTTTGAATACATTGCTGGTACTGCCATTCTTATCATAGATAACATGAGAAATATTCTTGATAATGAACACAAAATAGATATTTTACATAGCCTAGCTCATATTATTGATAAACATGTTCCTATAGCAGCTAGTTGTACTCGAGCTTTGGGGTATACTCAAAGCCAAGGCGGAAGTCAAATTCCTCCTCCTACGACCATGACCTCTATGCCAACCTATACCAATCCACATGTTACTACAACCATACAACCCACTAGCAATGTCAATACTACCTTAGGTATTTCCACTGGGAACCCCTTTAGCTTTGTGCATTCAAATCTCATATCTCCTAATCCATCTCCCCTCACAAATTTACAATTCCCTTATCCTTCAAACACATATACACCTCCACCTTATTCACCTCCATCTCATAACACAAGCAATGATATTGTCCACAACCAAATCTTGCAAAATGTTTCATCCATATAACAAAAAATTTCCACATTAAACCAAAACCAAAATGGCCAACCTTCACAATATGTCAAAAGAAACCCCTTATCGTTGGAGATATTGAGAACACAAATGCCACAAGGTATAAAGATTCCTATATTTGAGAAATATGGTGAGAAGGGAGAATCGAGTAACCATGTTGACACATATAGATCCCTATGTAGTGACTTCATTTTTGAAGATAAACTCTTGGCTAAACTCTTCCATAGGTCCTTGAAAGATACTACCTTGGAGTGATTTTTTCTCTTTATCGAATAACTGGATTCATTCATTCAATGAACTTGTTGATGCCTTTATCAATAATTTCAAAGTGCACATGGGTCCCAAGATGACCTTAGTAGATTTAATGAAATGTAGGAAAAAGGATGATAAAAAGGTCAATGACTTTATCTCTTGTTATTAATTTCTTTAGTCACAAATCAACATTAAGATTCTTGATTTTGATCTCCAACGAATGTTAATTGAGAATTTGCAACATAATATTCAAGATGATATCGGGATGATGAAATTTCCCTCCTTACACACTTGCGTACAACCCTTCATGATTACCGAAATTTAGTTAGTAGTCGTGAAGTGAAAACTCCCTCTAACCGTCCTAAAAAATTTGAATCCATGCCTCAAACCAACTTCCAACCATTCAAGAAACCAAATAAGGGCTTTATCCAACTCAATTTCCGTAAACTAACTCAACATGTTGACTCCCAAGTGGCCTCCATAAAGATGACAAATCCATATCCATTTAGGGAAAAGATTAGACACTTTACCATGTTACTCAATACTCTTCATTCCATCATCTTGTAGATCTTAAACAAGAACTTAATTTCCTTAGTTGTGTAAGTGAAAAAATATGGGGGGCCAAAAAAGGGTCTTAAATGACCACTTTTTTTTCTTTTTTTTTTTTCCTGAAATCAGGAAATACATACCTTGGATAAGAAATTGAGGATAGTTACACTCAAAATTTTAAGATGCAACAAAAATAATGTAGCATGTTCTCTGAGTCTTCTTTCTAAACTACTATTTTTTATTGAAAATGGTATAGATTAAGGGGTTGAAAAGAGGGAGCCACATATATTGATGCTATTTTTATAAAAAGACAAAACATAGCGTTGTTTTGTGGCTCCCTCAAAAGGTTAACTTTTTTTGGTATTTTTAAAATCACTTCAATGAGAAATTAGCTAACAACATGTAGTTTATGCCCAATTTTATTGATAATTTTTAATGAATATTTAATTTTTTTACTAATTTTCAAAGTGGAGACATCCTAAAAAATATAATTTTGGTCGTGCTACCCCTACAGAATTTGAAAACTAATTGAAAATAATTTTTTCAATGTGTAGAATGGAGTCTAGTTCCTAAAAATGTAATTTATAAAGAAAAAATACCAAATAGTGGTTTTTCCCAAAAAAAAGACACACAAACAAAATAAATTAAAGATCAAAGGCTTAAAATTATCAAAATGTGAAAAAATTACATCGTTAGATAGCTAAGAGAGAGCCTAACATTACCCAAGTGTTTGATTTGTTTGACCTTGAAACACGTGCAAACCTGATAATTAGCATGAATGAGATTATGTGAAATCTTGTTGAATATGCAAAAACAAGTCTTTGGAAAATGGGAAGAAACTCCAAGCCTTTGGGTTGGTAATACAAAGAAAATACCAAGCCTAAGGCTTGGGGATTCACAAAGCAAGAAATAATGTGAGAACATTATAACACACTCACATTATTTCATAATTTTGACATATTTTTTGCGTTTGTGCTTGAGTTGCCTAATCAAGATATAACGCGAGTGTGTTATGTCCTACTTTGTGTTAAATGTATGTATATATTTGTATGCATGTATGTATGTATACTTGTATGCATGCTTGTATGTATGTATTTACGCCTATATGCATGTATTCATGTATGTATGTATGTATGTGTGTATCAGTGTATGTATGCATATATGTATCAGTGTATATATGTATGTATTTAAGATTGTATGTATGTATGTATGTATGTATGCTTGTATGTATGCATGCCTATATGTATGTGTGTCTGCTTATATCTATGTATGTATGTATTTAGAGGGAGGAGGATTTTTAAGAGAGAGAGAGAGTTGTATTGGTAGGGTGGGAGGGTGGGAGGGAAGTAGATACTAGAGAGAGAGAGAGAGAGAGAGAGAGAGAGAGAGAGAGAGAGAGAGGGTTGGAGTGAGAGGGACTTATCTAGGTAGGGTGGTAGGTATAGAAGGAGGGAGGGAGGGAGGGAGAGAGAGAGGATGGGAGGCAGAGACTTGGGAGAGGGAGAGGGGATAGGAGAGAGAGAGAGTTATCTAGGTAGGGTGCCAAAGTGAGAGACCTGAGAGAGAGATGGGGGTGGGAGGAAGAGACCCAAGAGATAGGGAGAGAGAGAGGGAGTGGGAGAGAGGGAGTAAGAGAGAGGAAGAGAGAGAGAGAGGTGGGGTTAGAGTGAGAGGGACTTATCAAGATAGGGTGAGAGGGATAGAGGGATGGAGGGAGAGAGAGAGAGATTATGGTTTAGGGTTTAAGGGTTGAGGGATTGAAGGATTAGACCTTAGGGTATAGGGTTGAGGGTCCAATGTATAGGGTAGAGGTTTGATAATTAAGGGTTGATGGTTTAATGTATAGGGTAGAGGGTTGAGGGATTAAGTGTCTAAGGGTTGAGGGTTTAAGGGTTGATGGATTAAGGGTTTAAGGGTTGAGGGTATAGGGTTGAGGGATTAGGTTTGAGGGTTTAAGGGTTGAAGGATTAAGTGTTTTAAGGGTTGATGGATTAGGTTTGAGGGTATAGGGTTGAGGGATTAGGGTTGAGAGTATAGGGTTGAGGGATTAGGTTTGAGGGTTTACGGGTTGAGGGATTAAGGGTTTAAAGGTTGAGGGATTATGGTTGAGGGTTGAGGTATTAAGGGTTTAGGGGTTGATGGTTGAGGTAAATAGGGGTAAAGAGGAGGGAGAGAGATAACTAGGGATCCCTGAGAGATATAGAGTTGAGAGACCTAAACCCCAAGGAGAGAGGAATGAGAGACATAGGGGGAGATAGGGGTGAGAGAGATAAAGGGGGAGAGGTAGACAGGTGAGAGGAGGGAGAGAGAGAGAGAGAGGAACTTATCGAGGGGACAAAGGGAGAGAAAGTGAGAGAGAGAGGAACTTATTGAGGTAGTGTGTGAGAGAGAGATTAGGTTTCAAGGTTTAAGGGCTTAAAGGATTATGGATTAGGGTATAGGGTTGAGGGTCCAATTTATAGGGTAGAGATTTGATAATTTAGGGTTGAGGGTTTAATGTATAGGGTAGAGGGTTGAGAGATTAAAGGGTTAAGGGTTGAGGGTTTAAAGGTTGAGGGATTAAGGGTATAAGGGTTGAGGGTTTAAGGGTTATGGATTAAGGATTTCAGGGTTGATAAATTAGGGTTGATGGTTGAGGGATTAGAGTTTAGAGTTGAGGGTATAGGGTTGAGGGATTAGGTTTAAGGGTTTAAGGGTTGAGAGATTAAGGGTTTATGGGTTGAGGGTATAGGGGTGAGAGAGATAGAGTGGGGGGAGGTAGATAGGTAAGGGTGAGATAGAGATGAGAGATAGAGAGGTGAGGGAAGATATAAAAGAAAATGAGAGAGATAAGTTGAAAAATTGAGGGAAAGATGGGTAAGGAGGAGGGAGAGTGGTGGAGAGGGAGAATAATAACTAGAGATCCATTTGAGATATATAGAGGTGAGATACCTATAGACTAGGGAGAGAGGGGTGAGATACATAGGGGTAATGATAGATGTGAGAGAGATAGAGGGAGAGTCTCGTGGGTAATGAGGCAATCCATGAGAGACCTAGATGGCTAAGGAGGGATGAAGAGATAGAGAGGTGGAGGGAGAGATAGAACTAAATGAGAGAGAGAAGTTCACAACTTGAGGGAAATAGGGGTAAGGAGGAGGGAGAGATGTGGAGAGTGAGGGAAATAACTAGAGAGCCCTAAAGGATATAGATTTGAGAGACCTACAACCTAAGGAGAGAGGGTGAGAGACATAGGGGGGAGATAGGGGTGAGAGAGATAGAGGGGGGAGAGGGGTGGGTAATGACACAAGGAGTGATAGACCTAGATGGCTAAGGAGGGATGTAGAGGTAGAAAAGGAGTGATTGAGAGACCTAGAGAGGGGAGAGGTACAAAGGAAGGGAAATAAATAGAGAGCCCTCAGAGACATAGATGTGACAAGGGAGGGAAATATATAGGGAGACCTGAGAGATATACAAGTGATAGACCTACAGCCTAGGGAGAGAGGGGTGAGAGAGATAGGGGAGAGATGGGGGTGAGGGAGATAGGGGAGGAGAGGGGTGGATAAGGGTTGAGGGTTTAAGGATTTAGGGTTTAAGGGTTGAGGGTTTAAGGGTTGAGGTATTAGGGTTTAAGGATTGAGGGTTGAGGATTGAGGGTTGAGGGTTGATGGATTAGGGCTTAAGCTATAGTGTTGAGGGTTTAGGGTTTAGGGATCAAGGTTTAAGGGCTGAGGAATTAGGGTTTAAGGTATAGTGTTGAGGGTTTTTATGGATAGGATTCAATATTTAAGGGTTAAGGTTTGAGGGTTGAGGATTTGTGGATAGGGTTTAGGGTTTAAGGGTTGAGGGATTAAAGTTTAAAGGTTAAGGGATTAATGTTTAAGGTATAGTGTCGAGGGTTGAGGGTTGACGGATAGGGTTGAGGGTTGACGGATAGGGTTAAGGGTTTAGGATTAAGAGATTTGGGTTTAAGGGTTAAGGGATTAGGGTTTAAGGTATAGTGTGAATGGTTGAGGGTTTAAGATTTAAGGGTTAAGGGTTGAGGCTTTAGGGTTAAGGGATTAGGGTTTAAGGGTTGATGGATTAGGTTTTAAGGTATAGTGTCAAGGGTTGAGGGTTTAGGATTTAATGGTTAAGGGTTGAGGGTTGAGGCTTTAGGGATAGGGTTTAGGGTTTAGGGTTAAGGAATTAGAGTTTAAGGTATAGTGTCCAAGGTTGAGGGTTTAGGGATAAAGTTTAGGATTTAAGGTTTAAGGTTTAAAGGTTGATACTTTAGGGATAGGATTTAGGGTTAAGTGAGAGACCTAGATGGCTAAGGAGGGATGAAGAGGCAAACAAGGAGTGAATGAGAGACCTAGAGAGGGGAGAGTTAGATAGGTGAGGGGGAGACAAAGGTGAGAGATAGAGAGGTGAGAAGAGAGATAGAAAAAAATGAGAGAGTGAAGTTGAAAACTTAAGGGAAAGATGGGTAAGGAGGAGGGAGAGAGGTGGAGAGGAAGGGAAATAACTAGAGATCAATTTGAGAGATATAGAGGTGAGATACCTAAAACCTAGGGAGAGAGGGGTGAGATACATAGGAGGAAAGATAGGTGAGAGAGATAGAGGGGGGATAGGGGTGGGTAATGATACAATTAGTTAGGAAACCTCTATAAAATCAACATTTTCATAACGCGAGCATGTTTTGAAGAACTTGAGATATGATTGTTTTTGTATAGCAAGCCAAAATGTGCTCACGTTATAACATGAGCGGGTTATAATGCGAGAACATTTTGGATTGCTTTGGAAACAGTAAAAAATTCAACACAATTGTGATCTAGGACCACATGCTCTATTATTCTCCTGGTTATGCACATGTTTTAAAAAAAATAGATTTTTGATGCTGTTGGGAAGTGCACATGCAAATTTTTCATATTCTACCATCTTTGCATGAACTTTCCACCACCTTTTTAAGGTTTTCCAACTTAGGAAGGAGGAAATAACAGATTTTTCACATCGAGTTTGATATATATCAATTCAAGTCTCAATTTTTGTAGTGTTGCAATGTTAATTGTGATTGAATTGTAGGAATTTAGCATTATACATTGGTTAATAGTGTTGTTGTTACTAATTCTATTTAAGTGATATACAATTGAACGTTGAAAATGAAGCAATCTTTTGAAAAAATCAAATTGTTGAGGAGTTTGATGCAAGAAGAAAAAAATACTACATAATTAGGTAGTTCCTCCATTCGAATCTCTAGTTTCTAGGTATGTTAAGTCTTTACACATTTTCTTTACATTTTCCTTAATTCTATTATGTTTCTTTATCATCCCTTATCATACATGCTTAATACTTGATGCTTTAATTTTGTTATTATGCATATTTCATGCTCATCATTATTTGTTTCTCATTATAACCTTAGCCTCTCTTGGTAAATTTTAAACTATTCTTTACACTTTCCAATTACATTTGCTTGGAAGTTTCAAAAGATTTTTCAACAAATCCACTTTGTGCAAATCTTGTAATCATTGTGGGCCATGAGACCACATCTCTTTGAGGCATTTTGTTAAATAATTGAACTACCTTGTGTATGCTTCCACATTTTGTATACACATTTATGAGAGTAGTTATAACTATGCCAAACAGTTCATGTTCCTTGTCTATACATGTCAACCAAAGCATTTTGTCAAACAAAATAGACAAGGAAATGAGTTGTTTGAAAAAATGCCTCAAAGAAATGTGGTATCATGGCACTAATGAGACCCCATTTCTTTGAGGAATTTTCACAAACAACTCACTAGCTTGTCAATGCGGCCACATTGACAACATTCTTGTACTAAGAATCCAATGTAGCATTCTTGTTATAACTATGCGATATAATGCATCATTACTCAATCTTTTTTATGGATGTGCATACCCCTTTCCAAAGCTTCCATTTTGGTATCAATGTATGTATGTGTGTATGCTTATATGTATGTATGTATGTATTATTATATGTATGTATGTATGTATATGTATATGTATGCTTGTATGTATGTATGTATGCTTGTATGTACATCAATGTGAGACCTCATTTATTTGAGGCATTTTTCCAAAAAAATCACTACCTTGTCAATGTTACCGCATTGATAAGCTAGTGAACTCACCGTGAGACCCCATTTCTTTGAGGATTTATTTCAAACAACTCACTACCTTTTTAATGTTACCACATTATCAATGCGACCACATTGATAACATTCTTGTACTAAGCATCCAATGTAGCATTCTTGTTATAACTATGTAATATAATGCATCATTTCTCAATCCTTTTTTATGGACGTGCATATGCCTTTCCAAAGGTTCCATTTTGGTATAGACCTGGGGGATGTTGGAAAATGCTTTGGAATTTGGTTTTACACCTAGAAATTGAATTTTCTTGAATTTTCTAAATCCTTTTCAATAAATCCATTTTGTGCATATCATGCCATCATTGTAGTCCACAAGGACATATATCATTAAGGCATTTTTTCAAATATTTCATGTTCCTTGTCTTACAATGATAAAAAGACAACTAAAGCTTTATCAAATGACCATTCTTATAAATCCATCTAGAAACAAAATACTCCCATTACATTCATTAAAGCAATTACTGTATTCTTTGAATAGAAGGCAATCCCAAATGCAACTCAAATGCAACAAATTTGCATGGAAAAAACCAAGTAATCTTTGATTATTGAATTCAAAAGAGTATTACATCTTAGCCATGGAGACAATCACAAAATAAAATATATTCATGAAGCCCAATCCAGAATATAGAAACATCTCAGATTAATGATTAACAGTTATATAATCCATCCCAACTTTACAATTTTACAGAGCTTTTGCCTACCTTGCAAAACTTTCAAAGAATGGAACCCCTTCCAAAATGAGAAAGAATGAGAATACGAAGAAGAAGAAGAAGAAACCCTAAAAGGAATCTGCAGTTGATACCTGGATCCTTTATCTTCCTTTGATCAATAACTGCCTTCTATCCTGAAAAAACTTCAATCTGCACCTTGCCTCTGTATTTTCTTGTACTCATCTTTTATTCTTAACATAAAATTCCCCTTCTCGTGAAAATCGTTCACCTCAATTTACCTAGGATGCAAATTATTTGTTCCTCTATAATAGCATTTTACTCTTCCTTTTATCTTTTTATAGGAGAAAATTTATTTTACCTGTGAAAAGGCCTTTCTCCTAGTAAAGAAGAATTTTTCTTGTAAAGTGAATAGTTTAATTCACTTTATCGGGCTTTAAAACCATTTTTTCCATGCCCAAAATATTTGAAATATTTTATTTAAAGCATTTTCCCTTTAGCATTAAAGGAATTTAAAATTTGTCTTGGGCAAAAATTTACCCGCTTCTTTGCATTTTACACTTTACACTTAAAATTTGTTCTTAGACAGTGAAGATTGTAGTTTTCATTGGGCACTAAAATCCTTTCCCTGTGTTCTATTACATTGCAGCAAGCCTAGAATTTGATGGTCTATTTGACCGTTTTTTGCATTTTGGACCGTATATTACAACCTAAAAATTTATTAGACTATATCATTTGACTTGCTATATTTTTATATAACCGTAAATATGACACTTAAAATTATTATTAAACCGTAAAAATTTATCGTAGTAGTATATATATATATAAAAATTTTATGATAAAAATATAAATTAGTTTAGAATTGAAATAATTCTTTCTAATTTCACTTTATATTAATATATATGATTTATTATAAATATATTTATTAATTCAAAATCTATTCAAAATAGAATTTTTCAAGATTAAATATAGTTCTTTCTAAATTTTTAAATGTTTTTAACAAGAAATTTAAGATTTTAACATTTTTACTAATAGTTATCATTGCTTTATATTAGTATATATGATTTATAATATTTATTAATACAAAATCTTTTCAAAATAGAATATAATTGTTTTTAAACTTTTTGAATATTTTAACAAGATTTATTTTCTATATGAATTTAGAAACTTCTTGTGAATTGTAACAATAAATTTAAGATTTTTACATTTATTTTTAATTATCACTATTTTTTGAATTTTCATTGTTTTTTCAACGCATTTTGCTTACAATGATTAGTGATTTGAGCTTTGATTTTTTTCAATATAATACAACATTTGTGCTTTATTGGTGAGCATGTTGAAATTTTAGATAATGAGTTGAATAAGGATTAAACTATTTTTAATTGTATATAATTATTTTTGAATAGATTTGAGATTGATATTTAAATTTTTTTGACAATTAAATATTTTCATAAAATGTAAAGTGACAAGCATTTAAATGAACAAACCGTAAAAAAAAATTCATATGACAGATAGGGGTGGCTGTCAAATTCCAGGCCTGCATTGCAGATTGAATTTTAAAATCTTTCTTTTAAAGTGATGGAGGTTTTGATTTTTTAAATTAGGCCCCATAAAACATTACCTGTGCTTTTTCACATTTTATATTTAAAGTCTATCTATTAAAAGTGAAAAACTCCCATCTTTTTGGGCAATATTTTCACTCACCATCGAAGTGTTTGCACATTCCATTTTCATTTAAACCACAAAAAGCCACATGGAAATAGCCTGCACACCCTGCAACTTCAACAAATGACATCCTCCATCTCACGGGGTTAGCGGGCTAGGGTCCAAATTGATCCATGTATCCCATCTTTTGTAGGTCGTTGATCTCTTGGTTTTGCCCTAGTTTCTGCAACCTTTGCTCTAAACTCACGTAAAATATTATTTACAACCTTTGCTATATCAAATTCACCTATGTTCTGCAACTTCTCTAAATCCGCATAAAATCTCATTTTCAACCTTTGCTATATCAAATTCATCTCTCATGGTGAGCATATTGGTTTCCATTCATTCACAACAATCTTTACGCCATATTCTCACAATACAACTTTCAAACCATCTCAAAATGTGATGCAATCGCTCCTTGGATTCATTCAAACTATCAACGTTGTGCATGAAGTTTGAGGGCATCAGATGTATTTCTATCAAAATGATGTTATCATTCATTCTTTCCACCATTCTACTCCTATGTTTGAGCCAAAACAATAGAACTTGGGTTTTAATCGAGTTTATGAACAAAGCATTTGTTGCAGCCGCTTCTTGCACATATGTAGTAATTTCCCTTTGGTAATATCAAATGATTTCCTTCAGTTTGCATGATGGAGGCTATCCCGTTAGCATCTTACAAAAATTTCTAGGCCTCATGCCAACACTTCAAATACTCCATTGAGCCCTTTGAAAATGTGTTGCCTCATTTCTTTGGATCAATCCTCCTGCTGCGTAGAGTTGCTAGTAGTCATTGCTTTCTATTCCGTGCTATCAAGCAAGCACAAAGAATTTAATGAATTTTATCCACCTTAAGTTTAGCCCATTCAAAACTTAAGCCTTTCCTGCAAGACATGATGTGTGCCCACAAAATTAGGAAAACCTAACAATATTTTCTCATGTAATTGAATTTCTTTTTCAGTATCAGGGATAATTTTAGGCTTCTTGCTTTTAGCATTAGCATTCTTTGCAAAGTTACTTAGGATGTTGCATCATTTTCCTTGATTAAGTAATAATTCAAAAGGATGACTTCTTGTATAAGTTCCTTAATTATTTGTCGATCATCAACATAGAAGTTAGGTTTCTTTATCAAATTAGAATCATCTTTACTGTCATGCAAAGATCTCCTATGCTTGGTACTTTCCATGGTCCTCCTAAGATACCTTTGTTCTCTATGAAAAGACTAGAGTGACTTCAATTTCCAAATGAAATGTCAACAATAGAATACTTTGCATCTAATTCCCTTTATACGGCTTACAATTATTTCCTTTTCTTGAAAACATTCATCTATTTTTAGTTCCACATTGCCAACATACATGGAGCATTTGATGAGTGCTTATCCACTCAAGGTGCATCCCCTATCGATTCAAGGCTTAGTTGGATTTCATTTCCAAACCTAATCCATGGATGCAAGTAGATTTATGCATCCACCCCATGGCAACTCAAATAAAATACCACCTTCTTCCAATCAATTGAAGAATTCCATATACCCAAAACACATGAAGTTTTGGATGAAATCCTCCCTTGGTTAAATCTGAAGCTTCAATGGTAATTGCACTTTCAGGAGATGAAGGGTCAAATGTTGCTGATGAAAATGAGCTCACTTTTCTTCCAAAAATAAGACCAATTGCTCCTACAATAGCCCCATAAATATTATCAACAAGAATTTCACTAGCCATCCAATTAGCTAGATCAAAATCCATTGGAGAAGAAGCCTTACCATTATATTGAAAAAGAACTACAAGTAAACATGAATTCTCCACAAAGCCATAATTTTTTTCCCTTCATCATCCCTATAAAATGTGGTCTAGTGAGTACGTGATTTTGTTTCCTTTACCAACATTGAAACACCTATAACCTCAAAACTAGGTAAAGCAGGTCGGATCCTCATGTGGGCCCGACTATTTTTTTTTTGTTTTGAAACAAATTTCATCCTCAATTGAACCGATGCTACTTCAACATGCTTTTGGTGAGAAAGAATGAAGTGGGTTTTCATTAAAATTTGCTCTCTAGCATACTTGCACATTGATCAAAACCAACCCAACAGCCTCCAGAATCACCTTGAAAAACTAGTCAAACAACCTCTTGGATCTATGAAAATCCATAGGTATGTAGAAATTTGAATCAAAAACTTAGTGCAACAAATAGTTCAACAAAATATATTTTGAGGTACAAGATATTCAATGTCAAAGTGGCTCACTCAGACTTTTCTACAGCTATACCTATTAAAAACCAATTAGAGCTCACCAAGTCACCTCCTTGAAAAAATATCAAATCACCTTCTGGGAAGCTACCACTGGAAACATTAGATCATTTAGGTCCACTAAGCATATATGCGGGAGGGATTTCCTTCTATCCACATTATTGACAAGATATTAGGGATCAAAGTTTACCACCTTGAAACATTCTAGAAATGTAGATGTAAAAATAAAACAAACTACATTCGCTTTCGACCTGGTAAAATTACCAAATCAGATCCTGAGGATCTGAAACCAAACCAGGGAGAATATGAATGTGAGGGGAGTGTAGGGAATCAATCCATTTTTCATGATCATCATATAGCTATGAAATATCTATTTGAATAGGAGTCTACTTCGTAGGACTGAGAATTTGCAAACAACAAAACAATCCTAGAACCCTCCAAATTTTCATTTCAAAACCTTATCAAAACTCATCATAGGAGGCTAAAATAAAACATACATGTTCACATATTTCAAATTAATACACTCACCAAATGGTTTGGCATGAAATTCAATTGGCTCTGAATTATGACCCTCCAAAGTAGGCCACTAAGGCAGATTTTTCAAGAGCACCTATGAGTGTGCAAAGCAAGTTTTTTCATTATGGGCACTTCAAATTTAAATTTGAAGGTTCCATCAGTGGCTCTGATTGGGGATGTATGCCCCCTACAGGGATAGCAAGAATTTAGATCCTTTGGAGAAGCAGACCGGGTGCCTACTTCATTGGGTGACAGAGTCAAAAGGTCATCTTTGGCCCCTACTACTCTGGCTTGACAAATCAAACCATACCTGATGGCCCAAGGCCACCAAGAATTGTAGGTCACTTCTTACCTTTTCCATAGACAAATTTCTCATCACATTTCACCAAAGCCAATCTAAAAATATCATTGCAATTTTCTTGATTAAACATGTTGACATCCCCTAACAACCCATCATATACAACACTATCAACATATTCACAATTACCATGCATCTAAAAATTAGGCATACTCTTAAAATATTGATTATCATGTGGCAACCACTTTTCATATTCATCATATAAATCATTCTCGAGCTGAAAAAATATTCTTCAATGTTTTGCACATTGTCACTCTTTATGAAAACTTCATCCAGCTGAAAAAAGTAGCACTCATATTCTACCACATGGTTGGTACTATTGGACTCGATCTGATTACTAGTTTTCATGCCAAAGGTGAAACTATCATAAGAACTTACCAAAATATTATGCACATCATGCAAAATATCTCCAAGTGTATATAAAGAGATGCACTCATACATTAACACACTTTGTAGTTGTCCTCCATCATGCTGGTATAGAGAATCATCAAGAATTTCTAACTTATCATCATCCTTACTCACTTTTTTATCCACTAAACATAACATATCAACATCTTCAACATCCAAATCTTGTTCAAAAGTGAGAAATTCTAGTTCAAAAAGATAATCTGATTTTACTTTGAAATTAACATCCACATCCACATGAAAAGATTCATGACTAGGCTCATCAGATATGTAAACCTCATGGCCATTTGCTGTTTCTAATTCATCAAAATAACTTTTTGAACTTGCATCAATATGCACACTTTCATACTCATCATACAATGCATCACTACAATCAAAAGGATTCTTGTCTTTATTTGCATTACCATTATGCTGACCAACTAGTTCGGATCTAGAAGGAAAATTAGATACACATGCATCATATCTCAAGCATAGTGAAGATTATCATCACTGTCATCATCAATATGGGCAACACACGACAGCTGAGGGTTATTCACATGTACACATTTTTGATATTCTATGGTCAATAATTTTGAAATTTGTTCACTTCTTAATAGACCATTGTTCTGATCCATTATTTCAACCACTTCCTCTCCTTGACCTCCACTAGAACAACATGCATTACCAAGTTGTAAATTAGGATATACCATGATGTCACCATCATCAAAATCTGAAAACTCAATGGACTGATCATAAACTAGATTTCCCCAGTCATAGGAGATTGAATCGCTAACAACCTTGTAAAAATCATGGTCACAATCTATCAAAGAGAACAAGTTGTCCATTTGCTCATTCTTGCTTACTTCTAGGCTATCATGACAACAATCCACACCTTTCTGCATTTCAATATTGAAATGGGTGTTATCATTGAGTTTTTAATTTACATCCTATTGAGGGTAGACACAAACACTTTCACTATCATGAACATCAACGGTACACATTGCATCACTCTTAACTTCTACCTTCTCAAGTATGCACTTGTCTGTATTTAAAATTGAAAATATATGATCATTTTTATTCACATAGCTGCTAATTTTATCAGCATGTTTATCGACAATTGAATACAATGGAATTTGTATATATTCATTCCTCATTTTCTCCAAATTATCTAAAAATGTGTAAGCCATCTGCATACCCAATATTCTAAAATCCTTTAATAGTGCACTAGATCCCTCCTCAAAAGCTTCAAAATACATATGAATGCAATTTGGAGTACTAGGTTTGAAATTTCCAAGGATTAATGGAAGAGGAAAAGAAAATCTATGACTAAAATCAATGCTTGACTCTTCATCTTGTTTTTTAATCTCCTTTAACCTTGTGACAAGGTCAAAAAGTTCTTTTGCAAATTCTTTTCTATAAGAATCCACTAGTTTAGCCCAACAGGAAAAGGACTTCTTAGGAAAACTTAAGAACCAGTTCCTAGCTCTTGCTTCAAGAGATTTGACAAAAAATCTCATTCACATATCCTCATCTCCAATTGAATGTTTCTCCATGAAGCTATAAAAAATTTGAAAAAAAGCATATCCTTCACACACATTGTATCCATCAAATCTAGGCATCTATTTATAGACTTGAGTTCGTATACTTTCAACCTTGTAATCAACCCATGACAAGTCTAATTGATTATATAAAGGATCAAAAGAATTTACAAAAGGTGCAGTAATTCAACTAGTAGATATAGTATGATTATCATTTAACCGGGCTTGTAGAGACATCATCCTTTTGTTCAGTTCTTCAATTTCCCTCTCCAACATAACTTTCCTTTCCTAGCTTAGCATAGGCTTGTACACACTTGGGTTCATGTACTTTGTGGTGTCAAATGTTTGAGGACTATCAAACTTCTCAAGCTTCTTGAAAATATGTAGTAAGGATTCTATTGACATGGCTATTTCAATTTGGTGATTCATAGATACTTGCAAATATGGGTTTAAATAGTGTGCATAATCATAACCATGACCAAATGAAGGATCACTAGGATAGTTGCTAACAATGGTGGTAACCTAGGCTTGAAGCATTTGATAATGCAGGTGGAGGCAAATCCCTAGGATCTACAAATTCACTCAAACCATCCATAATAGAAAATCTTTGAATACTAGACAAATACTTTAAATGGAACAACAATTGCATTCAATATGACAGAGCCCACAAATGAAAGTATGCAAAGAACCATGTACCTTCCCATCTCTAGCTACTGCAACTTTGAATAGAGCATGTTTAGGTCACAATAATAAATAGCAACCCTTCATGTGCATAAATTGTAGAGAAGATTCGCCACCTCTTCAACAAGAGGAAAACCTTTGAAGCAAGGATAGCTTCATCAATGCAAATAAATTCTCTGAGTTCTTCCAGTAGAGTTTCTTCATAGTTTTTTGAATTTAGGCTGCTACAAATCAATTTGCAGATCTGGAACTTCTTCAACATCCGAACTAGTCATTCATCCTTTTGACTCTTTCCAAATGGACTTCAACAAATTTGCACCAAAGATTCTAGGATAGAATTAACAAAATAATTCACTTCTAAGTGTGCAAAGAAAGTTTTTTCAATATGGGCACTTCAAATTTGCAAAATTTGAAGGTGTCATCACTACTCACAAGATGAATGAGGAAAAATGTTGGGGCCGTTTTGAGGCTTACTATATTCAAACCGTCATTCTAGTTTTCCAACCTCCATAGACACCTAGATAGATACAGAGAGTAATCAAAATGAGCAAAAGGGAGTGGTGAAAACAATCCCTATGATGAAACCCCTTAAAAAAATCTTGTTTCTATCATGATAAATTGTGAAAAATTTGGCTTGGTCCCTTGTTTTCTGGTTTTAGGTCATGTTCTTGTCACTATGATAGGGTTTACCTTCATAAAATTTCTAAAATTTGTCATAAAACCTTGATCATTTAAAATTGCACTGACCTATCTTTCTTGTTCCCAGTCATCTTAGTTGTCACTTGTTCCATCATGTTTATTGATTTATCGGCCCCTATTCTTAGGATGACGGTTGCCTTATGTCTTTTCAGAATAAAGCTTCGTATGAGCCATCTAATTGAAGGAATCAATCTTGGTCATTCCCCATATTCCCATGTTGGTTTATTACTTCTTATTTTATTCATATGGACTGGCAGGCCTCAACCATGTGTCTGGTATAATGGTGGACCCGGTATCCTTGGTAAGGATGGTTGTCTCATTTCAAAGATGATCAACGGTTGATTAATGGAGGACGTGGCCATATCTTTGCTACTGCCTGCCGGCATGTCTTGTTTTATTCAATAGTATTTTAAAGACACAAGCTAGCGGGCGATGGCCACGTGGTACCGCTTTATGGCAGGGCATGAATCCTCACAGGGTAGTGGAAGTTGTTTGAGGCATAATCAACTGTAAATTTTATGGCATGTGTTCTTGTTAGGGCCGTTTCCCATGCACCCGTATATTTTCAACATTAAGGAAGAATGGTCATGCGGGTTGGCGAGTGGAATAACATCTGTCATTTTGTTTGATTTGTTGAACCTTAGGAAACCATTTATTTCTTTGTATAGATTGAAATCAATGGTCGATGGTAGGTGACGTGGATTAATTCTGACCACTCCCCGCCATCCCATGTGGGCCCCACCTATGTCTTGTATCTTTTGATGGGCACACGAGCAAGTGCCATGTAGATTACTTCTACAATTCTAATAAAGGTGGATGCGGTTAGAGACAGTAGCTGAGATTGTTCCAAGGTAAAAAACAATGCTAAAATTAGAGCTAATTCTTCAACATGCTTGTGAGACTGATAAATAATTTTAGAGCCGTCAAATCTATCAGAGGTTGGTACATGTGGGAAAGTGAAATTGAAGTAAGGCATGGCATGAGTAGATATGCTGAAGATAAATCATGATTGTTCCCCGTTGTCCTCCTATAATGAATTACAAGTGAGTTATTTTCTACGAGAAAGTGGGTAAATGTGACACAACATGTATGGTTGGAAAATTAAGCGTGTGATTGACATGCAAGTTAAGGAAATACTTAAGTCTCTTGATTTGGGATGAGCATCAAATGCATGCGCTTAATTTTTTCATCATTAATAAGCTGAAATTTATAACTGTTGATTTGGTTCAAAGTTGTGATCAATGGTTGAGATTTAAAAAACAAGGTTAGTTGATTAAGAATGCTCTCACATAAGCTCTCTTGGAAATTTAATGCAAATGCACACCAGTTGCTCTATTTAATAAGGATCGCTTGATTTTCTCACTATCCAATTGATAAAAAATCTAAGGTCTATGTAAGGAAGTGATTTTGAGGTAGTCATTTCTGAGTGAGTTGGTAATTCTGTTTGGAGAACATTTGTAGCAGAGTGGAAACTTGGAAAGATAAGTCTAAATGTCAACCTGGTTCGCCATTCCAAGAGGCTCAATCCTCTAGAATTTAGGATTCTCCTTAGGGTGAGGAAGGTGGACCAACGATACCAATGACGTCGATGAAGAATACAAGAGCTACCAAAGGTTCAACACGAGGTGTTCTTAAGCGTGCCTACCACCTTAGGGCCGAACTATCTTAGAGGAAATGATCAAAGGAAAAGGTAAGAAGGTTGAAAGGCCAGAAAGAGAAGCTGCCAGAAAGAATAGGTATCACCGTGCTCGTATGGGACACCATCATTCTCCCATTGAGGTTTATCATGATCCTTCTGACAATGGGGACGAAACTAATTCTGGCTATTGCTAGTATCTTATGGTTATGAAGGATTGGGTTGATTTTGAGGATGAGTTGATGATGAATACCCCTCTGAAGATAAGGACACCGAGTGGGAACACTTATTCACCTGGTGACAAGGCAAAGTAATATCCTATTAATTTCCTTGTTAAGTGCTCAGTTTTTGGTCCTGTGTTGTGTCTTCTCTCTTGGGTTGGTGTGACATGAAGTAGGTATCCAGTCTTTTTGGCTTTTTGAGCTGATAATGATGCTTTTCAGGGTGATATGAATTTGCATGTTTTCAATGTTGCCATGACGACACTTTTTTATGACCGGCGGGTTGGCTCTGATTAACGGTTCCTTGGACTCTATTTTTGTTTTTATTTGAAGGATGAATCCCCAAAATCAGTTGGGAGATATTTTTTGTTTTTTTAAAATTCACTTTGAAATGAAATGTGAAATGTATTACAACCTGGTGCTTGTTGCTCCCTTGACTTATAAAAGGGATTCTAAGGCTGGATACAAAAAAGGGGTTCAGGAGGTCAAGGAGTCGATAGGTAAATAGGTACTTATTTTCAAGGGAAATAGATACAAGAACATGGGTACTAAGTTTCACAGTAACATGTTTTAGAAACAAGTCAGTCGATATATGTTTTGGATAAGCAATACATACAATAAAGTAATATATATTTTTTGGTATGTTTTCTCTCCTTCATACAAATTATACAAGCTATAAATATGATAATCAATGGTTATCTTGTTTATCTCTGTTGAGTCCCAATGGATGTGTTGTTTCATTCTTTCTTTTTCATTCAAGGAATGTATGTAAATGATTGAATTTAGCAATAAGTTTGGTATAGTTTGTGTATAAGGATGTTAGTAAGAAGTTAAATATGGATATAATTGGTGGGAATATTGTAAGGAAACATGTCTAAGGACATAGGTATTTTTTCTAAAATTCAAGGTTGATTATCTAATCATATAGGTTTATGGTTTGATTCTATTTCTTGGAATATGGAACTGGCCTAGTTTAGTATTCATGCTCTCTTTTGATAACCGACTTGAGTAAAGATCACACAAAATAATTAAATTGTTCTCTGAGTGTTTCAGTAGGTGTGCATGAATGTTAATGAGATCATATATTCTCTTGTTTAAGTTAATCATTATTGTGGAATTTTTCCAAACTTTCAGGGTATGGTGCTTTTAAACCTATATGGAGAACCATCTATTTACTTTGTGTTTTGATACTTGACACATCGGTATCTAGGAGCATGTTTGTTTTGGGATTACCCTCCTTGGTTCGACAGAGCCCAAAGAGAAGATGTAGATATCAAAAAGTATTTACTTATGTGTTGGCCAATCGTTACCCTTACTAATAATTTTTCTTGGCAAGTTCATAGGTTTGTGGTGAGACTAAGTTTGGTTCTAAAAAAAAACCAACAAAAATGGAAACTCAGCTGGGGAGAACATTAGAATTCAGTTGCGGACTATCTTTTCAAAGAGTCATTAAAATCTTGAAATATTATTTGTAACCAAAGGTTGGAAATTATGGAGTCTTATTTTCCCATCTGAGTCACCAACAGAAATGACAATTCTACTGGGGAGCTATGGAAAAAGGTATTTGCAGTAGATCATCTTGCCTTAATAGAGTTTGTGAAGTTCTATTTTACAAATCTTGATTGAAAGTGAGTGGCGACTCCGAAGAACTCTGAACTAGTGGAAAATATTGAAGTAGGGACTTCAAGTGACAACCAACTGAAGAAAAAAATTATTAAAAAGTTTGGTCCTCTACAAAGGAGGTGGCGACTCTATGAAAAGAACCTGATTAAGTGTGATACTCATTGATACATCTAGGTATTCTCCCCTATTTTTAACCTACAAAAGAGAATAGATCTAGATGGGTACCATTTTAAAGAAATATAAAAGTAATGATGCATTTCCAATTCAGTAAATTAAAGCACTAAGAAAGGGATTAGTGAAGATTGTTCTACATGCTTCATATATTCAAGCTTGTAATATGTGGAATAAGCAATATATTTGTATTGAAACCCGCCCACTTGAGAGATTTTGAATGTTTTTATTTCTAAGATATGCATTGTAACATTTTAGGATCATAAAATAGGGGGGTAATCAACTGTAGAGTTGATTTTTTTAAATTGTAAAAGAGTGTGAAAAATGTATCATTCAATTATACATCCTTGTGGGGTGCATGATGTAAACATGAAGAGTGTGCAGCCCCTATCATGTCATCAAAGAATTTTCTCTGTGAAAAGATATAAACCATTGAATTTTAATGGTATTTAAGGTTTCCCAAACCCTATTCCCAATAAAGCTAGGGAATGTTTGCCAAAGTTCCAAGAGAAAAAATCATAATCAACATTAAACATCTGCACAAATTTTCTGATTTGATGGGAGATTATGAGATAAATCATGAAGATGTTGTTATGAATTTTTTTGTTCAAACTCTAAAGGGTGATTCTAGAGATTGGTTTTCATATTTTCCAGTGTGTTCTATCTCTTCATGGTAGTATTCATATAGTAGTTTGGAGAAATTATCAATCCATACTCAGCGAGACAAAGATTTAACATCCAAAAAAGAAGAAGATGAATTGGTCCCAACCTTCAACCTTAGATTTTCAAAAACTTTAAGTGAGATTCCTAAAAGTTTGAGACCAAATGATGTAGTGTATTTGATTGTATAATTTGATGCATTTGATGAAGAAATTAGTTATTTGTTAAGAGATAAGGAGCCTGCAACATTACATCAGGCATATAAAATAGCTATGGATATTGAAAACAATAGGAAATATTCAATAATGAAAGGATACATGGCTACAAGTGTTGGTTATTCTAACATATCTCATGCCAATAAAACTAGGTTAGAAAATGGAAATGATTGCCAAAGTGATGTTGTTTATGCTGATCCAATTTGTCCATCACTACAACACACTAATCATAATGATTTCCAAGTTAAACATCAACAAAATTTTAGCAAAATTGATCAAATTTACTTTATTCAAGAGTTGTCTAATATGAAGAGGAACAAGGATGAATCACCTTGTGATTTGTTCTCAAGATTTTTGGATGCCTTGTTGGAGGTCCCCGAAAATTTCAGACCTAAAGATTCAACATGCATTGATTTATTTTTTGAAATCTTTGAGCTAGGGTTGAGTACCTTTCCAGAAGAATTGAAACCTCATCGTTTTGATCAGGTACTTGATTGGATAAAGAGTGTTGAAGAATCTCAGTATGAGCATACAAAAAACAAAATGCATCAAGATATTAATAGTTGTTGTCCCATTATGGGAAATCAAAACATGATACACATAAGTGAAAATGGTGTATCTAAAGATGAAAATTCATCTAGTTGTATGGATGGAAATACAAATAGTAATCAGTCCACAAGCAACATACATGTAGATATGTATACCAGTGATGGAGATAGAGATATACTTGCAAGTTTTGTTGATTCCTTACCACAAGTCAGTAGTCAAGATATTGAAGATGAAAATTTAAGCATACATTCTGAGAGTTTTGAACAAATTTTATGTAGTGATGTGTTTCTTTGTGATGAAGATTATGATGTCAATGAATCTAACTATTCAGAGGGCTATGGATGCTCTTAAGAGGAGGAGCTAGAGATGTTTTCTTCATTTGAACGATCTGGTGATATAAATAATGATGATGTTTCTTGTTTACAAATAAGTGAACAAGTTTCACATGATGAATACTTGGAGTATAGCTCGGGCTTTTTATCACTAGAGCATACTGATTTAATGGATGATGATCACTCAAAGGATAAAAAATTGTGTATCCAATACCCTAAACCTAAGAATAAGGTTGAGAATGATAAATATCTTGATGGTGTAGACAATGATGGAATTCATGTTAGTGAATGTGAAATTGAGTTTCTTGTTGATGTACCTTATCTCCACACTATGATTATGAACATGTTTTCATCAGATAAGGAAAGTATTTATGTTTAGGAAAACCAAGATACTTGTTCCAAGGCTTATGAACAAATTTCAAATAACAATGAGCCTTTGACATATAGGGAAATATACTTCTCAATTGATGATACACATGAAAATGATCTTGCTGATATTGTTGATCTTGAAAGTAATGATATTCAAAGTGATTCAGATGAAGATATTGAGGGTTTTGATAAGTATAATTTCCAGAACCTTGAAACATGTGACAATATGACTGGTTCATATTGTTGGAACAATGATGAACTGGATTATGGTATAATTCAGTTAAAGGAGTTTCAAATGTGTGAGATTTTTTTGCCCCACACACAAAATAATTGCATATCATGTATAGGACATGATCTTTTTGTTGGAATTGACCACTATGAGAGTTTCAGATCTGATATACCAATGAATGATGAAGGGAGGTCACATATTAACCCTTTTAGAACATATTATAATTTTTTCTATTTTCCGGTCAATTTTAATAAAAAAGTAATGGTGCATGACAATGATCTTGTTGATGAAAGCTTTAGTGATGTGATCAAATATGCTAGGGGTGGTATTTATTTTCAGATAGACAATGAAAATATTTTTAGACTGGGCTTAATATAGACAACAAAAAACAATGTCTTTGATAGAGGAAAACATGAATTTTTCTTTTTCATTTGATGGCCTGGGGCTATAAAATGTGGTTTGAGAATTTGAAAAGGAATTTGTCACCCAATGGATAGGGCATTTGGTCTTCTTTCCCATAGATTCTGGGATCTCACCATGCCTACGAGAGACATGTGTCCCCAATAGGAGTCACTGATGGAACCCCTTAAAAAATCTTGGTTCGATCATGAAAAATTGTGAAAAATTTATTGGTCCCTTGTTTTCTGGTTTTAGGTCATGTTCTTGTCACTGTGATAGGGTTTTCCTTTGTAAAATTTCTAAAATTTGGCATAAACCCTTGATCATTTTAAAATTGCACTGACCTATCTTTCATGTTCTCGGTCATCTTAGTTGTCACTTGTGCCATCACGTTCATTGATTTACCGACCCCTATTCTTAGGTTGACGATCGCCTTATGTATTTTCAAAATAAAGCTTCGTATGAGCCATCTAAATGAAGGAATCGATCTCGGTTGTTCCCCCGTATGCCTGTGTTGGTTTATTACTTCTTATTTTATTCATAGGGGCTGGCGGGCCTCGACCATGTGTTTGTTATAACGGTGGACCCAGTATCCTTGGTAAGGATGATTGGCTCATTTCAAAGATGATTGACGGTTGATTAATGGAGGGTGTGGCCATATCTTTGCTGCTGCCCGCTAGCCCATCTTGCTTTATTCAATAGTATTTTAAAGACACGAGCTAGCAGATGATGGCCATGTGGTACCACTTTATAGTGGGGCCTGAATCCTGATAGGGTAGTGGAAGTTGTTCGAAGCATAATCAATGACATATTTTATGGCATGTGTTCTCATCAGGGCCATTCCCCATGCGCCCTTATATTTTTAGCATTAAGGAAGAATGGTCAGACAAGTTGGCGGGTGGAATAACATGTCATTTTGTTTGATCTATTGGACCTTGGGAAACTATTTTTTGCTTCATATAGATTGAAATCAATGGTTGATGATAGGTGACGTGGATTAATTCTGACCACTCCCCACCATCCCATGTGGGCCCCGCCTATGTCTTGTATCTTTTGGCGGGCACATAGGCAAGTGTCACACATATTATTTCTACAATTCTAATAAAGGTGGATGCGGTTGGAGATAGTAGCTGAGATTCTTCCAAGGTAAAAAACAATGCTAAAATTAGAGCTAATTCTTCAACACGCTTGTGAGATTGATAAATAATTTTAGAGCCGTCAAATCCGTCAGAGGCTGGTACACGTGGGAAACTGAAATTGAAGTAAGGCATGGTATGAGAAGATATGGTGAAGATAAATCATGATCATTCCTCACTGTCCTGCTATGATGAATTACAAGTGAGTTATTTTCTACGGGCAAGTGGGTAAATGTGACATGACATGTATGGTTTGAAAATTAAGATTGCGATTGACATGCAAGTTAAGGAAATACTCAAGTCTCTTGATATGGGACGAGTATCAAATGCATGCACTTAATTTTGTCATCATTAATAAGCTGGATTTTCTAACTGTTGATTTGGTTAAAAGTTGTGATCAACGGTTGATATTTAAAAAACAAGGTTAGTTGATTGATAATGCTCTCACATAAGCTCTCCTAGAAATTTACTGCAGATGCACACCAGTTGCTCAATTCAATAAGGATCAGTTACTTTATTTTCTCACTATCCAATTGAGAAAAAATCTAAGGTTTGTGTAAGGAAGTGATTTTGAGGTAGTCATTTCCGAGTGAGTTGGTAATTTTGTTTGGACAAATTTTGTAGGAGAGTGGAAAATGGGAAAGATAAGTGTAAATTTCAGCCTAGTTCACCATTCCAAGAGGCTCAATCCTTTGGAATTTCAAGATTCTCCTCAGGGCGAGGAAGGTGGACCAGAGATACCAATGACGTCGGTGAAGAAGATAAGAGCTACCAAAGGTTCAACATGAGGTGTTATTAAGCATGCCTACCACCTTAGGGGACGAAGTATCTTAGAGGAAATGATCAAAGGAAAAGGTAAGAAGGTTGAAAGGCCAAAAAGAGAAGCTTCTAGAAAGAATAGGTATCACCATGCTTGTATGGGATGTCATCATTCTCCCATTGAGGTTTTTGATGATCCTTCTAACAGTGGGGATGAAACTAATTCTGGCTATCGCTAGTATCTTATGGCCATGAATGATTGGGTTGATTTTGAGGATGAGGTGATGATGGCTACTCCTTTGAAGATAAGGACACCGAGTGGGAACACTTATTCACCTGGTGACAATGTAGAGTAATATCCTATTACTTTCCTTGTTAAGTTCTTGGTTTTTGGTTTTGTGTGTTGTTTTCTCTCTTGGGTTGGTGTGACATGAAGTGGGTCTTCAGTCTTTTTGGGTTTTTGAGCTGATAATGATGCTTTTCGGGGTGATATGGATTTGCATGTTTTTGATGCTGCCACGTCAACACTTTTTGATGACTGGTGGGTTGGCTCTGATTAGGGGTTCCTTGGACTGTGTTTTTTTTTCATTTGAAGGATGAATCCCCAAAATCAGTTGGGAGATATTTTTTGTTTTTTTTAAAATTCACTTTGAAATGAAAATGAAATAAAATGTGAAATGTATTCCAGCCTAGTGCTTGTTGCTCCCTTGACTTATAAAATGGATTCTAAGGTTGGATACAAAAAATGGGATCAGGAGGTCAAGGATTCGATAAGTAAATAAGTACTTATTTTCAAGGGAAATAGATACAAGAACGTGGATACTAAGTTTCACAATAACATGTTTTAGAAACAAGTCAGACAATATATGTTTTGGATAAGCAATATAGATGATAAAGTAAGATAATTATTTTGTATATTTTCTCTCCTTCATGCAAATTATACAAGCTATAAATATGATAATCAATGGTTATCTTGTTTATATTTGTTGAGTCCCAATGGATGTGTTGGTTAATTCTTGCTTGTTCATTCAAGGAATGTATGTAAATGCTTGAATTTAGTAGTAGGTTTTGTATAGTCTGTGTATAAGGATGCTAGTAAGAAGTTAATTATGGGTATAATTGGTGGGAATATTGTAAGGCAATATCTCTAAGGCCATAGGTATTTTTTCAAAAATACAAGGTTGATTATCTAATCATATAGGTTTATTGTTTGACTCTGTTTCCTAGAATATGGTATTGGCCTAGTTTAGTATTCATGCTCTCTTTTGATAACCGACTTGACTGAAGATCACACAACATAATTAAATTTTTCTCTGAGTGTTTCATTAGGTGTGTATGAATGTTAATGAGATCATATATTCTCTTGTTTAAGTTAATCATTATTGTGGAAGTTTTCCAAACTTTCAAGGTATGGTACTTTTAAACATATATGGAGAACCATTTATCTGCTTTGTGTTTTGATACTTGACACACCAGTATCTAGGAGCATAGTTGTTTTTGGATTACCCTCCCTGGTCCAACAGAGCCTAAAGAGAAGAAGTAGAGATCCAAAAGTATTTACTTATGTGTTGAAAAATCCTTACCCTTACTAATAATTATTCTTGGAAAGTTCATAGCTTTGTGGTGAGACTAGATTTGGTTCTAAAAAAATAACCAACACCCCACTTTAGGAGGAGAACCCGCACCACCAAATAGTAAATAAACAAAGAGATCTAATCTATTCACAAGTAAATAGGAGTAAGAGAGTGTTACCAATAGGCCTCAGTCCCCTCTTGAACACATAAACACACCATTAAATTATTTCTAGAGTGTTTTGGTTGTTGGAGGGACCTCAGTTTGACAAAGCTTCTCTTGTAGAAGTGATTTTTCCAAGGGTATACGAGATTGAGAAGAGAGCCCTTCGAATGAAAGAGAGAACCCCCAAAAATGAGAGCAAGAGGGAGATTCATTGGATGCAAAGGTGGGAGGAGCTGTTAAATCTAAGAACCTAACTGCAAAGACATGTGTTAAGAGCCAAGATTCGAGATTCCCCATTTCAAACTCAAAAAATTGCTAGGACTCTAGTGCGCTAGACAAATGTCTATGCATTGCACATGTGTCCAAAATGCTAGTTTTCAAGAAAGGGGCTGGTGATCTACTATCGCTTCACCATTGGACCACATGGAGTTGGAATCATGAAATTTTGACCCATGAGGCTCTTTTCATAAATTCATTTTGGCACAATAAATTCTAGGAAAAGTGCTAAAATGTGAAATTGCCCTTGGGTGCAATTTTGTAACATTACACAAAAATGAAAAAAATCTAGGATATCATCCATTGAGTTGAACATGCACTTCTCAGGATTTCCTTATTTCAACGAGTTGGGAGAAGAGGAAGGCACCTAAGGGTCATTGCTAACCTCAAGGAGAGGGGCGATGACTAGCTCTAGGAAAGAAGGGGCTACCTTCTCCACAAGGATGACTAAGACAAAATAAAACCAAACTCCATAGAAGGTGGACATTTATTTTGACCATCACTCATGTTAATGTCATCTTCCAACTTATGCTTATGTGGAGGATGTGTAATCCCCACAAAGGAAGCAACAATGGAGGAGGAACAAGAGGCAACCACATAAGGTACCACCTTTGTATTAGACATGTCAATGGGCTACAAAAAAGGAGGGATGTTTGGGAGGGACATTAGAAGTGGATGCTCCATGGAGGGAGTGATGAAGACTTGCATTTTATTGGGTTGAGAACCATCAGTACCTATTGGAGGAGTTGAAACAAGGAAAACAAAAATGGGAATTGATGTAGAAATAAAAGAGACTGGTGGAGCGATAGAAGAAACAAGAGCAAAGACAATAAGATCCTCTATGGTTTTCTTGATGGCAGTGTGCTCCATGGAGAAGGCATTTTTCTAACACTTCTAATGACATGTACTCTGGCTACATCAGCTACCAGGATTGGAGGATGCAACCTAAGAAGAAGCCAAAGGTTTCTAATCAACTATAGGAGCATCCTCCACAACGTTCACCAGTGGAAGGGTGGTCTCTTGAGCAAGAGCAAGAGGAGGAGGTACAAAAGCAGAAACACAAGTAGAAGGAGAAATGTGAACAAGAGCCTTAGCAATGAGCCTCTTCCCATTCACCACTTAGGGGATAGGTGAAGAGACAATTAGAGGCTACAAAGGTTGAGACATGAGAACAACCCTATGAGAATATTTCCCCTTGCCATATATAGTGGGTCAAGGAATCATGGACAAAAGTGGTGACTGAAAGGCCCAATGCTCTACCTTCTACCAAATGGGTACCATTCCACTTCCCATGTGAGGTATAGGTGCAAGAATTGAGGATGCCACCATGTGTCAAGAAGTAGAAGCAAATGGAACAAAAGACACAGAAGGGGAAGGATCTAGAGTGAGAGAAAGCTTCTTCTTCCCTTTTCATGGGGCTAAAGAAACATCTTGTTATTGTTCTATCATAAAGGCCTTCACAAAAACAACATAGGGAGACAGGAAAACTAACCTTCAATGTTGAGCCCCTAGTCTTATATTTAACATAAACTTAATATAATAGATCCCCCCTTGGAGGGAGGGGTTCAACTGGGGCAAGCCAAAAGTGATCTAGAGAAAAGCCCCCCATGTGACACCAGTGGTTTATAGCTAATATCATGAAGCATGTGCATAGTTGCCTCATGGGAAAATTTAAAAACTTGTGGATTACAAAGGTGGCCCCATTTATAGAAGCTAGCCATGGGATGCCTATCCTAACTCTGAATAGGTTAGACTTTGGAATCATAATAAATGGCACATCTATAACCTTAGGTCCTATCTGGATTGAAAAAGAAATGGTACCCATAGGGGCAATAGAAATCATTTCATGAGTATGGAGAGTGGCTTGTGACTCTTTGTATAAATCCTTATGTAAATTATCAATTAACAAGGTTTCCTCTATTATCATGTTCACTTGACTTGTTAGATCAACCATAACACCAATCACGACATTGCCATTAATATGAATAGGAACATAAAATGGAGAAGGGTCCTTGTTTAATGGAAAATCATGTGAGATAAAATTTAAGTCAGGCATAGCACTCACATTTTTAGAAGAGGCATACACATGAATTAAACAATGTCCATGTACTTAGACGAGACCATATTAGAAGATATAGATGACTATGTGACCAGATTAGCAAAATGAGAAGGAAATAGATCTGTGTAAATATGCAACTGACTATTAGCCTTGGCTACATATTTATTGTAGTTTTTATTCCTCCCATTGAGACAGATAGTCCATATTGGAACACAACAGTCTATTGAGAGGGGGAGTGAATCCATAGATACTAAAATTCTAGCCTTCTTATCTGAAGAGAAGACACAACATTTAGAACTAGATGAATAGATTAAAAATTAAAAGATATGATAAGCACATGCACATAAAAGATCAACACATAACAACAAATATACATGGAAAACCAAAGTTGGGAAAATCCACGGTGAGAAAATTCTACTATGAGCTACTATCCTAATCTAGCCTCATAATGAAATCCTCTATTATAAAATTTAAGGGAAACAACCCTAAGGAGACACCTATCCCCTGAAATGAGTACCAAATCAGTTATCTGATGGCACCAACCTATTAGATTTACAACATGTAGGATGATTAAATTTTTTCCCAAGGAACACTAATCAATGTTAAAGCTTGCTCTATAACTGCTCGATCATTTTTTGCTACCATAACAAATCTGTTCACTGCTTTGTACCCCACTACACCAGTCCTACTCCTTTGTTTCTTCTTTAGTGCATTCTATGTCTACCTCAATGCACTACTATATTCTTCTGCAACACTCCTTTTCTATTTTTGTGTATACTCAGGTTGTCTAAGGAGCTCAACATCAATTCTACACACTACACTCCTTTTTTATTCACTTCGACCCACTTCTCATACATTTTGAGTAGTGCAAATCATCTCAAGATCTCCCATGATAATCTGATCCTTTGTTAGAGTGAATATATTCTTCACTGACTTCCAACTGCACTGAGTCACACAAAATTAATTCTGGTGCAAAGTATTTTACTTCATTTCCAACCCGACAAACCCTATGGTCGAATATGTAGTAAATGCTTTCTTCTGAATCTTCGATCTAATCTCAATCCTTGTCTCTATGACCATCACTACCGTCATTCTGTGTATCAAATCACATTACTTTTTTCGTTGAGGTAGTTAGACCAATAAATTTTCATCTCCAAGTCAGTTTGCAGGTGGAACCCTATTTACATGTAGTTAACCCTCTGTAATTGCCTTGTTCAAATTTGGACCATCGATTTCCAACCTTCATGCCATGATCCTACATTCTTCATTCATCGTCACAAATTTAAAACACAACCATTCAAGAAAAAATATTTTACATCTCCTTCGTTAATAGTATCCTTTAATAACATTTGCATCCATTTCCTCATTGTAGAAATCACCATTGGATTAGCTACCGATTAATTTGTGTTGTTCCTTGCTATCTTGTTAGAGCTGATAATGAGCCCACAAGATCTTCGTGGGCTGGCACGCTTTAGCCATGTGTAATGATCCTCTCTATCGCTTATCACCCAACTCTTCCAACTACTTCACTTCACAATAGAAATGTGAATCAATGATGCCATGTGTTGTAAGATCCACCATGATTCAGTCTGTCACCAATCATGCATCGTTCGATCATCTTTGTTTGATCTACATCACTCCCCGCTCCCTCACTAGGTATAAAGGTCCCACCATATGTGCCACAAGCTAGCAGGCACTGTCAAGTCTTCCACATCACCTTGATCACAACCATTGATCAACCTCATTCTGCCAATTGTCTAGGATGACATCATACACCAATAACTTCATTTATTGCTACTGTAGGTCCCACTTTCCATTGTGGGTGACTCTCCATGAATCCTCATGTCCCTGCAAGATTTAATTGGGACCCACCACAAGCTCAATGAGAAGGTAGGGGGACCATTAGATCTCGCAGTCACAACCAACACGGTTGATTCCACTAGAAGGACATATTTGTGTGAGACTTAGGAAACATTAATCACCACAAATATCTGCTCAAGCACTAGTAATTTCTAGATGAAGGGGCCAGTCACCCACATGATATAATAGGCTTAAGTTATCACTTAATCAACTTGCAATCGTCAAGCGCAAGTCACCATCAAATTAGAAACATTGTTCTAATGCCATGATGGTATATACTTAGGGTTTAACCAACAAACCCTAATTCAAACTGAGGACATAGGTAATCATTTTCTGAGTATTTCCTTCAACCTCTTGGTCCTACATAACACTTTTTTGTGTTGCTCTTATAAAACCCATGTCAAATATAGAATCAGATCTTGCTTTTGAGCATTGAAAGAACTTACTACAACAACATGATAGAATTGCATAACTACAATGCAATACTTTGAACAACATTTGCAACATTCACTCCATCTTCTAGATCCACAATTCATCATCTTCCTCAAACATTAATGACAACACTTTGACATCAATGCTAACTCTCCATCATGCAGGATCAGTTACATCTCACATCCAATCCCCTTTTAACATCAATGAAAATAATATGTTGATAGTCCCATCATCAATGTCATCCTAGATCTCATGAAACATGTGTACACATCACATGATGTCATTTCTATATAATTAATAAAATTTACAAAACTAATGCACATCATACTACTCAGGATATGACTCGAAAAAGATCATTTTTTTAGAAATAGGATTTTATCTCTCAATAGTTTTTGTAGAACACTAGTATAGAATTATAAAACTTTGTAAATTTTTTTATTGCATCCTATACCTTCTCCTTTAGGAGTAGATAAAATTTTTTTAATGGCCTTATTCTTTCTTGTATCATCATAAATTAACACTGGGTGATCCCACAATACTGGTTTACAATTTTTGGGCAAACTGGACACTAAACTAATTTTTTAAACTAAATTTTCACTTTCGGGCTCCTATAGCAGCTAAACCTTGAGGAATTTGAAGATGATGAAAACTAGTGGTTTGTGAAATTTTGTCTATAGATTCTAAATATATTTGTTTCATTTTTTTTCAAATCAGATTGCACTTCTTTTTCCATCTCCTTCAAAAACTATTTTGTTTTAAAAAAACAACATTTTTAAGGAGTGACGCTCATCATATGCAACATAACATTTTTTGTGTATGAAGGATAAAATTCTAATTTTTTCGAATTTAGATTTGTAACTATTATATCTAGCACTTCCATTTGGTTTCATAGTGTTCTATTAAATATTTTTTCCTTAATCAAGTTTCAAACTCAAACCAATTATAATTCAGACATAGGTGGACCGTATACAACATAACTTTTTTCTGTATGTATTGAAATTCATTTTTTTTTAACGGATCAAGTAAATCAATACCCAGCCTGAACATATTTTTCAAATTTTTATTTTGATAATCTACTATTTTTCCACATGTGCAGAACAAAGAGCTTGATTTTTAGTGAAAAACCTATGTTTAATAAAACTAAAAAAGCAAATACATAATAAAACCAAAACATATTAAAATTATATTCATTAGATAGCTCGTTCCTAGGACTACCATCATCCGGTTGGGTTTGTGAATTCTCCTCTATTCTCATCCTCAAACTGAGCTTCAAAGCATAAAATTATGGAATTTTTTACCACCTGAGGGGGAGAAGGAGGGAAATGGGGGGTTTGGGGTTCGCTCGAACTAGGGTTCATTCAAACCCCCTTCCAAAAAGGGTTTCCTTTGGCGGGAATGGTGGGAAGTTCATTAAATAGGTTCGCTGAAATCCTAGTTTATTCAAACCCTCTTTAGGTTCATTCGAACCCCAAAAATGAAAAGTTTTGGCATGGGGTCATTTTTTTCAACTTTTCCTTCCTCACTCCAATTGTAAACCACTTTTGTGGGTTTAACCCATTGTTGAATAGTTATTTGGATTGAAGCATGAGGGTGAAACCTCAAACTGAGTGATCATCTATCGGTACTCATATAGTGCTACATATTGATGTGCAAAAGAAGGATACTTCATTAGGGAAAGCGTTTCTTGCCATAGTTTTTGTAAGTTCCCAATGAAGACCTTATGGATATTAGAATTGGGTAGAGGATAAGAGACCTAAGAAAAGAGTTCTTGATAATGAGCAATGAAGCCAATAACCTTTTCATGCCCCCCCTGCTTGCATTGGAAGAGATTAGACAATGCCATCTCTAGCTTGATGTTAGCTTGGAACTATCTCAGGAATTGATTCTCCAGCTGATCAAACGAGAAGATAGAATTATTTTTTAAGGAACAATACCACTCAAGGGTAGCATACTTAAGGGATTTTAGAAAGATATTTTCTATCAAAGAATCATGGTGGAAGAATTCAATACACATATTATTGAATATCAATACGTGTGTTTGAGGGTCTCCATAGTTAGCATAACTTTTGAACTTAGGAATCTCCATTCCCTAAGGGATAGGATTGTTTGAGATGGAAATGTACAAAGGAATACTATGGTAGAAGGGTTGAAACATAGGTTAATAAGTAGAGTTGGATAGGTTCACCATCTGGTTTTTCATTTGTCTCGTATTTTGCAATAAGGAATTCAAGAGAGGATTAGAGGGAAAAACATGACTAGTGAAACCACCACCAAAACCACTAAAATTACTAGCCCCCATACCAATAGAGACCCCACCACAAAGACCAGTATGGATTCAAATATTTCCACTATAAACAAAAACATTAGGATTGGAAGAGATAAAACCCAAAGGTACCTTATTCACTTTAATTATGGGGGTCTACTAAAGCGTAGGGGTTGTGTTAATATAAGGACCCTTCTCAGCCATACATCAACACTCTAGGAATCAAAACTTCTAGCTGTCTCTTAGTGATATCAAAGCCAAGATCTTAGACAACACCCAAGTTAGGATTGTAGGTCGAGACATGAGCATCCACAACATTTGTAAGACCACAGAGAAATTATAAACCTCTCCAGTCCTTGTCTAAAATTGCTCTCAACCTATTAACAAGTATCGTTTCCTGAGCAAGACTTTTTCTTTTTCCAAAATTTTCAAACTCTCCAAGCCTACTTTTTAGGAAAATAAGTTACTATATGGGGACCTAAAGAGAAACATCTTCCTCCATTGAAGAAGTAGAAGGAGAAGTAGGGGGTGTAGGAATATGAGGTGCTTCCCCAAAGGGGATAGAAAATATGGTTGACATGCCCAATATTACTTCATCCAAGGAAGGGCCAGTTTGACCAATGGTGACCTTCCTAGATTCCATCCCTATATGTTGAAGACTTCTAACAATGTTTTTAGAGTTCATAGATTGGGTTGTAAAGCTCATAAAAACTCTACAAAATAATAGTCTATGATGCACCCAAGACCCAAGAGAAATATTTTTGACATGGAAGAACAAAAAGAAAAACTTTCATGCCATGTTCAACAAAATATAGAGAAGGGGGATTCACTACTCTCAAGTATCTCGAACACAAAAGAGCCTAAAGGGAGAAAAATACTCGAAACTACCTCAAAAATACCTTGAATTTATATGGAAGGAACAAGCTGAAAAGGAAAGGAAAATAGGACCCAGTTTCCCTTATGCTTTATAAAAGAAGATTTTTCAAAGTAGGTGAGAAGACCACATAGGTCTCAAACTAAAAACTAACTAGCTCTCTACCAGAGGATGCCAACAGGTGGTTTAGACTTCACCGTATCGTGTTGGAGTCTCAAAGACACACTAGAATCCTATATGAATAGAGGGTCAAGTTTCACACCGAAACACATAGATTCTACTAGTAACCTAAAATTTTTGGTTTTATAATTTGATAGAAATGTATGGAAATTAAGAATACTACAATAAGAATACTATAACTTATAAATATAAAATAATCTAATAGTGAAGTGACGAAGAAGAAAGAAGAAGAATGCTAACTTACTAAAGGTCTAGTTCTTCATAAAGCTCCTCACAAATGAATAACACCTACACACACAAGAATACAAAATGTTGGAGCTATGTTTTGAGGTTTTCCTCAATCAAACCCCTATTTTAGTGTTCTCACCTCCACACAAATCTAATGGACCACAACATGTAGAAAATTGACTAAGAAGTAGAAAGATTATACATCATATAGTAGAGAGAAAAGACAATCTAGATGCTATTGTACAAGTAAGATAATTCAAATAGGAAAATAGACAAATCTCACCTCCCTTTCTACATGCTCGAGAAGTTGAGAGAGGAAGGAGAAGAATACAATCACCATTCCAATAGAGTTGATCTTCGATAACTTACAATAAAAATGGTGTTGTAGTAGCAAGTTAGTACAAAATTGAATGAGAATATTAAGAGAGTGAAGAACAAAGTGAGAATTAGCTAGAGAGAATGATAGAGCTCAAGAGAGACCTAATAGATGGAAGAATGAAGTTTACAAGACCATTTTGTAGGTATAAAGTCATTCTCAGGTGGTCAAAATTTTAAGAAGGATGTTACATTCATCGATTGGTAGAAAACATAACATCTCCAACATCCCTTGATACTAGAATCTTGTTAGGATAGAAATATGGTGAGGAAACATCTATGCGATGTGCGTATCCTAGAAAAATATTCCCTCACTAATGCAAAATGACAAGGACATGTGTGTGAAGTGGAGTAAATGTGGTAGGTTTTTTCATTATCGAACTTGTAAGGATAGAATGAAAATTTAATGGGAACTTAAACTAAGTGAAAATTTATGCCATTACAGTTATATGACTTAATGCAAGTTTATCAATGCAAACATGAACTAAATCTACTTTGCAATAACCAAATTTAACCCTATATGTATTTTGGATGCAAAATGCAATGCAAATTTTCACTTTTTCATTTTTTTTTCTAACAATTAGGTATGCACTAATGACGAATGCAAAACACCCTAAAATCGAATTCAGATTTGGAAAATATATGCTTTAGATTTCAAAAAAATTAAAGTGTAAGAAATAATAAGGTTCACCAAAAAGTTTAATTGGAAAAAGGATGAGCACACTCTTCCCAATTATTTTTGGTGGGATGTGACCTCAACACCCACTTGTCTACAAGCTTATTCAGGAGAGCCATAATGGAGGATAAGATATTTAATATAATTTTTTCTAATGTGATGTGTGATGATATGATGTGATTTGGATGATTGTTAATTGATTGATTTTTAGGATGAAATGATCTAACTATGAAATATATGAAAATGTAGTAGTCTATTATGATTTTTGATAAATTGAATGTAAATAGATCAAAATAAGATCAAAAATGCAAAGGATAGACAAATAGGAACTTGGGGTTGAAATATAGTGTAGAATTAGCTTATCTATTGTGTAATATGCCTTAAAATATCTTCTTATTTTTTTGGATTTCAAAACACAAGACTGAGGTCCTTGGTTTGTATCTTCTATCTTTTGGGAGTTGTCTAAACTTTATCTATAGATGAGAAAATGAAAATTTTGTGGCATGAAAACTTGTAGGGTTTAAGTGCATGAATGAATAAATAGTCTTCAATAATCCTTCAACTCACTTAATATCTATAACCTACATATATGAGAATATGGGAAGGGTTGTGCTATATAGGGGCTTTCTTAAGTCAAACCCTATGTTGGTATTCCTACCTCCACAATGGTAAATTATGATATAAAAGAGAGCTTAACCTTGGTTGGATAGATGATAATGATAAACAAGTAATGAATTGCCAAATTTTTAAAACTCACCACTTAGATCTCATCTCCTTGATGGACTAAAGTCATTCTTATCACCTTCAAGGATCAATTTTTGATTGACTTGAATCGATTTGAATACCTAAAAATTTTAGTATTCATAAAAAAATGCATGCAAAACATATGAAAACCTTACATAACACATGAAACAATTCTTGAATGATGAAATTTTTCCATAATCTTGACAATTTTTCTCTTGACTACTCTTGAGTTCTCTTGTAATAATCTCAATTTCTTCCTTAATCATGCTAGGATAAAAATGGTGAAAATGACTAGATAGTTATATGAAATTATTCTAATTTCCCAGAAATAAAATATCGATAGATGATAATTCAAATTAGAAATTAAAATAATACATTACTGAGACTGACATATTTGAATTTGGAGCTAAATTAGGTGGTCTAGGGTGTAATACACCTTGGACTAGATCCACCTTTTTTGGGGTCTAAAAGTGTCATGGGAAAAATATTAAATGCATAGTTTGATTTCCCAAGAATGTTTATAAAATAGGTAATTAATTCATAATTAGGTCCAAGTACATAAGGGGGAGCTAAACCTAGTGTGAAATTGTCAATTGTGACAATTTTTGATGCTACAAGAATAAAACCTCACAAGAAGTTATCTGATAATATTAAATACACATGTATAACTAATAAAGATTAAATTCCAAAATAGTTACTAGAACACTAACCACTTTAATATCTTAAAATGAAACTCACAACTGTAGAATGAATGATAATTACCAATAGAAGAATACCAAAACACCTAAAATAGATATCATTCACATAGGAAATGAAAACGCAAAACCATAGTCACACACGAAATTCTAAGATTCTTTATTTGGGATTCTTAAAATGTATAGATTCCACAATATTAAAATCATTTAATTTTTGAAAATTAACATGATTTCCTCTATTTAAAATAATTTTATAATCTGGATTTGGTTATTAGAGCCTTTTTGGTAGTTTACAAGTTTCTAAGAACTCATTTGACAACTAACAAGATTTTAAGAACTCCTTTATATGTCAAAATATGTTTCAAAGATTCTTCTTATCTCAAAACTTTGAACCATCAAGACTCATTCTATTTCTCTTTTGAAACCCTTAGATTTTCAAGCAAGAAGGTTCATGTGAAAATAAAATTTTCAGATTTGATCTTGGTTTTGGAAACCTTGTTGATAGTTGACAGGGTTTTGAGAATCTCTTCAAATTTTAAAATGGTTTTGAGAACCTCTTTGGATACCAAAATAGTTTTTAAAAGTGAATAAAAGAGAAAACATTTCAAAAATCTTGAAGATAAAACATAATATATAATTTTCTCTTAAAAAAAGGTTTTGATAACTTCATCAGCTTTTGGCATGGTTAGACTAACGTTGTTGGGAGATGACAAATTTTTCAAAATTTTCCAAAGGATAAAAGAAAAATTTCTTAAAAATTCATATTTAGACCATGGGTTAAAGTCTTGAATGTACAATAGCAATGATAGGACCTAAAAAAATGGTTTGAGGAGTAAGACATAAAAATCAAAGCAACATACATATATATACATACATACATAGATATACATGCATATATACGTATATTAGTATACATGTATTAGTATACATGGTTTGAGGAGCAAGACATAAAAATCAAAGCAACATACATATACATACATACATACATACATATACATGCATATATACGTATATTAGTATACATATATATACATATATTAGTATATATACATATATTAGTATATATACATACATAGACACACACACACATATATATATTTAAATTTATATAGAATTATATAATTTTAACCATTATCTTGAATTGAGAAAAATAAACTTTCCAAAACAAAATATTTATGATACAAATATACATATTAATATATTATATAAATATTTTATTCTTATTTATATACTTATACATATATATATTATATATATATATATAGATATTAACTTGAAAATATTATTTTCTTATTTTAACAAAATATGCAAGATTCTCAAAAATCAGCCAAACTTACATTTTCAAGACAATATTCAAATAAAATAGATCATATAAGATAGTAATTATGAGGTAAGATAAATTTATACAACATTAAATAATCACAAAACTCTATAGACAATATAACCAAATATGAAACAATCAAACAAATTAAGGAAAACATTTGAATCCATTGAAATCAGGGTAAGTGAAAAATATGTGACACAATTAAGATACCACTTTGTTTGACCGATCTTGAGGCTTGGTCATTCCAAACCAAATCCGATGAGTGTCAAATTTGGCACTTGTCAAATGTGAATGATGCCTAGATATACTGATACCCTCAACTATAAATTGAATACCCTAAACCCAACACCTCAATCCTATATACATGAAATAAAAAATTAAGTTGAAATTTACATATGCACATTTACTTTCTTATAATTTAAGTTATATTTCATGTATATAGTTTTACGATGTTTGAGAGTGGTTTTGAATCTCTTGGAGTTATAATGCAACTTCTAGTTTTTGAAAGATCTTTAAATTTTTGAAACTTAGTCAAATTTCAATAATCAACATGTCAAATTTAAATAATCAAGGGGTCAAATTTAAATAATCATCAAGTTGTGTCATCTTTCTCTCTCTCTATCTCTCTCATTGTTTATCCCTGACGCTCTAAACCTCTCTCTCACTATCTCCATCCATTTATCTGAATCTCTCTTCCTTGGGCTCAAGAATTACCTCTCTACTTGTCCATCTTTCTCTCTCCCTCCCTCCTTCCCTCTTGGTAGCACTTTGTTATAAAAAATTGGTTTATAGTCTTTCAACCATTTTTTGAGCTTTTTGATGAATTTTCAAAGGCCAGGGCATGTTATATCTATAATTAATTTTTCTTTTATATCCTAAACCATTGAAAAACCCTAAATTTCAAATGCACATAACACTTTTCTCTATTTCTTCTTTGATCTATTGTAGTTGGTTCCCGATCATCTAAATTACAAATTGTGTTATTTAAATCATCTATTGATTGCCCCCCTCGACTTGAGGACCATTGATTAATATGTCATCAATAGTCAATCAAAATATTTTATGTCTTTAGAATATTCTTTACAAATCTCTAATGTAATATTACCTAGACATGCACCCTTTTAAAATAAAGCCTTCACTTGAGTTCTAAGCCCTGCTCTTCTTGAACCACATGACACATTATTCTTACATTGCTTGAAACCTTCACATCACAGTTTCAATTTTCATAATGCATGATGCTTGTAAGCTCTTAAGACCAAAGGATAGGTGTCAACTCAATATTTCATCATAGTGCCTCAATGCATCACTATTTCAAGAATGGCCACACATAGTAAAATTATGTTGAGTGACAAGTAAGAAAGATGGGACAACTGGCAGTTTGTGATTGCATCATGTTACTCCTTTAGAGTGTAATTTGTATGAGATAATTATATAATGAAATTTTATTGTGTGAAGACTATCAAGATCATGACATGTGGTGTCATCTTAGTTCATTGCATATGTTTAGTGCATCACAATTTTCAATTGTTATTTCAAAAGGTAAAATGTGATGAGCGGTGCAAGCAAACAAAAGAAGCATAATCAAGAAATGTTTTAGGGATAACTATCAGCAGGTTGTTCCATCACAAAGATTTAATAAATCATGGGTTTATGTTTGTAAACCTTGGTGCCTAATGAAGACCACGCTGAGTGATAGGTGACTAGGATGAGAACACGTGGCTGCATCCCTTTGTAGTGAAAAACTCCTTTACATCGTGATTTCAGAATAAAGACATGGAATGGAAAGGAAATTGTGTTATATGATGTAAATAAATGAGAAATTAAGTAAGGAATATTCTCTACTAGCTGCCAACTTCTCATTTCATCACATAACTTCTTCATATTTAATTTTCATCTCAAATGCAAATTGCATTGTGCGCTAAGGCAAATGGTGATGGATGATTGCATTCCATTGGTGCAATACATCACGGTTTTGTTTCTCAACACAAAGTAAAATTGTGGTTAAGTTCAAAGGAAGTCAAGGAACCATGGTATTCCCACATTATAGCGCATGACTTCTTCACATTGTGATTTCATAGAAGTGAGTTCAAAAGGGAATCGTGATGTGAAAGAAGGTTATGATTACCATCATTCTTGTTTTAAAACAATTTGATCAATGGTTCACATTCAAATTTGAATGGCTAGTTGGAAAATGAGTCTTTTTCATACACATGGGATATCAAAATCCATTAATAGCATATCTACTTTTTTCCTAAGGTAATAAAATAGTGAGTTACTTGGATTTTTTCCATTATCACAATTACATTCAAGTTATTTTTGTAAAAGAAGTGGGCAACAAGAAAATTCAAGAAAAATAGAGTTAAGGTTTTCAGGTAAGTTCAAAAATTCTTATCTCTTAGAGCAAAATGTGTTTGAATTATAAAATCAAAAGGGTTGTAAGGATTTATGAGGGATAATCGGGGTTAGGGTTTTGTGTAAATTTTGAAAAGAAAAGTAAAAAGTCTTAGGAATTTCTTAGAGGAATTATAGAACCCTAGAAGTTTTGAGTTGTAGTTGTGAAATATTGGAACTTCTTCAATAGTTATAAAACCCTAAAAGATTGTTGAATTGTTGAAAAACCCTAGAAGATTAAATTATTATTGCAAGACCCTAGTCTACTTAAGATATCATCCCAAAATGAGTGAAATGAGAGAAACGTCCAAATCCAAACATAAGTCTAAGGGAAAGAGGTATTTGGGAATATTTATGGCAAATGATCTTATGACCTTGTTCCCTAGTGCAAAACAAAGGGGTAAAAGTGACCATTTGCAAGATGTTTCCAATCAAGCTAAAGATGTTAGAAACCCTTAGAGTGGTTGGAGAATTTTTTATTATGCATTTAGAAGGGTGACCATTCCTCAAATTACTAAAATTTGTAGACATCAGACTTAGGGAAACTAGTAGTGTCAAATGTGTTTGTGGATGTAGATCTAGTAAAGGCACTAGCAAAATGCTATGACCCTAATGATAGGGTAATTAAGAGTAAGAAGGGAACACCTCTTAAGGATATCTCAAGAAGAAAAAATATGAAAATATTTGGTTTAAAGGTCTCTAGTGTAGGAAATTGTATACCCTTATAATTTCACACTATGTTTGGGTCCCTTAATTAATTGGGCTTAATTAATCTTCTAATTTGTCGAATTATGCATTCCAAAGCCTTATTTTACCTGTTTCCCAAAAGGGGAACCTATATTTAATTAATGCAATTAATATTGTAATCACCTTGAAATGAATGTGTCCTAGAATTTTAGGCTAGAACCCATTTTCCCAAGGGCGAATGGGTCCTCCTTAGGTCCTAGGTCCAAAATTTTAATATGTTTTTAAAGATTTCAAATTTCATATATGCAAAATTTTGGATTTTAGAATCTATTTTTTGGGAAATTAGACAAATACCTATAAATACATAGTATTTTTATCAATTCAAATATAACACACATTTTAGAGACTTCATAAGAGAAAATATTATTGTCAAGAGCATTCAAGAGTAAATTTTTAGTTATTTTTTATAGCACTCAAGATCCTATCATCATGTTCAAGCTTATGTGTGTTCATGTCATCTTGTGAAGGCTAATATGCATTGTTGATCCTCAAGATCCAAGCATTCAAGTATCCAACAAATCAAGAAAAGAAAGATCTTATTCTTTGGAGTGATGTGTTTGAATTTAGTTCTCTGAGGGAGGCCATTAAAAGTTTGTTGAGTTGTAGAAAGAAAATTTTCATTCATCATTCCTTCCATTTATCAATTGTTATTATCTTTCTATCAAGGTTTAATTACCAAACATAGGGTTTGACTAAAGAAAACCCTCATTCAAAACAAAAAATATTTCCTCTCTTTGTATGTGTAGATTTATAGGTGAAAGAAGGACTGAAAAAGATCTCAATGAGAAATTTTGTATTGTTATCAAAGTTTTCATCATTTTTGTCAAGCCACGAAAACCCAATTGCAAATTCAATTTCCAACTTTCCTATAGTGAAACCTCTGCCAAGAAGAAGCTCATATCTTGTACCAAAGGACTACCAAAAGTTATTCTAGACACCCTATCTAGGACCCATTCGCCCTAGGGAAAAAATTTCCTTCTACAATGCTAGTAATAGAATTTTGATTTTAGGTACATTTGTCTAGACCCTTCTCAGGCCTGCTTGAAAATTATCGATTTGATTTCTATTGCTTCACAAAATTACATTTTATCATATATTTCATATTATCCATTAGGTTTAGTTGCATCAAATCATTTCCAATTAATTCAAATTCATCCTACTAGCTTAAGAAATAAGAGATTCAAGTGGGATTGGCTCACCTTAGGGTTGAAAGTCAATCTCCACACCTTGCAATCTCTTAGTTTCAATGAAATTTGAGAAAGAGGGACACCGTTAGTTCCTAAGTTCTTTGTATGAGGGACCTAGGACACCCTATTTTGGATCTCCTCTTTTTCCCAACATTTCATTTTGGTGATTCTAACATTGTGCACCATCTTTTCTGATTTGGAGATCATTGTAACCCTAGATCTAGGTTTCACATTATCTAGTTTTGCATTGCATTTAAGGTTACAATTTCCATTTTTGCATTTCAAAGCATCAAAAATCCAAAACGATGAATTAATATTGCATAATATATTGCATTAGGGTTTATTTCAATAATATTTAGATCATATGTAAATTCATATTGCATTCACTAAGTGGTTACAATCTTAAATTATTCATTCTTTGTTCATTGCATCTTGCATTTTAAATAAAAAACAAGTTAAAAAAATGCATAGTTTTGTTTCAAATTGGCATTAAATGATCATTTTTAGGGTGTGGCACCTTACAATCAGTAAAATATTATATTTAACATCTGCAATTTGCATTACAAACTTTTCCACCTTTTTTCACACTTGCAAGATTTACATGACATTGTCTTAATTTGACTAAAATATAGAAAAATAACGAAAGTTTAACCTGTTTGCACCTAGAGAATCAAACATCAAACAACAACATGAAACTTTAAATTTTCAAATTTTAAAACCCTAACCAAGGACTCATTCGCTCTAGGGAAAACATTTCCTTGTACAGGTGTCTTACCCAACTTTTGTACAATCTTTTGTCTCTATGTTATCAATTTGTTCTAGCTTGCAGAAGTCTATTTTGAAATTCTAAAAAATTGTTATTACATGTGCAAAAAATGTGTTATTTTTCTTTATTTGTTACAAATTATAGAAATATTTTTACATTTTAGACCTATAGGACAATTGTTACATCATTTTCTCATAATAAAAATCTCTATTTATCATACTTCATGTTCTATTTTCAAATCTTGTTGAGCACTTTGAGAAATGTTTTGTTACAAGCATATGAATATGATTTATTATTCTTCATTAATCCCTCTCCCACTATCTCTCCTATGTGTGAGGTTAGTGAACCACCAAAAAGATATTAGAAACAAGGGAAAGAGGATTCTCATTATAGACTACTAGGGTTTTGCACCTAGGATCAAGGTTAAGAAATGACACTCTTTTACCTAATGATATAATTTTTGGGTGAATTCATTTAAAGGGGGATTTATTGGGGATGTGAATGTGTGTGAATATGTGCAATTAATTGATAAAAAAATTAACTAAGAATGTAAAACCTATGAAATAAAACTATGCTTGAAAACACATAATGATATACAAATGACCTAAGAAATGTACACATTAGTTAAAATAGAAGGTTGGAGATGAAAGGGGTGTGCACCTAGAAACTTGTAGAGGCTGAAAATGTTGCTGAATTTGGAGTTTAAGCTAGTCAGGACATTTACACCATTCTGGGCGACCTAGTCCTTTTTTCTGGAAAACTTCACCGTAGCCCGTTTACGCCAAAAGGGTATCTAGATCTACCAAAATCTCTGAAAACTAGGTTAAAGGGGACTAGGCCGCCATTGTTGGCGAATTATTCCTCTTCTAAATTTTTCAAGATCGAGAAGTGGGATATGTAGCTCTCAATCTGTGCTTTCTGCTCCTCTAGGTGTTTGGTCCCGAAAGTGAAGAATCTGGTCTATGAGTGTACTCCAAGCTTCAAATATGGTTTCTCCAACCTTTAAGAGCTTGGACAAGTTGTTGAATGATCTTCCACCTTGTTTCTTTTCCAAATTTGGCTACAAGACCTACAAATCACACTAAGAGGGAAAACTTGTTGATTGTTAGGGATTAGGGGTTTACCTTAGTCAAACCCCTTTTAAGTAATCAAACCAAATGAAGAGAGAAATGTAAAGAAGCATGAAAAAAATGAGTAATGTATTTTACCTTGCCTTGATGATAGATCTTGAGTTGTAACAATGGAGGATTTTCCCCTTTGGATGCTTCTTGAGAGATGTCTTGTTGACTTAGAATACTCAAACTCTAGCTTGCTTGAGAAGAAGGAGAGAAGAGAGATTGATATAAGAAATAAATGAAGATTAGGAGAGGCAGAATGAGGGGAATAACCATTATTTATACAATTTATGCCCTAATTTTCTTGAAATGACACCATACAGGCTGACCTCAGGGTTTTAGAGACAAAATCCCTTAAGAAATTTAAGTTAATTTTATTTTTTAAGCCACATGGGACTAGGTCACCCAAGGTGGCGACCAAGTCCACTTGAGCAATTTTCATTGGTTATCTAGGATTAAAGTGTGATTATTATTGCTTGTCGGGATTGTCTCATGAAAGAGACTAAGATAGGACATATATATGCATTAAGGGGTCATTCTAGCATAAGAAAGGGTTGGTTTAGTGGTGACAAGCCTAGGAAAGTGTGAAAATATTTTACAACACCTTAAAAAACCTTGGCACAAGGGTTGGAAATAGGTAAAAGGAGGTTGAAAAGGGTCCAAAATTCATAGGAAAGGGTCCAAATGAGTGAAAAGTATCAAAGGCTACAATTTTTGGCGACACATTTAGCCCCCAATTTAGTGAGAAAATGAACTTGCTTCAAACTCACACTAAAGTAGCCTGATGGAGATGGTGAAGAATGAAAAAGAAGAAGAACAAGGAAAATGGAGGAGGTGGTCAAGCCCCTAGGGATTCAAGATTATATGTCAAGAAGACATCAATGCAGGAGACACATTCAAGGGTGAGTGAATTACAACAAAACAAGATGCATGATCATGCAATGACAAGAACTAAAAGGAAAGAGAGAGAGAAAGGTGAAAAGTTGGATCAAGCTTCAACTGTTTGTCCAACTAGTTGTGGATCAAATCTAGGTTGTTTGTCCGAAGAGAACAAATGTACTCACTCTGGGGTGACGAAACTTATGGTTGTCCACCAGGTGAGAATTCCCAAAAGGTTGCTATAGGGAAAGTCATGCCATTGGTTGGGATTCCCGCTCAAACCATACCAAAGTTATACCTCGTGATAACTTTGATAAGGCACGCCCATGAAAGATAATGATTTTTTGAAATGATTTTGTTCAAAGAGATTTTACTTTGTTCGTGCAATGTCTCATCTTAAGGAACATCATGTGTAATTTCTCCAAGAGAGGAAAAGTGCAAATGGTCTCATCTTGTTTGTAAGAGAGCACAAGTGCAATGTCTCATCGTGGGCAACATTGTACCTAATGTTTCCAAGAGAGGGAATCACAAGAAAAATAAAATCACACAATGAAATGTGAGTGGTGATGTATGCTCCCACTTTAAAGGAATTGATACACACTGTCCTATGAGAAATTGCTTTAAAGTGGAAGAGGAAGAGGATATGAGAGCTTGTTCAGAAAGACCTATGCTGAGTCATATGTTTCTAATAAGCTATGCCATGAAGAGGGGTGTATGTCACATGCAAGTCAACTTAAGACTTGTCATCCACATCCCAAGCTTTCTCTTATATGTTCATGAAAGGTTAACGAATAGTGAAAAGAGACAATGACAAGTGGCATACAAGGGAAGAGGCTAACTAACCCCTTGTCCCCGTTTAGTTCAAGACAAGAGTGAGCTGAAAGGATTGATGAAATGCAAGGTATAGTGAAAATGAGTATCAATTAGAGGAATGAGTATCAATTAGAGGAATGAGGTGCCCCCGTACAAGGAAGAACACCAAAATCCTTAAGATGGTGTTTTTTTTAACTCAAGGCCTTACATTCATTAGTGTAATGATCATGAAATTGGTGGTAAGCACAAAAGGAATGTTTTTTGTAACATTTATTTCAAGTTCTGGGAGGAAGGAAGATCAAGTGATCTTAGAGAAGTCTCAACAAGACAGCATTTTGATCAAGGGGAGAAGGTGATCCTTGGGTTTGGGACAAAGAAGTGTCTTGTTTAGTAGGTTATGTCATACTTACACAAGGCACTATAGATTGTGAGATTTTGTATACTCCTTTGGAGGAGTTTATAAAATATGAATAAGTAATGGATTGCAAGATGGCATTGGCTTTAAGCGAAGAGTCCTTTGTTGGGTTCAAAGGATCACTCTCTAAGGTTTTCTTAGAAGGTTGAATTGGGATGGTGTTGATGTTGGAGGAAGGTTTGATTATTTTAATTAAAGGACAATAACCAAGATATTGGTTTTTTTCATGTTAGGCATGATAGCGTTGCAAATACCTTGTTTGTTAGCACCACAACCTTTTCCATTATAGCCAAATTGTTTCATAAGCTCATAAAATTTTCCATAGAGCTTTTTCAACACTTTTGGATCAGATGAGGGTTCATTATTTTCATTGGTGGCTAAAGTAGTTGAGGTGGATGCTTGCGAAGGATTGATTGAGTCTTGTGTGGACAAGAATACGTTTCCCTTGTTAGAGTCTTGGTTTGTGATCTTGGACACTCCTAGTAAAGGAGGCATGAAGTTTAAGAAACCCCAATCATCATCTAAGGACTTTGGTTGTACGAGTTCCACTTGTTTGGTTGGTGTAGTGGGGAAGGGTTTTGATTTGTTGTGCTCAAGTTGTAAGACACTATAAGGCTCAGGATCAGCATCAAGTGTGTACAATTTGTTGTTGTAGATGTACAATTTTTGATGAAGAATGGAAGGCACATCATTCATTTCATAATCCATGGCTTTCCTAAGATGAGGTTAGATGAAACATCATTAGGCATAACATGGATTAATGTGTCTAATGTGGCCATTCCAACAGTAAGAGGCAAAGTGATCACACTGGGCGGCTTTTGGCCTTTACTATCAAATCCACTGATGAATAAGGGGGTAGGTTGAATGTGTGATTTATCGATATGGAGCCTATCCAAAAGATTGACACTAAACACATTAACAATAGAGCCATTGTCAACAAGGGTTCACTTGATCTCTATGCTTTTGTATTGATAAATGATCATGAAGGCTTCAACTTGTTTTTGCACATCCAAAGGAGGGAGATCACTTTGGTGGAAAATAATGTCAACATTTAAGCCTTGGATCATAGCTGCTACGTCATTTTTTTGTGCATTAGAAGGGAGAGGAATCTATTGTAAGGCTTCCTTCATCATGTTGTGATAGTGAGGGGAGGTTTGGATAAGGTCCCATAGAAATATTTTAGTGGGAGTATCCCTTAGTTGGTCAACAAGGTCATACTCCCTAAGGATTGAATTTAAGTGAGGGGCAATAGGTAAGATAGGAGGAGATGAAGGTAAGGAAGCTAAGGTTTGGGATGATTGTTGTGAATGCGGGTTGTTTCGAGTGTAATGTGTATTAGAAACAATATTATAACTCGGTTGCTGCAACACATTAGGCTTAGGTGGGTAGAGGGTAAATTCAAGTTTAGGTTTGGTTGAAGGGGGATAAAGGATGAGTTGAGGTTGGATAATATTAACATCCCCTAGGGAAGTAGAGTCTAATATAGGCTCTACATCTTCTTATAAGGGCATACTATTATTAAGGAAATGATCAATGATGGGATTATGAGGAGAGTAAGGATTAGGATAGGGTTCTATTTGATTGTCAAAGGTCTCATTCTCTTGTTCCAAATTATCCACCCTAGGAAGAGAGCTTGGAAGAGGTGTATCACATGCTTCACCACAAGGGAAGGAGGCATCAAGAGAAGGACCACTATGATTTTCAAATAGATTGTCCCAAATGGTAGGAGCATGAGGGAAAGGAGGGTCAAGAGTCTCATGACTCTTAGGAGAAGGATATTGTAATGCCAACATGTCCTCTTTGCATCAAGGATGGATATGAGAGGAAGGATAGGTTTGATCATCATGGCTAGGGAGATTAGGTAAGGTGATGTCAAGAAATGTGTTTATGATTTCATCATGTTGTCGTTTAGTGTCTTTGGAAGGGGGATGAGGAGAGGGAAAATCAAGACCCTCAATGCTTGTAGCTTCTTACACCAGGATACCTTCATCACTAATAGGAGAGGGGGAGAAGCACACATATGATTGTTATGGTTTTCAACACAAATATCCTAATTGAGGGGTAATGCAATGTTAAGAATAGTGTTAATGTTTTGGTTTCTGACATGTTCTTTAATGAATTCATTATTGTAATCTACATTGAACTCATAGGAAGGAATGTGGAATTTGTGTAATCCATGTGAAACCAAATCAAAGCTACATATTTTAAAATAAAACATGGTATGAAGAGATGGGAAAGAGAATGCAATGCAATGTCTTAAAATGAAAATTTGAAATACAATTTTTTTCAGATGGGAAACAAGGTAATTTTCTGATTACATTATGCAACAATCTGAGAAAGAAATGTAGTATATGAAAAATTGAAACTAAGAAATGCATGAAATGAGCTAATTTAAGATAGTTTTAATGAAACACATGTAATAGAAACACAACCAATTGATATAGATAAGTAATGGCACAAAACAAAATCTTAAAAACTAGGTTTTCAGCTTTGTAAATTGCAGTTTCAGAAGCTTGAAGGGACTAGGTCGCCCAGGGTGGCGACTTAGTCCTCTTGGTGATTTTTCCAGTTTTTGCAGAATATTTTGAAGGTTGTAGGCGGTTTCTATATTTTCTAATGAAAATCTAAGTTGAAAATGTAGAATTTCAGAAATGATTAATGATTTAATATACAAAAATGCAACCTATATGCACTTTTTACTAATGAAAATTTTAAACCCTAGAATGTAACTTCACTAATGCAAAATGAAATGCAAGTTAAGCCTAGGAAAATAAAGGAATCTAAACCATAAAGGAAGGGTGCAAGGATGTTGGGTTCACCAAAATGAACCACCGAAAATATATTAGCAACAAGGGAAAGAGGATTCCCCTTATAGTCTCCTAGGGTTTTGCACCTAGGAGCAAGGTTAGGAAATGACACTCTTTCACCTAATGATATACTTTTTGGGAGAATTCACTTAAAGTGGGATTGATTAGGGATGTGAATGTGTGTGAATATGTGCAATGAATTGATAAAAGAAACTAACTAAGAAAGTAAAACCTATGAAATACAACTATGTTTGAAAACACATAATGATATACAAATGACCTAAGAAATGTACATTAGTTAAAATGAAAGTTGGAGATGAAAGGGGTGTGAGCCTAGAAACTTGTAGAGGTTGGAAATGTTACTAAATCTGGAGTTTAAGCCTACTGAGATATTTACACCATTTTGGGCAACCTAATCCTTTTTTTGGAAAACTTCATTGGAGCCCGTTTCAGCCAAAAGGGTATCTAAATCTACCAAAATCTCTAAAAAATAGCTTCAAAGGGACTAGGTCACCACTGTTGGCAACATAGTCCTCTTCTAAATTTCTAAAGATCAAGAAGTGGGATCTGAAGCTCTGATTCTATGCATTCTGCTTCTCCAAGTGGCTGGTCCCAAAAGTGAAGAATTTGGTTTGTGAGTGTTCTCCAAGCTTCAACTAGGGTTTCTCCAACCTTGAAGAGCTTTGAAAGGTTTTTGAATGATCTTCCACCTTGGTTATTTTCCAAATCTACCTAAAAGACCTACAAATCACACTAAGAGGGGAATATTTTGACTATTAGGGATTAGGGGTTTGCCTTAGTCAAACCCCTTTTGAATAATCAAACCAAACGAATATAGAAATATAAAGAAGCATGAAATAAATGAGTAATGGAGTTTACCTTTCCTTGATGATAGATCTTTAGTTGCAACAATGGAGGATTCTCCCCTTTGGATGCTTCTTGAGAGATGTCTTGTTGACTTCGAATACTCAAACCCTAGCTTCTTTGAGAAGAAGGAGAGAAGAGAGATTGATAGAAGAAAAAAATGAAGCTTAGGAGAGGCAAAATGAGAGGAATAACCCTTATTTATACAATTTATGCCCTAATTTTCCCAAAATGACACCATACAGGCTGACCTTAGGGTTTTAGAGACAAAATCTCGAAAGAAATTTAAGTTAATTTTAATTTTTAAGCCACATGGGACTAGGTTGCCCAAGATGGTGACCTAGTCCACCTGGGCAATTTTTATTGGTTTTTTGGGATTAAAGTGTGATTATTATTGCTTGTCAGGATTGTCTCATGAAACACACTAAGATAGGATTTATATGTGCATTAAGGGGTCATTATAGCATAAGAAAGGGTTGGTTTAGTGGTGACAAGCCTAGGAAAGTGTGAAAATATTTTACAACACCTTACAAAACCTTGGCACAAGGCTTGGAAATAGGTAAAAAGAGGTTGAAATGGGTCCAAAATCCATAGACAAGGGTCCAAATGAGTGAAAAGTGTCAAAGGCTACACTTTTTGGCAACACATTTAGGCCCCACTTTAGTGAGAGAATGAACTTGCTTTAAACTCACACTAAAGTAGCCCAATGGAGATGGCGAAGAATGACACAGAAGAAGAATGGGGAAGATGAAGGAGGTGGTCAATCTCCCAGGAATTTGATATTATAAGTGAAGAAGACATCAATGCAAGAGACACATTCAAGGGTGAATGAATTACAACAAAACAAGATGCATGATCATGCAATGACAAGAATTGAAAGGAAATAGAGAGAGAAAGGTGAAAATTTGGATCAAGCTTCAACCATTTGTCCAGCTAGTTGTGGATTAGATCTAAGCTCTTTTTCCAAAGAGAAGAAGTGTACTCACTCTGGGGTGACGTAACTTATGGTTGTGCACTGGGTGAGAAGTCCCAAAAGGTGGCTATGGGGAAATTCATGCCACTGGTTGGCCTTCCCACTCAAACCATACCAAATTCATACCTCGTGATAACTTTGATAAGGTGCCACAAAAGAGAATGATTTTTTGTTTATGATTTTGTTCAAATGGATTTTACTTTGTTTGTGCAAAGTCTCATCTTAAGGAACATCATGTGTAATGTCTCCAAGAGAGGAAAAGTGCAAATGGTCTCATCTTGTTTGTAAGAGAGGACAAGTGCAATGTCTCATTGTGGGAAACATTGTACCTAATGTTTCCAAGAGAGGGAATCACAAGAAAAATAAAATCGCACAATGAAATGTGAGTGGTGATGTATGCCCCGACTTTAAAGGAATTTCTACACACTGTCTTGTGAGAAATTTCTTTAAAGTAGAAGAGGAATAGGACATGAGAGATTGTTCGGAAAGCTCTATGCCAAGTCATATGTTTCAGATAAGTTGCGTCATGAAGAGGGGTGTATGTCACATGCGATTCAACTTAAGACATGTCATCCACATCCCAAGCTTGCTCTTAGATTTTCATAAAAGGTTAACGAACATTCAAAAGAGAGAACAACAAGTGACATACAAGGGAAGAGGCTAACTAACCCCTTGTCCCCACTTAGTGCAAGACAAGAGTGAGCCAAAAGGATTGATGAAATGCAAGGTAGAGTGAAAATCAATATCAATTAGAGGAATGAGGTGCCCCTGCACAAGGAAGAACACCAAAATCCTTAAGATGGTGAATTTTATGACTCAAGGCCTTATATTCATTAGTATGATGAGCATGAACTCGGTGGTAAGCACAAAATGAATGGTTTTTGTAACATTTCTTTCAAGTTTTGGGAGGAAGGGAGATCAGGTGATCTTGGAGGAGTCTCAACAAGATACCATCTTGATCAAGGGGAGAAGGTGATACTTGGGTTTGGGACAAAGAAGTGTCTTGCTTAGTAGAGGATGTCATACTTACACAAGGCACTATAGATTGTGAGATTTTGTATACTGTTTTGGAGGAGTGTATAAAATCTAGATCAATAGTGGATTGTGAGATGACATTGGATTTAAGTGAAGAGTCCTTTTTTGGGTTCAAAGGATCACTCTCTAAGGTTGGTTTAGAAGGTTGAATTGGGATGGTGTTGATGTTGGAGGAAGGTTTGATGATTTTAAATAAAGGACAATAATCAATACCATGAAATCATAAGAAGGAATGTGGAAATTTTCTCACAATAACTCTGATAATAGTCATCTTTGTTGAGCAAAATACTGAAATATGTTTTTGTAAATGATTTATGCAAATATAGTGAAAATTGGATTGATATATGTTTTATGTTTTAAAGGTTCTAGTCACAATAAAATTTTAGGAAATCGAATGTATTAGTTTTGAAAGTTGAAAATGTATTGCGGTGAAACAAAGAAACCCTTTGTCTTTTATTGTTTCAAGATTTATAGAATGTTGTAAGGTCATGTAAGTGAGACCAAGATTGACCTTTTTTTAGTGAGGTTGTATCTTGCGAGTGAGGAAAATACTACCATGGAAGTTAATGAGGCTACCATGAATGTTAGTGAGTTTGTCGTACCATGAAAAATTGAATGAGGATGTGTTTTTCCAGTGAGTTAGTTGTGTAGCTAGTGAGGCTTTTCCAATGAGGCATAAATTGTAGCAGTTAGGCATAAAAAGTAGCGAGCGAGGCTTGGGAATTTAAAAAGAAAGTGAGGCATTTTATCAAGTGGTTTTTTATCCCTATGAAGGTTTTCCACTCATAAAACACTATGTTATGGTTTCTTATTACTTGTGGTATATTTGGTTTTAATTTTCAAATTATTCAGTCTTGTGTACCTTTCAACATATAGTCTTCATGTTCAGATATTTAATCTTGTGTATCCCTTAGCATTAAATTTTTCATGGTGTCCTAAGCTATTATTCTTTTCATGATTAATCAAATGTGAAAAAAATTCATACATGCTTTTTTTATACACTTTATCATTTGAAGTTTGAAATTTTTGCAAGCATGTTGTTTTGATCAAGTTTGAAACTTGCATTTCATATGTTCAAGATTGTGAAAAGGGAATTTCAGTTCAATTTAAATTTTTCATACCAAAGATTCACTCCCCCTCTCAATGGGATTGTACTCCAACAAGTGGTATCAGAGCCATACCCTTGCATAAGTCTAACCAACTTAAGGGGTTCCTAGTAGTGGAGTAATCGTTATGGAAAAAAGTAAGAGAAATAAAGGAAAAATAAATACTCAACAAAATGTTGAACAAAAATTACCCTCTAAACCTATTTCAAAAAATGATTATATTGAGAAGAGTGTTGACATAGAAGAAGATCCCTTTATGAGTGACTTTGAACAAGAGTTTGATGAAAATGAATGTGAAATTGATTTTGAAAGTGAACTTATTTATGCCCTTAATGAGCTTAAGAAACTTAGGAAGGAAAATCAAAGGTTGAAATTGTAGCTACAAGAGGAAAACGAATCTAAGATCAAAACTCTTTCTGCTCTCAAAATGCAAAAAATCAATTAAAAGAACACACTGAAAGAGAAGAGTTGATTGCCAATCTGAAATTAGGGATTGCAGAAAACAAGAGGATAGCATATATGACAAGATCTGATTTGGAAGTCAAAAAAGTTGAATGTCAAAAACTTGAAGGAGAAATATTTTCTTTAAGGGAAGAACTTGAGAATGTTAGGAAGCAATTAGAAAAAAAATAGAGTTTTGATGAGAGCACAAAAAATTGAATGAGATGTTAAGAAATCAAAAACATCACAAGGACATTACTAGTGTGGGATTTGTAGAAGGACAGAGTTTTGGAGTGAGAAAAACACCAAGAACAAAGATAGATTTAAATTATTGTTCTGTTGCATCTACTTGACTGAACTGATAGTAGACAATTCAAGGACTTCAATAGAGGAAGAAGTAGAGAAAATAGGTTTACAAGATTTCCACCTTCTTGGCAAGATCAATCAGTAAGGTATAATTATTCATTTCCTGGTTACTGTTATTCATGTAATGGTTATGGACATAAAGCATGCTATTGTAGAAGAAGGTTTTCAAGAATTCAATATGCATTTTCTAGGAATAGGAATGTAATTTGTTATAAATTTTATAACCATGATCATGTTGCAGATTATTCTAGAACTAGGTTTGAGAAACATGAGAGAAGAAATGATTGCTTATATAATAAAAATGCAAAGTCACAAGCATCAGGTGACAAAAAGAAACTAGAGAAGAAGTTTTGGAGAAGAAATCAAGAAAAAGAAAAGAAAGGACCTAATCTTATGCATGTTGCACACGAAACATTAATGAATGCTTAAAGAGAAGCACAAGGCTTAGGGGAAATCATAATTGATATCTTTGTTAGAATCAAACATGCTCTGATACCATGTTAGAATTGGCTATGGATGCCAAAATCTATGGACCAAATAGAAAGCACAAAGAAGAGAGAAAATAATATGACAAGAATAAACTATATTCAATGTCAATGATAATGCTTCAATGTAAAAATGTAGTAGAGACCCCTTGGTTATATAGCCAAGGTGAGAACATAAGAGTGCATAAGATTATGACAAGTGTCGTAATCTTATGACATGAGACAACAATGAAAAGCTATCACTCCACCTAAAGTGGAAAGGTGATAATGTGATAACCACCACAAATAGTGGATCTACCACAAAAGGTGGAACCCTAATCACATGATATGTCCATGAAAGGTGGAGGTGATAGAGTGATAACATGATAAGTCCACCAAAGGTGGAAATTCTCCAACAACTCCTATGTGGTCCCTAAGTAAACTTAACTAAGGTGTAATTATGACCTAGGACAAGGTACAAAATATTTAATTACACCAACACCCCCCCTTAAGTGCAACTTAGGGAGAATGTACACAAATGAAAACAATGCAAGATGGGTCCCGACAACTAGGCCATGTTAGGTACCCATGTACAAATGCAATGCAATCTCTCACAAACGGAGAAAAGGAGAAAACCCAGTGGGACAAAACTCCTCCCCAAAAGAGAGATGAAATACAATATAGAAATGCTCTCAATCATGAATGAGAAGGTAAAAACCCCATGTGAGGAAAAAGACCCCCCCATAAGAGAGAAGTAGAAGAGAGACAAGGCATCCCCCCCTCAATGTTGAGTCGCCTGCAATGATGGTAGAAGCTCAACATTGAATGTTGAAGATGATCCAATCTCGTCGAACAACGTTCCTCCCCTTAGGAAGAAACAGAACCAAGGATGTATGCAGGATGTATGATGTCTCTAAATGATGCTCAAGTATCTCCATTTTTATGTCAAAAGCTGACACACTCCAAACAGGCGTTCTAGGCCACACTACTGAAGAGTACAATCCAACATCTAGTAGAGAAGAATGTAGAACATGATCCAAAGAGAAAGATATTCCCTCTAAAGACAAAGAAGCCTCCTCCAAATGTTGTCCAAAAGTATCCACACTCATGTCAAACTGCAAAGAATGATCATGTAGAGAATGAACAAGAGGGTCAAAGTGTTCCCTCACAACAACTGAAGGAGCATCCTCATCAAAGAGAAGATGAATGTCATCAATGATAACCCACAAATCTGCAAGATGAGACTCCACAAACAAGTCTGAAATACCTATCAAGAAGCCATCCAAAGTAGCCATATCTGGAAGATAATGTATATCCTGTTGCACTGAATCACAAGGAACCCAAACTATGGAATCACAAGCATCATCAAATGCAACAATAGATGGAGGAGATGAAATGCATGGCTCAAGTACTGGATCTGATGTGAGAACTCCCAAGTTCAAGTAGCCAAATGTCTCCTCTGAATCATGGTTCACACTAGAAGTGTGATCAACAGTCGAAGGAACAATGTCACCATCAGAAGCAAAATCTGCAAAGGTATACAACCGAGATGAATGATCAACCACCCCAGTAGCAATGATCTCTCTACTCTCCAAGTCTCGAATGATGATTGAATTAGGTGTGAACTCCACAGTTCTCCCATTTCCACCATGTGTAATCTGAGATATGGAAAGAAGATTGTTCGTCAAATAAGGAACACACAAAACATCCTGGAAAGTGTTGTCCCCAAAACTAATAGATCCCTTCCCTATTACACTCATGTATGTATTGTTTCCTATCAAGATAGGAGACATAGAACAAGGTTGAAATGAAGAGAAAATAGACTGCGAAGATGCCATATGATGTGATGCTCCTGAATCTAGAAGCCATCTACCTGATCCTGGACTTGAATAAGCACAAAGAGCTTGACCTTTATTACCTGATGTAGATGCCAAATGAACTTTTTCCTTAGACTGTTTTGAAGAAGAAGGAGAAGAAGCTGACTCAGAAATTCTAGAAGGCAAATCAATTTGATTCTTTTTGAGAAGATTCTTCAACTCATCAATGTCCTTCTTATAACAATAATGTTCTTCATGTCCATCCTTCTTGCAATATGCACAAAAATGCCTCTCCTTCTTAGATAATTCCCCTTTGAAAGAGGATTTTTTCTTTGTTTGATTTGAATGTGGATTATTCTTTGGTTTCTTATGTTTCTTATCTGATTCTGATTCCTTCACTTGATTAACCAACAATGCCTGAGATTTAGTAGTCTTGATGAAACCCATTGAGATAAGCTTTTGTTGCTCATGTATCAACATCTCAGAAAATGATTCAAATGAAGGTGTAGTATATGTAGACCCCATAGTCAATCTATGAGTATGAAAGCTAGAAACAAAAGAAGCATAATCAGGACCAAGTTTGTTCATTGTATTGTAGACCAACTGAATGTCCTGTTTATCAATTCCACATGCTTTACATTGCTCTCTTAGATCATTAACCTTAGTGATGTAGTCTTGGATGTTGTCAAAGTTCTTAAGATCAAGGCTCATCAAGTCATTATCAATTTGATAGCCTCTTACTTCATTTGTAGTACCATACAATGTTTTCAATTTTTCCCAAGCATCATGAGAATTGTTACATGATTCAATCTGAAACAACAAATCTTGAGAAACAAGTCTACGAAGACATCCAAGAGCTTTGGTATGTTTGATCATCCATTTTAACTTTTTATCTGCATTTGTAGGTTCAGGTACCTTATTTTCAACATATAGAGTGTGACCTTATGTCATTAGAATACTCCATGCATTTTGATGCCATGTTGAATAATTATATGATGTGAGAAAAGGAACCTTAGAATGATCCATGAAAATGAGAGAGCACAAGCAAACAGATCAAAAATATGCACCAAGAGACCCCCCCCAAATCCCTCAATCAAGAAGCTCCCCAAGAAATATCTGATTTGGCACTTTATAACTAGTGCGTTTACAATTGCCACTGCCAAAAATAGCAAAGTGGACTTTGATTTTGGTACATACAAATTGCCAAAATAGGCCTCAAACTCACAGTGAAAAAATTACAGTAGATGAGATAAATCTGATCACGCCACTGGAAAGTACAGAAAAAGTCATGCACTTTCAAAAAAAATGGCACTCAAAAATGTTACCGTAGGAGCAAGTTATGAGCTCCCGAAGTGCCCAAAATGAAGATGAAGCAGCAACACCTGTGAGAATCTACAATTTCTGGAAAAACCAGAAGCCAAAACCAAAAAATAGTTGCACCACTATGTAAAGCACGAAAAATTAGCCCAAATCAAAAAAAATTGCTCGGAAAAGGAGCCAAAATGACTGAGTTATGAGCCTCTGAAGGTCGCCTTCAAAAATCAAAATGCAAATGGTGAGGGGTAGAATTTTTCCAATGAGTGCTAACGTCAGAAAAACACTATCTTAAATTTGATGGCCGTCTGGCTGTCAAAGGGGCCATCACTCCTCCTTGCCGGAAAATAGATCAGAATATTCTGGCTTCCCTAGTATATTCTTCTCCTATCAGATTTTTGTTCACCGCCCGGATATTGTGCCGCCACCAGTGATATTCTTCCCAGAATTTTGCTGCCGGTTTTTGTGTGGTGGTCATGGATGGTGGAGGAGCCACCTGTGGCGGGTACAGTACTGCCCTGCGGTACACTGTACAATAGTCCGCAGAGCGGACTTCTCTCCTTTATTTTATTTGAAAATTTTTTATTTTTTTTTCAAAACTTTATAAATTGAATCAAATTTTTCAAAAAAAATTTCCAAAAGAAATTCTGAAAGTTTTTTTTTTTTCTTTTTTTAAAATTTTTCGAAAATAAATCGTACTAGTGCAATGATGACGCTCGGGGGGCCGTACGGCTCTTCGGGCAAAAAAATTTTGCCTCACCAAATGACTTGCTCCGATTTAGACGATTGGACAATCGATCTTAGGGTTTTTGGCCCTTTTGGACACGATGGTAGAGTCAGATTTGACCCAAAATGCTCCAAAAATGCAGCTACCTTTTGGATCTGGCAACCACAATGCAGCTTCAAACCCTCTTAGATTTGGCCTCGTATGTCCAATTTGGACGAAACAAAAGGAAAAATCAACTTTCTCGAACCTTCCGGATGCAATGGTGAGCTTAGATTTGCACCAGCAAGCTTCAATATAAACCTACAATAAAGAGCAAAAAATGGAACCTCCCCAAATCTGGTACCTCTCTTCAGAAAATGACTCTCCAATGGCACCCAACCTACTCTAATACCATGTTAGAATCAAACATGCTCTGATACCATGTTAGAATTGGCTATGGATGTCAAGATCTATGGACCAAATAGAAAGCACAAAGAAGAGAGAAAATAATATGACAAGAATAAACTGTATTCAATGTCAATGATAATGCTTCAATGTACAAATGTAGTAGAGACCCCTTGGTTATATAGCCAAGGTGAGAACATAGGAGTGCATAAGATTATGACAAGTGTCGTAATCTTATGACATGAGACAACAATGAAAAGCTATCACTCCACCTAAAGTGGAAAGGTGATAATGTGATAACCACCACAAATAGTGGATCTACCACAAAAGGTGGAACCCTAATCACATGATATGTCCATGAAAGGTGGAGGTGATAGAGTGATAACATGATAAGTCCACCAAAGGTGGAAATTCTCCAACAACTCCTATGTGGTCCCTAAGTAAACTTAACTAAGGTCTAATTATGAACTAGGACAAGGTACAAAATATTTAATTACACCAACATATTTAAACCCCTTTGTTAGCATCAAAGAGGTTGTATCTTTGCAATTTTTTGGTGTTATGATGTTGGTAGTATTTCTAGTTTTGAAGGCTTATATCTTTCTTGGTCTTTGGTAGTAGTAAAATTGAATTCTCTACATGTAAGCAATGCTTTGATGATGCTTAGGGCATAGTCTTTCCTAATTCTCAATTGATGCTTGTGTTGACAATTCATTGAATGGGTCTACAATTGAATAGTGCACTTGGTTCTCAGTACTCTTGGGATAGTGTGGACAATGAGTTCCTTGAATGTTTTGAACATTTAATGGAGTAGACAACATAGAAAATTTTGGTTTTTTGAATAGTATTTTATCTTGCATATACAGAATGTGGTATTGGTATACATATTGAGGTTTGGTCTTTGACAATGGAAGAGGACAGTACCTTGATAACTTAACTTGAGACATTAACTTTGATTTTCTAAGTTCAGTGATGTTGCTTTGACACTTGAAAAATATTTGAAATCAATGTTCTATGTTTTGTGGTTTTGTACTCATGGGGTGTGTCTTGAAATTGAGGTAATATCCATGCTCTTGGTAATGTTTGATAATGTCAGCTAATAAAAATCCTTGTCAATAATTGCTATTGGAGTGTCTTATGTGGTAAGTAACAATTTGAATGATAATACTATGTAATGGAAAGGTTGATGGAGCAATTAACAATGAGAAGACAATGCATATACATGTTTGCCTCTACTAGTTTTGTGTATTGATTAGTGTATATTAGATTCTACTGTTTATAGTCTTCTTATATCTCTCTGACTTGATATAGTAATGCTTTATTGTTTTCATATGCTTAGTTGTCAAGTTGGTAGAACATGCTTTGATCATGTTGTCTTGATGATTGGAATTTTTGCCTTGATAATGGTATCGACTTGCTTTCATAGTTTGTGGTAATTGGTTTTAGATTGGTGATATGATTGCATGATGCCCTTATTTACTTGACAGTTGGTAATATAGAACTAGTAATTTTTTCTCATGATGTTTACACTTTATGGATATGGTTTGTAATGCTTCCACAGTGGTCTTGTGGTGTTCAATCATTGGTGTCACTTCATTTGATGCCTTGATGGTTTGTAAGTTGGTAATGATTAGTGACAATGATGTTGGTGCTAAGTTTTGGCATGCTTCAAGAAATAGTTATGTAGATGTTATTTAGTTCTTCTTTGCATCTTCTTTCTACAGTCATAATGAAGAATGATCTTGCAGAATTTTCCAATATTATGCTCTTTATAAACAATGATTGTCATTCTCTTTTGATGAATTATGGTCTTTAATAGTGGTATTCTTTAATGACAATTGTTGAATAGCTATTTGAAAATGGTGAGACAGTCTTGTAGAGTACAAGATAGATGGGGAGTCACTCTTGATATTCCCTTAATATGTTCTTGAAAGTGAAAACAGTATATGTTGGTTTGATGACAATCACAGTGAACAATAAATTATTGGCAATGGTGGTGTAATTTGATCCTTGATAATATACAATAGTGCTTTTCAAAAGTTATATCAATATGAATAACATGTCAATATTTTGATGCCATTCATTATATTGCAAGTTACTACTAATCAACCATTTAGATATGGTAACTATTAGTATCATGCATGTTCTTTGTGATAATACATGTTTGTCAATGCAATATCGATTCCATACAACATAAATAGTGGAATGCAGTCGTAGGACAATCTATTAGGCAGTGTTCTATGATTATATCTTTAGTATTGGATTTGCTACAACTAGTACATAAGTTTGTCCATCATGTAATCAGACTCATGATGTCACATGATTGACAAAGAATAGTGAATTTCTCTCACTTTGCAGGTGGTATTGTAAATGTAATGATAGAGCTATGATATCTTTAAATGGAGCTCTTTTACAGGGGGAGTGATGCTCCAAGGATCCTTTGTCATTTCATCTAGATTACGTTACTTCATGTGATCAAGTGGCTACCATATTAGAAATCCATTAGCAAAGAAAGTCTTTGAGAAGCTTAGGGTCCCTTACATTCCTTCATTAACACAAAATATGCATGCTCAGTTTTAGGGGGAGTTTTCAGTGAGGATTATATACATAAGAAGTAATTTTTCAAGCAAATTTTTTAGTGGTGACATCTTGGTTTAGTTTTTATGTTATGGCAGTGGACTATCTTCCATTTGCAGTGCTCTTTTTGAGCTTTATTCGCTTAGGTCTCATGATATTTGTTTTTCTTGTGATACCATTTTGTAGTTATTTTGGAAGATATTTGTTGTTTCACACCCCTTTGACCTTTGGCATTGTTGTCAAATGGGGAAGAAATACATACAGGTTCAGTTATGTTACAACCATTAAGTTGTTTCCAGACATTCAGATTTTGTTGTTTATGATACATTTGGTGCTCATTTGTCATTGCATATATGATGAACTATTGACATAAATAGTTTGTTGGTTTGTTGACATGACTAGTTTGATGAGCATGTTGGAGATCTATATGTGATATTCTTTCAAGTTGGGCAGTTTTGGTGCTTATCATGATTATTCTTTCACATATTTGGTAGGTTTGACATCAATGCCAAAGGGGAGTTTTTTGACCCCTTTGACATTGGTTTTGGCATTGATGTCAAGTGTTTATCTTGGCATACATACATTGAGATGGTATACATTGAAGGGTGAGTGTTATTTGATTGGTATTTGATGGATGACATGTTATTCACAAAGGCAACAATCATTACTATGATTTTTGATTAACCTTGACACAAGGACCTTGGATCATTTTTGATGTTTGATTAATTTCATTTGTTAAATACAAGGCAGTATACATTTCTATGTTTCTAGGTGAATTTGGTATTGATAAGTTATGGAGTCAACAATACTTATTGAGGCAACAATACTTGATAAATTTGAGGTTTAGACCATGCATTGGTCTTTTGCATTAGTTTTGATCCACACTTCACCTTTGATACACTTGATGTTATTTTGGTGCTTGATTAAGTGGACCGACATACATTATTGGATATTATGTGGTTTATTATAATCATGCAAAATTTGACATAATGATAGGATTTTTGGTTTGCAAATTGAATAATGAAGTTCATATTATTGCAATGGGCATAAGCAATAATAAAGTGCTTTGGTTTCGAATGAGGTCTATGTTGATAAATGTTTTGTCACGAGCATTTCATTGCATAAACATTATAGTGTTTTTTAAAAAAATTGGCAAAGAAATTTGGTCAAGTAGATCATTGCACATAGTGGCTAGGACATGATGGCTTTGACAATGGAAGTTAGGGTTTGAATATGGTTTTGATGTGACAATGTTGGTGGTTGGATGGTATGATTCAAAGTAGATTTTGTTGAGAATTATAGTGTGATGGTTTGTGCAATTGAGATTGTAAGTTGTTGTAGTTGCTTTCTCCTAGGGATTGAGGTATGGTTGTATTGAGCTTTGCCAAGTTAATAATTTCTATATATATAATATCAGTTGCTTGAGCACAAACTTTGGTTAGACAACAAGTTCTAGAAAAACTTGAGATATCGAGTATCATATTTATTTTCAGTTTTGATTATATGTTCATTATGTTTTGAATGTGAAGGTTTCTCTCAAAACCCTAGTTTTATGAAATGAGTATTTTAAAATGTTGAATACAATTGGACTGTGAACTGAATGTTCTTTTTGAAGAGGCAGTTACAGATGGAGGAATTTGTTATGTGAATGTTATAAAAAGTGACATTATCACTGAATATTGGTTTGATGTATTACACAGAGATATTATACTCTGATAAGAGTGATCTTTGTTGAGCAAAATACTAAAATATGTCTTTGTAAAAGATGTATGCAAAAAATAGTGAAAAATAGATTGATATGTTTTATGTTTTATAGGTTCCAATCTCAATTAAATTTTGGGACATGAAATATATTAGTTCTGAAAGTTGAAAATGTATTGTAGTGAAACAAAGAAACTCTCTATCTTTTATTGTTTCAAGATTTACAGAATGTTGTAAGGTCGTGGCAGTGAGACAAAGATCGACTTTTTGCCAGTGAGGCAGTTACTACCGTGGAAGTTGGTGCAGCTACCATGAATGTTAGTGAGGCTGTAGTAACATGAAAAAGCCAGTGAGGTTGTGTTTTGCCAGTGAGGCTTGGGAATTTATTAAGCCAGTGAGGCATTTTCTTGAGTGGTTTTTTATCCCTATGAGGGTTTTCCACTCATAAAACACTGTGTTATGGTTTCTTATTACTTGTGGTCTATTTGGTTTTAATGTTCAAAACATTTAGTCCTGTGTACCTTTTGGCATATAGTCTTCATGTTCATATATTTAATCTTGTGTATCTCTCAACATTAAATTTTTCAAGGTGTCCTAAGCTATTATTTTCTTCATTATCAATCAAATCTAACAACTTTTCATGCATGATATGTTTATACACTTTATAATTTGAAGTGTGAAAGCTTTACAAGCATGTTGTTTTGATCAAGCCTAAAACTTGCATTTCATATGTTCAAGATTGTGAAAAGGGAATTTCAGTTCAGCTTTAATTTGTCATATCACTTATTCATCCCCCCTCCCCTCCCAATGGTATTGTACTCCAACAATATTATCTATACTTTAAAATGTTTCCTGTGTATGTCTAGAATTATATTTTTTTTAATATTTGAACCATGAAAGTCAATTCTATAAAACCTAACTTATAACCTTTATCCATATACTAATTTTTGTTTCTTTTTGTTCATATATGTGTGCATTCATATCTATATTTAAAATCTTGTCAAGACTTAGCATTACAATGAGAACTCCCTAATTATATCTCAACTTAGCTTAAGATGCCATATCTATAGATTATTAATAAGATATATATATATATATATATATATATATAAACTCATGATTTTGACTTAGCTTAAGACTCCATTGAAAGAACAAATTCTAAAGGTCGACACCCTTGTATTAAAGGTCATATCTTTATAGGGTGGCATCCGACTCGGTATTTCTAAATAGGTCGTGTGGATTGTAGAGAATCAAATTATCATAGCACCTTCAACTAGAGTTCCAGATCACCGTTATCATATGCCCAAAAGTCGATAATTTTCAGGTCGATTGATTTGGTGTTTCCTTAGACGCTTTGCACATAGCCAAGTAATGGCAGGTTGGTGTTGAATGTTGAGGAGGAGATAAACATTATAAATAATGACTACATATCTCACCAGCCAAATGAAATGAGAGAGACATTCAACACAAATGATATAAAACGGTTCACAAGCGTTGCCATAACACCATATTTCATTTGATACAATTTGTTAAAAAGTTTGTATCCCTTGCTCTTGATGAGATGCTTCCACATTTTGACAAACTAAAATATCTAACAAAGTTGCCTCCATTATTTATATAAGTTTTCATGTATGAATGTGGTTGGTACGTAAGAACTAATATCGGGATATTCAAGTCCTCTACGAAGAACTCCTCCTTGTCTGACATGATTGTATGAAATAAGGATTTTAAAACTCTTGTATGTAACAAGTGAATGGTTAAAAGGATCGTGAAGATAGATTGTGACCTTCTTTTCTTCTAAGAATTAGTGTTATAGATATTTTAAACTAAAAATCCGTGATAATTACTATAGTTGGAGATAGCAGGGAGAACAGATTGATCTTGTTTGAGATCTTGCCTTGCATTAGGTTTCTACAGTTTATATCTGTCCATAATTCCTTGGTCTATCATGCAAGCATGTATATGTATTATGTATTTGGATGATATTGCAATACACGTTTCTTCTCCCTTATATGTCCTTAACATGAAACAATCAAAGTATGCCTTAATGATATATTAGGATGCATTAAGAAATGGTCTTGAGAATGATTAAGGCTATGAGCTTATGAGAGACAACTTAGAAGGTTTGAAAATATTTAAACAATTATGCTTTAGTATTTAAAACCTCTTTTCTATTGTGATTTGTAATAGATTATGTTTTTATCTTTCTGATATTTTAATCATTGTAGTTCATAAGTTCGTAAAGCAAGGGGTTCAAGCTGAAAAATGACTAGACATATCATTAACTATACATTTGTTACCAATAAATCATTTATAGACTTTGAACATTCTTTAAATTATAATGACATACACATCTTATTGGGCATTATTGAGTTTGCTTGAAAAATGACTAGACTTTGAAATTGTAAAATCCTCTCTTGTTTATATGTTTTCATTTTATATGTATCAAAATAGCCAACAACATTTATATGGTATTTATCTTAGAAGAAATATCTATAAAATATATAGATGAATTTGTTAAAAAAATTAGGAATATACTTCTTTTACTAGCTTTGTTATAATATATTTATCAAACCGAGTTAGTGTTGACCTACTCCTTATAGAATTAGCTAGCACCCTCTTATGCACATATTTTTACAAAAATGGAATTACTATGCTTGATATGTCTATTTAAAATTAACACTATGATTTATTGCATATATCTATTTTAAGTTACATTGTGCCCATAACCCATAGGTCGTTGGATTCACATATTCAGCTTAGAGAAATGACAATATGTTTGGAATAAACTGTTGATAATGACATATTTATAGTATATAAACCCATTGGGACATGTTATTTCCACATCTTAAACATTGAAAATATGGTGTTGGTTAAATGCATTTGACTAGAATGAAATAATGCTTTATCAATTGCACAATAACATAAATTTTCTTAGGATGAGACATGGGGACATGTTGAATTTATAGTGGGAGGCACAACCTCTAAGAAAATTAAAAATTAAAAATTTATACTAATTTTTTTCTCCTATACAATCTAATTATCATATATCAAGAGGTGTCCAAGCCTAAGAATGTATTTATGGAATGGCATACTATTTCCTCTCCTTATGTACCCTTAATATTTAATTTTATGATGAAATCCCAAATGAAATTTGTGTTTCAGTTTACTAGTAGGTTTACAACATGGTTGTCAATGCGAGGTATCCTTATTATATAAGCCAAAATTTCATCCAAAAATATAATTGAACAAATATTCATCCAAGAAGCATATTGTGATATAATTAACCCGGTTTCTTAAAGGAAGATTAAAATTAGTAATTACGAGGCACTCTTTAGGTGATAATAATTTATTATTATTATATTGTTATTGAAAATGCATTGTAATATTATTTGTATCATCTTTTTATTTTAATTTGCACATTGTTATTGAGCTTGATCAACCCAATAACCTTGTACATTTTCCTTATTGTATAGGACTAAAATTCTATTTGAAAAGAGGATATTCATGCAATCCACAATGCATGAATATCATCTTGGAATGTATGTTGAATTTACAGATTATACTTTTATATTATGAGTAACCACATAGTATTGGATATGCATAGTAATTATTGTGTGACTTTTGTCATGTCAAATTGCACCTTGTTGAGTACCAAAGTCAACATTCCAATGACACCATGGAAACAACCTCAAGGTGTGTGACCTTGCAAGATGAGGTTGAATCTATAGAGAAGGTCTACTTCCTCTTCTAAACTAAGTGCAAATGTGTTGGTCTAACCTAGTTCGAACCTATGAAAATGGGGGATAGGTTGGTTGATCAAGTGCTATCACACCCACTTTCAAATATATTCCACTCAAGGATAACCCTAGAGATCTCAATACAAAATAGAAAGAGATCTTGCAATAGGGTTTTCCTAGGAATTGAATATGATCTAATGAGGGGTCACCACCAATCCTAAACTTGGAAAAAGATGATGAAATGCAAGATGTAATGCAAAACCATAATTCAATGCAATAACCCACAAGATGACCTAAAAATGCTAATAGAACAACATAGAAAAGGAGTAAGATAATCATTGTGCACTTGGGAATCTGGAAGTGACTATTTGCAACTTTGAAACATTAGAAATTTTGACTTTTTGACCAACTGTGACTCATTTGCCAACTCAGGTGAATCACTCCCAAATTTGGGTTTCTACATGGGATCGAGTTTCGGGCAAATGGGTATCCAAATCTACAAAGATCTCTGAAAAAAACCTACAATGGGACTCATTCGCCACTTTTGGCGAATGAGTCTAGTTTGGATTTTTTGGAAATTCAAAGTCTGGATCTGCTCTTCTCGGTTTTCTCAATCTGATCCTTCGGGTTCTCGGATCTGAAACTCTGATTTCGGGGTTGTAGATGACGTTTTAGTGAATATTATGACCTTGGAAATAGGAAGGCAACTTCAACAAACTTGCAACCTAATCTTCAATGATCTTCAAGTCTTCAAAGTACCTAGATCTACAATCACACAAAGAGAGAAAAAGTGTTAATTTTTAGGGAATGGGAGTTTGCCTTGGTCAAAACCCTTTTAGGTAATTAAACCAAATTATGAAACAATGAGATAAGGACATGGAACATGAACATGAACAATGATACCTTGACTGATGTCTTGTAAATGATGCTTTATAAATCTGTAAGTCAACATGAAATGACCATGAAGGATGTAGATCTTGATCTTGACAATAGGAGTAGAACAATGCTTGATCTTGGATCTTCAATCCTACATCACAACACTAGTTGAATAACATGCTTTATGCTTGGCATTTATGGTATGATGATGGATCTTGAATTGTTGTAACAATCGATGAAGTATTCTACCCTTGAATACCTTAGAAATGATCTTGAAATTTATCTCGATCATTTTGTGAAGTATTGGAATGCTTAACTCTTGCTTGATTGACTTGATAGCATGTATTCTTATGTGAAACAATGATTTGAAGGCTTGTTTATATTGGCAATTCACTCAAGTCACCTTTAATTTGATCCTCAAGGTCGACATAGGAGAATTTTGAACTTAAAACCTAGTTTTTCTTGTTCAAACCTTGAAAATAGGCCAAATGGAACTCATTCTCCCAAAGTGATTAATGGGTCCCACATGGGCTATTTTTCCACGTACAGTGTTTGGGAGTGTGTGAATTAAGCTCATATGTTGATTTTTTCTAGTTTTTTATTGAAATATGTCTTGGGATGCACAATATAGGGTCATAGGGGCCTATTAATGATATTAAGGTCACAAATGAAAGAGGACCCAAAATCCATCATGAAAGTGTAAATAAATACACTTTACAACACTAAATTAAGGAAAAATTGGGTCTATTTAGCTTAGAAGGGCCCTAAATCCCATGTGAATGTGTAAAACATGTTACAACACTAGATTAGGTCCACTTAGTTTATAAGCCTCCTAAATTTAATGTGAAAATGTAAATAAATACATTTTACAACATTAAACTAAGGTAGAGTTAATTTTATTTAGCTAAAATGGGCCCTAGACCTAATGTGGATGTGTAAAACACCTCACCGTTCACTAGATCAAGGTGATATCAAGTCCAATTTATCATTAATTATTCTTGAATTAAGTGAGAGATACTTTTTTGGTGACTCCATTTAGCTCCCACTTTAGTGAGAGGATGAACTTGCTTCAAACTCACACTAAAGCAGACATTCAAGAGGCGTCTGAGTGTACCGATGTGGATGTTCTAGGATAACAAAGATCGAGGAATTGGTCAAGCCCCCAGAATCCAAGATCCTAAGTCAAACTAACATAATCATGAAAGGACATGTGCAAGGTGTATAATATATAGAATGAAGATACACAAACATGTAATGTCAATAACTAAAAGAAAGAAAAATGAATAAAAATAAAAATGAGGTGAATCAAGCTTCAACAAAGATGTGCTCACTCTGGGGCCACAAAACATTAGGTCGTCCATGGGGTGAGTTGTCCCAAAGAAGTATTTTAATGAGAAATTCATACCAGTGTGTTGACTTCCCACCACATAATGAGAAATCCATGCCAATGTATTGGCTTCCCATCATACTAACCATACCAAATTTATCCTCTTGATAACTTTGATAAGGCACCACAATGTAATTCTTTTTGAAAATTCTTTTGTAAAAAAATTGTTAAAGAGGATTTTTCTTTTTTCGTGTAACGATCTCCTTCGTAGGGAGCATTGTGCCTAATGTCTCCAAGAGAGGACAAGTCAAAAGTGTCAGATCGTTTCCCATGGAATTCCTTGTTCACATCATGCAATGTCAGTAGATCATACACTCTTAAATGGCATCAAATCCAATGACACCACCAAGAAGAGGACACATCACATGAAAAAGGAGAAATCGCGCAATGAAATTTTCTAAAAGATGTCATCTATGTATGCCCCCACTTTAAAGTGATTGCTACACCATCACTGTGAGAAATTTCTTTAAAGTATTCAATGATAAAATGCTAACCTGAAAGAATACATAAGAGCCAACTTGGAAATCCCTATGCCAAGTGATATGTTTCCAAATCGAACTACATCATGAATAAGTATGTCACATGAAAGCGAACTTAAGGCATGTCGTCCACATCCCAAGCTTGCTCTTATATACACATGAAATGTGATCAAATAGCCAAAAAAGACAACAACAAGTGACATACGGGGATAAGGCTTCCTAACCCCCTTGCCCCAACTTAGTGCAAGACAAGGGTGGGACCAGAATGGATGATGATATGTTGCTCCTTTCAAAAAGGGAATAACCCAGTGTGATGAATGTAAAATATGTAATAGTGATTATGCTATGATCCTACAGCTATTACATGGAAAGGAGAAACAACTAATTTTATTAATTATGATGAGTACATAAGATGTCAACTTGATACATATTTAATGAGATATCTATCAATTTAGATGCATTAAAGTTAAAGTTTTTGTGGAAGAATCTTTTGTGATAGTGTTGAAATTGAATGAAGGATTTTTTTTTGAGGGATAATAACCAAGGTTATTAGTCATTTCTTGCTTTTTAGGCTCTATAGGGATAACATCAAATCCTTTTCCAAGTTGCTTCATAAGTTCAAAACCTCTTCCATAAAGATTTCTCACTTCTTTCGGATTTGGTGGTTGTTCAACCTCATCAAAGTTTGTCGTGTATGTTGTCATTTATTCTAAAGTGGTTGAAGTGAATGTTTTTGGATTTTGTATTGTCGTCATCAGTTTTTATTTTCCTTTTTTAGAATATTTTTCTATGATCTTGTATTCTCCCATGAGTATAAGTATGAAATCAAATGTTTTTGAAGCATCTTCCAATAACTTTTTGGCTACTTCAATTAGATTTTTTTTTCTATGGTTGGTGTGAAGGGTTGTCTAATGCACATAATTTCAAAGGAATTTCATTTTTTCATGATCTCTTAGTTAAGAGGAGTCTAATTTAACTTCATCATCTTCATCTAAGGAAGCCATATTACTATTGTTTGAAAGAAGTTTATCAATTTTGTCATTTTCTTGCACCATGGTACCTTCTCTAGTAGGAGAGTTTTTAGGAGAAAAAAGAACTAGATGTTCATGATATTCAAAGGTGGGCTCTTCTAAAATAACTTCATCACAATTAAAGAGGTTATCAATGGTTAGATATTTTTGTGTGTCAATGATGGCATTTTCTTGTTCAATAATGTTTTCCTCATGATTCTCATTGATTTGATCTTGTAACACCGTAATATCTTCATCACCAATAGGAGAGATATTAGGAGAGGGGGAAGTTTGATTTTTGTCCATAATTTTCTCTAGGATCTCATTCTATTGTGCCATAATATCTACCCTATTAGGAGATCTTTTATGAAAGTGACAAATAAGAGGTTCATCGTGTTCCATGGTTAGATGTTGTAAAGTAGATTCATTGCAAATAGGAGAGGCATCAAGAGAAGAATAACTATGAGTTTCATGTTTACCAGTGATTGAAATTTTTTGTTCAAATAGGTCTTCCCAAATGGTAGGGGCATCAAGAAAGGGAGGGATAATATTCCCATGAGCCTCAATAAGGATATCTTCTAACACTAAATTATCTTCTTCGTGTCTAGAAGAGATATTAGGAGAAGGAAAGGTTTGATTGTCATGATTATCTAAAATTATATCCAAATTTCCCATAATGTCTTCCCAAGTAGGAGAGGTAGGATTTTCATAGCGCTCAATTATTGGATCTCTTAATATCAACATATCCTCCACACAAATTTGTTTTTCATGATCGTTCATGATTGTATCCATATTCACTAAATCATTTTCACAAGTAGGGGAGGTGTTGGGAGATGAATGGAGACTAGGTAAAGTAGTGGCCATGATTTTAGATTCATGTGTCATAATATATTTCAAAGGGAGAGGAAGAAAAACAAGACTTTCATGACCTTCATTTATTGTATCTTCTTTCACCAAGATACCTTCATCACCAATGGGAGAGATATCGGGAGAAAAATTATGATTATCGTGATTGTCAATGCTTGCATCCTCTTGTGTCAAAGGTTTAGTGGATGACCTAGGTGAGATGACATAATCAAGGGCTTCATCTAACATGTCAAAGTCATCTATACTAAAGGGTTTAAATGATATGCTAAGGTTAACCATTTTTTTTTTTTTCTTTTGATGTTTTTAGTTTTTTATTTTCGTTTTCTAATGAATTCCAAATGTTATTTGATCTAATTGAATTATGAAAAATGTTGAGAATGAAAAATGCAAGAATCTAATTTTATTGAAAATTGTAATGAATGTAAATTATGCTACTTATAATGATTTGAATTTAATAGAAATCAAGAATTAGTTGAAATAGAAAAGAAATAACAACAAACAAAATCTTAAAAATAAGAAATTTAACTCTATAATATGCAGTTCAGAATTTGGACTGGTACTGATTCCCCCAAGGTGGTGAATGAGTCGCAATAAGGATTTTTTTTTTAATTTTCAAAATCTTTTAGTTAATTTTTATGTTTTCTATGTTGTATGATCTAGATCTGAGATACAAATGGAGATTTTTAATGATTTTTAATGAAATTATATGCAAAAATGCAAGCTATATGAGCTTTCACTAATGCAAGATTTGAAGTCCTAGAATGCAAATTAACCAATAAAAATCCTAATGAAAAGTTATTTCAAGCTAAATCTAGGATGATGATGGAATCCCAATCAGAATTATGATGTTCTAAATACAAGTTCACCAAAATAGAATCTAGGAAAAATGGGGGATATGTTGGTTGATCAAGTGCTATCACACCCACTTTCAAAGATATTCCACCCTAGAGATCTCAATGCAAAAGAGAAAGATATATTGCAATAGGGTTATCCTAGGAACTAAATATGATCTAATGAGTGGTTCATCACCAAGCCTAAACTTGGAAAAATATGATGAAATGCAAGATATAATGCAAAACCCTAATTCAATGCAATAACCCACAAGATGACCTAAAATGCTATTAAAACAACACAAAAAAGTAGTAAGATAATTGTGTCACCAAAAAGTGTAGCCTTTGACACTTTTCACTCATTTGGACCTTAGCCTATGGATTTTGGACCTCTTTCAACCTATTTTTACCCTTTTTCAAGCCTTGTGCTAGAGTGTTGTAAAACATTTTCATACTCTCCTAGGCTTGTCATCACTTAAATCCTCTATTATGCTAAAATGACACCTTAATACACATATAAGTCCTATCTTTGTGTGTTTTCATGAGACAATCCTGAAAAACATAAATAATCACATATTAATTACTGATAAACACTTAAATTTTCCTAGGTGGACTAGGTCACCACCTTGGGTGACCTAGTCTCATGTGGCACAAAAATTGAAATAAACTTAATTTATTTTGGGGTTTTGGTCTCTTAAACCCTAAGTTCGGCCTATGTGGTGTTATTTCAAGGAAATTAGGGCACAAATTATATAAATAAGGGTTATTCTCTGCATTTGGCATCTTCTAAGACTTCTTCCATCTCATTTTTCACCTCTTTTCTCTATCATCTCTTCTTCTTCTCAAGCAATCTAGGGTTTGAGTAGTATAAGCCAGCAAGACATATCTCAAGAAGCATTCAAGGATTGCATCCCCCATTGTTGTGACTCAAGATCAAAAATTATGGCAAGGTAAGCTCCCTCACTCCTGTATTTCATGCTTCCTTGCATTTACATCTTCATTTGGTTTAATTACTCAAAAGGGGTTTGACTAAGGAAAACCCATAATCCCTAACAATCAAAAAGTTTTCCTTCTTTTGTGTGATTTGTAGATCTTGTAGGAAAATTTGGAAAAGAACCAAGGTGGAAGATCATTCAACAACTTATTAAGCTCTTCAAGGTTGGAGAAACCCTAGTTGAAGCTTGGAGCACATCCACAAATACAAATCTTCACTTTTGGGACCAAACACTTAGAGGAGAAGAAAACATAGACCAAGGGTTGAATATTCCATCTTCTGATCTTCAGACATTTAGAAGAGGACTAGGCTTCCACCTTGGGTGACCTAGTCCCACTGAACCTATTTTTCATGGATCTTGGTAGATCTGGATACCCTTTTGGCTTAAATAGGCTCTGAAGTAATTTTCCAAAATTTCCCCTAAAAAGGACTAGGTCGTCTAGATTGGAACAAGTGTCCCTTTCAGATTCTGCATCAAATTCAGTAGCATTTCTAGCCTCTACAATTTTTCAAGTGCACACCCCTTTCATCTCCAATCTTCTATTTTAGTTTTATGTATATTTCTTAGGTTATCTTGTACATACTCACATTTATCAATGTGTTTTCCAACATCTTGTACATTCCAATAGTTTGCATATCAATAATTATTCTATTTAATTAGTTTCTAGCACTCCACATAGCTCTCAAAACCCTCAATCCCCCTTTGAATGCAATCACCAAAATACCCATATCATCAAGGTGAAAGAGAGTCATTCCTAAACCAAGTGCTCCTAGGTGGAAAACCCTAGGAGCCTATTTGGGGAATCCTCTTTCCCTTGTTTACATATATTTTTGGTGGTTCATTTTGGTGAACCCAAAAATCTTGCACCATTCTTTTCTGATTAAGAGTCCTTCTTCATCCTAGGTTTGCATTGCATTGCATCTCACATTTGTTTCAATGTATTCTAGGGTTTCGCATTTTGCATGCATGAAAGTGTATATATTTTGCATTATTGCATAAAAATCAATATCATTCATCCATAAATTGCACCTACCTTTATTCCTTTTGTCATCCAACATCATAACCATCAAAACCCAGTTGAAATTTTTTCAAAATTTTGAAAAAACCCTAACTAGGACTAATTCGCCATGTTGGGCGACCTAGTCCGTATCCAGATTTTTCACTGTCTGTCACAACACTAGAAACCTCATTTATGTGCTTTCTTAGGCTCCTATTATCATGTACTATAAGTCTGGAAATTTTCAGCAACATAGGTTTTCTCCTTCTAGCTCAAAATCATCATTTTAGGATGGTGATTCTTAAACTCATTTCATCATTCAAATTGAAAATGTTTAAATTTTTGCAATTTTCCATCTCATTGATAAAATTACTTTTCACTTTTTTCTATACAATGTTTATATTCCTAAAACTTTTCTTTAGTTTGTTAAAAGTGATTTTTATTTTAGCATGTACATTATTTACGTTCTTAAAGCTTACTATACATTGGATAAAAATGTTTTGTATTATTGCATATTCATTGTTTATATTGTTGAAACATTGCATACAATGGTTACATGTACTTTTCATTTTTATTCAAATAATGTTAGTAGCTTACATAACTAGACATGTTAAGAAAACGTTAATCTCCCTTCCCTGTGAGACTGTTGTAGTGGACGAAGATACAACTTTGGCTATTCCTAACAATCATATCAGTTCTTCTCCTAAAATATCTCCCCTTGGTGATGAAAATATTTTGTTAGAAGAACCAATGAATGAGAGTTATGAGAATCCTAGTTTTTTCTCTACCATTACCTCTCTTAGTCGACAAGACCTTAAATAAAAACAACACAACCATAGATAATCATGACGATAACATTTGTTTTTCTCCTCGTATTTATCCTAGTTGTGATGAAGATAATTTGTTGTCGGAAAACACAATTAGTCAAGGTCATGATACTCCTAGTTTTCCCCCTTCACCTTAACACATCCTTATTGCACAATAACCTTCAACCATTTGTCCTTCCCCTATTAGTGATGAATCCAATTTAGAAGAACCAACCTTTGATTTTCAAGTGTAATTGGTTTATAGTTCTCTTAAAACCATTCCTCCTAGGGAAGATATAGTGATTCTCTATAAGGATAATCATCAAACTAATAATACTGTACCCTAAAAAATAAAATCAAGACACCCTTGGCCTCTCCCTTGCTCAAGGATGTTCATATTATTCAATATCAACTCATTTTTTACACCCCTTCCACCAAACCCAAACCCGAATTCATTCTTTACCCACCTACCCCTAATGTATCACAGTAGTCGAGTTCTAATACCATTGCTCATACACATTACACCCACAATAATCCATGACCACAACCATCACCCTCAACTCCTTTACCTTTACCTAATCCTATCTTACCTACTGCCCCTTGCCTCAATTCCCTTCTTAGGGAGTATGACCTTGTTGATCAACTAAGGAATACTCCTGCTAAAATCTCCTTATGGGATCCTATTCAAGTCTCCCCTCACTATCACAACATGATGCATAATACAATACAACATGTTCCTATCCCTTCTAATAAGCCATCAAACAACATAGAAGCTATTATTATGAAATAAATTTTGATATTATTCTCACCAAAGTGAGCTTCCTCCTTTGAATGTGCAAAAACAAAAAGAATCTTTTGTAATAATATTTCAATTCAAAATCAAAGGGATAAAGATAAATCTTGTAGATACTATATCTACTCTTAATGTGTGTAGTGTGCACCTTTTGGATAGGCTTGGCATAGATATATCCCACATCAAACCCGATTCTCTCTCTATTCGAGGATTTGACAATGTCACTAAGAAATCACTCAGTGTGATTAGTATACCTCTTACAGTTGGAGTGGCCACATTGGACACACAAATCCATGTTATTCCTCATGAAATTTCATACAATCTCCTCTTAGGTAGGCCTTAGATTCATGCAATTCATGGATTTCCTTCCTCTCTTCATCAAAAGATGAATTATATCTACAACAACAAAGTGTACACACTTGATGTTGACCCTGAACCTAATAGCTGGTTAAACATTGAAAAATACAAAGAGAATCATTTCAACACATTAACACCAAGAACCCAAGTGGAACACGCACACCAACCAAACAAAGAACAACCTCTTGAGAAAATCACCAAGCTCTTAGATGATGATTGGGGTTCCTTAGACTTCACACCTCCCTTACTAGGAGAATCCAAGATCATAGATAACAACTCTAAGAAGGGAAACATAGTCTTTTCAACACAAGACTCAACTGATCCTTCACCTACATCCACCTCAACCACTTCAGCCAATGAAGCACATAATGACCCAACTCCTGATCCAAAAATTCTGAAAAATATTTATGGAAAAGGTTATGATCTCATGAAACAACATGGCTACAATGGACAAGATTTTGGTGCTCAAGAATAAGTGATCCACAACCCTATTGAGCCTATCATGCAAACATCTAATCATGGTCTTAGTTATTGTCCTTTAATCGGCATCATCAATCCTTCCCCTCACACCATCCACACTACCTCAAACCATCACCCTTCTACCCCAACCTTTGGAAGTGATCCTTTGCAACCAACAAAGGACTCTTTTCTTAGCACCCATGCCATCTCACGACCCACTCTTGATTTAGATTTTACACACTCCCCCAAGGGAGTATATAAAATCTCACAATCTATAGAGCCCTACATAGGTATGACATCTAATACTAAGCAAGACCCTTCTTTATCGCAAACCAAAGGATTCCCTTCTTCCCTTGACCAAGAGGGTATCTTTTCGAGACTCCTCCAAGATAACTAGAAATCCCTTCCTCCATGCACTTGAAAGAAATGTTCCACCAAACATTCCTTTTGTGCCTACCATTGAATTCATGGTCATCAAACAAATGAGTGTAAGGCCTTGAGTAGCACAATTCAAAATCTTAAGGATTTTTGTGCTCTCCCTTATTTGTGGACACCTAATTCCTCTAATTGATACAAATTTTCATTTAACTTTATATTTCCCTCGATCCTTTCAGCTCACTTTTGTCATGCACTAAGTGGGGGCAAGGGATTAGTTATCCTCTTTCCCTCGTATGTCACTTGTCGTTGTCTCTTCTAACTTGTCATTAACCTTTCATGAACATTTAAGAGAAAGCTAGGGATGTGGATGACATGTCTTAAGATTGACTCGCATGTGACATACACTCCTCTTCATGATGTAGCTTATCAGAAAAATATGACTCGACATAGGGCTTTCTGAACAAGCTCTCATGTCATCTTCCTCTTCTACATTAAATAAATTTCTCACAGAATAGTGTGTAGCAATCCCTTTAAAGTGGGGGCATACATCACTACTCACATTTCATTGTGCGATTTTATTTTTCTTACAATTCCCTCTCTTGGAAATATTAGGTACAATGTTGCTTAGGATGAGAGATCTGCATTTTGCTTTTTTGCATACAAGATGAGTTCTCCCTCTCTTAGATACAATATGACTACATTTTCACTTTTCCTCTCTTAATGACATTACACATGATGTTCCTTAAAGACGAGACATCGCATGAACAAAAGAAAAATCCCTTTGAAACACCATCATTTCAAAACATCACTTTCTTTTGTGGTTCCTTATCAAATTTATCACGTGTTGGAGTGAAAAGACACTGAGAGGGGGGGGTGAATCAGTGTTATTAACTTTTTTAGCAAATTTAACTGAAACTGAAATAAACCAAATGTATGCTCTCATTTATCAATGATAAACTCATTCATTTATTGAATGCAATCACATAAACTAAAATGAGAATAGTGAAACATAGAATTTAAAGCATTAAAGAACTGAATCAAATGAACCACATATACTCAAATAGACACAAGATATGCCAAGTGGAAAACCCTCCTGGGGTAGAAAAACCACTCCTTAACCTGCTGCCTTTTTCAGGCTTTCATTTCAATATTCATTTTTGGCAATGCCTCATAGGCTGATTTCTGAGAACCAACTCAAGGAGCACCAAACCTTCTTTTTAGAGACACCAACCCCTTCTTTTTTTTCAGTAGAACATACAATGATACAGAGGATCTCTTTGTTTCCCTGATTTTATCAAGTGCCTCTTGACAGACAATGTTTAGAATTCTCAAATGTCAAGAATGACACTTCAAAATTCCACCCATTTTCAAGCCTTAAGACAGCTTGAGGAAATATCTCATTAAATTTTATTTCTCAATCTCAATACAACTTCTCATCAATATATTTTTAGTGTTGTGTTCTCACTCTGTTTTTCACACACTATTTCATACATTTTCCATGATACTTTTCAAAATAGTTAACTCACTATTTTTTCAATCTTTACATCAAAAAGTAATAAACCTATATTTCATACAATTTTCTTAGTACTGCACTACTTTTTTTTTCTTTATGATTTTCCCGGATAATCAAACACTAATCTCTCTTTTTTTATCTTTTTACAAATTTCAACAATACAAACAAGGAAAAATTACAACAGTTGTCATTTTTCTTTTTCAAAGAATAAAACAAAGATGATTATCAGGTTACCAATATTTTGTCGAGAAACAATGCCAGATGTTGCAGAGTTCCTGAGAGAAAGATATTTTATCCTGATAGGAATAGAAAAGAAGTATGCAAAAATAGAGGAGACTGGACATAATCTTCACAAGCAGCCTGCATAGATATTTCTCAACGAACCAGCATCAAAAACAATATATATCCCATGAACAATACCTATTAAAATAGCTACAACTTTTAAGTAACTAAAAGAACAATGCTCTATAACCAAAATCATATAATCATTCTTTCAAGAGCAGTTACCAAAGATTCCAAGTAAGGATCTAAAGAGATTCGAAGATTTTATAATTACCCACAAACAAAAATTACTATCCCTCAAATGTAGGAGTAGATTTAAAATGATAAATTAAATATATATATGCATTTCTGAGAAGTGAAATCGACATGCACCGATTCTGCTCACAAAACAACTTAGCCCATTTGATTTTCCCATTTTTCCATTTTTCAAATAGAAGAAAAAGCATATATGTCTTAATAACCTTTCTAGTAGAGGTAACACTTCTGCACAACAGTCAAAAGAAATAATACCTGAGAATAATGATGGAGGTGTTGTCATGAAAGTGTTTACCAAATTTGTAGAGAAGCTGAGCAGCCTGAGTTTCTTCCTCATTACGAGATCTTACCCAATGACAAGAGCTAGTCAAAAGAAGTGACCATTGTAATGGTCTTACTAAAATCCCCATACGCTATCCAAGGTCAAAAAAACAACAACATACGTAGTGAAACGGTTGAGAGCATGATTCCATGGTGGCGGCCAAAATAGGGTTCCAAACCCTTCGAACAAGAGAAGCAAAAGATTGACCTAAACTTCCAAAGAACAATTAACCGAAATCCTTTACAAAGATTGATAATCATTTGGAGTTCGAAAGGACTATCATAGTGAATCAAGAACTCATAACTTCTTTTGAAGTCTACGGCCTTACCAAACCAATGCATGTTGACAAGCATTATTGCATTTGTCAATTATTGACAAAGTGAAATCATCAACCAAATGATGCTTTGAATAAATTGATATGACCACCTTACATATCAAATGTCGATTTACTAAGGCATGTTTGATTCCAAATGATCAAAGCTAAGTCACATCCAATGTGAGAAAAAAAATTAATCAATAACTTTATACCTGTTGTCGGTCTTGAGGCCTGATTAGTTATCAACCCATAGACCCGATCCAATATGCAAATAGAAATAAATTTGTTTACCTTACCCAAAGCCGATTTCCACCTTATAATATGATCCAATGCCATATAATGTCCAATGCCAGATAATTTCCAAAGCCTTGTGAAGTCTAATAAAGGCTAATATCATGCTAAGTTTACAATGCCATTCCATATACCATAAATCACATGCCAAATACCATAAACCATTATCAGTTGATTAAGGAAACCCGATAGGGTTTTCTTAAAATTGAAAAAACAAATTACATCTTATAAACCCAAGCATTAAGAACCAAAGATCATTACCAAAATGAGGATAAAGTAAGATGACTTTGAATATGATAAAAAACCTTTAACAATTTCATGATGCTAGAACCTGATCAAGCCACAATATATCAGCCTATAGAACACTGAACATGCCAAAGAACATATAATGAAGTGAATCATTGTAGCACTAATTGTTAAACCAAAAACATGCCACCTGATCAATGGAACATAAACCTATAACCAAGATTCCTTAACCGAGATGCACATGGATTTAAGATATCAGTGCCACCAAGGATAATATCAAAAATGAAGTAAGCGTTCCAAACAAAAACAAAGTAGATCAACTGAGTAAACAACTAGAAAGATTCTAGAGTAACACATATTGTCATCAAGGACAAATTAGCACAAGAGAGATTCAACATCACGAGGTATAACTTTGGTATGGTTTGAGTGGGAAGCCCAACAAGCGACATGAATTTCCCCATAGCCACCTTTGTGAGTACAAACCAACCGTGTGTATGAATCTCACCTTATTTGGGACTTCTCACCCCACAAACAATCTGATGTTTTGTCGCCCCACAGTGAGCACATATATCCTTATTCTCTTCATACTAATCCTTGTCATCACATGATCATGTATTTCATTTTTTTGCAATGCACTCACCCTTGAATGTATCTTCTTGCATTGATGTCGAGTTAACTTAGAATCTCAAATCCTTGGGGGCTTGACCACCTCCTTCATCTTTCTTGTTCTTCTTCTTTGTCATTCTTCGCCATCTCCATTGGGCTACTTTAGTGTGAGTTTGAAGCAAGTTCATACTCTCATTAAAGTGGGGGCTAAATGTTTCACCAAAAAGTGTAGCCTTTAACATTTTTCACTCATTTGGACCTTAGCCTATGGATTTTGGACCTATTTCAACCTATTTTTACCCTTTCTCAAGCCTCCTGACAAAGTGTTGTAAGGTTTTATAAAACATTTTCATATTCTCCTAGGCTTGTCATCACTTAAACCCTCTATTATGCTAAAATGACCCCTTAATACACATATAAGTCCTATCTTAGTGTGTTTTCATGAGACAATCCTAACAAACATAAATAATCACATATTAATTACTGATACACTTAAATTTTCCTAGGTGGACTAGGTCGCCACCTTGGGTGACCTAGTCCCATGTGGCATAAAAAATGAAATAAACTTAATTTCTTTTGGGGTTTTGGTCTCTTAAACCCTAAGGTCAGCCTATGTGGTGTTATTTCAGGGAAATTAGGGCACAAATTCTATAAATAAGAGTTATTCTCCTCATTTGGCCTCTGCTAAGACTTCTTCCATCTCATTTTTTACCTCTCTTCTCTATCATCTCTTCTTCTTCTCAAGAAAGCTAGGGTTTGAGTAGTCTAAGCCAACAAGATGTCTCTCAAGAAGTATTCAAGGACTGAATCCCCCATTGTCGCAACTCAAGATCAAAAATCATGGCAAGGTAATCTCCCTCACTCCTTTATTTCATGCTTCCTTGCATTTACATCTTCATTTGGTTTAATTACTCAAAAGGGGTTTGACTAAGGCAAACCCCTAATCCCTAACAATAAACAAGTTTTCCTTCTTTTGTGTGATTTGCAGGTCTTGTAGGAAGATTTGGTAAGGAACCAAGGTGGAAGATCATTCAACAACTTATCCAATCTCTTCAAGGTTGGATAAACCCTAGTTCAAGCTTGGAGGACATCCAAAGATCAAAATCTTCACTTTTGGGACCAGACACCTGGAGGAGCAGAAAACACATACCAATGACTTTAGATTCCATCTTTTTATCCTTAGAAATTTGAAAGAGGACTAGGTTGCCACCTTGGGTGACCTAGTTCCACTGAACCTATTCTTTAGGGATCTTGGTAGATATGGATACCATTTTGGTTGAAATGGGCTCCGAAGCAATTTTCCATAATTTTCCCTAAAAAGGACTAGGTCACCTAGATTGGCACAAGTGTCCCTTTCAGATTATGCATCAAATTTAGCAGCCCTTCTAACCTCTACAAGTTTCTAGGTGCACACCCCTTCCATATCAGATCTTTTTTTTTGGTTTTATGTATACTTCTTAGTGTTAGAACTGGCTATGGATGCCAAGATCTATGGACCAAATAGAAAGCACAAAGAAGAGAGAAAATAATTTGACAAGAATAAATTGTATTCAATGTCAATGATAATGGAATTGCTTGATTTTACAATGAGATACCCCTTGGTTATATAGCCAAGGTGAGAACATAGGAGTGCATAAGATTATGACAAGTGTCGTAATCTTATGACATGAGACAACAATGAAAATCTATCACTCCACCTAAAGTGGAAAGGTGATAATGTGAGAACCACCACAAATAGTGGATCTACCACAAAAGGTGGAAACCTAATCACATGATATGTCCATGAAAGGTGGAGGTGATAAAGTAATAAGAAGATAAGTCCACCAAAGGTGGAAAATCTCCAACAACTCCTATGTGGTCCCTAAGTAAACTTAACTAAGGTGTAATTATGACCTAGGACAAGGTACAAAACATTTAATTACACCAACACTTAGGTTATCTTGTACATACTCACATTTATCAATGTGTTTTCCAGCATCTTGTATATTTCAATAGTTTGCATTCAATAGTTAGTCTATTTCATTAGTTTCTAGCACTCCACACACCTCGTATCATCAAGGTGAAAGAGAGTCATTCCTTAACCAAGTGCTCCTATGTGGGAAACCTTAGGAGCCTATTCGGGAATCCTCTTTCCCTTGTTTGCATATCTTTTTGGTGGTTCAATAATCAATGTGCACTTGGGAATTTGGAATTGACTATTTGCAACTTTAAAACAATGGAAATTTTATTTTTTTTGAACAATTAGGGCTCATTCACCAACCTAGATGAATCAATCATAGATCTGATTTTTTGCATAAGAGAAGGTTTCAGGAAAATCTGTATCAAAATTTGTGAAGATCTCTAAAAAACACCTATAGTGGGACTCATTCGCCACTTAAGGTGAATGAGACAAGTTTGGATTTTTTGGAAATTCAAAGTTTTAATCTCCTCTTCCCAATTTTTTCAATCTGCTCCTCCAAGATCCTAGATCCAAAACTCCAACTTCAGGGTTGTAGATGTCCTTTTAGTCAAGATTATGTCCTTGAAAATAGGAATACAAAATCAATAAACTTGTAATCTAATCTTCAAATATTTTCAAGTCTTCAAAGCACCTAGATTTGGAATCAAACAAAGAGAAAGAGAGAGAGAGAGAGAGAGAGAGAGAGAGAGAGAGAGAGAGAGAAGTGTTGATTGTTAGGGAATGGGGGTTTACCTTGGTTAAAACTCTTTTAGGTAATTAAACCAAATGATGAAACAATTAAATAAGGACATTGAACATGAAACATAAGATATGAAACATGAACAATGATACCTTGACTGATGTCTTGTAAATGATGCTTTATAGATCTACAACTCAACATGAAATGACCATGAAGGAAGTTGATCTTGATCTTGAAAATAGGAGTAGAAAAATGCTTGATCTTGGATCTTTAATGCTACATCACAAAACTAGATCAATAACATGCTTGATGCTTGATATGCTTGACATGATGATGGATCTTGAATTATTGCAACAATCGATGAATAATTTTTCCCTTGAATGCCTTAAATATGATCTTGTGAAATATTGGAATGCTTAACTCCTTGCTTGACTTGATAACATGTAGTATTATGTGAAATAATTATTTAAAAGCTTGTTTATATAGGCAATCCACTCAAATGACCATTAATTTGATCCTTAAGGTTGGCATAGAGAATTTTAAACTTAAAACCTAGTTTTTCTTGATCAAACCTCACAAAATGGCCCAAATGGGACTCATTTGCCAAGCTGGAAGAATGAGTCCTACTTGGATGAGACTCATTCACCCAAAGTGGTGAATGGGTCCCACAAGGGCTATTTTTTCAGCTACAATGTCGATGAGTGTGTAAATTAAGCTTATATGTTGATTTTATTAGGTTTTTTATTTAAATATGCCTTGGGATGCACAATATAGGGTCATAGGGGCCTATTAATGATGATTTTAAGGTGATAAATTCAATAGGACCCAAAATCCAATGTGAAAGTGTAAATAAATACACTTTACAACATTAAATTAAGGAAAAATTGGGTCTATTTGGCTTAGAAGGGCCCTAAATCTCATGTGAATGTGAAACTCATTACAACACTACATTAGGTCCACTTATTTTATTAGCCTCCTAAATTTAATGTGAAGATTTAAATAAATACATTTTACAATATTAAATTAAGGAAAAGTTAAGTTTATTTAGCTTAAACAAGCCCTAGACCTAATGTGGATGTGTAAAACACCTCACAACCCTAGATCAAGGTGATATCAAGTCTAATTTATCATTAATTATTCCCAAATTAAGCAAGGGATACTTTTCTGGTGACTCCACCAGCACGTGAAAGTCCTATTCTAACATATCACAAAGGCAAAGGGGTAGAAGGAGACATGAAATAGAAAGATGGTGATAGACCATTTTATAAATATGTTTCTTCTTTCTTCTACACAACACAATACATTAATAAAATGGCTAAAATGCAAACACTCAAGCATGAAGGTAAAAGGATCTTGCACAAGAATACAAGAGATAACAATGATAATAACTAAATTTCATTAATATAAAAGCTTAAAACTTATTTTTAGAAGGGAAAAATGCAAAGATTATAGTTTCTAAAAAAGAAAAACTTAGATGAGGTAGAGGAAGAACCCTTTAAAATTTATGAGTGTTGTCTTTATAGTTTAGGCATAACTAAGATGAATAGTAGCTAAACCTAACCCAACTAGGGTTACAAATCAAAGAGATCTGATCAAGAAATAACTACTCATGAAATCCACACCAAGAAGATCCATGGACACCATACATACCATTGAGAATTGTGCAAAGGACCTAGAGAATGGAAAAAAAGGCATGCCATCCCCCCTTTCATGAATATTTTCTTGGAATTTAGCCATAAAGATCCTCCATAAAATCCATGTTTTTGGCATGGGAATGGTAGAGATAATGAGCAGTAATAATAACAAACCCTAAAAGGTCAAGCCACCCTATAGAATCCACCAAGATAAGTCACCAAAATGCATTAATGTTGTCCTCAAACCCTAAAAGGTCAAGCCTGGCCAATGGGAAGTAGATGTGCATTAACGATGTCTTTGAGGAAAAAATGCACCCAAAACGTGGATCATTGGGGCATCAGGAATGAAAAACAACCCTACAAGCCTTGGAATTAAATGGTGTTGGGCCCCAAAAAATTCTTCATTGGGCATCAATGATTGGGCGGTCAAAGGTTGGAATTCAGGCATACCTCATGCTTTAGCATTCATCAAAATTCATGCGCTGAGCCATCGAAGGTTAGGCATCAGGTCTACAACTTACCATGTACCAAAGGAAGAAGAGAGGAGGAAACCGTGAAGAAGAGGAAACGTCGAAGGTCGAACCTCGAACCATCGACAATCAAAGGTCAAATTGATGAGATTCCTCTTACCGGAGAGAGGTAAGAGGTGAAGGGGAAGGCCGAAGGCCAAAACCTGAAACCATGACACTTAGTCAGTTTTTGAATTAAGGCATTGGTGGTAAGAAGAGATGGAAGGAGGAGGTTGAAAATGAAGAGATTTTGAAGGTCTAACCTTGACCGTCGAAGCTTGGAGGTCATACTAAAACCTTGCCTCTTGCAAATGAAATTGGTAAGTGGGAAGAGGGAAGAATGAAGGCCGAAAGGAGGAAGGAAAAATGAAGAAGGCAAGAAGGAATCGGTAAAGGGTAAAGGATAAACCTGAAGGCTTAAAATATGGGACTCAATCAAATTTTGGAACCCCCAAGGAGATCTCATGCAAGATGGTCCATGCAGAATCACTTAGATAGGATATCAATGATGGGTCATCTAAGGGTGGCATGGAATGTCCACAATGATCATATTGTAATACTTTAATAATTTGAAGGAGTTACATGAGTGATTAAAAGGGTAAAGTTGAAGGATATGAGCTTAAACACATAAACTATAATTATGTTTTCAATTCATCATATATTTCATAAGACATCTTTATAGTTCTTATCATAATTTTGATTGGGGAAAGTGATTTTATTAAAATTAGTTATGAATTTAGAAAATAATTTAAAAAGATGATCTATGAATTAAAAGAAACAAATAATATAGATAAATTAAAAATTAAAATAGTTAAAATTATGAAGAATACAAATATCCAATGTTAGTATCTTTAGTTACAGATCATGTGCTTCTTTGAGTTGTGATTTAGATGCATCTTGTGCTATTGAGGACAGTAGTTAAATTATAGGGGGGGAAATATTATGTGACTTTTTCTCCAAAGAGAAAGTATGAACTAGCCCTTTAGATTTAAAAGGGAGATAGAAAAATAAAGGATATTATGGTTAAAAGAGATATTAATAAAGAATATTTGTAAAAAACTCTCTTAAAAAGGTGGAAGAATATTTATTTATTTAAATAATTATTAAAGAAAACCTTTGTGAAAGGGTATGATGGTTTGGAAACCACCCCTTAAGGATTATATAATCATTTATGTGACAAAGCATTCAAGGAGGGAAAACATTCAAGGAGAGAAGAGAAAAAAGACAAAGATGAATTGAGAAGGTGCAAAGTGTTGTGCAGTTTTTGCACACACACCCCACTGAAAGTAGGGACCCTCTCTTGGCCTGCCCTTTTGGCCCCCTTTTGTGGCCATTCCCCCTCTTTTGTGCTTATCTTTGAAAATCTTGGAGTTTGGGTCTTTGGTGCTTGCCTTGCTTATGGATTCCTTTGTGATTGAATTCCTGGTAGTCTTTGAGTCTCGTGGATTTCCTCTCTAGGGGTGGTCTTATTTTGCCTTCTATTTTTTCCCTTGGTGTTTTTGTTTGGGTCCTAAGAATTGGTTTCCTTTGTTTGCATTTTTATTTTGTTCTGTCAGAACTAGAACCGGGATGGAACTAAACTTTAAATTTTTCAAAGTTTTCGGTTCGGTTCTCATTCCCATTCTGGCTCTACTCCCCGCATTTTCTTTTCTTTTGTCAGAACTGAAGTCGAGATAGAACTTAACTCTGAACTTTTTCAAAGTTCTCGGTTCAGTTTTCATTCCTGTTCTGCTTCCGCTTCCGGCCTTCTCATTTTCTTCGCCGCTTTGTTTTTTTTTGGCCTAATGGTTGGTGTCCTCCCTTAGGTTTTTCTTGGTTCGTTTTTTCTTTCGTTCGCTGGAACCAAAACCAAGAGGGAACTTAACTCTGAACTTTTTCAAAGTTCTCGGTTTCGTTCCTGTTCCCGTTTTGGCTCTGCTTCCCGTGTCTTGGTTGTTTCATTGTGTTTAGCTTTCGGGTTAGTTTATTTCCAGTGGGTCTACTTCGATCTTCCTTTCTTCTGCCGGAGCCAGAACCGAGATGGAACTTAACTTTGAACTTTCACAAAGTTCATTGTTTCATTCCTGTTCTCATTATCATTTCATCTTCGCTTCCATCGGGATTGGTTTTGGTTCCGCCTCTGCCTGTTTTCCTTCCTGTCCAGTTTTGGTTCCTATTCCACCTCCACTTCCGCTGGGATTGGTTTTGGTTCCACCTCCGCCTATTTTCCTTCCTATCTTGTTTTGTTTCTCGTTCCATCTCCACTTCTGTCGGGGTTGGTTTTGGTTATCGTTCCACCTCTGCTTCCATCAAGGTTGGTTTTGGCTCCACTTCCACCTGTTTTGTCTTTGTTCCTATTTTTCTTTTGGCTTCGCTTCTGCCTGGGTTTGTGTGTGATTCTCTTGCCTTAGGAACTCTAATGGATCGATTTAGATTTTTGATGATGTATTGAGCATTAATGGTGACCCATTTGAGTGTAGGTTGGATTGATCTGGTGATTGATGTTGGGGTCGAGGAAGAATGGTTGTACTTTGAAGACCAACAAGATCTGCAGGGTCAGGTTAATGCATTGTGTTTGTTGTGTCATGACCCCTATTTAATTTAGTGAGAGATTATATTGTGTGTACTTCTAAAGCTTTAATTAAATTCAATACTAGAGAAATAAAAGTATAATGAAAAAAAGGAAATTAGCATAATTTAATTATAGATTTTATTTTACAAATAAAGGATAATGCTTGGTTATTGTGAATAACTATTTTAATTACAATTAAATGATATTTCTTTATTTATTTTGGATAAATATTTCTTTTGCAATTAAAAGGCATTCCTATTATGCTTTGCAATAAAATAATATGTTATTTAATATTTACGAAAAGATAAATATTATGATTAAAATAAAACTTAATTTTTGGGAATTTTCAAGATTAGGTTATTCTGGAAAACAAAAGGTGAATTCTTTAAAAGGAGAAATGAAACTACAATAAAAGGGGGGATGTTTTTCTGGATTCACTACTCTTTTTTTTCTCTTCTCGGGAAAACAATAATGGAATACAAGAATTAGTTTCTTTTTATCTATCTTTCTCTAAAACTTATTATTTTCTCGGAAAAAATCTTCTTTCTCTACAAAATCTCTTTCTTTCACTGCAAAAGAAACAAGAACGGGAAAGGGTTCAGAGGAGTGGAATTTTGGAAATAAAAATGAATAGGAACTGGAAAAGAAAGGAAAGATTAAAACAGGAAACCTATCAAAAAGCGATTTCCAGGTATTTAAGAATTCTTTTCCAAGATTTAATTTTTGTTTGAAAACCACGGAATCACATCTTTAATGAATGTAAACTCTTGTTCTTTTAATTCGTTTTACTGTTTCTGTTAAAAAAAAAAAGTTTAAATTTATAAAACTATTTTATAATTTTACTTAATTGAAGGGTCATATAAATTATGTCTTGAAATCAAACTGGGAAAGGAAGCCATTGTTGAAATTGTGTGTTTGTTGGTTTATTACTCATTGGAATCCACTATATAATCTATTTTTCTAAGAATGATTCAACTGCTTGGCTATATTTTAAACCGTATCTATTTTTGTTTTGTACATCTTTAAATTTGAAATCATATATATAATTAAATAAGTCAAATATATAAATCTATAAATACACAAAAATTATTGTTTGGGCAGTGTCGGTCGTAGCAAGTTTCAAAATTAAATACCAAAACTGGACTGGAACCTTCAACTTTTACCCTCTGGAACGAATTTATGACTCCTGAAAGTAATAATAATACTTATGTATGTTTTCATATATAATGAATTGCTTATAAATTTAAATTTAAATATATATATATATGATCCTTTATTTATTAATGATAGGGTAATTATTTAAAAATTTGTGAAATGAAGTTAACCATATGTGAATTTTTAATTGTTTGTGTGGGTGTTTGGGAGGCTATCCCAGTTGATGCCTTCCCATGGAGGGAAGCTACCAGTGGAGGCAGTCGACCCCTCCATAGCCCACAGACTGTGGAGAGGGCACTGCCCCTACAGGCAGTGTCCCCATGGGGGGAAAATGCCATCAGCCTCACCCTACCCTCCATAGGAATAAAATTAGAGATGATTATTGTTGTGCGTTTAGCACTTGAGCTTGCTCAATGTCAATAATGAATATCAGCATTTCAGTTTTAATAATATATATATATATATATATATATATATATATACATTTATATATTTAAAGGTGGAAACATAAAATCATCAAAGGCCAATAGTTTGGGGCACCCAAGTGAATTGGTAGAATAATGTATTAGTTCACCATGTGTTTTTTGAAATCATATATTATTGGTTCTATATTATGAGTTGGGGTGATTGAATGTGGAAGCAATCTTTCTCTTCAAAACAATTTATTCATTACTCTTATAGTTTTCATGATCAAATGGAATAGGAGGAATTCATTTAAAATATAAGGTTGGGATAATATATTCTATTGGTATGGTGTTATTTAGTTGCTAAGTGTAATTCAAGGATGAAATTGTTACTCTAAAACAGAAACTTGGTTTATAAGTTTATATTATGAAAGCTTTTAATGGTAGATGTAAATATAGTGAGTAAAGGAATAAGAGATTTGTGAAGATTATGACTTAGAATAACTCTTGGGTAGAGAGCTACTTCTAGAATAGAATTATATATTTATTTACTTTATGGGATCATTACATTAGCAAACAAAGTAATTTCATCAGTTTCAAGGCAATGGGAAAATATGTTGTGGAATAAATGGATATTAAATTTGTTTACTTAGTGGGTTTTGTTGAATGAGGTTGTGGTTGCTACACCAGGAAAATAGGATAAATAAATGTGCAATCATACCTTACTCTATTTTAAGCTAATTTTAATGATGACACTTTTCTCGTGCATTATGATTTAATATACATAAATAGAGAAATTAGGAAACACTTCGCTTAGTTGATCTTGTGATTTCTTATATAGGAATGTATACTCATATATATATTCTTTAGCTTATATATGTATACCCATGCATACATGAGCTATACCTTCTTGAATACTTAATAGTATTAAACTCTTATTGATGAACCTCTATGAATTAAAGAGAGTAGAAGTAGGTATTTTATTATAATTGCAGGGATATGTGTGCATTCTAGCGGGCTTAAAATTACTTGCTTCGAGCTTTATCAGAATGACTTATGGCTTTCAGCGTACTTGAGTATTGTTGAGTGGAAATTGGAGGTGGAATGGTCTTATATGAAATTTACTTGGCAGTGATTCATGAATGTGTTGGAATTACTATAATTTCATATGCAAGGATGATGCATTGGAGAAACTTGGAAAGGTTACTTAAGACTTTTGTGACTTGTAAATGAACATCCATATGCTCCTTGATATGTGTGATATTCATGATAACCTGGGATATGTAATGAATGGTCAAGTCAATGGGATAGTGTGATCATTGCTAGTGAGGTATCTTGTAACCAATATGGTTATGTTGGCACTGTCAGAGAGGCATTTCATTAAGCCAGTGAGGCATTTTTGTGAGTGGTTTCTCATCCCTACGAGAGTTTTCCACTCAGCAAATTCTTTGTGTTATGGCTCTTTTGTGGTTGTAGAGTTCATTATGTTGTTTCCTTAATTTGTATTTCAATATTCACATCTATGTGTTATGTGTATCTATGTGTAATTATTTGATGGCTAGATGATGTAAAGCCACAACCTAATGTTGACATACATATTAACTCAATAATGTATGAAATTCCTTTTGAATTTTTAATGAATTAATTAAATTAATCCTCTTTCTTCATACCTTTTTATAATTATTAAACTTTATTAAATTATTATGAGAATTAAAGGATATAAAAATTAAGTGTTTTTCCAGACCTTACATGTTGTTAGACGGAACCCATCCCCACATGCAAGGTCAATTTGGTTGGTGGCCATTTATGGTGGGTAGACGAGATCTGAAGGGGCTCAACCTCATTTTGTTCGATCTGAGTCATTTGTTTTCCCAGCTTGGATCTGATTGGTGGCTCGTATTCATCCTGGCATTTCACCCACGTTGTTATTTGCGTGGGCATTGTTTGAGAACCCTAACTTGGCCGACATGGATGAAATTGGTGCATTTAATGCACATTTCATTTTATTATTTTCTGGATTTCTCTTGGCCGACCTATTATGTGGTGTGTATCATTGTAAACCCTAATTGGGGTTAACATATCTTGGGGGGATTTCTATAAATTTGACATTTTGCTTCATTTGTAAGGATTAGAAGTTAGAAGTAGCTGGAAAATTTTTGATACTAGAGCTAATTGAGTAGTAATGTAGGAGTTAGAGTTAGAAGTTAGTTGATTTTCAAGCAAGCAAGTGTTGTAACAGAATATTGGAATTGTTGTGACTTTGGATAGTTGAATACAAGTAAAGACATTGTGATTTGGTGCCTTTCTTGTGTTGAATTTTATTTGGCATGGTTCTTGGTGTTCGATCTTTGAAATTGCTTTATTTTTTTTTATGTTAGATAGTTTAATGGTGTTTAGGGTTTTATGCTTGAAATTTTTGCAACAACCTCTAGTCCATAATTTTTGTAGTTAGTTGATTGTTAGCTTCTTTGCAAAGTTAGCCTAGACTTAAAACTATGCTTAGTTCGATTGTGAATGTTTGTTCATTTCAGTTGCAATAAGGTTGTTCTGAATGAATGTTTATAGTTTGAAAATATTTAATACCCTATAAGATTTCACTATTTCTGTAAGATTGCATATTTATCTGGGTTGAGCAAGAATTGGTTTATGAGGGTTTGGTCCATTTCAAGCATTTCATCTTTTCCATTGTCAATCTTAGGGTTAGAATTAGTCTTAGAAGTTATCTTTGAAACCCTTATATCTTTTTCTATTTATTTGTTAACTTGGGTTACATTTGATATCTGAAGTATCACCATATGGTTAGATCTGATAGGTTCGAATCTAGTATTTTCTTATAGTAAGGTCCCTTTGTGATTACCAAAATTTTCACATTATCTTTTATTTGTTTTGTTGCATTATCAAGACCTGACATTAGAGACCTTGGGGTTATCTCTTTTCCCATAGAGATTTACCTTTCAAGAGAGATAGGATGTCATATTATGTTTAAGTTGTTGTTGTGCAGAAAACACCATCAACAAAAAGGATTGAAGGTTAAGACGTTTGGTTGGCATTAGGGGCAGTTGGAGAAGGGGCACATGCAATGTGTGTCCAACTCAAGGTACATCATACACCTAGGATTATCTTGGACATGCATTTATCGTAAGGTCTATGAGGTAGGTGTGAACCATAAGGCTTGTGAGGTAGGTATTATAACCATAAGGCCCTTTGAGGTAGGTCGGTGTTCTATGCAAGAACTGGTTCCTCCAAGGGTGCCTCCTTGTTGTGAAAATCTTAGATCTCTAGCCATCCCTTTAAGTTCTAGATACTAGCTTCTCAAAATATATTTATAGGCAAGTATTGAAAACCATTGATCTAATAGTATTGGGAATATTGTTTATATGATTTTGATGCTAATATGATTAATCTATATGGAGATAATTATTCCATTTATTATGTTGAATATTTAATTATCACATGTTTATAGTTTATATTGACTGTAGACATGAAAAATGTACAAATTTGGTCGGCACACTTGATCCTAATCACTAACGACATTTCCTCTACAATCATACTCTCAACTTTTCATCATATTTTGTCTCTTAATATAATAAATCATTGTTTATTTTATTAAGTCTTTCTCCTCCATTGATTGAATTAACCAATTTAATTTAATCAACCTTAAACTTTTTTTGAATTAAATAAATCATTTTATTTGATTAAAGTCTCTAAATTCCTCTTATTAAATTAAATAAATTAAACCTTATTTGATTTAATCTAAAATTTTCCCACTTATTTAAATAAATCAAAATCATTTATTTAATTAATCATTTCCTCTCAATTCTGATTTAAATCAATTCATCAATTTAAGTCAAAATTATCAAATCACCTAATCCTTCATTAAATTAATCAAAATCTTGATTAAGTTAATCTTTATCGCTAAAATATTCTAGAGATTGCAACTTGCATATGAAAATAGATTTATTTCATTTATTAAATCTCTATTTTCCCTCACATGGAATCAAAAGGGAATATTCCCTCAAGTTTGAATTCAAAAAGTCCAAGTGGATGGGTACTTCCAACAAAGCATTCACTCCTCTTACATGTCCTTGTGCATTGAGCCAAGTGGCATTTATTTTATTCATTTTTCCCTCTCACATGTCATTTCCTCAAATTCAAATTCCACCTAATTGCATTATTGGCACTTTGGCCAAAATGTGCACAACCATCAACTATTCACATGGTGACAAGTGGCATTTGGCCATTAGGTGAAACTTAGTCCCACATTGACCAAATCTTTCCCTTTCTTCCAAATTAAAATCTATAAATGGAAGACTTGTCTTCTCATTATATAAACACAATCTCATGCAAAGTTACTCTCTTAACATTGAGAGGCAATTTTGTGCACATCACTTCACATATTCATCAATTTCACAATTCAATAGTTAGGTTATGCTCAAATCTCATTGGGATATTTGATCAATCCATAATCATCAACATTGCAATTTAGGAGTTAGGAAATGGCCAATTTCGACATTTCAATTGGCACCAATTCCCCCATGGGATCACTAATTTTCTCACGTAATTAGGATTTACTTTCATTTACTTAGTTTGTTCTTCTTTTTCCTAGTTTAAGTTTGAGTAGATGGATTTCATGGGGAATCTTTCATTATTGTTTGCATTTGATCTAACACATTGATTTTTTTGTTGTTCGTGTGCAATTGCAAGTTTAGGGGCTCACATTTTGGCACTAAGAGGGCTTGGATGATTTTTTTATCACGTTTTCTTGAAAATTTCACGTTTTTCCATATTTTGTGTAGGTTCCAGAAAATTGTACCGCATATAGGCCCACAACTCTATATTGCATCGCATCCGCAGGTGCGGTGCTATATCGCGCCGCTCATTATCCCAAACTGTGTCGCATTTGTTCCCGTGCCAGTTTTTCAAATTTGCAAACTCTATCACGGACCTGTTTATCCAAAATTTGTCGCACCTAGTCCCATGGCTTTGTATTGCATTTCTTTTATAGGCGCGGTGCTATATTGCACCACATTTTATTCAAGTAGTGCCGCACTCGCGCTCCTGCTCAAAAAAATTTAGATCTTGGCCAAACTCAGCCGTGAATTTCTACTGCAAATTGCGCCACTTGCAAAACTCTGCAACACCTGTGGTCTTTGTTTCTGTAGAACGTCACACCCAGTCAAAAGCGTGATGCTATATAGCACTGCATCTATTCCAAATTGTGTCACACCCACTAACTCCGTCGCTGGCAACAGGCAAATTTAAAATTTTAACATGTGTTTTAAATTTTTTAGGTTTTTTAACTATTGACCTATTTGTTGTTTTTATACTCTCTGGTTTTTAACAGTTTGAATGTTAGAACAAGGGAGAAAGAAAAATAGGAGGTTCATCATGGCATCATGTTCATCATTCAAAAAGTATTTTTACACACTATAGTTTTTGTTAACACTCTTTAAGATCTTTGATTCTATTTTTAAAAGGAATTTGTTTACTTTCATGCCCTAGAAACACTAATTTTTTTTTGGGTTTTAAAAAGAACAAGAAAAATTTATTTTCCAAAATTTTGCAAAAAGGCTAAAAAGAACCTTAGAAACACTCTACTAGATTTGGTTTAAGGTTTAAAAATTGAACAAGGCAAACTCCACACTTCAAAATTGGCGCTTTAAAAAAGAACTCATTTTTTTTGCTTTAAGGATTAAAATGAACATGTGTATTTCGATGTTTTGTAATCCTTTTCACAAAGTAATATCATCTAAAGTACATATGCACTTCTCTCACACCTCACGATGATCTTGAGAATCAAAAGTCTTTTTGTGATATTAAGTTGTCAAAAGGAGTACCTCCACACTTCATTTTGGGTTTAAAATTGAACAAAACATCTTGCGAGTGTGAGTAGGCTTATTGCGTGTGTTTTCCCTTTGTTTCTAAACAAAGGTTGATCAAAATACGAATATGTTTACTCGCTTTTTTTCATCTTAGCAGGCCTGCCTTGTGAGAAAAATTACTCACCCAAGGGAATGACCCAACCAGTAACACACTAAGGACAAGTGTATTTCCAACCGGGATATAAAAGTGGGTACTGAAACAAAAGCCAATACCACGCGGTTGGCTCAGATGAGAAGGCCAGCAATGGTCTCTCACCATATTGGTCAATATCCACGAATGGAAAGTCCGAATTAAAACCCTTGTTTAGAAGGTCCTTATCTATTTTTTTGGTGCAAAAGGTCATGTCCTTTGAAGCCACCCCATGTTATACATGCAGTTATGTTGTAGAGATAAAAAGTATGCCATGGGAGATTCATGGGTACTGATGCTTGGATGACCTGAGAAGTGAGTACATTGTAAAGGGGAGCCTATGTGGTCAAGCATCTAGTCATCCACACTGAATATGTGTAGCTAGACTTGTCCAAGTGGGAACCCAACAAAATATTGTCTCTTCATCCTAGGGTTTTACATGTGCTTGGAAATGGAAAATACATTGCTTGGTCCTCAAAACAATTGAAAAACAAACATTCACAAAGAAACTCCAAATTTCAAACCCCTTGGAGGAAACAAATATCCTTTGACAAATCTAAGTACTCTTGCTTTCCCTAGGGATCATATCCTTAGAGGTTTCTAAGTGCTTGGGTTTAATCATAATTTGTTTTCACTAAGGTCAACCTAGGAAACGTTTGCCCTAATTTCCTTGATTTTCATATAAATGGACCTTGTGGGATGAAAAGAAAGTAGGACATTAGACATATAGTTTGAAACATAATCAAGAATGTGCTTTTGGTAAAAATAATTCACTAAGGAAAGATAAAAGACAAATTGGACCTTGCATGTGTTATCTCAAATGATTTCCCGAAAATTCAAAATCTCAAAACCAAGATTCAAAAAGATTAGCCTAAAATATCAAGAACGTCTTGAAATACTCCTTGAAGTCAGAGAAATATTGGTGTATAATTTCTATAAGAAGGCTTCAAGGAATAGCCCAAGTTTGTATGCATTCTATTATCAAAAGAATCCTGAGCTTTTTGAAAGGTTTAGCATGTTCTTCAATACCGAGGCTTTGTCAAAAAGAGTCATGTCTAGGTCAAAGTATAGGATCAAAGTCTTCACTCTCATCCATCTCTCCATTATTCAATTTCATCCCACCAAGCAAACTTTTGAGAAACTTTGGAAAATCACTCATGCTAAACTTAAAGGCTAAATCAACAAATTCACCTCTAGGATAACACAACTTCCTAAGATCTGCTAGTTCATGATCACCTTGGTTGGCTTAATACACTTAGCCAATCCATTCTCTTGTGTGAGTTTTCCCTAGGATAACACAACTTCCTAGGGTTTACAAGTTCACTACCATCTTGTTTGACTTAATACACCTAGTCAAACTGTCAAAATCAATTCAAGCCCTAAATTTTAGCATCACCCCTAAAAGGTTCTTCAAAATTTTCACTCATTCACTTCATCTGCTTATCTCATCATTACTACCACCCCCTTTGATCTTTGGACTTCCCTAGTTCTTCTCTTTTGGGCCTAAAGACTAAGATCAAATGATCCCTATTTTTATGGTCCAAACAAGATCACAATACAAGAAGAACATGGAAAACATCAACGAAATATCAACTTCCAGTGACTTGGGTCAAGTAACCATCAAAGTAAACTTGGTGGGATCAAGCAATCCCCCAAGCAACTCTTCTCTACCATCACAAAATCCTCAAGAGGAAAGCTATGAAGAGGACATCACAAATTAGGACTTGGGAATGACATAATCTAAAATGCTAGAAATGGTTCAAAATCCAGAGAATCATAAAATTATCAATGCCATGTTTAAATACTTGCGCACATTAAAGGAAGGAGGGGTCCAATTCCCTTCTGACCTTGATGTAGGCATGGATATACCTCTTGCAAGCACATTCCCAATTTCAACTCCGAATATCACTCAAGAAATGACCCAAACCATATCGACAATCAAACCAACCTCACCAATTGTAAACAAGGGAAGTGCAATGTTTCATGAGTTACAAAAGCATCGCATTGTAAACAAAAAAGAGGTAAATGTCAACACCACACTAGATAACTCTATCCCAGTGAATCCATCGCACCCATATGTCCCTCTCACCTTTCATAATGATGCGGATTCAACCTCTTTCCATGTGACACTGACTCATACGTTAAACATAAAAACTTCTCTATCACAGGGGGAAGGTAGTTTGTTTGGAACAACATGAATCATCGACCCATTATCATCATCACTCTCCCAAGGAAATATACCATTATTACCATAAACATTCATATCACCTCTTGGGTTGGGTCTTCCACCCCTACCCATCGCTAACTTCTCGAATCAAGGAAATATGACCATCACATCAAGTTCACTCCTCTTGACAACAACATCACAACAGCAAGTGGTAACCACTCAAGCCACCATGATCAATACATCAATCAATCCTCAAATCTCTCAAAACATACCTTCTCAAGGACCGAGCATCTCAACCACGTCACCAACGACACAAATTCTGACCATCAACACCACCCTCCCGCCCATCACAATAGTTAGCATCATTCCCAATCCACCACTAATTCCACCAAAAGCTAACATGACGAATTCATTCATCACCATGATCCAAGCCATCCAATAATCCAATCATCAAAGAGTACTTAAACAAAACTAGCAAGCTACACATCAAGCTTCTCAGCAAGCACACGCACAACTAGTTGCCCAACAAGCTGCACAAGAAACACAAGCCCAACAAGCCGCACAAGTTGCGCAAGTGGCTCAAGCAACCCAGGAAGCACAAGCTCAAACTCAAGCCCAACACCAGGCTCAATAGGCACAAGAACAATACCAAGCACAACTGCAAGCAATTCATCAACAAGCATACCAACAAGCCTTGGAAGAATTTCAAGCATAACAACAAGCTAAACAACAAGTGTTGTTGGCCCAACAATAGCTAGACCATCAACAAGAATTGTTGGCCCAACAATAGATAGGCCAACAACAAGCACTGTTGGCACAAACACCGCTTGACCAACAACAAGCTTTGTTGGAACAACAGCAACAAGATCAACAACAAGCGTTGTTGACTCAAATGTAGGCATATCAATAGGCTTTGAATGCACAACAGATCTTGCAATAGACTCCCACCAGTACTCCTCCCACCAATCAAACCCCCCCAACATTGCAAAAAACATTCATCCCACCCACTGATCCACAAAATGATGTCGCAACACAAATCAAATTGATCTCGCAGCAAGTGTTGGACCTCCAATTAGGGAGAACAACCAAAATTCTAGGGAATTTTTACCCCTATTTCTTTGCTAGAAGTCTCACAATGGTCTATTCCCCAAGGGATTTGAGATCCCCAAATTTGATAAGTATAACGGGACGGGAAACCCTAAAAATCATGTCAGGGAATTTCAAGTGCATTGCATGGAGGTTGTATACGATGACACATATCTAATGCAATTTTTTCCCCGAAGTCTGACTGGTACTGCCATGGAATGGTTTTCTCGTCTACCCATAGGCATTAAGACATTCCAGGAAATTGTGGAAGCTTTCCTTAAAAATTACGCTTTCAACATGGGTGCAGATGTTAGTTTGGAAGAACTTACCAATGCTCAAACAAAGAAAATGAGAGCTATTTGCATCCTTCTTACAAAGATGGTGATCCAAGGCCAATTAGAGCAAATGGACAATGACAGAAGAACAAAAATTTTGCACAATCATATCCAATCTAGATGAAAACTTGGCGTTCTACTTCAAAATGAAATGCATCACATCGTATGATCAATTAATCCCAAAGGCTCTCAATATTGAAAGATCCCTTACTACAGGAGGAAACATATCAACATTTCATCCATCCATGATAACCGCATGTCCAATAGTTATAATGATAAACCTCAAATGTGGTCGAGGAACAAAAACATCACAAACGACAGCGTGGTCGATTCTAATCTCATCACCACTCATCACCAGCCATAGAATCACAATCGCAGTAATGTGCAAATTAATGCAGTAGTAGCACAACAACAAACACTTCCCACCAACCAAATCAATAACTTGGGAAATCAAGGAGGACCAGCTCCCCGAGGCAAATATCCTCCCAAGCAGAAGTTTGCGGCTCTTGGAGAATCAATTGAATCCATAATGAAGAATTTGGTCAAGGAAAACCTTATCAAAGTCTCCAACTCTGAGCAATACGCGGAACCCATGACCAAACCGCCATGGTACAATGAAAACCTCCTTTGTTATTTTCACAAGATCAAGAGACACACAACCGCAAATTGCATGAGGCTGAAGAATATCATCCAAGACCTCATCGAGGACAAGACCATAAACGTCAAACAATCCGTTGGAATCCATGACCTCAAGATATACACAAATTCAATGCCAAATCATAATCAAGGAAATAGCCAAGGGAATAATAAAGGGAAACAAAAATATGCTAGTGCATTGAGCCAAGTGGCATTTATTTCATTCCTTTTTCCCTCTCACATTTCATTTCCTCCAATTCAAATTCCACCTAATTGCATTTATTGGCACTTTGGCCAAAATGTGCACAACCATCAACCATTCACATGGTGACAAGTGGAATTTGTCCATTGGGTAAAACTTAGTCCCACTTTGGCCAAATCTTGCCCTTTCTTCCAAATTCAAATCTATAAATGGAAGACTTTTATTCTCATTATATATACACAATCTCATGCAAAGTTACTCTCTTAACATTGAGAGCCAATTTTGTGCACATCACTTCACATATTCATCAATTTCACAATTCAATAGCTAGGTTATGCTCAAATATCATTCGGATATTTGATCAATCCACAATCATCAACATTTAAATTGAGGAGTTGGGAAAGGTCCAATTTCAACATTTCAATTGGCACCAATTCCCCCATGGGATCACTAGTTTTCTCACTTAATTAGGATTTACTTTCATTTACTTAGTTTGTTCTTTTTTTTCTTAGTTTAAGTTTGAGTAGATGGATTTCATGGGGAATCCTTAATTTTTGTTTGAATTTGATCTAACACATTGATTTTTTTTTGTTCTTGTGCAATTGCAGGTTTAGGGGTTCACATTGACTATTCATATTTTTATAGAATTGCATAACTCAAATTATCTTAATTCTGTAATTTATTAGATTAAATCCACTGCTAATACTTAAATAACTAATGGAGAAAATTGGAATCACAACACCTCATCTTCATAAGTGCCTATTTAAAAACTCTCAAGGCATTGCTAATAAACCAAGACTTGGTGCCCCTTTTGTAACCATAAAACCTTGTAAGGGGTAGGGTGAGTTATCATTTTTAACCACAAGTTATCCACCATTTCAACTGAAACCAAATTATCAGTGTTTCAACTATCTATTATGACTTTTGTAATATATTCTACCTAGTTTACATATTGTTCTAAATTAAATTTTTATTTGGACAGGTTCATCTTCTCTTTTTATTGGTTTCAACAACACCATCTTCATCATAAGTGCTTATCCTCTCTCAAGTTCATCTAGTTGACTAATATATCTTGTAGACTCATTATCCCCTTTTGCTACATGTGCACTTGTTGCCTCTATTCTCCTTGATCCTTTTGGTCCATGTTATGGGCACTCATAAAATCTATGGCCTGACTATCCCCAAGTGAAACATGTTCCTTGGATGCCTCCACATTGGCCTCTTTCATATTCACATATGCCTCTTATAGGGTAGGGGGTCTTGTTTCATCCTTCTCCTTTTTAATTTTTGAAGGTTTGGACTCCTTACCATGGCTATAATTTTTATGTTTTTACACTTTTCCTTTGTTGAATCCACCTCTGCTTCTATTTGTTCCTTTCTTTCTTGTCAATTTCTCTTATGTCTTTAGAACATATTGATATGATTCTTCCATATTTCATAGGCTTATAATTCTTTGTTCATATTGAATGTTCAACCTAAATCCATTAATTTATCTTGCTACCTTTTTATGATCCAATTCATTATGGCCATATATGATGGAAATTCTATATAACTCCTTTGTGTAGACCTTCACACTTAACTCTGTTTTACATTCTATAACTTCTTGAGAAGTTCAAGTTGATAATCACCAAGTAGAAATTTAGAATTCATATTTCTTACATTTGATCCCATTTTGTGATCTTATCCTTGTCATTTCTTCTTATTTTAGCCTACACCTCTTTTCACCAAAGTGTTGCATGACTTTTCAATTTTGTTTGAGCAACCTTCAATATTTTAGGATCCTCCAATTCATCATAATCAAATTATTATTTCATATTTTTTATCCAATAAATTAGTTCATTTGGTTCTAAACTACTTGAGAAGCTTGATAATTCTACCCAAGTATCCATTTCCAAATATTGGAAATAACTCTTATAAGTTTTCTTTCTCATGTATCCATATCTCCATCTACATTTTCACCTTCTTGTCTAGCCATATCTACTCATTCTTCATCATCAAGTTATCAGTGTCTTCATGTTCTCTACCTCTTTTCATTCCACCTATTACATTCATTTTTTTCTACATTCCTCTTAGAATTTCTAACACCTCATCCAACCTTCCTATTTCTTTTGTAGCTACAACCTCTGCCAACCTTCTCCTTGGTGGCATCTTGTTGCTCCAAATATCCTTCTTTCCTTTTCTCTCTTATTGCAGTCTCCTAGTTGTAATATCCATTGTTGTAGGGATACACCGACAGTCTCACATCAAAGGGCTTCCTTCAACACTAGTCTCAAGACACTAACACTCTTCCCAAAGCTTTAATTATTCTTTAACATGAAACCGATGGCACCCACCCCTAGAGGCACCTAAAAACCCACTTAAAATGAGCTAACAAGTGGAAAAGGAAGGTTGTGTTACTGTAAGAATATTCACACAACGTTTACAAATGTCTACATGTTTTAGGTCAAATAAAAGGTTTCATAGGCATAAAATCAACTACAAAGATAATAACTTTGTGGCTTGCAAAAATAGATTTTTGTTGTGAGTCTCTGTAACAATGGTTGTAGATGAATGTAAACAATTTTAGCAACATAAAATAATATAAACTTGCATATAGAATTCCACACTTTTAGAATATCAAACTAATTACAAATACTACTCCCATACACACGCATAGAGACAACAACTATGGAGAAATTATATTTCAATTTCAAATTTTTACACACTTTTCTATACATTTACACAAGCATTTATAAAACAGAGCTCCCTTTGTCATTCTACTTCCTTCCTTTTTATCTTCAATAATTATGCTACTATCCTCAATTGTTTCTTCTTTAGCTACTCTCTCCTCTATTCCCTTTATCTATTATGCTCTTTTATATTTACTACTATTTGAACCTTCTAAATTTTTATGTTTTCTCTCTTCCTTCTTTTTTGTTGTTCTAGCTTTTTCCTCTCCAAAATCCCCAAAATTCTGGAAGCTTCTCCAAAATTCTTGCCTAAACAATTGTAACGTCTAAAATCTATCATACATTTCTCCAACTACCTCTTTTCGATTTTAAAACTCTAACTCCTACTTTCCTTATACTATTTCAAATTATTGTTGCTCATTAAATGCACCTATGAGTAGATAGTTTGCTGCCCAAAATAAACAAAATTTAAATTTAAATTTCAAAAACCCCCGAATGGTTTAGTACGGTGACATGTGAAGTAAAAAATAAGGTTAAAAAGTTAATAATTTAGTGCCCCTACATCATAAAACATCTACATTAGCATCCCCATATCACTGCATGAGCATACACAACTCATCTATATACCTCATTTCATCCTTAAAAGGATATGTAATACAATTTCCATGTGAGGAATAAATTTTTATTTTTATTTTTGTTTTTATGTGGTGTCATCATATATATACAAAATTTTCTTGTATCAAAATATTATCTCCTCAAGGGGCATGACTATGCTACATGGAAGATGAAGATGCTCTCGATTCTTCAATTTGAATAATTATGAAGGATTATCACTTGTATTGTTTAGTTTTCAACAATGTGGATGAGTGGAAATATTTCACCAAGGCTGATGCAAAAGCCTTGATGTTGATCACCCTTAGCATTTCTGATGAGAATCAACCACATGTTCAGATGTGACAAAATCAAGGGAGGCCTGGGATTCTCTTCCTACCATCTACAAGGAAAAAATTTAAATCAATATTCTCCATCTTTAGTATAAGATTCATACACTTAATATGCAAGTTGGCGAGAAAGTGGAGGAATTATTATGTCATGTATCAAAACTCAGAGTAGAGCTTCTTACCCTTGGAGAAAAGGTGGAGGAAAAATTTCTTGTTCCAATCACTCTGCAAGATCTTCCTTCCCAATTGTAGATTTTTATCATAACATTGAACATCACCAAGTAGAAGGTGTCATTTGAAGAATTAGTGAATTTATTGGAACGAGAAGAAGCCTTCCAATTAGTGCAAAATGAGTTTGAGGATAAAGAATTTATTTTGAGACAATAATGTGGTTAGATATTTTGAAGGGACAACCACAAAAGTAGTCACAAACATCAACACAAGAACCCTAGAGGCCTCAGAAAGAGAATTGATTGTGTTACATCTATAGTATTCACACAAATGACACTGCTCATTACTGGTATAATGGCCTGACTCAAGGAAATTCTAGTCAGGAAGGCTCATTTAGTGGAGGTTATTTTCACTCCAAGGAATACCACTAATGAGGACATCCTCGATACAAAAATTATGGTATCAATCAAAACATTGTTCATGTTTCTCAAACCTCGCATCCTTCAAGGGATGTTTGGTTGATTGATTCTAATACTAGTAAGAATATGAAAAGTAATAGAGAAATATTTGATATGCTAACCGATCAGACCCCTAGTGATCAAGTTAGGTTTGTAAAAACTAAAGAGTATGTTGCAATAAAAATTGGCTCTATCATCATTCCTCATGGGACAAGAAGTTGTACTATCACAAATGTGCTCTATGATCCAAGTTTGACATCAAATCTCTTGTTTGTCTGTCAACTTTTGAGTCACAAGCTTAAGATGAGGTTTCAGGTTAAAGATGGCATCAAATCTTATTTGATCTCTAGATACAGTGTGGTAGTAGAGATTTTATGAAGGATCATTTATTTTCCCTAGATGTAATTTCATCCTCTACAATTTCTCTCTACATCTATGGTTGAATTCAATATTCTTTATCATTATCACTATGAGCACCTTTCAACTTACTCCCTCTATCAAATAAACTCTAAAGAGATGGTAAGATTAATTCCTTCTCTTTCTCCTTCTTTTCCTCTTTGTTTTGGATGTCTTGTAGGAAAAAAATATTGAGATCCATTTGCGTCGAGTTTCTTTCATACTAAGGACCATCTTGAGGTTGTGCATACCAATCTATATAGAACTCTTCTTGCTTCATTTTAGGGTTACAATTACTTTCATTTTTTTTTGGATGATTTCTCTTGTATTACTTGAGTATACTTTCTCACAAAGAAGACGGATTATTTTGTCCGCTTTCAAGAATTCTATAAACATGTTGTAAATAAGATACACAATTCTCTTCTTCTCCTCCACTTTGATTGAGGGGGGAATTCATGTCAAATAATTTATTTCCATTCTTGAAGTGTCATGGCATAAAACAATATTAGACTACTCCTTATACACCCCAACAAAATGGCATTATAGAGCATCGCAATAGGAATGTCATGGAGATGGTTGAGTGCATCCTTTCCTGAACACAATTAGAGGATCAATTTTGGATATAATTAGTTTAGACAATTGCATATCTTCTTAATAGGGATCATATAAAATTACTGCAAGACAAGAAAATAGAAGAGGTATGGAGTTGTTATAAACCATCAATTCCCCATCTTTGAGTATTTGGTTGTACTGCATAAATGCTTGTCCCAACTACTAGGAGAAAGAAGATTGATTCCAAGACACTCTAGTGCATCTTTTTGGGTTATAGTACAACTTCCAAAGCTTATTATCTCATGGATCTTGAGGCACAGAATATTTGTGAGTCAAGATGTGGTATGTGATAAGTCATCCTTTAACTCCATGACACAAAAAGGAAGATAAGACCACCTCTCATAAATTTCTCTCACAATTAAATAATGAGAATGAATCCTTCTCTCAGAAAGAAGATGAGCTATAATGAGAGTTATTTTTTGACCTTCTCCCTTTGGAAAATAATTCTCCATATTAGCAACAACAACAATGTCTGAAATTGGTCAAAACCACCATTAGGGACTCCCATCTAGATTCTCTTCCAAATCTCTCTTCAAGAGTTAAAACAAGAAGATAGGCAAGAAATGAGATGAATCTAACATTGATGAGCTTAGTTGTTGATAATATTAAACCTGATATAGTTCAAGAGGACTTTAGTTAGCCACATTGGAAGAAGGTCATGGATGTTGAGTATGATTCTTTGATTAAAAATTAGATATGGGAACTTGTCAATATGCCTGAAAGAAAGAATCCCATAGGTTGAAAATGAGTTTTCAAGACAAAATGCAAGGCAGATGGATCCATTGACAATTTATAAATCATGACTTTTGCAAAGGGATATTCTTAGTAGGAGGGTATTGATTATGAGGAAATCTTTACACCCACTATGAATCTCAAAACAAAGAGATTTTTTATTTGCAATGGTACCACAAAAAGGTTGGAAGCTAAATCAGATTGATGCCCAAATTGATTTCCTAAATGGTGATTTAGAAGAAGTATATACAAGACCCAACCAAATGGCTTTAGTGATTAACATTATCCTCAAAAGGAATGCCAACTCCTTATAGAAATTGAAAAATTTCTTAAGCCTGCGAATTCCATTTTTCCTGGTTAATTCCACTTCTTCTTGACATAATTAAATAATTTTAATTATTGTCTAAGATCACATTCATCTATTAATTGAATAATTTTTAATTATTTAATTAATTCATTTATTTATTCCTCTTTGATTGATTACCTAAAATTATATTTATTTAATTATGCTACTAATGTCCCCTTTCCTCTATAATTAAATTTAAAATTTATTTATTTAATTATTTACACTTTCTACTATAATAATTTATTAAATAATTATTTCAATTATTTAACTATTCATTAGCCTTTTCTTCCATAAATTAAATAAATTTTATTTGTTTAATGACTTGTTAATTTATCCTTTTCCCCCATTTTTGAATTAAATTATTATTTAATTGAAAAGTCAATCTTCACATGTCCTCCATAATTAAATAATGTTCTCATTATTTAATTATTCACTTTCCCACCCAAGACAAATAATTTAATAAATTTTGAAATTCCTCTAGTCACCTCTTTTTATGTGCCAAATCTTATCTCCTGTCTCATTCAATTTCGACCCTTGATTAAATTATTTTATAATTTAATCTCAGTTGTCCATCCTTAACCTGGTCCTATCTTTACCCTAATTTTTCCATAACCCTATTTCATCCTACAAATTTCAACCTTGGCCATTGATTGACATGTCATGTTGTCTTTTAATCTCAGCCCTTCATTTTGATTTGGATTTCTATAAAAGAGACCTATCATTTTCATTTTCATTCCTATAGATTCTATAAATTGAATGCGAGTACACTCTAGTCAACTCAATCTTCAATATTTTGCTGTCATTATCATTAGGATACTTTTGCATACTCAAAATCTGAGGGAAATCAAGTATCTATAGCTGTATAAGCATGAATTTTCACCCCTAATGCAAATTACCTTTCACCCCCTTCTACTTTAGAAAACCTAAGGTGGAGGCTTAATTCCACTTAAGCTCGCTACTCACATTCCACTTGGCCCCTATTTTCCATGTCGGTGGGAGAGTTTTTGTCAGGGATGCCCACATGGCACGCAGATGTCTATGCGGCACGCTTACATCCCTAGCATATTCATGTGGTTGGAGACTGTAGAGACGTTACACTTCCCATTGGAATTCAAAGTGTAATGGTCCTCTTTGGTTGGCTGACCCGAATATGGTCGTTTTTCATCCTTTCCTTCATATTCTTAACCATCCCATCCATTCTCAAGTTTTGCAAGATCAATTTTAGCACTCTCCATTTCCATTCATCCATTTAAGCTTTGTAGCAGCACTTCACACTCCATTGCAGAAATCTACAACTCCATCACTCCAATAGTGCAAGTGCAGGACAAACACCACTACAGCAGAGGCTTGATTTCCTCTCATTTTCTCCTCCACAAGCCTCGAGTGCTTTGGAAGGAGGTGGTAAGCTCCTCTCATCTTCTTTATCATCTTGGTTTAGTAAGAATGTACTATTTTTTAGTGTCTTTTATTTACATATCTTGTATTCCCTTCTTTATCTTTATTCCTATCATTGTAAACTTGGTTATCCATGGAGGTGGAAACACCAAAATGGGGGTTTGACTGAGGCAGGCCCCTAAATAGCCCCAACAGTTCCCCCCTTTTCTATATGTAGGTGGAGAGATCTCGAAGTAAGCTGGCGAGAGGATTGTTGTATGAAATTATCTTCGTCACCCTTGCGGAAACATATTTCTTTTATCACATTTGTATTTATGTTTCATTCTTCTTAATCTCATTCTACTATTGAAGAAACCTCTAAACTAGGCTAGTAGTCCTTTCTTGAGGATTAAACCTCATCTCTCTAGTTTTTTGGTTGTACGGACACCACTGTGTTGCGTTGTTGTCCCAAAACCATGTTTATATACTCTAATAGAGAGCTACTTGAGACACAAAGTTGACCTTAAAAAGTGACTCATCTAGTCTCCCCTTCAACTCTCAGTATTGCAGAGTGATTGGAGGACACATAGTCTTCATCATTCTCATCCCATCTATCCTAACCTTCCTTTAAATTGAGGTAAGTTAGGGAAGCCTTTCCATTCTTGGCCTTTCATGACTTGGGGCCTTGCAGTGGTTGGTCCCCCTCTCTTACATTTTTGGTGAACCCAATGTGAACCAACATCTACCCATTTTTTGGTGTTATGAGCTTTTTCTCTTATACATTTTGGTCATTGTACCCTTGTGTGTTGTGAAAGTTTATGAGATTCATGACCCAATCTATGACCACTGGGCATATTGTTAGAGGAATTCTAGAACACCTTCCGATGGAAAATATGAAGGTCTCCTCTAGTTTCACTACCGGCCTTTTCTCTGGTTCTACAGTCGGTCTATCCACACAGGAGCACATATCATGAGGCAAACATAGGTTTCTTAATGAAACTGATCGCATCCCTACCTCTCCTGCATCACTGACCTTCTCATTCATAGATGAGCATGAGGTCATTTGTATCCCTTCTAAATACATTGTTAGCCTCAATAAATGGTTAGGTGCATTGGAAAATCACCTAGAAGGAAACCCAAAGATGGCTAGGGATGCTAAAGCGATTAGTAAAATAAGATACATGGTGGAAAAATATCAGACAGGTGTAGAGCTCTTAGCTAGTCTTGCTAGTCTGGCCGAAGCATGTGTCCCCTCAAGCCATAGTCGCATGACACAAGGTGGCCTCTTCAAGGAACGTGAGAGATAACTAGATATGTCGATGCCTCCTAAATCAGTATATGTGGTTGACATGGTCCCTTCGGTTAGTGTACCCGCTACTTCTGAGAATTATGAAACTGTCAAAGTAAACAAGAACCCTTTGGGTTTCCACTTCACCCCTTCCACCACCTCTGGTGGTGGAGGATTTGGCAGGATGATAGGTGGGGTCTTTGGTGGTGAAAACTTTGGAAGTGGGGGTGGCATTGGTGGAGGCGGTTCTAGCAGAAGTCATGGTTGTGGCTTCAGAAGTGGCAATGGCTCTGGTGGAAGTCACACTGGTGGTGGTGACATTGGTGGCAGCTCTAGTAGTGGTCATGGTGGTGGTCTAGTTGGTGGCTCTGGTGGTGGTTCTAGTGGCCCTATGCCTTCTAATGACCCTATTCTGAATACCCTTCTTCAAAATACGGGGAAGATGCAAAACTAGTTGGTAAACCTTTCCAAGGCCTCAACCTAGCCTATTTTCTAGCCTGTTGTCGGTTGTAATTTTAAACACTCATTTTCTGGAAGGGATGGAGAGTTTGAAATTTGAGAAATATGGTGGCAAAGGGGATCCATAGACACATGTGTTTGATTTTAGTGCCTTATTCATAGACTTTTTCCATCACGATGCGTTGATGGAAAAACTATTTCCCCGATCCCTCAAAGATACAACACTAGATTTGTATTATTCTTTGCCTGATAATTCCATCTTCACATTCTATCAGCTTGTGAACTAGTTCTTGCGACAGTTCCAAGCTAATATCGAACCAAAGATGACCTTCTTAGACCTTTTTCAGTGTAAAGAATGGGATAATGAGAATATTATAGACTTTATAGCATAGTACCAAGCACTCTTCTCACAGATCTCGTATTTGTTACCCAAATTTGATGTACAAAAGTTCTTCATAGGAAACTTACAAAGCCCTTGGCAAGAGAAGTTAGCCCTCGTGAAGTATCGTTCTTTCACACACTTGTGTGCAGATTTATGAGAATACTAGCAGACAATAATTCAGTTTGGGGGTTCACCCATGTGCTCTTGTTCAGAAGGAAGATCTATCGTATTGATCTCTAGAAGAGGTAAAATTGTTGTGAATATAGTAGCCATTATGGATAACAATGGCCTCAGACGCAACCAAAATTTTATGAAGCTATCAGAATCATATTTGTCCATCTGGCAGAATTTGGTGAAAGATAAGATCCTTACCCTACAACCTCCTAAACTAGTTAGAGAACTGCACCCTAAATGGTATGAAGAAAACACATATTTTTCAGTACCATTGAGTTAATGGAAATGATACCAAATGTTGCATGCACCTATTTCATGAGATATAGGATCACATCAAGGACAGTACTATATGTCTAGATGGAATTAAGAGAAACACAAAAAAATTAGTGGTGAAAGCTAACAGTGACTTGTAGATATACATAGACCCATTTCCAACACATTCTACTAACATGATTATCGATCCCTTTGATTTAGTTTCTTGCCTCAAGGTGCATATGTTAACATGGTTATCGTTACTCACTCTCATCGTCTTGTGACCGGTTTTCCAGATGTAATGTTTACTTCACAAGACATGCTAGCAAATGGTAATCCTTCTCCGCTTTATATTCCCACTTGCCTCAATGGTAACATTGTGACAAGGGTAATAGTCGACCATCAAGTAGAGTGAATGTCATCATGAAGGAGACATTACTCTTAAATTCCCTATAAAGGGATGAATACGAAAAAAAAATCAATCATCTGTATGCATGATGGAATTTCTCTTAAAAATTATGGATCGATAACGTTGTCTGTCCTCGTTGGACGCAGGAATGTAGATGCGGTCTTCAACATTATTCCCAAGTCAGACCTGTTTAGAGTGAAGTTAGGCATACCTTGGTTGGATTTCATAAATTGGATTGCCTCTATAATCCATAAATTCCTTAAGTGTTCCCATGAGGATGTCATGCACATGGTGCATGATACTGGATATCATCTTGTGGTATCTCGTGGGGGATACTCGTTGGATCAATTTTGGCCAACTCTCTTCAGTCCGCTCTCACAAAGAACAAACCTAATTTACAAGAACTATGTGAAGTATAAGACTAGAGGCAAGGGACGTCCAAATTTGACCCTTCTTGTAGCTAAGCCGCTAGCTGCCTCCTCCTCTTGAAAAGGAAAGGAGAAGCTCGCTCCCTCTCAGGTTGACTCATCTACTCCCCTCTCATGGGAAGAGTATTGGATGAACAAGCCTAGGTTCTACTTGCTTTCTGATGATGCCTCCTTGGAAAAATCCCAAGATTAGGATATCAGATCTCCCTAATGGGTCCCTAGGACTGGTACTATTTGTATGGTAGAAAGAAAGGCTCACGGAGAGAATTTTACCCTCAACCTCTTCTTGTTCCCCCAAATAGAAAAGGATCTGCCTCTAAGGTGGTAGATTCGATTCCTCCCATCATTTCTAAAACTAAACCTTTTGCTCCCATTTATGAGTTTGTCCTTCCAGTAGAAACAACTATGGAAGACACTCCCATGGTTGAACAGAATCCTTCCATCCCTTTGCAAACTCTGGCTTTTGGTTCGAAGAGTCCTAAGAACCTCTTTGCGCATGAGCATAAGAAATAGTGAAAGGCTCTCCTGGCTAAGAAAGCCTCCTCATAAAAGAAGGAGGAGGAGAAGACAACACCTTTTGATGTGACCTCCTCTTTCCCCTCTTCTTTCTCTATCCAAACTATCTCTAAATCTCTGTCAACTCCCGCTGTGAGTGCACATGCACTTGGAAAGGTGCAGGTGTTTATCACTCCTTTAATGAATCCACCCTTGTTGACCTCCATTTTGAATGTCTCGCCTTTCCCAAATCCCATGGATATGGTTAATACTTCAGTCGTATCTGTCGTAGTTCTTTCCTCTTCTCCTTCGATCCCCCTTGCTTTGTCTATGGGGACTTCACCTCCTCCAATGAAGAAGAAGGTAGAGCATGGTCCCTCCAGCAAGGGAGGACGTCAGAAGAGCCCACCTTCTTCGAAAGGTGGCCCCACACTGACTTGTTATGTCCTAGTGATGGAACCAACTCCTACCTCCCTTGATTTTATCATTGCTCTCGAGTCTCTCGGTGAGCCTAGCAGTGTCCTCGGGTAAAAACTCCTTCATCCCCCTAGGTGAAACATGGTACTCCCATTAAGTGTATGTTTAACTCGGTGGATGAAGTTCTGACATTTTCAGTGATCTTCACAAATTCGTTGACCTTAGACCCACAAGAGTTGAGTGACTGAGACCTCACAGGTCCCTTTTCCTTGGCCCTTGTTGTGGGAGGATCGAAAGCTCCTCCCCTTAACATTACACAGTTTCGATCTCAACATCCTTCCCCCTACGATGATCTAGAGTAGAATTTTACGATCTCTTGGTTGACCAATGTTAAGGGGAGATCCTCTTCTTGATCTTTATACTATATGTGTGCATGTGTTGTGATTTACTTCCTTTGTGATCATGCTATATGTTTTTGGATGACCCTCGTCAGCCTTGTTGGTGCTTGGATACAGGTGTGGTGTTTATGTTGTAAACCTTCTTATATATATATATATCTATTCTTCCATGTTTGTGATTGAATTTTGATGAATTGGGGATGATGCAAATCATCAGGAGCATTTAGGCTTCCCTTCCATGTTGACCCAATTTTTTATTTATACTTTGTCTTTCATGTATTCTTCTTGATCTGGTTGGGGATTGATGATCTTTCGCCTCTCACTGTGATTACCTACTACTTATAAATAAAGGCAGATTTGACCCCGCAAAACCAGACCATCTTGTTCCCTTTGTGTGTGATTATTTTCTTTTACCTTTCCCTTCATCTTTCTCTCTTCTTTGCTTGAGTTTTCCCTTTCATGTGTGACAATGTTACTTCTACATTACTTGGTCTTTATAAAACGCATTTTTTGCCAAACGAATCTATTCTCGAAGATCCTTCACACACTTCTTTGTTAGAATTGTATTCTCGACTTGAAACCCCAAGGGAACGTGTTTCCTTCATCATGGGTCTATAAAGAAAACACTTGGAAACCCTCCTCTGAAGCAGGAACGATCTTAGTCTTCCCCTCGCATGGGTGCATCTCCTTCCTTTCAAATTTCATGATGAAGTGAACATATTTCAAAAGGATTCCTTCATGATGAATCGATTCAAGAAAGAAGATGGGAGCTTTTGAACAGTGCTTCCATTGAGTGGACCCCTCCCTTTCACATTTGTTTTTGAAGGGATCCCTTCAAAAGATTTTAGCAAAATTATATGGTGTCTAGCTCGAGGAAAACCCAACTAGACTGGTTTCACATCCTTGTGTCTAGCTCGAGGGTGGCCTGACTATACAGGTTTTACTTCTTCGTGTCTAGTCTGGGGGTAGCCTGACTAGGTCTAATTCACATCCTTATTTCTAGCTTGGGGGCAGCCCGACTAGATTCACTTTTTAAACAGTGAATCCCTTGAGTGGACCCTCCTTACTTTTGAAGGGTTCCTGAGGGACCCCTTTGAAATTCTTACAACTTAGCAATGGTTTGTATGGCTATCTGTTCACTAGCCTACGCAATTGCTTCCTAATGTGTTCTATCTATGGGTAAACATGTAGCCCTCTCTGACTCTGTGGAGTAATATTTTACTTGGTCCCCCTCATGTGAGAGTTCTTGGGGGATACCTTCCTTGTAGGTCTGCGGGTCTATAAGGTGCTTTGCTCGATCTCCCTCATGTGAGAGTTCTTGGGGGATACCTTCCTTGCATATTCACAGGTCTTTAAGGTGCTTTTCTTAGTTTCCTTCATGTGAGAGTTCTTGAAGGATACCTCCCTTGCAGGACTATGAGCCTATGAGGTGCTTTCATACTTCAACTTTGTAGTTCTATGGAACTATGAAGTCCCTTCCTGCACTTTTGAGTTCGCTAGACCATTCTTTGCTTCCTCATCGGTTCAAGTATACATCTCTTACTTTGTTACTTCCTTAATACTCTACTTTACCGAATCACTCATCAATACTCGTGCTCGCTAAAGTGGGGGAAAAATGTATAGGCGTGAATTTTCACCCCTAATGAAAATTCCCTTTTACCCCCTTGTACTTTAGAAAACCTAACGTAGAGGCTTAATTCCACTTAAGCTTGTTGCTCACATTCCACTTGGCACCTATTTTGTGTTTCGGTGGGGGTGTTTCTTTCAGGAATTCCCGTGCGACACGTAGATGTTTGTGCAGCACACTTACGTCCCTAGTAGATTCCTATGGATGGAGACTGTAGAGATGATACACTTCCCATTGGAAGTCAAAGTGTAACACTCCTCTTTGGCTAGCCAACCTGAATATGGTCGTTTTTCATCCTTTCCTTCATATTCTTGACCATTTTATTCATTCTCAAGTTTTGCAAGAAAAATTTGAGCACTCTCTCCATTTTCATTCATCTATTAAAGCTTTGTAGCAACACTTCACACTCCATTGCAGCAATCTACCACTCCATCACTTAGATAGTGCAAGCACTGGACAAACACCATTGCAGCAGAGGCTTGATTTCCTCTCATTTTCTCCTCCACAAGCCTTGAGTGCTTTGGATGGAGGTGTTAAGATCCTCTCATCTTCTCTATTGTCTTGGTTGATTAAGCATGTATTGTTTTGTAGTGTCTTTTATTTACATAGTTTATATTCCCTTTATCTTTGTTCCTATCGTTGCAAACTTGGTTATTTGTGGAGGTGGAAACACAAAAATGAGGGGGTATGATTGACGCAAGCCCCTAAATAGCCCCAACATTTCCCCCTTTTTCTGTGTGCAGGTGGAGAGATCTCGAAGCAAGCTAGCGGGAGGATTGTTGAAATTATCTTCGTCACCCTTGTGGTAATATATTTATTTTATCACATTTGTATTTATGTGTCATTCTTCTTAATATTATTCTATTGTTCAAGAAACCTCCTCTCTTGGGGAGTTAACCTCCTCTCTCTATTTTTTTGGCCATACAGACACCAACGCGCCTATGAGATGCTAGTGCGTCGCGCTGTCATCCCACAACTACGCTTTTTTCCTCTGATAGAGAGCTACTTGAGACATAGATTTGACCTTAAAAAGTGACTCATCTAGTCTCCCTTCAAATCTCAGGATTGTAGAGTGATTGAAGAACACGTAGTCTTCATCATTCTCATCTTGTCTATCCTAACCTTCCTTTAAACTGAGGTAAGTTAGGGCAGCCTTTCTGCTCTTGGCCTTTTGTGACCTGGGGCCTTGCACTGGTTGGTCCCCCTCTCTTACAACAACAAAATGTACAAGGGAAATAGAGGTGAAGATTTTATGGTATGAAGATTTTGGTAACCCTGTTTTCTTATTTCATATTTTTATTCTTATTTGTGCTTTATTGCTTGATTAGGGTCTTAGGGTTTGAGATTAAATAATTAATGACCTTAACCTAGATTTTTACGTTGATTACATTGGTGAACCTGATGTGAATCTAACTAGAGTTGAAATATTTTGTGTAGAATTTTGAAGTTTTTCAAGTTTGAATGTAGAAAGCTACAATCAACATACATAGAGCTATATTTATGAGCCACATATGTGGCCTAGAAATCCACAATCACTGCAGATTAAGGATTATCATATTGCCATCTTATTTACACTCATTGGGCTTAAAATTTACAACTTTAATTTCTCATTCATTGGTTTAGAAAGAAAACATCTTGCATCTTCACTCATTGGTTTAAAAAGTACAACTTCCATTTATTCACTCATTGGGTTTAGAATAAACTTGCATTTCACACTCTTTTGGTCTAAAAAGAATAAAGAACTTGAATCAAATGTGTTTTCAACTCAAACATTTCATTTTGAGGCTTAAAAAGAACCATTATCTTCATTGTCTTGTGGTCTTGTACTTTTTTTGACATGTGTATGCTTTTCCCTCGCAACTTGGGTGATGTTGGGAACCAAAAACACTTCTTGAAATTTGCACTATCATGCCACACATTTGGTTTTGTTTAAAGTTAATGAACACCATGTGAGTGTGAGTCAAGTACATTGTGTATGCTCTCTCCTCACACCTTGAGTGATCATGGAGATAAAAAATAGTGTGCTTGTATTGCCTTTGTTATACCCCATTAGAGTGGGCCTGCCAAAGTGAGACACATCCTTCAGAGAAATCCTTGGTGACCCCAACTAGTTTTCCCTTAGTTTATAATATAAAATGATAAGGGGAAACTCAAGTCCAAACTTCCTTGTCACCCAATCGTTTCGCTTGTTGGGAGGTACGTCCCCAAGTTGTGACTAAAAGAAAAATTAGTTAGAGGCCCATCCTTTATGATTGACTATAATTGGTGTCATGCTTGGTGTAGGGGATGTAGCATCGCACCCTAAAATTTACTCACTATATGGATCCCTTGAGATGAGACGAGAATCCTTGGCTTTGCATAAGTTACTCTTTTAAACTTGTAACTTTCCAAGGAAAGGGTGATTTGGGTCATCCTTCCAGTCCTGGAGCCCATATTTGTCCTCTCTCAAATACAAGATTTTATCCATAACTCGAAAGGGTGTCCCTCACTCACATAAATGGAGATTCCAAATTGTGGGCCTGAGGGTCATACCATTGGCCACTGACTATAGGATAGGAAAATTATTTTATGTGTGTGAATTGTCTTTGATTTGTGTTAAGACCCATGGAAATTGAGGTGAATAACCTTTGAACATAGACATTACAATTAAAAAAATTGACATTCAAACCAGCCAATACATTGTTTTTAGATTATTTATTATGTTTTCCAATAAAATTTCAAAAAAATAGAACAAAAATATGTCGAAGTTAGTCAAACTAGGATAAAACATTCAAAACACTGCATCTGTTACTATTAGATGCAATTGCTTCTGAGAAAGTTGCATCTACTAAAACAAAATGAACCATAATTTCTTCTCAAAATGATGCATTTGATAGACCACTCGCCGCATTTGCTAGTTGATAATTTTTTTAGGGAATTCCGGTATAGTCCTATTTTTTATCAAATCCTAACTATAATCTTGACATCAGACCACATACTTGCAATTCTTAGATCAATCATTTTTATTCAACTCATTTTCACATCATTACATTAGTTGTATACATCATAAGTCAAACTTTAGGTCTCATTCGATTTCATACACCTTTGTAGACCTTAGATTTGGAAATTTATCAAACTTTTGATTAGACTATACTCTAAAATTCAGATTATCTTTTAATCAATCAAGTCCATTCATTGGATCACCTTTGCATTAGTTGCCTACATCATAGGTTAAAATTTAGGTCTTTGTATTTCTTATACAAATATTAGGGCATAATTAGTTGCATACACTTTTCATACTTTAAGATTGCAAAACTTGCCATATCTTTTATTAGTTCATTGTCACAAACAAATATTGTCTTGACCTTGTCATTATCAACAGTTATTCCTTGTCATTTTAGTGATACCTTTAAACTCATAATTCTAGTTTAAGGATCACTTTATCAACTTGTCATTAGTCATTAGTCCTTAGTCATTAGTCATTAGTCTTTGTCTTTGAGGTCTTGACAATCATATTTGTTACATTGAACTATCTTTGATTTGTTAGTAACCTCTTCTTAGTCTTACAAAAGTGCTCAGTCTCATACCATAGTTTCATTCATACAATATGTTTGTCCATGCCATCCCAATGTCATTTTTGTATTACACTTGCATACTTTATTCATAGACCTACCATAGATTTGATCATTGTGACATTATCGTATCTACATTTTGACTATTGTCACTTTGAATCTTTAATCTTGGTGCATCATCATTTGGCATCCCTTATATCTCGAAAAATACCAAAATTATATTCTAGTTGTGTAACCTAGTCTTAGTCTCACCTTTTCATTTTCATTCCTTAGAATTTGTTTCACTCATCACACTTGCAAGTCTTTTATGGTCTAAACAAGGTTATAAAGGAAGAGAAAATAGATGGGCCTATTCCAAGAAGAAGATGATGTTTACAAATATACTAGTAACATGAACTTTGAATCCTCTTCAAATGAAGTACCTAAGTCACAATCATCATTTTCCATTCCTTTTGATAAATTCCTCATAAGAGACAAATAAGGAAAAATAACCATAGAAGAAGTAGAGGCAGTTGCCCAAGACCCCAAAATGGCATCACTTTTGGATGAGATAGTGTTACTAGATCCACAAAGATTCATAGCCAAATTATTACATAATGGATCTAAACTTCCCCATGTATTTTATGTTAACACCCTTCAATCAATTCCAACACCAAACAAGGAAACTAGAAAAATCTAAGGACATGACACATATACTCCTAAAAATTATATCCCATAAATCAATGCTTCTATGACATTAGGAGGGTCAACACAAGATTCTACAAAAATCCACACAAAACTATTTGGAACAAAATACATGACACAAGAAATGGCACAACCCTTTGGCACTACATTTAATCCATTTGGATCATCATCCAATTCAAAGGGTACATCATCATCCAATCCTTTTGGTAGAAACAAGATGTGAAAGGTTCATATTCATGGACCCAAGCCACAAACACCAACATATCACAAGGTCCTAATTTACGAGAATTCCCCAACAAATCAACACACAAGGGTCTTTCCACCAATATTGAAACAAAAACACGTAAGGTAAAAATACTTCCAACCCATTTCAAATGCAATCCAATACAAATACCTCACACATATCTAAAATTCCAACCTTCACACCACCAAACATAAATTCCATCATACACTCATAACACTTCAAATTAAAGCATACCATACACACCTAGACTCAACTCCAACTCATCTAACCAAAATATTCGATTGCAAAACACCAACATGGGTCCCTATCACAATACAGTTTCCAGCACACAAGATACATCATTAAATCAAGTGGGTGTCCTAGAAAACTAAATGGTTTCCTTACAACAACAAGTGGAAAACATGAACTATCAACTAAAAACTACCTACTCAACACAAGTCTTATGTCCATACTCATTCAAAAAATCCTATACATACCTCCCTTTCCACATGGTTATGTTATACCAAAATTTCCTAAGTCTAGGGGAAAGGGAAACCCTATTGAACATGTGAGAGTTTTCTACAACTTACATAGACCTTATATATGAACCCACCTATCTAATGAGACTATTCCATGAAGTATTACATGCCAAGCACTTGACTAGTTTTCTCATTTTCCAATGGGAATATGCACATGGGGAGATTTATCTAAAAAATTTATGGAACACTTTGCATACAACATTGACAATGAGATAACCATAGCCACCTTATGTCACACAAAACAAGAATAAGGTGAGTCACTCACAAAATTCTTCCAAAGATGGAGGAGCTTGGCTAGTTGATATCCTATCGATATTCCTAAGAAATAAAGAGTTTTCATGTTCGTAGAAAACTTGATCACATACCTGAAGTATCAACTTCTAACCCATTGTTGCACCAATTTTCTGATCTAGTGGAAAATACTTGAGAAGGACCTTATCATAAAGGGGAGATTAAGACATACAAAAAAAAAATTGAAATTCCCAAGGTACATCAAATGACAAAAGTAAATATAAGGCCCACAATAAGAATGTCACAAATGAAAGAGTTGTCAACACAAAGGATATACATACTGATCCTACACTCACACTTAAAGGACCTAATACATCAAACAACCAACCACATGTCCTTCAAAAAAAAAATCCCTTCAAAACAATCAAGAACAAAGACCTCAAAGGAAATTTCCCACAAAATGTAAGTACAATCCCTTAGGGGAACTAATTGAATTGATACTCCAACAACTCTTGTAATAAAAATTCATACAAATTCTTGAGGCAAAACCTTATGATCCAAGAAAATTTAAACCTTCATGGGTGGATGACAATGCATTTTACGATTATCACTGTGGTAAAGGACACGCAAATTCTCAATGTAGACAACTTAATCTAACATCATTTAGGACCTAACTGAAAAGGGTGTCATAAAAGTGGATAGTAAACAACCAACCTCCAATAGTGATCACATAGTATTTAAGAATCCATTGCATGACCATGAGATAGGAAAGCCCTCCAGTTCAGGTTCAAAGACCAATAACCATGCCAACTATACCAAGGCCACTTATGACTACACTACCATAAATCAAATTCGAGTTGGAGACAACCAAGTCAACACCATCACTATTAAGAAGCCAAAAAAATGTGTAGTAAACACATGATGAACCAAGGTGACCATACAAGGTGCTTTCCTAAACCATAATAAAAGTCTCAATACAACCTATTAGACCATTTAGGGAAGACACCTACTCAAATATCCATCCTTGAGTAACTTTGTATGTCCCTCAAGCATAAAGTTGTCCTAGACAAATCTTTACAAGACACTTCTGTCCCAACTGACCTTGAGGTCAATCACTTCCAAGAAGTGGTGGGATACCTATCCAACACTCACCACATCACTTTTTCAGATCAAGACTATTCATCTCAAAAATTCATTCATAACGACCCCTTACACTTAGAGGTCTTCGTTCATAAGCATAAAGTTAGAAGATTTTTGGTAGAGTACGATGGAGAAGGATTAAATATTTCACACTTAAATGGGTTAAGGCATTAGGCTTCTCTATTCAAATCTTGTGTGGACATAACAAAGAGCATTATCATAAAATCCTATGACGATGAAGAGCGTTCTTCCAAAGGTGTCATAACAATACCAATCAAAGTTGGGCCTGCAACATTGGATACCACATTCCAAGTCTTGTACCTTCATCTCCAATATAATCTCCTCCTTGGTTGATCATAGATCCATGCCATTAAATTTGTCCTATCCACCTGCCATCAATGCTTAAATTTTCCTCATAATGGCCTAGAAATCACAATCACTGGCGATCCTGATCCTTTCCAATATTGCAATAATCTAAGTGGGATCCCTAAGCACTAAGTGCCTATCAATCATGAAGCTTCATCATCCACTTCATCTCACTTTTTCAATCCATCCACTCTCATCAAAGTATCTGCATCCACTATTCCATACTCCAAAGCCAAGGCTTCAATCCAAGACATGGGATGTGGAGAATACCATATGGATAGGGCATTCCATGTTGAGACATCATTCACAGGAGACAATGCCAATGCTACTAAGGCTATTCAGAATCCTAAGAATGAGTTCCAATCAACTTCAAATCATGGTGAGAATATGCAAATGGATGGCCATGCCTAGATTCAAACCTTTCAGGATCCTAATGATACATCTTTCTTTGCCCTATCCGCTTCACCTTAATCCTTTCATATCCTTAATAATCCCATGTTTGGTCAAGATATCTATGACAATCCCCTCTTTGAGAATGATCTTATTGAATTATCACTCCTCTATTTTGATCATCCTAGGCTAGAATGTGTGTCTCCTACCATTACCTTTACTGAGCTCTCTTGTCAACTCGTTAAGGATGTGCAAGCCTCATTTGACGTTAATAGCACCAAAGAGGATAGCCACAAAGAATCTATCAATGGAATCATCGGCCTTTTTTATGAATCACATTCTCTCATCATCTCACCCATTTCATATACGTCACCCACATTCATCCATCTTCTAGATATGGATCAACAAGTACTAATGGAAGAAAACATGAAGGACATAATTCAAAAATCAAAGGTGAAAGTACCTTTTCTAAATGAAGAGTCTGAATCAAAAGAAATCCTACAAAGAAAGAAAGATCAAGAAAGGTCCCTTAGCCAAAATCAAAAGCTATTGGACAAGGAAAAAATAGAAGTAAAAAATGAAGATGAGCAAAACTTAATCTTCAATTATGCCTTATTGTCTAAAATAACTAGGGTCATTTATCAAGGAAAAATGTCAAAAGAAAATCTTGTTGATCTAAATTCTTCATTCTCTTCACTCATTCTATATACCTTACTAGCTTCGTCCATATCCATGCATCCATCACACCATACCATTTCCATTGGTGATGTTTCTCAATTGACTTTTGATGATGATCCCTCAACGTGCTATAGCTCAGTAGTGGCTCAAATTCCTTTTGGTGTGAAACTTGATGACCCATGTAATGAATATGTTAGGGACTACATTCTAGCTCCCTCCACCCACCATATTAGTCATCTACCCAGTCCATCATTCACATCATTCATATCCTTTCGTTCAGCATGGTCATTCCAGTTTGTCATGACAGTTTATGGATCAGGAGCATATCAAATTTCAACTCCTAAAGGTGAACGATTGTTAGATCCAATTAATATCTTGCACTTGTGCAAATTATACACTTATCTTTAGAGAGCATGTCAAGACTTAGAAAATACAAAAAAAATAAGAAAAAATAAAATCATCACCTTGATGAAAACCTTGCAAACAAGAATCTTGGTGACACCAAAATTATAAAAAAAATCAAGAAAATAGTAAAGAGAAATAATTTAATTTTTCTAATAGTGAAAACCACTTGGGTGGCACTTTGGATAAGTACCATGGTGAAAACCTGGAAAATAGGCTCCATGTGTAGTCGGTCTTCACTCCATTTTATGCCATCATTCTATCTGATTCCCACCATTCATTCCTAATAATTCACCTTTCACACTTTTTCACATCATCCCTAATAATGCTTTGTTGTACTTCTCATAGCTTGGAAAAATTGACATTATGCATCCTTTCACCTTTCGTATCCACCCCTTGACTACTTATCCCATTACACCCCTAATAAATTGGCTTCATACATGACTAGGAGCAAGTCCTTAACCTACATTTTCATTGGATCATACACTTTATATTGAAGTTCACTATATCAAAAATCCAAAAACATCATAAAACATCAAAAATCTAAAAAAAATCTAAAAAATTTAAAAAGCCAAAAGAAATCAAAACATGTCAAAAGCCAAAAAAATCAAAATATGTCAAAAAGCCAGAAAAATAGAAAATGTCAAAATCCCGAAAACATCCAAATAACTTTCAAAATCCAAAACTAGAGTTAGAGCTCGTGTCAAGTCATATCATTCCAAGTCTAGTCAAACTACAAGCTCTTTGTGCATGTTACGTAAGCAAGGCCATCAATTGATGAGTCCGTAAGGCACTAGGTCAATCCCTTACGGTTTGTCGCGTTCATCATAATAATTCATACTTTTCTAAACTAGACATCTTGACAAAAACAATAGTCAAATAGGCATTCAAAATTCAACCAAATCATGAATTAATAGACAAACTATCCAACTAGTCTTCAAGTTAAATCGACCAAATTACCAAATTAGTCCAAAGTCAAATTAATGTCAAACCAGTCAAATCAATGGTCTTATTTGGGATGTGTCCTTCTTCAAATGAAACCTTGTCATTTTTCTTATACAAGATGTGTCCTTCCTGAGGCCACGCATTATCATTTAGTAAAAACTTTGTCATTTGTCACTAAAATCAGTCAATCAACCCATCAAATCAAGTCATAATATTTTCACAAAAACACGTTGGAAAACAATCTAAATGGTTGTTGACTTTTCTAGTCTAGTTGTCTTATCTTTTATTGATTTATCTTTAGTCATGTTACTAGCCACCTTGAGAATGTCCCATGAAAGATTTCGAGGAGCGATGATGTCTCATGACTTTCTTTTCTTTAACTGATGTTTGTGTTTTGTCTTAGCAAAAAGACTGGGGAAATTTTTCTCTTTGTATAAGTAACGACATTTCTTATCTATGAATATCTATTTTTGGCAAGGACGTGACATTGCACACCATTGGTCTATGTCATACCATGGTTTTTGTTGTCTATTGCATTAATTTTACCACCCAATGATGATTAAATGCAAATCGTAGCATCTATCAATCAAAATATTGAAGTCTCTTCTCTTCATCTAACTCGATGCTAACATCCATTTTCTCTCACTAACATTTCATTTTGTCAATCCTTCCATTCATACCTATCAGATTTGCTTGTTGGAATAACTTTCAAATTTTTGAATTTTTTTTGGAAAAATTGTAAAATTTTCTGAGGGGCCATAGGTTTACCTTGTCTTCCTATCAACATATTGGGGCATATTTTTGAACTGAATTTATTTGACACAACACGATAAATTACATTATGTCAAAGAGTGGCAAAATTTAGACACTAAAAAATGTCCTAAGCCTGTGAATTCCATTTTTCCTGGTCAATTCCACTTCTTCTTGACATAATTAAATAATTTTAATTATTCTCTAAGGTCTCATTTGTCTATTAACTAAATAATTTTTAATAATTTAATTAATTAATTTCTATATTCCTCTTTGATTAATTAAATAAAATTATATTTATTTAATTGTGTCATGAATGTCCCCTTTCTTCTATAATTAAATAAATTTTATTTATTTAATTATTGACACTTTTACTGTAATTCAATAATTATTTCAATTAATTAATTATTCATTAGCCTTTTCTTCCATAGATTAAATAAATTATATTTATTAATGACTTTCTAATTTGTCCTTTTACCCCACTTTTGAATTAAATTATTATTTCATTGAAAAGTCAACCTTCACATGTCCTCCATAATTAAATACTGTTCTCATTATTTAATTATTCACTTTCCCTCCCAAGCCAAATAATTTTATAAATTTTAAATTCCTCCAACCACCTCTTTTTTTGTGCCAAATCTTATATCTTATTTCATTCAATTTCCACCCTTGATTAATTATTTTATAATTTAATCTCAATTGTCCATCCTTAACGTAATGCTATATTTGCCCTAATTTAGGCCTAACCCTATTTCATACTACAACTTTCATTCGTGGTCATTGATTGACATGTCATATTGGCTTTTAATCTCAGCCCTTCATTATGATTTGTCTTTCTATAAAAGAGACCTATCATTGTCATTTTCATTCCTACACAATCTACATCTTGAATGCAAGTACACTCTAGTCAACTCAATCTTCAATATTTTTCTATCATTGTCATTAGGCTATTGTTGCATACTCAAAATATGAGGGAAATCAAGTATCTACAACAAAATGGAGAAGGGCAATAGAGGTGAAGCAATGATGGCATGAAGATTTTGGTAACCTTGCTTTGCTATTTCATGTTTTTATGCTTATTTGTGCTCTATTGCTTGATTAGGGTCTTATGGTTTGAGTTTAAATGATTTATGACCTTAACCTAGATTTTTACCCTGATTAAACTCCTTAAGTCACTTTATGGACTTAAACAAGCCCCTAGGGCATGACACATAAAAATAAATGGTCATCTTCTAGAACATGATTTCACGTATAGCCCCTTGGATCGAAATATATATATTAAGAAGAAAGGCACAAAGATTATCATTCTTGTTTTTTATGAGGATATATTGTGATCATAAAAATAAATGGTCATCTTCTAGAACATGGTTTCACGTATAGCCCCTTGGATCGAAATATATTTATTAAGAAGAAAGGCACAAAGATTATCATTCTTGTTTTTTATGAGGATATATTGTGATCATAGGGACCTTAGAGAATTTCATTGATGATGTAGAGAGTGATCTTATAAAATCCTTTGATATGATAGACTTTGGGCTACTTCACTACTATCTTGGCTTGGACATATGGTGGAAGACACATCATATTTTCATCTCCCAGATGGAATATGCCTAGAAATTCCTGGGAAACTTTACAATGATAGATAGTTAACCTATTTCCACTCCAATGGAGAAAGGTTTGCAACTATCTTTATTTTATGATTCACCTCAAGTAGATGTAGTGCTCTACCATTAGCTTGTTGGGAGTATCATTTCCTTGAATTATGCTTTGTTGTCGACTATCTTTCAAAATTTATGTATGAGCCCAAGCAATTTCATTCGGTTGTAGTTCAACATGCTTTTTGATATGTTGAGGTACGTTTTATTATGATCTAAAATGCAAGAGGAAATCTATGTGTCGAATTGGACTATGTTGGTTTTTTTTATGATAGGAAGTCAACTACAAGATATAATTTTCATCTTGGATCTAGACCTATTTCATGGATTAGTAAGTAGAAATTTTTTGTTGATCTCCCATCCACTGAGGTTGAATATCATGCCACACAAGGATTTGTGTGCAAAGCAATTTGGTTATGTTGTATTTTGGCTAACATGGACATAACTTAAGAAAAACTACCTATCATTTTTGTGATAATCAAGGGGTGTTGAAGCTTGTGAAGAATCTAGTTTTTCATGAATAAATGAAGAATATTGAGGTTGAATGTCATTACATTCATGAACAAGTTTTGTATCACCAAATTCAGCTCGAGTACTACCCGAGAGATTCTCAAATAACTAATATACTCACCAAGTCTCTTAGCAAGGTAAAATTTGGTTTATTTTGAGGGTACATTAGTAAGAACAATGTAGTAAGGAGGAATGTTAGCATAATATATTGTTTTATTACATTTTTAGCAATAGGTAGGTTAGCTATTTTTGTTATAATTAATTTTTTTTCCTTCAAACCGTCTGCACTCTCTTTTGTATAAATATTTGCATGGTGGTAGAATAAACATCAAGTGATTTAGTTCATTAAAAGTACACTTGATGCAAGTTGATATGTCACCTACAATATTATAATCAAATATGTTATCTTATGTTAGATATACATTTGTAGCAAAGTACCATGCCACCCCTAGAAATACAATAGATTTTCTACAACATGTATGTGTTTTCTATTCTTCAAAATGGCAAAAAATCATTTTTAGGTACAATATTTGCTTGTGTAGGTTATTTGAAAATTAAACCTCTATAGCAATCACTATTTAGGCTAACTCTTATTGCTTTCAATGTCACAAGTACTAGAAACACAACATAAGAGTGTATAAAATATGTTCCATAGTCATCTTGATTATTGTTTCGCACATCATGCCACATAAGTGGTCTATTATCAATACCTATAATTTCTCCATGTTAGTTTTTAGGTAAATAAGAGTACTTGGAACTTCAAGAAGGGAAATAATATAAAGTGGACATGTTTTCTCAAGTTGATAGTGACCAGCTATAATCTTTGGTAGGAAACTACTAACTTCTAAGAACTTTATTATTTTCCTAGGTGACATCATTTTTTCTTCTAGGTGGTATCATTTCTTCTTCTAGATTGCGTGTTTCTTCATATGAATCAACAAGTTATCATATGAATCAACAAGTTAGTTATGAAAATTATACTTTTCCTTTACTAACATGCTACTCATTCTTCCCTAAGACTATACCAATTTATATCCATTGACAATTGATATACCTTCTTCCTTGTTGGTGATTGATAAGACTTGTACGGTGATCATTTTGATAGCTAAAAACATTTTTTTTAGGTGATTAATATTCGCGACCATTCAACTACAAAGAGAAGTCATTAGCATGTAGGAAAATAATTGATATTCCATGTTGGATGTGAATTAAAGAACATATTATAAAAAGAAGGATAGTAGAAAGAATTAATTAGCTGAAGAAAATAATCTCGTGACTAGTTCAAGAACATATAAGAATATGTATGTAAAAATCACCAGAAGCCTGACTGAATCATAGTACTATGTCATTGTTAACAAATTGAATCATAGCACTGTCATTGTTAACAAGTTGCAAAAGCCAGCAATTCAATACAAGCACTCGTCAGTACTTATCTCTGGTAATAAAGATTTATAGCTGTAGAAGTAAACTTACTTTTAGCCTAAATTTAGGCTAACTAGATAAAAACCTGAATTTAATTAATTGTAGCTTTGAAAGTCAGGCGAGGAGATAGAGAAGTCCAATTTCGTATCAATTATATATATCCGGTTACAAAAATCCCCTTTCCTTCACAGTTGCAAACATCAGGCCTTTTTTCTGGAAAATATTATTATGAGCATGTCTGAATGTGCAGCCATCGTCAATGTAGAGAATTAGGAAGACAAGTACTGTCTAGATATAGACATTCAGGATGGGAAGAGTCAAGCTGACCATCAAGAGGTTGGAGAATACCAATAATAGGCAGGTCACATATTCTAAGCGGAGGAATGGAATTGTAAAGAAGGCGAGAGAGCTGTCTATTTTGTGCGACGTCGACATGGCGCTCATCATGTTCTCCCCCACTGGAAAGCCCACACTTTGTCTCGGAGAAAGGAGGTATGTACACCATTTATTTTTCTCATATCCTCGTCCAATATGGTTTCCTGTATCAAAGTGACAATCGATTCTTGTATAAGCCCATAATTCAAGTGAATTAGATATTTATGTTAATATGTAGATTTTTGAAAAAAAATTGTGTGAATTTTTTATATCAATGTTTTGGATCATATTCTATGATCTATCATCAGATGATAAGCAGATAAAGAAATTCTGATAATAGACCGTGGAATATGATCGAAAAATTGATATAAAAAATTTACACAGTTTTTTCCAGAAATCTACTAACTATCATGAACAGTAGAAACAAAATGTTATTAATAGATACGTATGACTTGCTTTCATGCTTTGCTCAATGAAACAGTTCTGTATAAGCCCGTAATAAGCTTGAATTAGATACTTATAGGCTGAAAAAATAGTATACAATTCAAAATCCAGACCCAGTTCTGCATATGTTTGTTGAGCCAATGTCATCAGTAGTGACACATAAATCAGAGACCCCGATCAGATGCTTCAAGATATTCCCTGGTGATGGGTTTATTGGCGAGACCTCAAACGCCCTATTCTAAATCACATGCACAACTTATGATAACAAACATACACACACTGAACAACTTACTCTCAAAACTTAAAAAGACGGATTTTCTTCCTTTTCAGAGATCAGTATACCAATGTTGACATGGGTGTCCATATAACAGATCCTAGCTATTACATATGCAGTATGATCCAAAAAAACTAGAAAAACAAGAGCTGCTTCCTTTGTTAAGATCAATATAAGATACGCATACGTATCACATTTTTTATGTGACGATGGATCTGGCAGACAGCATTTTAATCTACCCTCGAAATAAGAAAACAAGAGTTCCTTGCTTCGAAAATGTTAACCAGAGTTTCCTTCCTTTCGATTGATTAATCTTACAGTGTTGGCACATATCACGTATACCAAGATGAGAGATATCGCAGTGAGACTTCACAACATTACACTCTAAACTTTACCTAAGTAGTCAGATGAAGAAAATGTTACTAACAAAGTGAACAATATGTAGTAACATTTTACCTATACGGCCCCTACGATGCACCCATGCATGCAGCATGCCCCATGATGTTGCAATAGTTTGAAGCCTATATTGACGATTTTAGGACAGCTGTTCAACAACCGTTCAAGGCGAGATAACTGCTGCAGCTCCAGTTCAACGTCAGATAACTGCTGTAGCTCTGCATGCATTCTACATGCATTTTCATAACCGCCTTATGAGGCTAAGAATATCGAAGCCATTCAAATCAGAACAGTTTTTAAACCATGTGAAATTCATACAAAACGTCTTCCATCGTTTTCAGCGATCTGTAAACCAGAAAGAACCATTGGATGTGTTCTGTGATGTGCTTCTCAAATTTGTAGTTTTATAAGGTTAGGTTGATGTTGTAATAACAGATGGATACGCTTGGGGATACTGCTTCCTCGGAGAGAATGGGGGCGGAACTTACTGTAACTCACAGCAGGCTCCTTGCGCTTCTGGAAAGCAATATTATGGTCGACTAGGGCCCATCCAGCTATCATGGTGCCTTTCGATAAACTCATTTTAACAGACTAAACATGATGAGAGCTAATTGTGTCACATTTTATGAGATTCAATTGTGTCACATTTTATGCCATATTTTAACTTATTTCATATATCTTCACATCCACTTTCACATTCCATTTTCGTTTCATATCGTACTATTTCTTTATTTTATGTTGCATATGATTAAATATGTATAAGTTGTATTTAATAGAGTTTTGGATAAAATATGGAAATTAATGATTGGTTGTTTTTGCTAATAAGCGTTGCGGTTTTCAGATTTGAGGAATACGACTTGCACCATGCTGATTAGAAGAACTTCCTGTCACTTTTTATGCAAAATGTGTTCCTGACATTTTTTGGTCAGGAACTTATGTGTATTGCTTTTTGACCAGCAATTTATTTTTGTCATCTTTTTAAAAGACGACATCATCATCCAAGGTGGCATTAGTTACCCTTTATTGCTAAATTCGAATAAACACAAGAAATCATGGTTATTTCCAAATAGAAATGCAATCGGTCAAGGCTCCACATGTTGTATTCTTATGGAATAAAGGAAGAAATATGTGCTAGATATTTGCTGCTAAATAGTCGGAGGAAAATCTGAAAAGATTCACGTCCTCTATTCTTGCCTACAGTTATAACGAGTTTGTTTTGTGTTGTAGTTTGTGAGCAAATGAAGACAAATCTCAAAAATCTAAAACATGGGTTTTGTCCAGAATGGGCCCAAATAAGTTTCTACGTGAAAGAATCCTCAAAAAATGAAGGAGCGGAAAGATACAAGTGATTTTTAAAGACAACATTTTATGATTTATTGTTGCGACCAAGATTACATATACACCATTCTTTTGTTTATTACATGCCAAAATAGGTTATTTTGTTTACACTATTTTATATAATAGTTGTTGTAGCCATGGGCTATAAATACGTATGTAATATCAATCCAAAGGAGAGGAATATATATAAACTTTAATAGAATTTGATCAACACTCTTATAGCAAAGTTTTTGTATTATCAAGTTGTGAAATAAAATATTATTTTGCTGATCCGTCCAACGTAAAAAGGCATTTTATTTCCACTCACCATGTGAACTAGAAGAAGGGCCCACTCTTGGAATGCTCGGTGAGGTTGTTGCATATTTGAAATAGTTAGAATTTACATTTTACGCAATTTAATTGTTTGCTACATTTTATTTATGTGTGATTTAATTCCTTGTGTTTTATTTACAAGCTGATTTAAACTAATCTTCATTGGATAATCATTTCAAATGTTGATATTTTGTCGATGTTGGTGTGTTTATTTGAAACATAAAGTGCAAGTTCTATTATGATTTATAAAAGAGGTTGTTGTTGTTTGTAATAATTCTTGTCACTGCTGCTCCCATCATAGATTATTAACAGTTCCTGGCACAATTCTGATAGAAAGACAGAATAAAAAGGTTGAACCAGATTTTCACTTAGGAAATTTACGCATGTTTTAGCTGCATTTTATCCCCACTTGATTCATTGATTTCCTCCCTTAGGTATACTGCCACAACACTTCTCGCAAGCTACAATCCCCGGGTTGACACTCTTAGACCGAGCTGAAATCCTTCTTTATTCTTTACCCCAGTTTTGGCCTATCAAAACACATGGTATTATTATATTGTTAATTTGAATTTGGTATAGGTTTTATGGTGTCTTGTAGTTCATTTAGCAAATTCAATTTTACAGTATGCAGGATATTTTCAAACCAGTCACGATGAGTTTGTTGTTTCTTAGTCTATAACAGAAATTGAAGTGAACTTATTAAAATGTCTCTAAGATGGCATAAGTAAACAAGTTAGAGAAATTTCTTTAGAGAAATTATAGGAAGGCGAGCCTTACAATCATAACCAAAATATTGCAGTAATTACTCAAATTGCACATTGTTTTTTTCAAATGTACTATAATTGTTTTATTAAGGTTTGATATCAAAATTGAAAGAAAGGAAAGAGATATAATTTTATTTATCTTCAAAAACCTAGTCATGGGAATAGGGAAGGAAACATTGTAATTTTGTAAAAGTAGTTGGAATAAATTGATAGTGGAACTACAAAGGAAAGATCCCTACTCTATCCATAATTACAACTCTATTCATATATGGATTCTCTTTGTATATTATCTTGTTATTCTACTATGCACCTGTTTTCTACAAATACTTTTACTAAAGGGTTACAACTAATTTGTAATAGTATATATTCTATTAATGAATAAATATGGGAAGTCCCTTAGTACAGAAGTTCTATTTTTCTATTTTAGTAACATGGAAGAAGTTATAGGAAGATTCGCTCGACTAACTCCACAAGAAAGAGGAAAAAGGTATATTTTGATTTTCAAGTTTTTAAATTCGATAAGGCTTTTAGGAAATTTGTATACTTTGAAATTATCAATTTCTATAATAGAAAAAGATGCAAATTACTAAATTTTTATTTTTATTTGAACAAGAAGCTAGAAAGTCTTGAAGTAAAATACTCAATCACCATTCATTCTTGATTAGTTTGTTTTAGTGTGTAACCTTTAGTAAACATGTTATTTATGAATGATTATTAAAGTTTTGAGATTTCTATTATGTTATCATATATATTCCATGCAATGTAGCTTTTTATGGTAATTTCCTTTTCAGTTTGGATTAAAACTTCATTCGTGATACTAATACTATTCAAACTATTGAATCTCAAGCACTTAAGAAAACATTTAAAATGATAAACCATGATGTTGATATAAAAGATTTCTTTGGAGCGAGGTAATTATTAATTCATTAAAAGTTCAACAATGTAGTCAGTCTCAGTTTTTTTAATTTTTCTTCTCATTTTTTAAACTACTACAAAACTAACATTCATTATTTGTTTTGTGTCCCTATTTTATCCAACAACCAAACAACTGAGGTAACTTTTTTTCTTTTTTATTCTTATTATATGCTTGATTGTGCAAATTAGACTGGTCTCTTAATTTTTGGAATCATTATCATCTCATTTGATGTGTAAGATGTAACAAACTTCATTAGACTTGCAATGATCTCTTGCCATCCTTGAGGAAGCAATTGTATGGTGAAATAGATATATGTCTGATTTTTGTTCATACATATATCATATAGTTTTGTAAAATTATCAAAATGGTAATGAAGTTACAAACTTAGCTAACAACTTGCAATCTTGTGCTGTTGGACCTTCTCTCACATCACAACAATAGGAAAATGATTATGGAGATCCTAAACCTTGCATGAGAGTTCCAGTCCTATAGTTGGTGCAACTGTTGTATTCTCGGGTCCATGTTCATGGGGTGATCAATGTTCGCTAGAAGCACATACACAAACACATAAAAATGTACTTGAGCACATGACACATAATGACACTATCTAAATGAACATACATGCTTGCAATGTATATTCTTCTTACTCAATAACAAAATACCTAATGAAATAAACTATAGGTGGGGTGTTTGATACAATGTATAAGTCTCCTAGATGGTCTTTATGGGGATGTCTTCTTTCAAATTTGACTACGTTGAGAAAAATGTATGGTGGTGTTGGTGCAAAATTTAAATACCATCTTGGAGGCATGTAACTACTCACAACCTCATCACATTACGAGAAAAAAAAATGTGGCAAGATTATTTTATGACATGTGAGAGCACCAACCTGGTATATATTTTCATGGGAGTTTAGTTCAAAGATGTTCACTTCGAAGGATATCCATGAATGTGTCTAAAAGGGGGTGTTTGCATTAGAGAATATCCTTGGAAGGTGTTTTTGGGGGTTTGTGAACCAGAAAGTGTCAATCCCACTAACTCAACATAATTGCATGTACATCTATTACAATTTTTATGACACATGATTGTTCATTCAAATCAAAAAGAGCTATTTAGAATCTTTACAATGAGACCCATTGTGAGCAAACATGTGACATATTTTCTTCCCACTCCACATCTAATGCTTTCTCACCTGGAGCTCTTCTTGTTCATCATTATTTCACCAACACATGATGATTTGTCTTTGGTGATTCCAAACTCCCTTACCAATAAGTAATTTCCATAGATCACAAATGATGTGCATAGTGCTAAATTAGGTACAAATATCCATGCACAATCCATGCTATATCATGTGCATAAACTCTGCGTTTGCATGCTTAAAATTATGCATAAATATGTGTGCAAGGTCCAATGAAAACCCAACAAAAAATCTATGCCAAACCCATGGGGAATGATTTAAATGGATTATTGTGGGTGTGCGTTTGTGTCATTCAATTGCAGCTATAGCAACTATTCATGTGACCAATATAAGCCATTGTACCATCCTACAACACATATAACACTTAATTTCAATAAATCCACCCCATTTAACAATGCATCCCTTAAAAGCTACACTAGGATTTGTAGGGGAACTGGTTGAATTTGGAAGTAAACATAGCAGCATTTACTACTAAATGTGGCTAAAATCAAGACTTTATGAATTCCTCTCTAAGCACCAAACTGCTAATAAGATAGAAAGATTGAGCATCAAATTGAAGATGGCCAAAAATTGAAACTAACAGCAGAAAACTCATTGAAATGTGTAGTTCACAAGATATACTGATTTAATTAACCAATCCTTGAACACTGAGAGAGTATTCAAATCCTTACCTTTTTGAGTTCTTTCATTTCTCATTCTAGTGGCCGTTACATTGTGACTTTTCATTCACTTCTTTTTTCCTTTTATTAAAATCTTGTAAGTGTTGAATTTTGAGTCAAAAATCCCAAAGGTAGGATGAGTCTTCCATTCTCTTTAATTAGCTAGTGAAAATTGAGCCCTTTCTTTCTTATAATGCTCATTAGTTTGCCTTACCATGTTTTCAAAAGTGGTATCTTTTGTTCTCATTAGGACACCAATATCTATACATACTCTTTCATTTAACCTCTTAGCATGTTTTCTCTTGTTTGTTTCTTTTTCTTCTCTTCTCATATCAAATTCTGAAAACTCAGACTCAGTGCGGACTTAGCAGCCCAAAATAGAACTCGAACTTAAAACTCGACATGGACTCGGTAAAGAAGAAAACCATAGTTTTACAAAAATAAAAATAAAAAATTAATGCGGTTAAGAGAACATAAGATCCTAATTTGATTATCAATTTCTCATAATTCAAATATTACACATGTTATATGATCTTCAAACACTCAATATTTGAAATTTCATCATTCATACTCATAGTTTTAAATTTTCAAATGAAAAAAAAAAACAAAAATCAAGTTTTAAACATTCATACTCATTGTTTCTAGGTGATGCCAAGAGTCCTAAGTTGGGACTCGATAGTCTGACTCTAAGACTCACGCGAGTCACTTGCCAGGACTCGAGAGTCTTAGCTTGGATTCTCTAGGACTCAGCTCGGGAGTCCTTAGCAAGTTGACTCGGAGAGCCCTATGACTTGCGAGTCTCAATAGTCTTTTCTAGGACTCACAGAGTCCTCAAACTATGCTTCATATAGATTAGAAGTTGTGTGCTTCCATCTAAGTGTATGTTTCCTTATCTCTTCTCCATATATGATGCCATGTGACATAACTATTTGTGATTTCATTGCTTCAATTCTATTGGAAAAATAAAAAAGAATCTATATTTGCATAGTAAAAAAACAAATAACATTGATTATTTATTTCGTTAATTTTCAATGTATCATACGGCTTTTAAAAAGTCTTTCCAACATAAGTTCCCAAACTACCACTCTACAGGAATGTAATTGATTATTTTAGTAACAATAATAAACTAGAAGTCACTAAGATGACTTTCTAGTGTATACAATATGAAAACCTTAATATTTTAACATTTTTTTTATAACTTAATCCATTATTGTTCATGTTGCATTAGTTTTGTAATTTAAACTTGCTGTCACAAAGGATTGTGCCCCTAGTGCTAAGCTTTCAATCTCAGCAATCCTGTGCAACATGGGAACATCCCTAGGCCCGTGGGTTGCCTAAGACGAGGATGAATCTATAGATTATGGGCTGGTTCCCTCTGAGAAAACTTCTAAAACTATTGCTGGTTTGTTTTGGATTGTTTTGAAAAGGAATAGAAAGCCTTGGAAATGAAATTTTACTGCTAACTAGGAGGTGACACGCGAATTTTTAAACTCTACTTAGCTGTTCTAAACTCACAATCAAGTTCAAAACAAAAGGGTTTGTTTGTTCACAACTCAAAGATTATCATGAAACACATAAGTGTTCTACGAGAAGGCTTGTATTCAGTTTATGAGAGAAGGAAAACTAGTTTCACAACCTCAGCTACTTGAACATTCTAACACAACTCATAACCTATGTTAACATGAATTCTTTTGTTTCCACAATGCATAAATGAGACAGATTTGAAGGTTTTGAAAGGAGATCACAATAAAATCATCAAATCATTCATTCGTTGTGCTCAAAACAGAAGATTTTTTAAGAAAGAACTAATGCCTTTTATTGAATTTGAAGGATTTTTTTGCTGTTTACAACTGAAAAGCTTCTAAATACTGAAATTACTTCAAAAGATCTGAGTTACAATGCCTTTTACTTGTTGTGTATGCAAGCGGAAAAGAAAGAACTGACTACAGAAAAGAAGAATAAAAGATATAGCAAAAGGAGCTTGCTTGTGATTGAAGGAGAAGGCTGAAGATGAACTGACTGTCTTCCTTCGTTGAAATCTCCTCCAATTTGGCATGATTGTTGATATTAGGTAGCATCGGTCAGATAAAGGACCTGGATCGACGTTTGAAACAAGTATTAAGTTAAATGGAGAGACATGCCCCTTGAGCTGACATGTCTCCACTTTGAGGAGACACATCCGCTCATGGGACGTGTCTCCCACATTCGATACTTATACTAACTCCTTCCTCACTTAAACTACATGGAACTCTACAGATGTTGTTTACATGTGAGGATCAACAATTATACAGAGAAGAATTTAATCATTCAATAACATGGTATTAGAGCTAAGTTATGGAAGATCCGATTAAATTCTGGAAGATACGCCTCTGAGTTCGGAGTGTCTTATCTTGCGCAAATCTTGATGTCACTACGTATGGTTCATGAATCTGGTCCTGTGTGCTCGCTCGCCCAGAAGCAGAGCCCGATAGTGGCAGAGGAAATTGTTGCTCGGGCTGTCGCGTTCCCCAATGGGTCGAGCTTGGATTTTTAGCGCACGTTTCTCTAAATCCATTCATCATAATTTGCATTCATAGAAGAAGTTCATACTTGAGCAGCAAATCATAGTAGGAAGACCATATTCCAACTGCACTCAGGAATGTGACCCATAAATAGACGCGAATATTTGGAGAATAGATATAGGGATTGATGCGCCAGGTCGGGATGTGCTAGGTGTTACGATATGGTAGTCGACGCCCTTCTAGTGACGCCTTCCTCCAAGCTTCACGCTGAAGGTCGCAGTTGATTTTGCTCGGGGTGGCGTGAGCCAAAGGCTCCACCACCATTGATGTTGGATCACCTCCCTTTGTGTGTCCTCTTGATGTCGCCTAAGAGATGGGCGCCCACACGGGACTATGGCAACAGCCAAAATTCAATAACACACTCCACGAAACAACTCTCGATCCTCCTATGATTGGTTGAAGATACTTGCGCCTCGCTCTATGAATTTCAGATGATGTCGTCTCCTTGGTACTAAACAACTCTGATGATGGTAGTTTCTAGTGCTATCCAAAGACAGCACGGGATGTACTTCATGTCTACTGCGAATAGGCCCTTCGAGATATTAACATGAGCTTGTAGTTTGTCGCAACAATCACCCTCCACTGGTATCGCACCCTACATAATGAAAAATGGCTCAAGATTGATGCGAATCAACTAAATGAATGCAAATGGGATCAAGTTGCAATGTGAACACGAATTCACAGGCCAGATTGTCGTCTAGACCTGTGCACGATAAGAGAGGGGCTACATCCTCATTCAAAAAGTCAAAGTCTCTTCTGATCTCAAGTTCTGTGATTCCGGGTGTTGGACGTGTGATGAACTCGATCTACTACGAATGACACTGGTGTCAAATGTGAGGTCTGTCATAGTCTGGTAATTGCTATTAGCACCTCCAAGATTGATGGTGGAGTTGGCTCAAATCTGTGACCTTTGAAATGCTGAAATCGTCTACATATTGGCATTGGCCAGAGCCTATGGCTCTACCTGGACGACGAATATAATCACTTTTGTTGTATACACGTATGCTAGGTTTGGTCGAGAGATATGTATTCCATGCTTAATGTTCATGAATTCTTAAATAGTTATTAATTCATGCAAATAGTAAATCTTACTTCGGTATTTCTCTTCGAGATAGTCCTATGAACTATTAATAATCTCTCTTCTTGATGCTTTCAGGACAAATCAAGAAACAATAGGATAATGAGAGATCACATAGAAGAGCTTAAGGCATCTTGTATGGAAGTCATACCGAATCAAGAGATGATCAAGCTTGGAATCACAACCTACAGCCATGAGACTGAATGAATGGTTGAAGACATCTCTTCGAAAAGGAAGCATTAACCTTCAGAGGGAGTTCTTTGATTTAGTAAAGGGTTGCAATGTTGATGCTAAATCCTTGAAGTACCTCTTCTACAGTTGAAATGAGAATTGCTCTAGTCAATCAACCTGGATCTAACATTGGTAGCTCTGCAAACCTATTCGTAATAGAGTGATCTGGGATGAGGTTGAAAAGAACAGCCCTAAATCTCTACAAAGGTGTGACTCGGAAACCATTTCTCTAAAGCAAGTATTATAGTCGTTTTTGACGAAGAGGTCAAGAGGCTGATGCAAGTACTTAGAGCTTCAGAGGGAGTCTCATCATAACTTTTTGTAATGCATAATTCTCTAAGATAGAGAGATATGAGGTAAAAGCCCTTGTTCATCTCTGAAACTGAGATGAGGCGTCATGTTGAGAGATTCCATGACGGCATCACGTTGAGAGACTCCGTGACAAATATGCAAACTGAAGAAAGCCCTCTATGGACTTAAACAGGCTCCCAGGGTCTAGTATAACAAAATTGACAGCTACCTCTTGGGACTAGGATTCTCCTAGAATGATGCAGACCGAAATCTTTACTTTAATGTAATGAAATGTGAGATGTTAATAATTACTTTATATGTTGATGATCTATTGATAACAAGAAAAGATCATCTCATTGCTCAAGGAAAGAAGGATCTAACGTCTGAAGTGCCCCTAGCACCTGCAGTGTCGCTTAAAGGGGGGTGTTGGAAATAAGCCACACCCGGACTAACAATGGGTTGGCCTCAAGGGGCCAGTAGCTCAGCTAATAGAGCACTCCTACGGCAAATGGAAGGTCCTTGTGAATGCTCTAAGCCAGTTCAAGTGTGAGCCAAAGAAAATTCACCTTATGGCTGTAAAAACATATATTGAGATCCCCTACCATTATGTAAGAGACATGGTAGAAAGGAATGTGATCCAGTTGAAGTATATTAGTTCAAATGATCAAACAGCAGTCATACTCAACAAACCTCTCTCCAGAGTTAAGGTTGAACTCTTCGGGAAGAAACTTGGTATGTAATTTGATATTATGTTTGAAATTCAAATTGTTTATAAGTTGTACTAATATATAAAGATGTTTAATGTGTAAATTCTTTTGTCATGCGTGTGACTCCATGACCTTATGGGCCTACTCCCCCTGTGTACACTATTGAAAGATGACGATCTTTCTAATAATGAACACTTGTATGTAACATTGTAAAGTGACGACTCTACAATGTTGAACTATCATGATAGATATCATGCGACTTGATATATGTGGACATGTCATGATAGTATCTCTTGGACACTTTGATGGATATCATGGGACTTGATGTCATTTGAAGATTATTGTGATCCTTAAGAGATAATCATGGTGGATAATTTTATATCCGTGGATATGCCATGAATTATTATGGTAGACATCATGTGACTTGATGTCAATGCACATACCATAATGAAGATGTGTTATGAAGAATGTCATGTGACTTGACACTTTTAGAAGCATACCATATCTTCTGATATCACGAGTTAGGTGATATCACTTTTACTTGATGGAAGTTATCCTCCCTAGTTAAAGAGGGAGTGTTGAATAATGAAGATGTGTTATGAAAAATGTCATGTGACTTGACACTTTCAGAAGCATACCATATCTTCTGATATCACGAGTTAGGTGATATCACTTTTACTTGATGGAAGTTATCATCCCTAGTTAAAGAGGGAGTGTTGAATAATGAAGATGTGTTATGAAAAATGTCATCTGACTTGACACTTTCAGAAGCATACCATATCTTCTGATATCACGAGTTAGGTGATGGAAGTTATCCTCCCTAGTTAAAGAGGGAGTGTTGAATAATGAACATGTGTTATAAAGAATGTCATGTGACTTGACACTTTCAGAAGCATACCATATCTTTTAATATCACGAGTTAGGTGATATCACGTTTACTTGATGGAAGTTATCTTCCCTAGCTAAGAGGGAATATTGCATAATAAAGATGTGTTATGAAGAATGTCATGTGACTTCACACTTTGAGAAGCATACCATATCTTCTGATATCACGAGTTAGGTGACATCTCTTTATACTTGTTTGAAGTTTATCATCCTCGCTAAGAGGGAGTGTTGATATTAGGTAGCATCGGTCAGATAATGGACCTTGATCGACGTTTGAAACAAGTATTAAGTTAAATGGAGAGACATGCCCCTTGAGTCGGCATGTCTCCACTTTGAGGAGACACATCCGCTCATGGGACGTGTCTCCCACATTTGATACTTATACTAACTCCTTCCTCACTTAGACGACATGGAAATCTACATATGTTGTTTACATGTGAGGATCAACAGTTATACAGAGAAGAATTTAATCATTCAATAACAATGATGAATCATCTTTGTTCGTGCACAAGAGAAAAGCCTTCAAAAAAGTGTTTAGAATTGTCCAAATAGGCTGTTTGTAGGCTGAAATGTTGCCTCAATTGGTGTTGCACCCATGTGGGGTCCTGAACTGAACTGGAACTGCTGTATCTGCCCCAAATTTCCTTTCTTTTAGGCCCCTAACTGACTGTTAAGCCACTTTACATGATGTATCTCTTTTGCTGGCCGTATAAGGCCAAAAAGCCTTAATTTAAGGGCTCTAAACTGATCTTTTTTGCATCATTTTAGGCTTTAACTCCACCTAACTTCAATCTCATCCATTAGGGCTTCTAAAACTGGCCTAAACTGCCTCTTACCACTTGATGACTGAGCATAGACAGGTCATAACTGCTGATCATCTCATCTCTCTGCCATGACTGCTCTTTATTGCTCATAGGTCAGTAACCTTGATTTCACTGCCCTCTTTAGCTGAGAATGATGACCTCTAGATTCTTAAGGTCTGCCCTTGCTTCTAATCAAAAGTCTTCATGTTATAAAGACATCACAGTCCATATGCGTTAGATGACAGGCCTCATTCACCATGATTCATCCTTTATCAATATTGACTGTCCTCTTTATTATAACTTTGCCCTTTTATTTTTAACTGACCGTGCCTCCTTGATCAATATTAATGGCTGTCCTTAATGCTTTGGCACTATCTTCTGTATTACATAATCACCAATCTGCCCTTTTGACATTTTCTCGCTGTCCCTTCATGCCTATGGCTGCCCTTTGAAAGGTGATTGTTATGCTTTTTCCTGAGTGACTGTCCCTTCTTTATTGTGGTCGTTATTCACTGTCAACACCTTTAAGACTGTGAGTGCTTCCTTCGCTATAAGAACTTATCATTAAGCCTCTTTCCTAATGCCTTGGACTGTCATATCACTTTTTTTGCAAAATTTGCCCTTAAATTTGATGCTCAAGACTGTCCTTTGCATTGCACAATCATTTATTCACTGTTATTTCATTCTTGTGACTGTCATCTCTTTTTATTAGGCACCTTGAGCATAACAAACCTTCTAGAAAAGAATAATGATCTGCCCTGTCTCATTTGAAATGGTGACTACTCACAACCTGACACATTCAGTGATTTCAAATGCTAGCTTCTCACAGTCTAAAGGACTGTTGAGGTTAAAAGAACTTCATGAGTTTCAAATACCTTTGCCATGTTTGTAACCTTGTATTGACTGTTTCTTCCATCATACGGTATTGAAGACTTCAAAATGCCAAGCTTTTCAATCACAACTTGATACTTCTATCTGTAGGCGTATAGGATCTCCTTACTGTTATGAATCCTCTCACTGTCACTTGAAACTCAAACCACAGTGCAAGACAATGTAACTTTTGATATATGATGGCATAGCTGCTAACCCTGGGACCATTACCTGATTTATTGCGTACGCTTAATAACAGTGACCTTGCTCAAAATTTCTCACTTGCTCCCCATGTCAACTACCTAAAACCCTAGCTCCTTTTATATAAGTGTCCTTCAGTCTCAAGACACTGCTGTTGCATTTCCTTTACCTCCTCTGTGGTACGCAATATGCATGGTTGTCCTTGATACTTGACTGTACCTGAACATTGAACCTTTGAACACCTGGACTGCCTTTGCATTAATGTTAATGGACTTGCCACTATAGGTACTGTCACTGTTTCATGCATGTTATTTTGCACTTGACTATTAAGCAAGACTGCATTTAAAGGCTCAAACTGCCCCCTCAGATGACTGTCCTCTCTTACTTGAAAAAGTAACTGTCCATTTGTCCATTTAAACCTTGTGATTGACAGCTGCAAAAGCTTTCAACAGATTTGTCATTGATTTTTAACCATGTTTACCATCATTCCTTAGCATATCCATCTCTATTGTGGACTGTCCTTTATGGAAAATTATACTCTGCCATGCTTGCATTGTTGACTTCTTAATGACTACCCCCTTTTGACATGACTGTCCCTTGACTGTCATAGAAACTTTATTTTGAGGTTTTGATTGTCATTTAGTTGTTTTAGGCCTGTGATTATAAAACATTGGAGACCACTGTGTTGTCACACTCTTTGTTCTGGCCTCAAGCATTTTTCAATCCAAACTGTGCTAAGTGCATTGCCTGCTCTAGAGACCAATCCCCAACTATATAGATTAGAAACTCATCGGGACAGATGTATTCTGCTATCTCTAAGCATGTTTTGAGACCATTCAACAAATTTCTTCATATAAGGTAGCTAATCCTACCAAATAGCTCCACACCTCTTGCATATAGTCCCCTTTGATGAGAACTCTAACCACCATCTTCTTGCTTAACACCAACATCAATTGTTTCCATTTTGTTTAGAAGAAGTTCTGTTCACTATGGAGCATTGTGCAGTCACCAAGATTCTCCTCAAAATCACTGTACAGTTGTGAGCCACCATCAAGTAGGTCACTGCCTTGAAAACTTCACTGTCCTCTTTCCATTCATGAGACTATTTGATTGACTGTTTTTAAAAAAGAACAGAGTCAATATTCACGATACAAACCACTGCCTTCATGCTCTGCCTTTATGATGATATTGTTGTCTTCATATCACTGATGATTGACTGCTTTTTAATGTGACTGCACTAACACACAGTACTACTTGTTGTGACCTTTTCACACATCACCCCATTCAAGATGGGGACCCCCTAATTTTTCTCCATTCTGGTCTTTTGGCTTTGGTTCTCTCTCTCTCTCTCTGGTCTTTTGTCCTTCCGGGGATGTCCCGTCATTTGACCTAGGTTGAAGTATTGGTTAAGTCTCTGAAATTAGGGTTTTTCATCCTTCAGGCTTGTTTAAGGTCAAATAAGGTTATCAAAGTGAAATCTGAGCGTAGCAGTACAATCAAGAGACTCAAGGCAGGATCCCACTGAATTTTCACTAAAATCTGATAACTTACTATTTTTAGTAAGTACCTAATTTAAGGTCTTTTCCTCAGAATTTCGGGATTCTAACTGCTTCAGCACATTCAGGTAACTTCAGGGTGCCTACACATAAAATTTGAACTGATTCTGACCATTTGTTATTTTTAGCAGTTTCAGCATCAGGAGTCATTTTCAAGGTTTGCACGCATGCTTTTCAAATGCATGTCTGGAGATTATTTCTGGGTTTTTCAAGACCTTCGCGATGATATAACATGCAAGTCAAGATGATGACTTTCAGCATTTCAGGCTTCAGAAGCCATTTTTAGGGTTTGCATGTAGAGATTTTCAGTGCATGTCTGGATATTCCTCATGGGTTTTTCAAGGGCTTCGCAACGATGTGACATGCGAGCAAGATAAATCATTTTTCAGGGACTTACTATTTTTAGATAGTGCTCGCATGTTGACCAGTTTTTTGGGTTTTTCTGGGTTTTTTGAGATCCCTTGGGCACTGTGACATGCAAATTCATCTGCCATAAGATTCATCGCTTTCCGGGCGATTCCTATAAATAGAAAGATCACTCCAGCAGCTCTCCAACACTTCAGCTCAGCAAACATAACGACATGCAATAGAGATCAAGTCAAATAGAAACCGTTCAGGGTACATGCAGGTCAAATTAGGGTTTCCATTGTTATGCCTAAAAATAGGGGATAAAATACGAAAGTTGTCAAACTGAAATACACCATCATGATCAGCATCTACTTGGCTGGCTGCCTGCAAAATTTGAGCACAATCTGAGCACTTACTATTTTAAGTAAGTCACTTCACGGCTAAAAATAGCATGCCTATGCCGAAAGCAGGTGTGAACAGGACGCTTAAAACATCAAGATCATATGGATCAAATTTCAAGTCAAACGAAGCTGCAGAAGTCCATCAATTTTAGGGTTTGCTAAAAATAGCATGAGAGCTAAAAATAGCAGACAAGTGTGGACAACAAGTATAAACAGGTAGCAAGATCACAGAAGGTATAATCACACCCAACTCCAGTTTCAGAACGGGTGAAAAGGGCATGGAAAGGCACACTTCTCCAAAATTTGCTAAAAATAGAATGGCAAGAGGTAGCCGAGGCATTGAGAATTTTCAAGTTGAAGCTAATAGGAGAAGGTATGAAATGCGCCCATGACATGGGAAAGAAGTTGCTAAGTGTAGAAATTTCCTTCACACCACCTCATATGCGCCCAGGCAAAGATGGAGCTGATAAATTTTCTAAGTCATGAGAAATTCCTTCAGACCCCTAAATGCGCCTAAGGTATAAGAGGATGTTGATGAAAAACGCTAAGTATAAAAATTTCTCCCCTCTAGATGGAATGCGCCCTCAAAGTCCTTCACACTATGCTAAATGCGCCAAGGAAGGGAAGGCAAAAGGAAAAGAAATGCTAAGGCGTGGGAATTCCTTCCCACCCCCCTAAATGCGCCCCTACTTGGAAGTCCCACATGCTAAATGCGCCCTCACTTGTAAATCTTCCTCTAGCATACCTCAAATGCGCCCAAGGTGTGGGCAAGGTTGAAAGAATTTTCTAAGGCACGAAGGAGTTCCTCCTCATAGGTGATATGCTCCCTCAAAGCAAAGAGTGGAGGTAGCCTAGGTAAAATGCACCCAAGGGAGATGTTAAAAAGTTTCTAACTCTTGGTGGATTTCCTTCACACCACATGAAATGCGCCCAAGAGTGGAAGTTGACATAGTGATATGCGCCCAAGGCTACAAAGAGAGGTGAAACAAGTGATAAGGCTTTGAAGATTTCCTCCATCACATGTGAAATGTGCCCAAGCTTGCAAGGCCATAGGGTTGAAATTATTCTAAGTGTGAAAGTTCCTTCTCATAGTATGAAATGTGCCGTTGTTTGTGGAGAATATGATAAAAGAAGTCTAGGCGTGGAAATGCCTAAGGGATTAATACGAAACATGATAGGTGAAATGTGCCCTTCAAAGGTAAGATTAGCAAAAATTCAATTTTTCTAAGGTATTTTCTAAGGCAAAATGCGAAATACGCCTAAGGAGGGAGGTATTGTTAAAAATTCCAGAGGCAAGATCATATGCGCCCAGGAGCATGAAAGTAAATTCTTCAGAAAATCAATAAAAATGCCAGGATTTGAGAAATGAAGACTACAGGTGTGGAATGCATCTAGAATAAAAATGAAAATTTTATTATTTTTCAAAATAATAAAAATTAAACTTACCCCTTTGTCCGGATACACATGAAAACGATAAGTTTTGAAGGGAATTTTCTTCTGGGTATTGGACATTTCCAACTGGGAGATGATTTAAACTTGTTCCACACCTCGCTTGTGTTGTTTTGAGAGAGATTTTGCCCGACACCTATTTTAATGAATTTCCTAAGGCGAAATTAAAATTTCTCTAAGGTAGATGAGATGAATGTTTTTTTGAGAAGTGAACTAGATGACTGGAATGATTTTGCCAAAGCAAATGTGAAATCAAATGCCTTAGCCAGTTGAAATGAAATTGTTTACGAAGAATACTTGATTTAATATTTTAAAATGCAAACATGATGAAGCAGGCCTGTGCAGGGGTGATGAATTTTCAAAAGTTCTAGAAGTTAAATATTTTGATGCTCCAAGTGACAAGTGTTGCAATTGGCAGAGGAGGGAAAATGGAAATTCAAAAGTTTGCTAAGTTTAGTCTCTTCAAAAATTCGACCTAGCTATAAGACTTCTAAGTCTTTTCATATTCCTCACCAATTGCTGAATGCTGAGAAGTTCTAAGTTGATGAAAAATATGAATTTGCAAAGGAGAATTTCTCAGAGTGCTGAAAGTGCGAACTTGTGAGGAAACTTCTAAGTTGCTGAGAAGTTCTAAGTTGAGTTGCTGAATGCAAAATATTCTCAGAGTGCTGAAAGTGCGAACTTGTGAGGAAACTTCTAAGTTGCTGAGAAGTTCTATGTTGAGTTGTTGAATGCAAAATATTCCCAAAGGCTGAAAGTGTGAATTTCAGAGACAAAGGCTTGAGTTGCTGAAAAGTACGAATTTGAGAAGTAATTTCTAAGTTGCTGAAGTACGATTTAAGAGAAATTATTTCTCAGTTGTTGAAAGTACGAATTTAAAGTGAAAAGATTTGAGTTGTTGAGTGCAAAGTATTCTCAAAATGCGAATTTAAAGAGTGAAGTGTGAATTTAGGAGAAGTTTCAAGTTGCTGAAAGTGAGTTGTTGCGAACAAGTCTTTCCAAGTGTTGGGCGTTGTGTTGCTGCAAATAGAGAACTTCTAGGCTTTGAAGTGAGAAGGGCATTGAGGTTTGCAGCTGGAAATGTCAAAGTGTTGCAACCTTTTTATTTTCGAAAATCTGCTGGCACCCTCAAAATGGTATTGTTTTCTAAGACTTATTTTCTAATGAGTTATTTTTGCAGAATGGCTGAAACAAGCAGAAAAGCTGCAGGAAGAGGAAATCATGCTGAGTCTAGCAGAGCGAGCACATCAAGGCAGTTAGTGATAAAGAAGTTGAGAAAATCCTTCCTACCATAATCAAAGTTTTCTTCGAAATTGGGCAAGTTAAGTGACACAAATCTTGGCTCATTTAACTTGGAGACTTTCAGAAAGTGAATAATGGGAACTGGAGGTCATCATCTGTCGATCACTTCACACAACATTGTCAGAAGTGGACTTTATGCAGCTGTTGGTTTTCCACCAGCAATCCGGTGGCCAGAATTGATCATGGAATGTGCCAATTGCTACAACATGAAGCAAAGGACTATCATTTCACCGAATGGCAAGTTGTTGGCCAATCTTATGCCTAAAGAAATCGGGGAGGCATTTGGAATCCCAGCTCATGAAAAGATGATTTACAAAACAAGTGAGAGGGCTGAAAGAATGTATTCATCCACATTTGATCGATGTGCTGACTTGATAAATTCCAGGTGGATGAACAAGCCCAAGCCAACTCGCACAAAGCTACCAAAGCAAATAATTTCAGAGGATCTGAGGCAAGAATTTTGTGACTTAATCATGATGCTGAGTAGAGTCAGAGGGTGCCCCCAAGCGTTCATCTTTGAACCTTGGATGTTCTACTATATCAACCTTGTGTTGGAAGGCAAAGAGCACGTGGACTGGGCATTGATGATCAGTGACAATCTACATGAGCAACTCCGGAGTCTAAGGAGAACAAAAACATTTTACATGAGCTCCTACATTGTTTACATACTGGCCCGGATGACAAAATATAGGGGTATCTCGTATAAGGAGCTGATTGGGTGTGGTTCTCATCAGTTAAGAATCCATGAGGCTTGTCCGCAGTTACATTTGACAAGCAACTCCAATTACAAGAGGGTCAATTAAACCTTCACAATGCATATAACGAGGACCTTGCAGCAAAGGACTCATCACAGAATATCCAAAGAGGCTCAAGAGCTGATTGAGAAGTTTGGATGTTGGTTTATCCATTTTCCAAAGTTCACTTACATTAGGCTGCAAGGATTCTCCTCTTACCCATACAAATTGCCCCGGTATCCCACGAACAGGATTGTGATGCTGGAAATATCTAGGCAACTCATTGCCTATGATAAGATTCAGAAGAAAAAGAAGGACGGACTTGGATTCCCTATTACCATGGGGAATTCTGATGAAATTTGTCCATCGCTACAAGCAGCAAGGGAAGCAGAAAATGAACTCCAGTTCTTCCACCTTTCCTACCATACTAGCAGACAACACTATGATCCCCACAAGAATATCAAATGGGTATTGTCTGAAGAGTTCAGGCATAAGGCACAAATTGAGGACTTATGGGCAAGTGCAGTGGATGAGGCAGAAGTTAGGAAGAGGATGTTTTCATGGATATTGTTGGAGATGATTAGGGAATGCAAGATTGCCCCAGTGCCAGACCAGATTGAGGAAGATATAAACGTGATACAGGCTGATTATGAAACAGTAAGGGATACGCCACTCCCACTCCCAGATTGGTCATAGCCAGAGATTACAGACTTGGATACACTTTGCATCCCAGTCTTGACATTCACACGGAGTTGGGTGGAGAGGCGTGTAAACCGACTTAAAGACAAATCAATCCCACTTACTTACAATCTAATGGGAGATCGCAAATCGCCAGCTGCTAGGCAGAGGAGGCAGGTTATTCAAGCCCCTGAACCAAGAGGAAAGAAGCCAATGCAGCCTGAACCTCAAAGAATTGAGGAGTCTATACATACGCCATCACAAGCACATTCTCCGAGTATGTGGGAGGTTTCACTGTTTGCTGATCAAAGAGAAAAATTGAATGAAGAACGGGTATTGCGAGAGGCAAGTCAGCCACCTCGCAGAGAATTAGTGGGCTAAAACATCAATATGCCTAGAGAGGAAAATCAACAGGAGATAGAGGAAGGAACGACCACCGATACTCAATTTCAGCAGGAGATTGAGGCAGCTCTTGAGGATGATGCTACTTCAAATCACGATGCCCAAAGCTCAGGAGATACCGAGCCTTTAGAGACTGATGAGCCTCGTCAGCACGAGGGCGTGGAAGAAGTTCATGAGGTGGAGGCCGAAGTTGAGCAACCCTTCATTACTGCTGACTTACAGCAAGAAGTGCCAAAATGGCTAAGGGACAGGATGAGGCATGATCCTGTTGATGAGACTGATCCAGCAACGGAGATGGAGGAATTGTTGAGTAGGATCAGTGCCCCTCCAACAAAGAAAAAGGCCAAAAATTTCTCTAAAATTTCAATTGATGAGGATGGCTCTAGGACATTGAATGTGGTTGTGCCTAGGATAGAATGTGATCGGAATGAGGTTGTTTCGGAGAATTATGTGATCACTACTATGGAACTTGGCCGCCCTACTGGAGCACAGGTGGTTGAAGAGTGCGACAATTCATATCAGGCACTTAAGGACAGATTGCTCTGTATTGAGGGCAAATACAAAAGATTGAAGGTAGAGCACAGAACACTGGTTGGCTATGTACAACACTTGTCCTGTCCTTGTGGGCAAGAAATTCCGACAATTGAACTTCCAGCCAAATTTCCTAGAGAGTCAATCAGTGGCTTAGAAGATTTGAAAAGAATGGCACAAGAGGCAGATAAGTGGGTTACCAATGTTTGTGTTGAGATAGAAAATTTTATGGAGGATCTTGCACATGCCTATCGGCAAGCCTCCGACATTATGGCAAGAATGGAGGCAGATAGCCAAGCTTGGGGCGAGGCTCGTATCTATCAGACGAGAGTTGTTCTTCGCCTAGGAGCTTTGATGCATACACCTCTACAGGTTTTGGTTGAGGGAGGCGTGATTCAAGAGGGAGATAGATATGACTTCGCTGGCTGGTACTCTTCAGTGGTCACGGGCCGAGGATTCTACGATGCATCACAAGTAGATTCGGTCAGCGTTAGAAATGCCATGACCAATATTTTTGATGGAATCCTCAATACGCTAGAAGCTATCTTCACCAGGAGGCTGACTTCTAAGGATGTGACTGCGGATGGTTTGAAGAGTAGATTGACACCATTCTTTTCTGAGGTGAAGGCCTTTCTCCAGGATGATTTCGAGAACACCTCCACCTTCTCCAGCATTATTCAGAATACCCAAGATGCTCTAGTTGCCTGGAATAAATCTTGTGCCCAGCATGGTCAAACAGTTACAGTGTTGGAGTTTCAGTCGGGTCATATCCCTCCCATTTCAAATCAGGAAGTTGAGGCCGTACTGACCAAGTTCATCGAATTTGCAACCAGGGAAAAAGAGAAATAAAACGCCCTTCTAGATGATAATCTTCTGGAAGGGATGATGTGCATTGATTGCTGGTAGTGGTTCCCACAGAGGAGTGGAGAATATTTTGTGCATTCATTGTCCCACTCCTCTCAGTGGCGGATTTAGGGTTAAGACCCTAATTAGGGCATATGTGGCTCAATCTGAGCCTTTCATTGTATTTGGATCTAAGTCGTCCACTGGACTGGGCTTAATATAAAAGGGGCATCCCCCCTCATTTGTAATAGATAGTTCAAAAATCAGAGATAGAGTTGAGCTAGAAAGTAGAGGAGGCATTTAGTGATTAGCTTAGAAGTTAGCTTAGATTGAGGAGGAAAGAAAGCTTTCCCTTTGAAAGTTTTGTAAACAGTTGTTGTGAACACTTTTCATAATATAAAGAGTTTCATTGCTTGGTGATTTCTTCTTTTGTTATGAGCAGCTAGCGAGGCCTTTTCATCTTTCCAATTCAAAGTAGATAGAGTAAAGTAGATTTTGTTTTATGCAAATAGTTGGTAATTGTGGAATGCGGTGTTTGATTTGAGCAAGTCTTCTTTTATCCATACCACTAGCGGGCTCGCTGACGGTGAGTTCGCCCTGCGTGGTCAACTGGAGTATTGGCACTTAACTTCGATAGTGATTCATATGTCCATATGCATTGTTGTGATTGTATGTACATGTTGTGTCATAATTTGAAAACCTTTCTCATCCTTTGAAAATTGCACCGATTTTGTGGAAGTTGTCCGAAAGGAGGCGAAGCAAAGTCTGGTTTGAAGTTTGTTAAAATTGATCCTCGTATTCCACCTTTAGGAGTAGACGATAGAATCCCTACCCTTATCTCTTTTAAATTCAGCATTTCCCAATTAGTTTAGGAATCAAAGCGTCATCGTCAAATCAATCATATCTCACATCTGCTTCAAGAGTTGAACAATTGTGTAAGTCTCCTTGGAATACCTAGCATATTCACATCAAACCAACTGAGGCTATCCCCTTGCATAAGAAACCTTGGAGTTGAACACATGATCTTTCACGCAATCTTAGCATGCGGAATACTTTGATCAAGAGAGGATAGAGTATCCGTTGGAAACTTTATTTGTTTGGGGCGGTCATAAAACACCCGTCAACACTACTTTCATGGTTATTGCCAAATGCCTTTTAAACAAGAAGTTGCTCTCTAATTGAATGGTGACTGTCACCTTATGAACTCCTTTTTGAATCCTCTGAGTGAATGGTACCTTGTTTTAACATCTAAGGCTGTCCTCTTGTTTACATACATTGTGACTATCCTTAAGACTGCCTTATGGATGTTTGATGTTTACTGTCATGAGCTAAACTGTAATCCATAGTATGTCCTTTGAAACCTTGAATGCTACCTTTGGTCAATTGTCACAGGACTGCTGTTGTCTTTAGCATGGTGGCTTTCACTGTGTCTTCCATTTTGTATATACACTGATGGCTTGAGGTTTCACTTGTTTATATAGTCCCTTTTAATGAATGGTGACTGATTGTTATTGACCATACAGTCCATAAAAGTCACTGCCTTTAAAAATATTCACTTGGCAACTGTCCCAACAACTCCTCTCATTCCTTATCGGACTATGCTCTATTGATTCCTTAGGTCCTTCTTTATTGCCTTGCATTTTGAAATCTTGAGAATGCCTCCATGTGCTAGCTTTACAATGTACATCTGCCTCTTTGAAAATGAAATCCCTTTGCCCTTTTGAAGGGACTGTCTTCATGTTACTTACTATTGTCTCCAGCCGTTCCATTTTTTCAATCTCTGACAAGATGTTCATGGAAAATAAACCCTACATGCTTATCCATGCATCATTCTTATAAGACATGGAGACTTAAGATGCAGCCACTATTTCTTAACAAGCATGCCTTAATACATACTCAAATAAAATCTAACCCGTGGCTTGTAAAGGAGATCTCAAACAGAGGTACAACTTCCATAATCAAACAAAAGAGGAGAAGAAACCCCTCTCTATCACTCAACACTCAGAAATGAAGCAAAAACAACCTTTGAAAAATCAGATTCATGAAGATGGAGTGATGAAACATAGCAAACCTCATTCTACAGCGAGGCACTGATCATGACAGCCATTAAGGAGTTGTGTATGCAGAACTGGGGCTTCCTCCTTGAAAAGTTGCAGTTTCCTTCCTGAACTCTAGATTTCTCCTTTGCCTTGATTGCTGCTCCCACGACCTGAAATCACGCCCAGGAACTTAATACTTCTCATAACTGGCTCTTGCTATCTTGGGAACTGCTGTGTGGATAGTGTTCAAGTCGATCGAAACCCTAGTTGCTCAACCTCCATTGTGAAACTCAGACTTTAACTCAATACAGTTTCTCTGTCTTTGGCATGAACATAAAGGGAAACAAAAGAGATTTATTGAAAGCTTTATTAAACCCCTTCAAATTTAACTCCTTTACCTTTTGCTTTTCACTCTTTTGGTATAACTTTAAGAAGGCTTTTAATAAAATCTCTTCCCTTTAAAATGAACAAAAGACAACACTTTTCCTTTTTTTTTTCATTTTAAAACAAAGGAAAAGGGAAATGTTTAAATAGTCTAAGTAATCATACCAAGTTGGTAAAAAAAAAGGACTACAGAACTATCATTATTTTGTTAGACATAATGGTAACACCATCTCCAATTACATATAAGATAGGTTTAGCCAGTGATATTGGTCCATATCCAACTAGTGACCTTAACTTTCTCATTCAACCTTCACATGTCACTCTCCTCCAAAGCACATAGCAAGAGCTCTTGCCTTCAAATAATTTATAGTAAACCTCTGCCAATGAATGCCATTGTTTGAGTTGAGCTTACTCTCTATACATTTTTGTGGCATCAACACTCCATTAGTTGGTCCATAGTGATCATCCAACTCAAAACTGGATGAATTTTTTTGTTAGTTATCTTCACCATTTAACAAGCTTTTGGAATTTGACAAGGCTGAATTTTTGCTACTACATTAATAGGAAATCTCTTGAGTATCTTTTATCCATCTTGTTTTATTGTTAAAATATCATGTCTCAAATCTTCAATTACTTTAGCTTGTCACAACTGCATTCCTCCAAGCAACACTGAACATTTTGACTGCCTGGTTGTATTGCTTGCAATCATTTTGAAATCCAAGTTAACACTTACACTTATAGCTTCCAATTGATAAATCCTATCCCATAAAATTATTCTCGGTTCAACCCAGCGCTGCTTTAAAATGTATATCTGCAATCAAGGTGGGCACGAGGCTGGCTTGCCCAATCTTCCTCAATATTTTCTCTGGATGTAGGTTCACTCCTAAACTACCAAGAATTATCTTTCATCACTGCAGACCTTCACATGCATGCTGATTTCTAAGACCTTATCATAACTTAGCGTCTCAATGAGAAGACTGCTCACATATCAACACCTTACCATAACTTAGTGTCTCAATGAGAAAACTGCTCACATATCAACCATTGGATTATCATTTGCATGCCACCCATCATTGGCTTGCCATCTTCAGTTTCACCATCACTTTCAATTTCAACATATTTATCAACAATTCATCTTTGCATCCTCAGTGAATCTTTGTAAACAACCCTCTTCTTAAAACTGTATAAAAGGGGTTTTGTGTTTTCATTTTATACTCAATACAAATATTTTTCTTTATTTAAAAAACACCTTCAAAAAGAGTACGTAGAACTCTAATATTGCGGATCAGCATTTTTAATCATCTTTTGGACTTGGTTATCAATAGTATAGAAGCCAAAAAGGAATAAAATGTGAGTAACCTCACTTAATCTTGCTTGGGCCGTGCTGAGTCAAACTGGCAGGGCTTTGACCCAGTCAAACTCAGGTATTTTTTGAAAAAATTGGGTTATTGAATAGCCTGTGGTTTTTTCATGTTTTTCTCCCTTTTTCAACATTTAAAACAATATTGTTTTTACTTTTAGGGTTCAGGATTTAAGGTTAATTTTTCATTTACACTTTCAGTTTTCTATGTTAATTTAATGTTATTATGATCAAAATCCTTCTCCATTCACTGACCTTTTTTCTTTGGCCCATTAATCACATCACATGAAATATCTCCCTCAACTACCTTTGCCCTTCCTTTGAAATGTCTTGCTTTGCTTCCTTGAGGTACTCCCTCTTCATAGCTAGTTCAAGATAATCAGCCTTCTTTGCTTGACTTCATGTTTGAACCATTGATAATCTTGAGTCCTCTATATAGTTGGTGGCTTGTGCTTTGGATACTCATCATCATTGTGTTTGCTTGGAGAACATCACCAGCACAACTCCTTAGCATTCTCTATGCTTCTTTCTCAAGGAAACCTCGATTGCAATGACCCCATCTCCCACACTTGAAGCACTTCACTCTTGGTCATCCACTTGAATTGCACTTCAATGCTATTTGATTTGGAATTTGGAATTTTTCTCCAGTTTTGTCTTTAGTACTCTGTCTATGTACTTGAATTCCTTCTCTGCTTGACTCATTTTGCATAACAATCACACTCATTGTATGATCATATATTTAGCTTATGCGACAGTAATTCCTATCTCTACCTGCTTACGTTTACTAGGTTTATCCTAACTTGGGGATATAGAAAATCATAGCTTTGTCTTATCCTTAACTTTTTTGTTTTGAATGCCTTTTTCTTTGACCTTGTCGTGATTTGCATTACCAATGTTTCTTCATGATCATCAATGATGGATGTTTGTGCAATATAATTGAGATTCAGACTTGGTTCAGGTTTGCTTGGCACATTTTAGGCTGAAACTTGGATTTGGCAAAAAATCTCAGTAAAAAATCACATGAATTGGCAGTAAATTGAAAAACTGTAAATTTTGAATAGAAATACTTTAAATAATTGAACTATGAAAAAGTAGCTATTAAAGAAAAGAGAATCTGAGCATAATAAGTTTTTGTTTTAGGATTTGAGATTTTCACTAACATCGTTAGCAGCAAAATAACAAGATGAATCCCCATGATATGAAAACTTTCAGAAAGCCTAGATAATAACTTTTTATCTCTCTTGCTGCATTACATAAATGCTAAAACCCAATCTATCTGCACGCCATCAAATTCTCCACAGCTTTCAATGTGTGAGTTTAAAATTTGAAAGATGTACTCAATATATGAAGAGTTGAACTCAGTTGAGTTTGGCAGGCAAAAGGAATTTGATTTCAGCCGTTTCAAGTGATGGGAAGATATTTAAAATGTGTCCATAGAAGAAATTTGAGATTCTGTATGATGATAGTAAAGTGATGAACTAGACTTATGATTTGAAGAGTTGAACTCAGTTGAGTTTGATAAACATAGCTGAGATAATATGGAAAATGATTACTTTGAGCAGCAGGATTGCAGACTCTAATATGGTCAATGATGATACTGTTAGTTTTTTCCAAGAGGATTCTAAGAGAAGTGGTAGATCTGAAGCCGAGATTCAAGTACTCGTGGATAGTCTGACTGGGGATGTTTCTGATGTGAGGTATTTCTCGTAACTCCTTTTCTATTCCCGAGGATCATACCTTTGATGGAGTTTGTAACGTGATCCACTTTACATTTTCAGTATGATTTCTGAGGTGAATAGTATCCTTTCATTCTTGGTCAAAGACAGAGCACAAGAATGGCCAAGTCTTCTGATTCTATAGCAGAGGAACCTACATTGTAGACCTTAAGGGACTTGTTGGAGCTGCTTTTGTAGTTATCTTTTTGTTGTCCATACTCTTTGTTAGGTTGTTGTTTGAGCTATGATGTGAACTTTGGGGCTTGGTTTTAGATGAGTGTTCATTAGAGAAAAAGATGTACTCAAATCTAAAAGATCAAAACTAACAAAATATTTACTTTTTAAATTTCTTGATTGCAAATGCATTTGACTATTGCATCATGTATCTCATAGGAGTTGTTTGCCCTTCCACAATAGTTTAGAAAATATATTGCTCTAATGAACAGTCATCTAAAACTAAGCCAAAGTTCACATCATAGCTCAAACAACCTCCTAACAAAGAGTATGGACAACAAAAAGAGAACTACAATAGCACCTCCAACAAGTCCCTTAAGGTCTACAATGTCAGTTCCCTCTGCTACAGAACCAGAAGACTTAACAAAGACTATGGAATAGCAGCTTCGACAAGTCCCTTAAGGTCTACAATGTCAGGTACCTCTGCTACAGAACCAGAAGACTTGGCCATTCTTGTGCTCCGTCTCTGATCAAGAATCAAAGGATACTATTCACCTCAGAAATCATACTGGAAATGTGATTGTGGAGCATGTTACAAATTCCATCATACTGGAAATGTGATTGTGGATCATGTTACAAATTCCATCAAGGGTATCCTCAAGAGTAGAAAAGGACATATGCATAAATCTGCGAAAAATCCCGATTAATCACGATTTTTAAAATATCTGCAGGCTGGACGATTTTTTCCCCAATATTTTCTTGTTTCAAACTGCAAAATCGCCAAAAAAATGCGTTTAAAACCGCCAAAAAAATGTGAATAAAATCACACTGATTTTAGTGCGAAAAAAGACCATGAGACCATAGCTTGTTTCTTACTATTATGCTTTGATAGATTTTTTCCAAGCATCCATAGCTTGTTCGAAAGCACCTGTTTTAGGCCTTTAGCCATAGCAGCAAGGCATTGAACTGTTTGATAAAATTCTTTGGTAGACATGTATGAAAAATATGGTAGTATAGACAAGGCAGTGAACTGTTTGAAAAAATGCCTCAAAGAAATGTGGCCTCATGGTGATGAAATGCCATGACAATCCATCACACGGCATTCGTCATGGCATTCCATCACCATGAGACCACATGTGATCGATTTTCATGGCATTCCATCACCATGAGACCACATTTCTTTGAGGCATTTTTTCAAACAGTTCACTGCCTTGTTTATGCTATTGCTTACTATTATGCTTTGCTATATTTTTTCCAAACATCCATTTGTTCGGAAGCATCTGTTTCAGGCTTTTAGCCATAGCAACGAGGCAGTGAACCGTTTGATAAAATGCTTTGGTAGACACGTATGAAAAATGTGCTAGCATAGATAAGGCAGAGAACTGTTTGAAAAAATGCCTCAAAGAAATGTGGTCTCATGGTGATGGAATGCCATGACAAGCAAATTGCTAACATAGTTTTAGATGGAATCACCTGGGGAAATTTGGAAATTTCTCCCACTCCTCTTCACAGCCATGAACTATTTGTTGTATGGATCCATGGTCCTTATGTTGGTTATCCTTCTGTATTAGCGAGTTCATCTTTTGTGGGAATGCCATCTATGGCTAATTTGTTTGCTATTGGCATTTTATCTACTTATCATCTATCTCCTGTAGGAAAATTGTGAATTGGTGAGCCATTTGTTATTGTTGGGTTGTCTAACTGATTCATCTACTGCATGTTTACCATTATTTTATGGAGTCTCACCTATTTTAGACTTTATAAAGAGAACTTATACAAACATTTACAGTGGAGGATCTCCCCCTATTGTTGGTTCTTCTCCACACAAACATCTTTCTAGTGTTTCCTTTACTCTCCCTTTGATTGGGAATTATGTTATTCAATGTTCTTTGTTCCCCCCTATGGTATTTTTGAGGGGATATTAACAAACGTGAGGAATATTTCTCTTAAAAGGGTTTGATCTACAAATCTCATTGATTTTGGCATCAAATCAGTGATTTTTATCACTGGACTTTTTTCAGCATATGAGACCTATTACAAAAGAAAAAAACAGATCATGATTTATCATGTTTGTTGATGAAAGATAGCTTCGGTCAGATATAAATGATGATTGCTGATTGCATCATCATCATTTATATGTGATCGAAATTATTCTTTATATAAATATTTCTGGAAAATAAGTAATTCGAATTTATAAGCATGTATAAGATTCGAAATAATAAATGATGTTCTAACTCTGCATCAAATAAAATCGGAATTCATATATATTGTAACCACGCATATTAGGTTATGTGTGTTAACCGAATATTAATCGGTTCTGTTTAGGAGCCCACGCGACAAAGGGACACGTCCCATGAGCGGACGTGTCTCCACTTGTGGAGACATGTCATCTCATGAGACACCTCTCTTGTAGAGGTGTGTCTCCATCATATATAAGATGGTTCCTTCATTGATATGCAAACATCGAAATTTAAAAATGTTCTGCAATCAGCACATTCAAATAAGAAGAATTAAATCTGACTTAGAATCTTGAATAGAATTCTTACACTTAGAATCCTTAGGCTCCTAGTTTGATAAAAGATTTGATTACATTTACATGGTATCAGAGCCAAGTTGAGTGTATCCAAATCAAATCTAGATATCACATTCTTCATAATGTCAAAGGTGATCAGATTTGAAGATTGTCTTGCAGGAGCAAACAACTTCACATCATGGAAATTTAGAATCATGATGATTCTTAAAGAGAATAAATTAGATCCACTTGTGAGAGAAAACAAAAGGGAACCAGAGGCTAATCTTGAGAAAACTCAATGGATTGAAAACAATGAAAAGGCCATGAAAATCTTAGTAGATGTAGTTAGGGATCATATAGTGCCCATTCTAACAAAACATGAAACTGCATATCTAATGTTCAAATCTCTTGAGAGCACCTATGAGATAAACAACACCAGTAGGACTCTTGCATTAAAGAGGCAAATCAACAATGTCCAAATAAACAAAGGAGAAACTATTAATGCATACTTCATGAGGATCATTGAAGGGATCAATTATCTACAATTGGATATCAAATTGATAGCAAAGAGTTAACATTAATTGCACTAGGAGGCCTACCAAACTCATGGGAATCATTTGTTCAAGGAATAAGTGCGAGATCTAAACTCCCCAAGTTTGATAGGCTAAAAGCAAACTGCCTACAAGAGGAAACAAGACACTCCACAAAAGAAAACAAACAAAAGAACATAGATGAAGACATCCATGTGCTCAACACAACATCTGATAAAAGGAGTAAGAAAAACTCCTACAGGAAAGGATCATTTAAAAGAAAGAGAAATTCCTATGGAAGAGGATCTTTCAAAAGGAAAGACATCTCTCAAGTACAATGTTTTAGATGTGATCAATATGGCCACTATGCAATGAAGTGCCCTGACAGATCAAAACAACAAGCATCCTTTGCTAAAGTAGGAAAGTCAATTTCAAACCATGAATCAGAGAAATTTGTATTCTATTCAGCCTTATCTAGTCAAGTATCTAACAACACCCACAACTGGGTAATTGATAGTGGCTCCTTTAGACATATCACAGGGTTCAGAGAAAACTTTGACACTATGACTGAAAAGACTGATGGAGAAGTAACCATTGGGGATGATTCTGCACACCCTGTAAAAGGTGTTGGAACCTACTCCATCACATTGAAATCTGGTCTCTCCCTTCAACTCACTGGAGTTTTATTTGTACCTGGAATAAAAAGGAATCTAATATCCATCTCTGACCTTGAAGACAATGGATATAGAGTTACCTTTATTGATGGGAAAGTTCTAGCATGGCCTAAGAACTCAACTATCAAGAAAGCCCAAACCATAGGTATAAGACAAGGGTATCTTTACAAACTATGCACTGAGGTTAAGCAAGCCCTTACCCTTGATATTTCTGATTCAAATGAAATTTGGCATAGAAGATTAGGACACCTTCATTTTCGTGCCCTACTTTCTATGGAAAAAATTGTAACAGGATTAACCAAGTTAAAACCATCTCATGAAGAATCTTGCAAAGGTTGTGTCCTAGGAAAGAATACAAAGGGATCCTTTCAAAATAGCTTGAGTAAAACCCAACATGTATTAGAACTAGTTCACTCTGATTTATGTGGACCCATGTATGTACCTTCTAAGGCAGGCGTTCTATACTATGTCATATTCATAGATGACTTCTCTAGGAAGACCTAGATTTATTTCCTTAAGTGTAAAGAGTCAATAGAAATCCTTAAAAGGTTCAAGGAGTTCAAAGCCCTTACTGAAACTTTCTCTGGGAAGAAAATAAAAATCTTAAGGACAGACAATGGGAAAGAATACACCTCTGAAATCTTCAAGGAATTCTGCATGAGTGTTGGGATTAAGAGGGAGTTTACAGTAGCCTACAACCCTCAACAAAATGGGGTTGCTGAAAGGAAAAATAGAACCATTGTAGAAGCTGCTAAAGCAATGTTGCTTGAACAGAACATTGAAACTTCATTCTGGGCAAAAGCCTCTAGAACTGTTGTCTACATTCAAAATAGATGTCCTCATTCTCATCTAGATAACAAAACTTCTGAAGAAGCTTTTACCGGCATAAAACCTGATATTAGTCATTTTAGGATTTTTGGTTGCCCTATCTATATTCATATGCCCAAAGAGAAGAGATTCAAATTAGAACCTTCCGGAAAGAAAGGGGTATTTGTGGGATATAGTGAAACCTCCAAGGCTTACAGGATATTCATACCCAGGCAGAAACAAATTGAATTGAGCAGAGATATCATCTTTGAAGAAGACATTGCATTCAAAAGGGCAAGAAGTTCTAGTGAGATAGAAACCTATTCCCCGAGAGTATTAGAAGAGGAACCTGCTTCTGAGATTCAAAAGGAGTATCCTGAGGAAATGCCAAATGAACTTCAAACTACTTAGATGAGAATACAAATGACAACAATAGAAATAGGCCACTTTGGGCTAAAAAGATGATCAAAGAAGCCGAGAATCTGACAATAAGGGATATAAAAGATTTAAAAGAAATATAAAGGAACATTAAAATGGAGGAATAAGAAATTTGACAATAAGGGATATATGAAGGAAATAATAAATCAACAATAAGGGGAGTAAGCCCAATATAATTACATATAAATAGATATATATATATATAAATATATAAGTACTTATAAGAATATGCATTCATATAAAGTGATTATGGGAAGATTGAAATCAGTTAGAAATATATATATACACACGATTATGAAATAATGATGCTTGCAGCAATTATTGAGCCTTATAAGTCATTATGATTCTTCAATATGAGTATGAATAATAGAATCAATAATTGTGGTGTGATAATATGAAATGCATATTCTGAATCGTTAATCTATCTATAAACCGGCAAGTAATCATGTGGAGGAGAAGAGGAAATGCAAGGAAGGGGAGCAGATACGAGATCACCATCTAAGTAGACTACCATATGCTGGATGTCCAATGTGCCGGTTACTTGTGGCCAAGAGGGTGAGTGTCCGTTTTTGGGCTTAGATGAGAGGATTTCTAGGCACCCTATTGCGATTTCCTTTCCAACCTCTACGATGGTTGATTGTTGGAGAAATCACAAGTCATAAGATGATGAATAAGAAGATGTGAATGTTAATTTTATGATCAGAAATGAAATAAGCAGAAATACAGAATTATGAACAATAAGACATAGCAAATACCCTGGGAAAACCCTCCTTGAGGGAGAAAAAACCCAGCCACAAACATATCACTTATATATTGAATGAAGAAGCAGAAATCTGCTTTACAACTTGGCCAAACACTAGGCCGATCTGATGCAATCAAGATAGCACCTCTCTAGATGTGAATTTACAAGCAATAATGACTTCTCCTTCATATCGATCTTCTTGGAGCAAAATGACGATTTGCTTAAGGTATGCGAACTTGTCTTGAATTAATTGAAATTACCAAATGAGAGTGAATCGCCTTGTTTATATATACATCAAGACGTGTTCCAAGAAGAGTCGGCCTCTTTCACATAAGAGACGACTTCACAAAAATGAGACGACTTTTCATCAAGTCGGCCTTAAAAAAAATATATATATATTTAAATAGCAAGTCCACCTTAGTATTATTATTTTATATTTTGAATTTGGGGGAGAAAAAAATCTCCTGGCGCTATAACATCAACACTCCCTCTTAGCTAGGGAGATATCTTTCTAGATATCCATGTCATGGAGTCTCTCAACATGACACCCACAATGGCTACACCCATTTGTGGAAAAGAGTTCATCACAGAGTCTCTCAACGTGATATCATCATGGAGTCACTCAACATGATGTCCACCATGGCTAGTCCCATGTGTGGAAAAACACAAGTACAAAGGATTAATCATGGAGTCTCTCAACGTGATGTTGTCATGGAGAGTCTCTCAACATGACATACACCATGGCTACTCCCATGAGTGGAACGAACCACATCTCCGTTAGAGAGATGGACGAGGGCTTTCACCTCATATTTCTCCGTCTCAAAGGAATATGCATTATAGAAAAGATCATTGATGTTGAGTCTCCCTCTCAACAAGGGCAACATTCTCCACAACTCCAAGCTTGTCTTGAAAATATGCAAACTTCACTATGGCAAGGTGCTTGGTGAGAATATCAGTCGTCTGATCATCGGTGCAAATGTACTTGAGTTGAATTGCTTTCCTTAGCACCATATCTTTGATATAATGATACTTGATCTCCACATGTTTAGTCCTATCATGAAACATTGGATTAACAAAGAGCTTCATATAGCTTTGATTGTCACAATGAATCACAGTCGTCTCCAATGTTTGACCAAACAAACCTGCAAGGAGCTTTCGAAGCCACATTGCTTCTCAAGCTGCTACACATGTTGCAATATATTCAGCCTTTGTAGTGCTTATTGCCACAGAAGTCTACTTCCTGCTACACCAAGAAATCATGGCAGACCCCAAACTGAAGCAACATCCAGAAGTTCTCTTCCTGTCAATTACACTCCCAACCCAATCAGAATCAGTAAAGCCTTGTAACTTCATATCTTCACAGGAAGTATATCTCAAGCCATATCCCACTGTGCCATGCAAGTATCTCAAGATATGCTTTGCTGCAACTAGATGAATTTGTCTTGGTTCACACATGAACTGATTGAGAGCGCTCACTGCATAACAAATGTCTGGTCTAGTATTGACTAGATACATCAATGATCTAATCAACTGTCTGTACATGGTGGGATCTACCAAATCTGAACCAACTGCAGAGTCATTCAACTTCTTCAAGTTTGTCTCCATAGGTGTAGACATGGACTTGCAGTCCATCATCCCAAATCTCTTCAAGATATCTATAGTGTATTTCCCTCGACTCAAGATAATCTCATTGGGTCTTTGCCACACTTCCAGTCCCAGGAAGTAATGCATAAGACCAAGATCCTTCATCTCAAACTCGGAGGATAACTCTTTCTTGCATTTAATAATGAGATACTCTGCACCAGTGAGAAATAAATCATCAACATAAAGGACCAATATCAAAACCTCACCATCAATTACCTTGAAGTAAAGATTGGAATCTGCATCATTCATGGAGAAACCCAAACTCATCAAATATCGATCAATCCTTTCATACCAAGCACGATGTGCTTGCTTAAGGCCGTACAAGGCCTTCTTCAATCTGCATACATGAGACTCCTTCCCATTGAATCACAAAACCATTTGGTTGCTCAATGTACACTTCTTCTTCAATCACATCATTAAGAAATGTAGTCTTTACATTCATTTGATGTAGCTTCTAGCCTTTAGCTGATGCAATAGCAATAATAGTCCTGATAGAAGTATATCGAGCAACAGGAGCAAATGTCTCCTCATAATCTATTCCCTCCTTCTGAGAAAATCCTTTTGCCACAAATCTTGCTTTTTGCTTCTCAATGCTACCATCTGCTGCATGCTTGATCTTGTAGAGCCACTTGGAAGACACAATTGATTTCCCTTCAGGTCTCGAAACAACATCCCAAACATCATTCTTGATGATAGACTGATATTCTGCTGTCATTGCATCCTTCCATACTTGCTGGTTGGATGCCTCCTCAAAATCGGAAGGCTCAGACTCAACGATGTGACTAATCAATGCTACATAGCCTGGAAACTTCTGCGGTCTCTTGCTTTCCCTAAAGGTGCCTCTAGGAGCTGCATAATGTTATGCCTCTTGCATAGTTTGTCTAGCCCATAAAGGTCTCTTTCAACCTATAGCAATATCTCTTGTCCCATCAGTTGGTTCTATGGGATCAACTGGATCAATAGTCTCTTCAGGTTCAGTAGACTCCCTTCGAATCTCAGGAGTAAGATCAGGAGATATGTCCATATCTTGAGTAGTCTCCTGCTCTTCACTGTCTATCTCCATGTAAGACCCTTTAGATCTTTTGAAGGCTACTTCCTCTTCGAAAGAGACATCCCTACTGATCTCAATATGTTTCTACCCTGGAATGTAAATCATGTAGGCCTTTGAATTCTCACTGTAACCCACAAATATTATTTTCTTGCCTGAAGGTTCTAGCTTAGTTCTTTTATCCTTAGGCACATGAATATAAACAGGACAACCAAAAATTCTTAAATGACTAACCTCAAGTTTCACACCTATGAAGGCCTCTTTAGGAGTCATGTTTTCCAATATTCGATGAGGGCTTCGATTCTGAGCATACACTACAGTTCTGGAAGCTTCTGCCCAAAGGAAGGTCTGTAAGTCTTGATCATGAATCATAGCTTTGGCTACCTCAACTATGGATCTATTCTTTCTTTCGGCAACTCCATTTTGCTAAGGATTGTATGGAACACAAAACTCTCTCTTAATCCCTAACTCAATGCAAATTATGGAAACCTCCAAAAGTGTATTCTCCTCCATTATCGGATCTCAGAATCTTGATCCTTTTCTCGGACATGTTTTTGACTTGAGCCTTGAATTCTTTGAATCTATCAAGTACTTCTTCAGACTCCTTAAACTTCAAAAAATAAATCCAAGTCTTTCAAGAATAGTCATCAATGAAAATCACATAATACCAAAATCCATTCAAGGATGCCACAGACATTGGACCACATAAATCAAAATGAACAAGATCTAGAATTCCTTTTGATCTACTTTCACTACTATGAAAAGGACCCTTAATATTCTTACCCAATGCACATCCTCTGCAAATGCCATCATGCTTTAGACTGAGCTTCGATAGACCAATAACCATCTTCTCCATAGATGGGAGAGCTTTGAAGTTTAGGTGAGCAAGTCCCCTATGCCATAGCTCACTCAAACTGGTAGAGTCATGCAATAATGCTTGAACTGGACGAACAAAGAGTCTGTATAGACTCTCTCGACGAACACCAATGACACGAGTTGTTTTGATGCTAGAGTTCTTAGGCCAAGCAAGAACTTTCCTTTCAGAGAAGGCAACCTGGTACCTTTTGTCCTCTAATGCTCAAATGGAGACAAGATTTCTTTTGATTCTTGGTACAAACAAGACATTACTCAAATGGAGAGGGATGCCAAAATCTAGATGAAGAGAGGTGGTCCCAGCTCCTCTTACAAAATAACAAGCATCATCTCCAATTATTACTTGCAAGTTGGTTTCTCTTTCTACCAAATTTGAAAGATGCTCTCGATATCCTATAATGTGTCATGAAGCACCACTATCAATCAACCAAGTGTCACTGTTGGTTGGAACATTGCTTGAAAGAGATGAGATGAATAAAAATCCCCCTAAGTTGTCTCTAGATTCCTTTAGAGGTGACACGTCATCAACATCTGCAATAGAAGCATGTTGCTTTGGTCTTGTTAAGCAATCTCGAGCATAGTGACCATACTTGTCACATCTGAAACATTGAATGTGAGAGAGATCCTTCTTCTTCTTTGGTTCAGGAGCAAAATCTGATTTTTTCTCTATTCCTCTTGAAATTGCCTTTTCTCCCTTCTCTTCCTTTCCTTCTGGAAGTTTGCGCAGCAAGGACATGATTTTCTTCATTATGAGAGCTTCGTCCACTTCCTCTTGTTGCCAACCTAGATTCTTCTTGAATGCAATCAGCTCTACGACGATCAAACTTGGGCAATTTAGATCTTCCACTCATAGTTCCAGGACTCGCCGCAGACTCGGGAGTTCGTGGCTGAGCCGAGTCGACTCGCCACGGACTTGGGAGTCGAGTCCAGGAGAGTCCTGGGTCGAGACTCCCGAGTCTGACCTCTCGACTCGGCCGAGTCTAGAAGTTGGACTCTGGAGTCCCGACCCAGGACTCTCCTACGCGATTGGGCATCAAAATGGGTTAAAACCCATGTTTATTTTTTATTTTCAGTTCATTTTAACTTGAGCTTTTGTGTTTTTCAAGTCTGCAATTTGGTTTTAGGTTGAAAGAAACCAAGAGAACAAGCTAAAAAGATCAAAATAGAGCTAGGTAAGTGATCTAACAATTTTTATTTTTATTTTTCTTGCATTCAAAATCAAAAAAATCAAGAAAACTAAGGGGAAATGCTGCCAAATTTTTTTCTATTTTCTTTAATAGCCTAATTCCTACTATTTCTAGCTTGGTTTTGCATTCTTAATTTTTGCAAATAAATGAAACTTTGAATCACATTTATTTGCTGATTTTTTAGCAAACCCTTGCTGATTTTTTTTTTTCCATGTTGAAGTTGAAAAAGCAATGTCGTCTTCAAATCCAAAGGGAATGAGAAAAGACCCTGCATGGAAGTATGGAATACCAGGAAACAAAAAAGGTGAAGTGACATGTACTGAATGTCAGAAATGGATGACAGGAGGAATAAACAGATTTAAATACCACCTTGCAAGAATACCTAGGCAAAATGTGGAGGGATGCCCTAAAACTACTCCTGAGATTATTAGAGAGATAAAGGCCCTTCTTGCTGACTATGAGCTAAAAAAAGATGAAAGACAAAAAACAAAGGATGTCGTAGCATCGGTGATGAGTGGATCCCATTCTACACCAGCTATGCCCCATGGTGCTGCAAGTCCAAGCGTCCGTGCTCCACATTCATCTTTTGGTGAGAGTCCTGAGGGTTCCTATTCTACTGCTAGTGTTGGCCATGGTCTTTAATCAGGACCAAATTATTTTATTCCATGTAATGTTCCAAGAGCACAACCTTCACTTGAAGGTACCGATTGGAATAAGGAAAAGCATCATGAAGCTAGGATGGCTGCTACAAACTTTTGGTACTACAATAATCTACCTTTCAATGTTGCAAACAGCCCATATTGGGAAGGTTTAGTGAAACCTTACAGTTACAGGAAAGGGGTTTAAGACCTCATCAGCTAGAGATTTGAGTGGGCCATTGCTAGAGGAATCTACAAAGAATACACGGCTTGTGGTTGATGAGCAAAATAAATTTTGGCGAAGAAAAGGTTGCAGCATTTTATTTGATGGGTGGACAGATGGACGAAATAGAACTCTCCTAAACTTTTTAGTGGCCTCAAATGGTGGATTGGTGTTCCTAAAATCAATAGATGTCTCCCATGAAGTTAAAAATGTTGAGACTTTATGCAATCTATTAGATGGGGTGGTCCAGGAGGTTGGAGTTGATAATGTTGTCCAAATTATCACGGACAACGCAGCTGCATATGTAGCTGCAGGTAGGCTACTTATGGAGAGGTATCCCACAATTGCATGGTCTCCATGTGCTACACATTGCTTGGACCTATTGCTAGAGGACATTGGGAAGATTTCATTGGTCAAAAGAGAGGTTAAAGATGCAAAAAGTGTTACAAAATTTATCTACAACCATACTTGGGTGCTTGCTTTGATGAGGAAATTCACAAATGGCAAGGACCTTGTGCAACCTAGAGTGACACGATTTGCTAGCCACTTCCTCACATTGCAAAGCATTCTTGGTGCCATTGGTCATCTCAAGCAAATGTTTGTGTTCGATGCTTGGAAGGAGTCCTCATTTTCCAATAGAGCTGAAGGGGAGAGGATTGTTGCCATAGTTTTTGATGAGACATTCATCAAAAATGGAGAGGAGTTGATGGGGGTAAGTAGAAATCACACAAAAAAAATTATACATGATAATCTATTTGCTGTTTTTTATTTTTTGAGGGGTTAATTTTGTTATAATTTAACATTTGTTTTCATTTTTTTAGGTGACAGAACCTTTGGTGAGGGTTCTTCGTATGGTGGATGGAGATGGCATGCCAATGGGTTTCATCTATGAGGCCATGGATAGGGCCAAAGAGGCCATATCACGTTACTATGGCGGCAACAAAAAGAAATATGAAATCATATGGCGCATCATTGATCGGAGATGGACAAACCAACTCCACCAGCCGATTCACGCCTTTGCCTACTTCTTGAATCCGAAGTTCTACTTCTCAGACACATTTAAGGCGAATGAGGAGGTCATGGATGGTCTTGTCACTTGCATTGATAGGATGGTGCCTGATAGTGAGTTGAGAGATAAGGTGCTTGATGAGTTGGAGGTGAGATTTGTTACATCTTATTTATGAATTTGCAATGTTGAGCCTTGACTATCTATGAATTTTTTATACTTGATTTACTTTTTCTTTTATCTATTCAAGGTCTACAAGGGTGCAGAGGGGAGACTCTTTTCCTCCCAACAAGCAATTGAAAGGAGAGGAAAACAACAACCAAGTAAAAAATGAAATTATAAACTTGATTCTTACATTAGATTTTTTACTTTATTCTTATTTCTTAATACTTATATTTTTTAAACATGTTTTTGTAGATCTATGGTGGGAGAACTATGGTGCTAGCACACCAAATCTTCAAAAGCTAGCCATACGTGTCTAGTCGCAGCCATGCAGTGCTTCTGGGTGTGAACGCAATTGGAGTTTACTTGAAAACATTCACACAAAGAAAAGAAACAGGTTGACTCAGCAATGCCTAAATGATTTAGTTTTTGTTTGGTACAATCTTCGCCTTCGAACTAGAAAGGTGGAGGGTGTTTCACACGAGTCCATCGACTTGGATGACATTGATCCATATGGTGAATGGACTATTGATGAACAAAATGATGAGGCTAATGTCTGTCTTACTGATGAGGATCTTGTTAAATTAGAGAGAGCAACAGAAGAAGAAGAAGCAGCAAGATTGGATGCCATGGAGGACAACGAAGACACATTTGAATATCATTTTTCCCCTGCTCGATCTCCTAGTCCTCGTTTGGATACTACATATTTGATTTACTTTTTCTTTTATCTATTCAAGGTCTACAAGGGTGCAGAGGGGAGACTCTTTTCCTCCCAACAAGCAATTGAAAGGAGAGGAAAACAACAACCAAGTAAAAAATGAAATTATAAACTTGATTCTTACATTAGATTTTTTACTTTATTCTTATTTCTTAATACTTATATTTTTTAAACATGTTTTTGTAGATCTATGGTGGGAGAACTATGGTGCTAGCACACCAAATCTTCAAAAGCTAGCCATACGTGTCTTGTTGCAGCCATGCAGTGCTTCTGGGTGTGAACGCAATTGGAGTTTACTTGAAAACATTCACACAAAGAAAAGAAACAGGTTGACTCAGCAATGCCTAAATGATTTAGTTTTTGTTCGGTACAATCTTCGCCTTCGAACTAAAAAGGTGGAGGGTGTTTCACATGAGTCCATCAACTTGGATGACATTGATCCATATGGTGAATGGACTATTGATGAACAAAATGATGAGGCTAATGTCTTACTTACTGATGAGGATCTTGTTAAATTAGAGAGAGCAGCGGAAGAAGAAGAAGCAGCAAGATTGGATGCCATGGAGGACAACGAAGACACATTTGAATATCATTTTTCCCCTGCTCGATCTCCTAGTCCTCATTTGGATACTACAACATGGGCACCTTCTAGTTTTAGGCCTCCAAAATTGAGTGCCATTGGAAGGGGAAAGAGGAAGATGTAGATTACATGTGGTTGTTAATGTTTTCCTCTTTTTGACATGATTATATGTAAACATTTATAAACTTATGATGCTGTTATACATTGAAACTATGAATGATTAAATTTCAATTATTGAGTGTTTGATGATCATATGACATGTGTAATCTTTGAATTATGAGTGTTTGATAATCAAATTAAGCTCTTATGTTCTCTAAATGCATTAATTTGTTCTTTTTTTTTTGTAAAACTACAGTTTTTTTTTTTGCTGAGTCTTTTCCCGAATCCGTCTCGAGTCCCGAGTCCGAGTCATATTTTTGGGCTGCTGAGTCTGTGGCGAGTCCAAGTTTGCAAACTATGCTTCCACTAATGCTTTGGACAGGGGACTCCCAAGATTGAGGAAGACCATTCAATGCCAACATAACTAGGTCTTTATCTTCAACTATATCTCCAATGGCATATAGCTGATCTTTCAACTCAGTAATCTTCATGAAGAAGGAGATGACTGAATCTCCTTTAGCCATTTTTATATGATGGAGCAGTTGTCTCAAGGCAAGAGCTCTGCTGGTATTGTTGATCTCATACAATCCTTGTAGAGTCTCGAACATGTCTTTGGTTATCTTCATCTTGGAGATGATTGGTACAAGATGATCCTTCACAGAGTCTATTAAGATCTTCCTAGCCTTCATGCCATTCTTCTTCCATTGAACTTTCTCAGCGTCATTGGATGGCTCGGGCACATCATTCTCCACAAAGTCGAGAAGATCATTTTCTTCAAGTGCAATAAGAACTCTTAATTTCCATGAAGTGAAGTTCGAAGCACTATCAAGTCTATCTTCAACCTTGACTCCGTTCACCATTTTTGATGCTTGGATAGACTCTCTTAGATGAGAAGAAGAGAAGAAGACTTTGCTGCTTAAAGCAAATCTAATCCAATCTTGCTTAAAGCAAATCTAATCCAATCTTGCTTAAACCCGCTCTAATACCATGTTAATTTTATGATAAGAAATGAAATAAGCAGAAATACAGAATTATGAACAATAAGACACAACAAATACCCTGGGAAACCCCTCCTTCTTGAGGGAGAAAAAACCCAGCCACAAATATATCACTTATCTATTGAATGAAGAAGCAGAAATCTGCTTTACAACTTGGCCAAACACTAGGCCGATCTGATGCAATCAAGATAGCACCTCTCTAGATGCGAATTTACAAGCAATAATGACTTCTCCTTAATATCGATCTTCTTGGAGCAAAAAAACGATCTGTTGAAGGTATGCGAACTTGTCTTGAATTAATTGAAATTACCAAATGAGAGTGAATCGCCTTGTTTATATATCCCATGAAGAGTCAACCTCTTTCACATAAGAGACAACTTTACAAAAATGAGACGACTTTTCATTAAGTCGGCCTTATAAAAAATAAATTAATTATTTAAATAGCAAGTCCGCCTTAGCATTATTATTTTATATTTTGAATTTGTGGGAGAAAGAAATCTCCCGCCGCTATAACATCCACAATGAATAGGGAGGGCAGATACGAGCACCCCATTAGGTAGACTACCCTATGTTGGATGTCCAACATGCCTACCACTTGGGGCCAAGAGGGTGAGTGTCCGCTCTTGGGCTTAGTGTGGGGTTTGCTTTGGGCCAACTTATCATTCTCCCTCATTCAAACCTATTATGATTGAGAACTAAAAATAAGTATAGATGTAACCTGGCTTATCTAATGAGTTATGATGATTTTACCTATGTGTACTTCTATGTGCGATTATTAACCCTAATAGAAATAATTGGATCTATGAATTATATAAACATATGCAATATTGTCTGATATGATTGTAGGGCCTAAATCAGGATTTATCTTGTCAAACAACATTTAAATGGGTAAGTTATATCTCTAGCTATAGTACAATTCTTATTTTAACGAAATTTGTGATTTTAGGGCAAGATATAGGGTAATTCCCAAAAGGGGACATTACAAGTGTTCTTACCCAATTGGACTCTAGATCCTCTCCTATCTAATCTTAGTTGCAAGGAAGGATATGAGAGATCATATGTTATTCACGCAAATCTTTGTGATGTTCTTTGTTGTGTCATGACTCATGGATGATATAACTCTTACCTCATGTCCCCATGCGGCTGCTTAGCTTATTTTGGCTAGCAGCCACTGCTCAACTTATTTAGGAGTTATTTGTGGAGCTGATGGCCCCATGAATGCTTAGTTTTTCTGCTTATTTTTAAGCAGCCAACTTAAATTTATATTAATAGTATTAATAATAATTTGTACAATAAAAAATTAGAAAAAGAAAAAGAAAATCAAAATCAAATATTAAAAAAGAGGGAAACAAATTTGTGGAGCCACGTGGATTTTTAGAAATATGCAGTTGCTGCCTATTTCCAGCCCCCCCTCTTTTTTCACAGCTTATTTTCAATTCCTAAACAGTAGCTGCTCCATTAAAATAGGAAAAGATTCCAAATTATCCTTTCCCAAAAATAAAATTTATGCATGGGAACACCCCTACTGCTTAAATTTAAGCAGAAAATAGAGTTAAGCAGCTGCATGGGGACATGAGGTTAGAATGCCAAAAGTCCCATGTCAGCCATTGGAATAAGATGTTGAGTTTTATGGGGTGTACATCACAATGCTTTCCACGATATAGAATTAAACGTACACTGGTGGTCTATCAAAGATTCTTGATTGCAGACAAGATGTGTGTGTCTATGTGTCTGTGCAATTGTGTTATGCAATGGAACAAAGATCACATATTTGTAATTTGAAAGCTGTTAATGCGGTTATATTGGTATCTGAAATCGAAACTTCAGAGTAGAATTTAATTACGAAGAAGTAAGAGATTGTAAAGAGCTTGACATCTAGACGAGTCTAAGAGAGCATGGTAAAATGCATAGTACAAGTACAAATCACATGTACAAATTAATACTAGTTGCTTTTAAACAATTAAAGAGCTTGACATCTAGACAAGAGGCTAAGAGAGCATGGTAAAATGCATAGTACAAGTACAAATCACATGTACAAATTAATACTAGTTGCTTTTAAACAATTAATCTGAAGCATCGACATAGTGAAAATTAATACTAGCACAATGATTACTAATTATTTGTAGCATAGTGAAAATTGACATTAACATGGCTAGAGGTATTGGCTCCAACGAATTTCATGCACCAAATTGGTTGATGAAGCAAAGGATGCTGCAGCAAGGAACCATATAACAAGACACCTTGTTGCGTTTGGAAGGAAATGTCTTGCACATGTAAAGAATCTAACATCAAATGCCAAATAAATTATATGATATACTATGCAAAATTCAAAAAACTGTTTTTTGAAAGCCTGTGTAGATTTACAAAGTAGAATAAGATATTTTCAAAAGTACTCTGGCAAATAATGGGGAATCTCAATGCAATACATCAGGAAACCATCATCAAAGGTCATAAATATTTGTTAATATTCTTGCACAGCCAGATGATCAATTGTTTTATGACTCTGCCAGAACGATGAACTCTTCGTCCTGTAATTATCAATATGTTATAGACAATGAAAGCCACAGCAACCAATTTTCTTAATTGCAGATTAAAGTGTTAAAATGGTATATTATCTTCAAAATTCAACGAATTTCTTGTACTAGAAAGAAATCCTTAGGATTAACTATTACAAGAATGGCATTTCAGTACTTACATTCAAATGGATCAACGCTAATATGTCATTTCAGTAGCTATATCCAAATGGATTGATACTGGTAATCAAAACAGACAATACTAACACCATTCAAAATACTTCTTGATTACTCGCTTAGATACAAACAAGCTGTGCATTTGGCGAAATTGTAGAGCTGGAAGAAAAAAATAAAAATAGTAAATAGTTTAACATTGTAATCAAGAAAAATCTAGATCCTAGGGGCTCCAAGCCGTCTGTTAAGCTTCAGGAATGATGGCCCTATTTTAATTTTGTGTGGACTGTTTAGTCTAGCCTTTCTGTTTTTTGTATCTCAGCTTCTTGCATTTTTGTTTTCCTCTTGCCGTCCTCTAGCTGTTAGCCTGGGGTTTTTGCTGTTGGCCTTCAGCTTGTGTACAATTGGGCTCTCTGGTGAGTCCCTGTTTGTTGTATCACTGTAGTTTGACAGGTTTAATTACTGTTTCTGAGTTCGTTCGTGTACAAGAGTTCAGGCCCTTACAAAAAACCCCTTTACCTTCTAATCAAAGAACATTGTACCCGAGCAAAATCAAGGGCATAAATATAGGAATCAAAATCTTCGTCTTACGATAGATAAAATAACAAAAACTGACATATGTTAACTGTGATTTTGTTACTCACGGTGGAGAAAAGGAGAGGAGATAAAATGAAGAAATTATCTGTTGCATTCAGGAGGCAGAGGGCGGTTGAAACCTCCTCGCCTGTTCATGTACTGGCGGGGTTGTCTCTTGGTGACCACTCTCACCCCGCTTACATCAGCACCCGGCACAGGCTTCCCCTTGGTGGAATCAAACCCCGTTGGAAACCCCATCTTCTTCATTATCTCCATTTCTTCTTTTTCTTCTTCTTCTTCGGTTGCTCCTGCTCCTCCCCCCGCCATGCGTTTCTCCTGCTCTCGGGCGATTCCCTCCACGAACTCCGCCACCACGGCTGCGCGCTGTCTCTCCTGCTCTTCCTCGGCCTGCTTCTTATCTCGCCCAGGCCGCTTTCCCTCGGGTGTTATTGACCTGTGACTGTGGTGACGGCGAGACCTGCTGGGCGACCTGGATCTCGATTTCGATGTGCCCGAGTATTTTTTCCTACCCTCCGATGGCGACCTTGACCGGCGCTTGCTCCTCTTCTCCACAGACCTCGACCGTGAGCGCTTGCTCCTCTTCTCTCTGTCTCTGTCTCTTTCTCTGTCCCTGTCTCTCTCTCTGTCTCTGTCCCCATCTCGCTCCCGCTCTCGGTAATGATCTCGATCTCGATCGCGCTCGCGATCGCGCTCCTTATTCCTGTGTCTGTCCATTCTCGAATAAAGGTTATGCTACGGAAGCTCGCCCTATGCAGTGCCCGGTCTGGTTGTCCACAACCCAAACCCAAACCTCACCCTCACAGAAGTACGCACAAGTTCTTCACTGCTTGCAGGTCCTCCTGTGCTTTGACATGAGATGGTTCGCGAGCATGGCCAAAATTTGACAGTCGAACCTGTTTCTCAAGCAAATTCTTTGTCACAGTTATCTATTTCTATTTAAGATTTCTCCTCAAATGTTACTCGAGTTATATTTTACTTTTAAAATCATATATTTTCATAAATTATATCGTCACAGTTATCTATTTTTAAGATTTCCCTTCAAATTATATTTTACTTTTAAAATCTATGTAACAAATTCTTTATCACAACAATTTATTTGAAGAGAAAGATTTCTCTTCAAATGTAATCTAGTTATATTTTATTTTTAATATTTATATTTAATATATATATAAAATATTTTAATAATATAATTTAAGAATTCAAATGTCATTTTGTATTTTTTTGTAGATTTAAGAAAAGCAATAGAAAAATATTTTTTATTCAATATTTTTTACATTTTTATAAAAAAATAATCTAGAGGTCTTTAAAACATTACTAAGGCTTATTTTGTTTGAAATATCTTTTTTTTTTTAAATCATTGTTCTTTTGTAAATATATAAATATTTTGAGAGCATCAAAGAAGTTTGATTTGCATTCATTGTGTTTGGAGCTAGGATACCAAGCATAAAACTAGCAATTGCACAACATGGTGTGCAATGGATACGTCGAATAAGTTATGATAATATTGAAATTGTTTAGCATAATAGTTGAAATTGAAGTGTGTCTTAAGATATTATAGTTAGATACATTAATGCCTAAAAGATTTATTTCTTTGTTTAAGAGACATGTAATTACTTTAAAGAGATATGTGTAAATGTTCTTTCAAAATTGGCACACTATATCTTGAAATAACTTGATATTAAGATGTAAATGTGTGTAAACGTACATTTATAGAGTTTTATTGGAATGTTAATTTGTAATTATGAAATGTTTGTAAACATACAATTGGCACAAATATACAATGTTGTAAAATAGTCACAAGACTATGCTATAGATTGAATGCTTTAAACACAATAGTATAGATAGAAATTTCATATTTGTTGCAATATTGTGGCATGATCAGTTTGAACTGGAATTTATCTACAAATAACAATAGACTTAATTATTATTTGAAAAACAACCAAGTAAAACCAATATTTAGAAGTTCAAAAGGAAAATTAAATGCATTGTGACCTTTGGTAGAAGGTAGAGTAGTTTTGTAGATGTTTGTCAAATGGAACATATTACAATTGAGTAATGAGTTGATCCTACAGTAACGAAAGTAGAGATATAATTTACATGTAGTTAACATATTATAATGTACCTTTATGATATATGCAAACTAAAATGAGAAATTAAAAGTGAGGTAAACAAGGGTACATACCTGTAGTTGTTGTATTGTTCTTTGAAGTTTAAAAGAAAATGGAATGCAGTGTGACCTTTGGTAGAAGGTAGAGTAGTTTTGTAGATATTTGTCAAATGGAGCATATTGCAATTGAGTAATGAGTTGATCCTATAGTAACGAAAGTAGAGATATAATTTACATGTAGTTAAATTATTTTAATGTACCTTTATGATATATGCAAACTAAATTGAGAAAGTAAAGGTGAGATAAACAAGGGTACATACCTATTGTTGTTGTATTGTTCTATTACTATTTCAAGAGCTTGACTTTGAGAATGCAATCAAACGTCCCTCTTCTTTTATAAGTCAAGCAACATACGGGCTATCTTGCATGTGTGAGTATCTTTGGAATGTGAAGGAAGGTTGTATACATAGAGAGTGAAGGTCACAAACTCTTGAAATAGTTGTGAATGCCAACCCTTGGCGATCGATGTTCCCAATGTCGATTGTTGCCCTTTGAAGTGTAAGGTCTTGTGACTTGTGAATTGTCAAGGCCCATGACATTTTTAGTGAAATTTGATGAAGGCGACCATGACTAACTAGGATTACAAGGACATGTTTTGGGTTGTGCAGATCCCATGGAGGGCCAATGTAATGTTTGAAATGAACAACAATAAATAAGGGAAGTTGAGGTGGTTTTTTGCCATCATTGTATACAATTTCCTTTACCTGACCAACTGCACCATTCACGAGCCATGTCTCAACCCATAAATTTGAGAACAACATAACCTCTTGGCCAATAGACAATAGTATCTTAGCTTGAAGTTGTTCTTCATCAGGATTGAGTATGATGACCCCCTCAGTTGCTCTACAATGGATAGTGCAACAGGTGTTGACAAAGACAACAACATACGTTTATTATGTAGTAATACCAATTCATTTGTTGCAAATAGATGTATAGAAGTTGAGAAAACAAAGTTTTATGCAGAGGTGAGTGAGGAACTTTAATGTGACATAAGAATTTCCCAATCTTCTATATGTTGGCATTTCAAATCGCACCTCTGGAATGCGTTCTGGAAACGGACAACTATGTGCAGTAAACTGCTCTTCGAATTAGGAGGGGAAGCTCCCTCTTTTGCTGAGCTGCATAAAGAAAAGTAATCTAAACTTAATTACGCCTATCTTTTTTGGTTCAGCTGCGAGAACACAAGGTTATAGAACACTAGATGTTGCGGTTGAGGTTTTCTTTTTAATGAAACTAGACAGCTACAACTTAACCTATGCTTAAAACGTTTCCACCCTCTTGAGTAAACGTAGAGCAAGAGAGTTTGGAAATGGACGAGTTTGATTTTTGACAAAGATACTTAAACAAACTATTCTTCAACATACATTTTATGGCACGCTGAAAAAGAGATCATAAAAGTATTACGAAAATACGAGACTTTTATTTCAGGGCAGACAAAGCACGCTCAAGATTTTATTTACTCATACTGCTGGAACAAAGATTACAACTTCGGGACAGCAAGTTGTAGCAACATGCTTGCAACATGCGATCAACCTAATTATAATCAACACAACACATGCACTAAACAAGTATTTGCAGCTAAAGAGGTATGCAAACTTGCTCCTTACACAAAGTGAACAATACTAGATGATAACAAAGAGAAGGTACTATGACACTTATGTCTTGTTATCACAAGCACGGATAACTAAAATGAGCAAACGTTGCTCCTATTTATAATTAAGTAGAGGAGTAGGAAACCCTAAAATCTCCTTGCTTTTACAACTAAGACTTGCCAACATGCAAGCTTTATTTCTAAATCTAGAAAAGATAAAACATCTAAACCCTAGAAAGCATTTAAAAAACGGAAAGTGCCAACTCGTGACAACTTGTTACAACTATTTTCCTTCTTCTTCAAAGAATGGATAAGAATAGAAAGAAAGCATCAGATAAGAATGGAAAGAAAGCTTGGAGAAAGCTTCTAGAAGATTGTTGCTTTAAATCTCTCTCACATCCGCTAAAAAGCTGGAAACTGCCTCTTTATCAGGAACGTTGATACTATCTTTAGCCACATTCCGTTTTTCTAAGATCTTCTCCTTTTTTGCAACCAAACTTAGTGAATCTTTGACATCTTCAGTTTCTCTCTGAGTTCTATTCTTGAAAATCATTACAGCCTCAAAAGGTGACTCATTGATTGATAACTTGGCGGCTCTGCAACTTTGTGCTTTTGACACTTCTCTTGATTCTCCCACAGAAGAGTTTTGCACAACTTTTTGTGACACTTGTCCTTTCGCTCATACCACTCCCTCTGCACGTTCTTCAACTGAGATCATGACATTTTATGTCCACGATGATATTGAAAAGCATTTACCAGCATCATCTGTTCAGATAATTATGATACAACACTTTTTTGGCTTTGAATTCCATGGGAGAGTACTCTATGCTGAAAAACATGAAGATTGACTGTAAACTTGACTATGCTCGGACAAGCTCAGCACAAACCCTAAAAATAACTAGCTGATTTTCTTCATCAAATGGATGATTTTTTTGGAAATTTTTCTGAGACATGGGTTTTGTTTAGAATCCCGTTACAAGCAAACCCAGATCGTCCGTTTTTGAAAATCCTAAATGTAGGCTAAAAAAGCAGTAAACCCTATTTTTTCTTCGAAAAAGCGAAAAAAAGCTAGCATCTGGGTATTGTTCACGAGCACATTCTGGATGAACCCATTTGGTTACATTTTGAAAACCTCGAAGTTTTAGTGAAAAAGCAACCACTTGAAGTTTCTCTAAAAAAGCTGTGATATGGGTTTTGTCCAGAAGAATATTTGAGATAGACCCAGAAGATTAGAAATTGTTAAATTTGAAGTTTTCTCTGACATGCAAGATAAAAAGTAGATGCTGCAACCTTGAGAAAACTCTTCAAAAATTATCCAGAAGATAGAACTAGTATAAACCAGCTCGCTGATGAAAGTAATGGCCTCCTTCTTCAAAGATTTGATGTCCTGATAGGAAAAACATGAAAAAGCAAGCCTTCTTGAGTGTTGATCTGAAAATATTATTGAAAAACCAGCAAGTTAAACTCTTGAATCATGAATATAAGGGTTTGAAATTGCTGCTCTGTTTCTCCTTGAAGGCCACCTACAAGAAAATAATGAAAAATAAAACACAAAAGTGCTTTAAATATGCCTTGCCTTGAGAAAACAACTTTCTTTTGCCCTAATTCCTCAAAACCCTAATTCAAGATTGTGTAATGAACTTAGACTTTGGTCTTCAACTTCAATTTTTGAAATCTTCAAAAATTTGACTAAGGCATGAGAATTTTTTTTGAGGTATGCCATTCTTTTTTCCAGACTTAGCCAACTTTTCACCGTTTTCAACTTCTGTTCAATTTTCAACCCTATTTCAGCTCTGATTTTTGGCTTCCAGATTGATCCGGCAAACGAGCTGAATGTTGCATCACGGAGCTTGATCGAATCTAACGACATGATTCTGGAGACGTCATATGCTAAAAACTTCATTTGACCCTTTGAAATGTCAAGTGCCTATCCTTGAAAAGGGCACCCATTTTTCCCAGTGTTAGCTATTTTTACTGATCTTAAAACTTTGCTTGTCCTTTGACCTTCAGATGAATCCATGATATCTGGCGTTGTACTTGTCAGACTGACTAGCTGATGGATTCACTGGATAGCTAGGATGATTCTAGAAGGGGTCCTCTGGATACCTCGTCTCCGAAAATTGACTTATGGTGGCTCAAAACCCTAGGCGCCCTTCTTGAAGTATGGTGCCCATAGCTTCCAGAGTTAGTTTTTTTTTATTGACCTTCAAACTTTGCTTCCAACTCTGTCTTTTCTCTCACTTTTCCTCCTTTGTTTGCGTTGCGATATTTGATGACTGCCTCCTCCGACAGACGTGCTGATGGTTGCGTTGGACAACTGGATCAAGTCTGACGAAGTCACATTGGAGAAGTCTTCTGCAAATTTGATCATTTGACTTCTCAAAAACTTGGGCACCCTTCTTCTCCAGGGGCACCCATGTCTACTAGTGTTAGAATATTTTCATCCTTTTTCACTTCAGAGTTCTAAACACCCCTCATCATGGCCCCTGTTTGATCTGACTTTGTTGGAAACTGAGTGATCTGACGAGCTGACGAAGACATCCGCTGCGAAGTTGATGAGAATCTGAACAATGTTGCCTGGGAGAGCCAATCCTAACTTCATCATCTGACCTTCCAAAAAGATGGGCGCCCTTCTTGTCCAGGGGTTGCCATGTTGAGCAGACTTAGAAATTTTTATGCAATTTTCAAATTTCAACCTCGTTTGACGTGCTTTTCTTGTCTTTGACTGTCAAAATGAAATTTTTTCTAAGGCATGAAGGTTTGGGTGCCCAAACTAAGCAGGGGCACCTGGTGTCTCCAGTGTTAGCCAAAATATATCATTTTTCAACTTTTCTAGCTTTTTCTCGTCGTGCTTCGTTTCTCATGCACGTTCATTTTTGACAGCTTTTGCTTGATGCTTGAACATCTGATTCTGACACCTGGCAGCTGACTGACCTTCATTGATGACCTTGGATCTCCGAAAAAGCTTTTGAAAAAGCAGAATAGACCTAGTAGAGTAAAACTGATCTTTTTGCGATTCTGACTACACCAACTTGATGAGGAAGTATTTTAAGCCAATCAAAATCAATCTTGACCCTAGAAGCCAAACTTTCTATTTTTAGAAATTTCCTATTTTTAGAAAATTTTACAAGTATCCATTTTGAAAGAAACCCAAAAAAAGTTTCTATTTTCAAAAAACTGCTAAAAATAGAAATTTTCCTAAAATTTAGGGATGAAAAACTGAAATCTGGGTATTATCGATTTGGTCGCTTTGAGCTGACCCAAATTGTCAGATTTTGAAAATTACAAGGTTTTGACCCCCATGCAAGACATGCAAACCCCAATTTTGACCTTTTTTGACAGATTTAATAGTATCTTGACTCATTTCTTCAAAATGCCTAAGTGTAGCAAAAATTTTAATTTGGGGTACAACACTATAGTAGGCTTTGCATTTCATAGATTTGAGAGAGCTCCACGGAAATAAATTTGGGAAGGATCATCACCAATTTGTCAAAATATTGTGTTTAATGTTATAATTGTTATGAAGTTGTGTGATAGTGTTCTGCCATAGGAAGTAGAAGCATACATTGGGATATCTTTAACTGGTGGTAGTTTGCCTAGGTCACCAAAGAGAATAAGCGAGCAACCTCCAAATGGTAGATGGTTTTGGACAAGGAATGCTTCACGTAGCCTCATGTCAATTCTTTCTAGCAACTTTGGCCCAATGAAACTCATCTCATCTATCAGAATGTACCGAATTAAGTACATGCTTTCTTGGAATCATGTTAATGTTTGTCCTTGCAGTGGGGTCAATTATTTGATAGGTATTCGAAGGGAAAAATGAATTGTTGATGCCTGAATGTTGAATGTAGCAACACCTTTAGGTGCAAGAAGGAGTAATGGTGATTGGTGAAGTGGAGCTAAACTCATGAATGCATACCTCTTTTTTTTTAATGAGGTGTGACTTTCCAGTTCCTGCAGTTCCTTGAAGAATCAATCTAAGTAGTGGTTGCAAAGGAAGAGTATTTAGATGAGACAAAACTATATCACATGGTTTTTTGGCTGACTAGAGAAGGTAGTATGGGTGGGTTCGTTGAGAACATGGTGCATTTGAAATGTTGGGCGATTGGAATCTATGAAAGTAACAGTAGCATATTTTTGTAGTGGGTTGAACTAGGTGTTGCACCAGTCATGGTTCGGGTCGATTTCATGTCAACCAAGCATTTCCAATGCATCTAGCTGAATAGGAAGATTTGGGTGTAGACCTGATAGTACTCTCTCATCAGGGTTGTCATCTTGCATTACATTGTTAGTGTTGGATGAGCTACTATCTTCAAGTTCTTCATCTGGTTCTGATGGTGTGCGATGGATGTGCCATGGTCGGTAAGTACAACTAAACCTCTCCCATTGTGCTACTATTTTCTCTTCTAAGAAACCAAATTCAATGTCAATGTTACGAAATGGGTGGTACAAAACTAGTTCACTCCAACAAAAATTGTGGAAGCTTTTGTCTTCTTTTGCAGGAATAGTTGTGAACCATGGGGAGACCTGAACAATTGACTTTATAGGGATATCCTTCCATTGATTGTTCATGTGAGATGCTTTATAGGTCCATTTTTGAGTCACTTCAATGAGAGGCATTGCCTCTAGATGTACGAGTCATTCCATGTAAGCATCAATGTAGGTAGGTGATGTTGTTATTGATGCAGATGAGACTAAGACACATTGAAATTTGTGTTGATTAACATTTAAAGAAGCAAAGGTCCTACTAGATACATGGAGAGGGGAGCTTTAGTAACATGTGGCAACTCTCCTGGGCACTTATGTCACGATCGACAAGGCTATCAGTAAACACTTTTTTTATAAGCTATAGGGGCAAGCATTTCAAATTGGAAATTTGTTGAAATGTGAGATAACATGACATGATATGTTTCACATTTATGTTCAACTTTTGTTGCATACTTCACAATATATTTTAGGATACCATCAATTGAGAGAACTGGTTTTCAATCTACATTAGCCCTTCAAATAGAAAGGATGGTTGGGTTGTGAAGGTTAAGGTGGTCATCATTGTGTGTTGGGTTGTGCTTGGGTTGGCTATTCTCAATATTTGTGAGACTTGAACTATCTTGCATGGTCCAGGGGGCTTTGTAACGAAAAACAACAAATGTACCCTTCCTCCTAAGGCATGTTAGTAGAGTGCATTTTGTGTGTCGTTCAACACGATTGAGCAATTTAGTATACTCGGTTGAAGGGCTGGCTGACATGATCATTGGTGTATCCATCAAACAAGGATCATCAAGAATAGATCTATGGAACGTTTGGTTTCTCATTTCAAGGCTTCATGGGTTCCATGCATAGACATATCTATCAAAATAATTAAGTGCACTTTGTACTAATTGCAAATTATTCCATTGTAATTTGTCAATGTCAGGTGCTTGGTGGAGCCATAGGAAACCATGGATGTGTGCAAAGCCTTTGTGTTTCCATTCATAACTATGGAATGTTTATTTTTAGGAAATATTCAAAAATAAATTTTGATAGTTAAATACTGAGAAAAGAAGGGAGTTTTACCTGTACCAATATTCTTTTGCACCAAGTAGTTTCTCTAAGACCTGTTCATGGAATGCAGTAAACTTGTGGTGCATGTATAGTGCAATGAGGTATGGATTTTGAACAATATTTTGTATCCTCCATCTAGAAGCCATATAAGGATTTGTAGGTGACTTGGTTGGCATAGTGGCATGCAAGTCTAGCCATTTTGTATTTGTTGCACTAAGGGTGAAGGAAAGTGTTGGGTAGCCAATTTGAATTACCGTGTCAAAAATCTCCCCTCGACGTTGGGTCCAAAATGGACAGGTACCACAAATTGACGAGCTAAAGCACATGAGTTGATCTACAAGTTTGTCATCTGGAAAGTCCTTCAATATTTGGTGAAGGTCAACGATTTTTGATGGTAGGTAGCTATCTATATATTTATTGACAAATATAGTTGATGTGGCTTGGCTATGGTGACACATTATAATGTTCATTATGAAGTATCTAAATCATGGGTGTTGGACGAACCTATTATCATGGCATCTTAGAAGATGGAGATCATACTCATGTAGCTTAACTTCTTTGATACGTTGTTGTTTGAATGCAACCTTTCCTTTTGGAAACAAAGTAGGGAATGTCATCATAAATAATCCTTCAGTGGTGTATTCATTTATAGGAGATGGAGAAATGGGTGGCCACTCAACAATAGGTGTCAGTCATCATTTACCTAGTTGCAATAAAGACCGTACTTCTTCAACCTTTGTACGTGCATGTTGAATATTTGCCACAAATGAAGTTGTGGTCGGCATGGTGCCTTCATAGTGGTCATACTCAGTATCACTTGTTTCCATATAGTACACTATATTTTTTGGATCCAAATTTGTGGTTGTTGCATACAAAAGGTCATATATGTTAATAGAGGATTGGGGTAAACTTGATAGTGCAAGCACATCTAATTGCACATCTTTGTAGTATGGGTCATTGCACATTTTGTATTGCAATTCCTCCTAGAAACATCCTCTACTAACATAGAAGTTATATGGTTGTTGCTCAATTTTTTTCCTATTAACTATTAGAATATCCAACTCATTAATATGTCTTGGCAAGTAGGTTGCAATTGCAGATATATCTTGTGGAAAACAAATGGTGTGGCCTTTATATTTTAGTTTCCCACCTCTTGCACAATTAACCTAAAGGATTAGGCTAAATATTTCTATCAACATCTCCTCAATTTGGGAAATAATTTTTAAACAAATAGGTTGCTCACCAAGGTCCATGTTGTTCCAGTTTGAGAAACAATGGTTGTCTTTTTCAGATGTACATCTATAACAAGTAGTGATTTCGTTTGGCTGTCTAGTTTTGATTCTTGGATATATTTCCATGCAAACCATGCATGTTGACATTTTTGAAAGGCTATCCAGCTTTGAATAGAATGCATTTCTAGCAATGAGCATCTCTTGAGTGGAAGGTGGAGAAGGGTTCTTTTGAACAATTGGGTTCGAATAAAATATATTTGGAATTTGAGGTGTAGGTGAGTGGAGGTGGGATGCATTAATGGGAGAGGAAAGTGTAGATGTAGAGGCTTCAGTAGTTAGGTTTTTTCAAATTTCTTGTCTTCTTTTGTTAATATTATCTTTCCTAGCATGGTATTGTGTACGTTGTATTTGATTTCGACAAGCACGTCTTGCTTGCAGTGCTTCATTTTCTACCTCCATTGGAAGGAATATTGAGGATGAAAGTAATGGAATATATTTGAGTGAGAATTACAAGAAAATACATATATGGATGTTTAATAAAAATTTGTAAATATATATTTCAAATAGCACGACCATCTATGATATAGAATGTAAGGAGATAACATGGTGGGAAAAAGTAATTTGAAACACAAGAAAATAATAGGACTTATAAATGCATGGGCATTCAATGTACATAAAGTTTGAAAATAATTTACGAATGGTGATCATTTTGTGTATTTGAAAAACCATGACAAGATATTTATAAATGAGGTAACATTTTTTCGAAAATAAAATTTGGAACATAAAAAATATAGTAAAACATAATTGAATACATATGATCATATTTAGATATATGGACATGCAATGTATAGATTATTGAAAAAATATATACACATGTTGATCATCTTTACATAGCAAAAAATGGGCTTTATTGTTGTAATAACAATGCTTTGTTTTTCTTGACCACCAAATGGATTCATTGTGATAGTGAGGTCAATGAAAAATTGGCAACCAACAACATTGTCTAAAATGTGTTTTACAGCATCCGGTTCAACTAGTAGCAGTTGAAAATATTCAACGGAAACACCCATCAAGGAAATTGTTGGTGCTTCAAATGCAGTAACTTTAAGTAGTTCACCAATTGCATCTTGCAAGTCCATTTTTAGCATGTAGCTAAAATCACATACAAAGAGATCAATTGAACACTTTGGGGATCAAAAAGTACTAGGGGAGGTTTGCAAAAAAAAATTCTTACATTTTTTGTTGTCTACTAACAACGGGCAAGAAAGGTAATGTTATGCCTTGCATAACCACCCCATCTTTTGCCTTGGTTAAAATGGGTCACCCTTTTTGTTTTTGTCCTTAGTTGATTTTCAAACAAGGTGTGGAGTAATTCTTTTCAAAACACTTTGTTTCCTTTTGTTTTATAGCTCTGTCGGAGCCGAAACTAAATCGGGTTTTGGAACTCTCTTCAAAGACTTCATCCCAATCCCGGTCCCGACTGTCCCTTTTAGTCTTTTTGGTTTTATCTTTATCGGAGCCGGAGCCAAAGCCAGAGTAGAAGTTAAGCCTGAACGTAGTTCAAGTTTCAAATTCGATTCTCTTTCCGCCTCTGCCTCCGCCTCCGCCTTTTGTTTGTTTGTTAGACTTAGGTTTTATGTTGATTTTTCTCATTTTTAGTCTTCGTGTTTTATTTTGACTTTTTATTTCGCTTTATTCATTATTAGTGGAACCGGAGTCGGAACGGGAACTAAATATGAAACTTGGACAAAGTTTATAAATCTATTCCAACTCTAATTCTGCTCCTGTCGTTTTGGTCATTGATTTTACTTAAGTCGCACAGCAGTAATGTGCCAGTTCCCTCTGTAGTTTCGACTCCACTCTGCGTCATTTATGGCATTTATTACAGAAGCCTTGCACATATGAAACTATGAGTTTTTACCTTAATCATGGATTAACTCGAAGTTATCATCATTGTTTAAAAGATCAAGAGTGAACCAGAGTTGCAGTGGAGAATTTGTGCATGTGATTCAATCGAAAGAGAGACAATTACACATGGAATTGCTTCAGGGGACTAACCTATTTATTTGTGTTTGAGGTAGGGTTTCTTATTCTTTTCTCTCGTTTGTTTTGATGAATCATTTCATTTGGTTTGTTTGGTTTCTCGTGAATTCGTGATTGATTGATCTTCTTATAGGTTCCTGTGGTTCGTATTTTTCATATGCTTTTATTTTAAGTTTGTTTGTTTTCGTTTTAAGTATGTTAGTTTTTCATTTATTTATTTTTCCTCACAGTCATTTTCACGTTTAAACGTGACCGTACTATGATGCCCTAGGTTTTAAATAACATAGATTAGTTACTGTTCTTTTGTTTATAAGGTTTGGTAGATTGTGTTTTGCTTAGGATTTTTGTTACGCATTATCTGGTTATTTCGAATTATGTTAAATTTGTGCCCTAGGTTGTTAGAGGTCGAGGTTTTGAAAGTTAGGGTTTTGGTGCGTTTTCTATTTTTGAATATGATGCCCTAATTGGTATGGTTTTATTTCGGTCATATGGGTAGTTCTTTTAAAGATTATTTTTAATCCCTTTTCATCTTCATACGACCTAGTTCTTAGATCATGGTATTGTCTATTATCCTGTCGAAAGCATTTATGATGTCATGGTTATATTGAGCGGAAGCGGGATCAGAATCGATTTAGACTTTGAACCATGTTTTGTAAGTAAGTATCGATTCCATTTGCATCCTATCTCTGGCTTCGCTCCCAGTAGGAAAGAGCTTTCGAACAATGATAACCCAGGCGAAAGCGGAACCAGAACTGAATACAAACTTAGAAAATCCTCATAGAACCAAATCGGGTTTCATTCTGATTTCAATTCCGATTACCATTCCAACTCCGACTTCGGTCCCGCCTTGTTATTACTACAATCTCAATAATTTTTTTGACTTTGATCTCATTAGTGTTTTAAAAGAGACTATTTAGACTATTTTCTACCTGGTTTCGCCCCTGGTATATATAAGAAGGATAAGATCTTAAAGCATATTTTGTTATATTTATTCAAGGATCTAATTTAAGGTTTTGTTGCAGAAAGCTAAAGGATGTCAGGAATATCAGGAGAAGCTTTTCAGAGGAGTCAGCCCGTAGAAACTTCAAAAGCATCAACTAAGTCCAAAAAGATCAAATCAAAGCAGTTGCCTTATACCTTGAGGTATAATCATAAGGGTCCTATTGTCACAACTAGCAAAGTGGAATCTGAATGGGCTGATATAATTGATACAAACTTGGGTCCATTCAACTATGAGGAGTTGTATTCAGAGACTTTTGTTGGAAAGGTGATAGGAAGAACTCAAAGAATAGTTAAGTCTGGCCTGGCTCATATTGTTATATTTCCACTATCCATCCAATGCCTAGAATTGATCATGACAACAGCTGGGGCTTACAATCCTGCCACTAGGCAGTGTGTGGATTCACAGGACAATGTCATTATAGACTTGACACCTCAAATGTTCCAATATATGTTTATTGTTCCCAACCCAAAGAACCTGGGACACTTGAATGAGGCAAAAGCCTTGGAGATGTACAACAACCACAAGGAAACCAACAAAGGTCACTTGAACAAGAAGTGGTTGAGGACAAAAAAAAAATCTTTGGCAAAGCTTGCAGATCAGCCAAAGAGGGCAGATTTCTACAAGGAAGTGGTGGACATAATAATGATGCTTTCAAGAGTCTTTGGAAAGTGGGATGCCTTCCATTTAAAAGAATGGATGTTTCCCTTTATTCAAACAATCTTGGATGGGAGACAACAATTTAACTGGCCAATGATTGTCTCCAACACCATACATAATCAACTACTCAACATAAGGGAAACTAAAAGTTTCTTCATGACTTCCTATGTGGTCTATGCAACATCTAGAGGAGGCATTTCCCCATGATTGAACAGGGTAGGAATATTAGGGGAAGCTAATGGACAGAAGAAAGTATGGGATCACTATGATCAGCTATCCCTACATGTCTTTGAATCACATTTCAGAAGGGTAAATGATGCATTCTTGTATGTAATCATTAACCGACTTACAAGAGATGTAGGGTATAGGTTGATCTAGGAGGCCATGGCCTTTATCACAGAATGGGGATGTTGGTATATCCAATACCTCGAGTTCACTTATTTCAAGTTGGCATGATTTGAGGGCCATCCCTACTTACTTCCAAGATGCTGCAACAATAGGGTGATTTTGATGGAGTTTGTCTAACAAGCTTTGGGGGTCGATGGTCGGTTGGCAATAAAACACAAGCTAGGTTGTCATAAGTTCCCCATGCAATTGGGTGAGTATAGTTTCCCACACCTTGTGGGAGTTAAAGTGATTTGTAGTGAATTGGTGCATCTGAAGTTGGGCCTATACACTGCCCAAAAGTACTTTGATCCAAAGAAGAAGATGAATGCATTGTTGGCTTTAGTCTTTGATAAACACTTCAACTTGTTGGAAGACTTCTGGAGTGATCTCCAAGATGATTATGATCTTAGAAAGAGGAGCTATGAGAAGTTACCTATTCCACTCATGGTGGAGTTTGGAGTGACAACAGATGTTCCTGATACACTATTCGATGATGGGGGAGTGTTGGATCCATCCTATGAGGCACAAAGCATAGGTACAAAGAGTTTGAATCCAATAGATTGGGATGTTGAGGAGACCATTGATATTAAATGTATAGCAAGACCTATGTTGGATAGGAGTATCCAATGGGTTGTTCTTAGAGACAAGGCTCATGGAGGTGCAACTCCCAAGAAAGGAAATGGATATAAAATAACTAAGAGGAAAATGCCTCCTAAGGAACCATTGGAGTCCTTCCCTCCAGATATAAAAGAGATTGAGCTTAAAGATTCGGCTCAAGATGTACCTGAGACATTGGAGGAAGATGTTCCAATAGGATCGGTGGCTCCAACATCATTTGTAGGAGAGTCATCTGCCCAAGTCCCACATACAAAGCAGCAAGGTGAAGAGATGCTTAGAGTTACTCTTCATGATACATATGAGACCTTGAAGGGAAAAAAGGCAGAAATGGAAATTCATGATATTGCAACTGATTCTAATGAGACCTTGTTAAAGAAGGAAGTACAAGAGGAGACGCCTCTAGAAACTGAAATGTATTGACTAAAGAAGATCAATGGGCACTATTTGAGGAATTCGAGAAAGCTTCAGATGCTAAAGCACATGCAGAGGCAATGGAGAAGCAAAAGGCAATAAATGCTAAGGCACAAGTATAAGCCTTACTTCAACAACAAGAAGTGGAAGCTAAGTAAAGAGTTGATGAAGTGTTGAAACAACAAAGGCAAAAGTAGCAGGAACGCAAGACCAAAGAAGACACTGGCAAACTAGAAATGGTGCAAAAGATTCATGAGTTAGAAGAAGAAAACTCTAAGCAAAGGAGAGAAAGAGAAGCCCTTGAGGCTAAGTTTAAAATAATTGAAGATTCTTATAAAAAGAAGAAGGAAGCAGAATGCATACAAAAAGAGAAATATGCTGAGGAATTGGCCAAGCAACTACAAAAGGAAAAGGAAGCCTCAGACAAACTCAAAGCATTGGAGGAAGAAATAAAAAAGTTATTGGAGGAAAAGAGATTGGAAGAAGAACAATTGAAGAAGGAACAAGAAAACAAGAAGATGCAAGAGAAAAAGGACAAGGAAGAAGTTGAGAAACTTGCATAGGAAAATGTAGAGAAAGAACAACAAGATGTGCAAGAGGTCAATGCTCAACCTAAAGTTAATGTGCTACAACCTTTACCCTCTACAACTATTGCTTCCTCTTCAACTGTAATGGCCACTACTCCAAGTGCTCCCACTTGGTTAAAAATTGATCTTCAAAAGAGACCAGTGACACCCTCACAACCTCTTAAGTGGAATGATATGATGAAAGAAATTGAAAAAGAGAGACCCAAGAAGAAGGCCAAAATTTGCATTCCACTAGACTCACTAAAGGAGGAGAAATTGTTGTTGAATGTGCGATACCAGTGGTGGATAAGGATGTAGGGGATATGCAACTAATTGATTACCAGTTAGGCACAGTCAATTTGGGAAGACCCACAAGGAATCAACAAATGAACCTAATTGATGTGGTAGCATCATCTACCAAATCGAGAATGATGAAGGATAAACAAAGGAAGGATGAGCTTAAGGCTCAATTGGATCAATTACACACCTTCTTGAAAGATGTTTCCACTCCAAGGTCACAACAGGTTTTCCACTCCAAGGTCACAACAGGTCACCACCATAGAGACACCGGTTTTTCTTAGTAAAAAAGAGGTGGATGATTTGGTACAGGTAAAGAATAAAGCTGGGATGATGGACAAGTGGATTGATAGGCTTAATCAAGAGATAGGTGAGGTGCTAGGAAATGGTTTTGAAGTTTATGAGGATGCTTTAAAACTAATAGAAGAGATAAATGAGCATGCCAAAGCACTGGAAGAACAACAAGAGGAGTATAGAGGATTATTCAGAAGCTTAAGGAGATTAATAAGTATCCAAAATCTACTCTTCTAGAGCAGTCCATACTTGAGTAAGATAATACAAACTTCCTAGAAAAGGTCTCCAATATCATCCGATTTAGATATGAATTTTTGTATAAACATAAGAATGAAGTCCAAGATGCTAACAAAGATCTAAATGAACAACTGGATGAACTAGAAGCAGTTATAGCCATTTTAGTAAATGTGGATATATTGGTGAAGGAAGGCCTACCTTTAAGTTAGTTAAAAGAGAAATGGGATGGTAGACTTAAAGAGGTCATGCAAAAGGGAGATGATGGAGAAGATCTGTTGTTGGATCGATTGATGGATATTAGAGGAGAGGTAAGGGTTGCTAGAAAGGAGTTGACAAAGTTGAGAGACATGAGAGAGTTTGGTGTGCCTTACTTGAGAGACATAAGAGGATCAAGTTCAAAGATAGTTGGATTGATAGACTAGATTTGGATATGCTTCAAAAATTCTTCTCTAGTTATGATGAGTACACTTTAGAGAAAACTCTGCATGCATGACTAACAGTCTTATGGGCGCATGGCTTTATTTTCTTCTTTCTTTTTCTCTCTAGTTTACTAAATGGTCAATGTGGGAATTAGAGATTAACTGATCTGAGTTTCCAAGAAAATTTAAGTTCCTAAAAAGGTGGATCTCGACTTAAGATAGAGAGGACTTCATTTTTTGTACATCTATATATACCAGTAGGGTACCATATTGTAAGGGTCGGCTAGTAAAGAATAGAATTGGCCACCTGATAGTAGCAGATAGGATTTTTATAGTTCTAGAGAGATACTTTGTTATTTTTAGTACAGTTGAATACAAATACATGTTTTTATGCAATATTGTGTTTTGAATTGAGTTTACTGGATGAGGTTGATGAATTATAATCTATCTGTATGCCAGTGGTTTGTTGAAGCATAAATGTTTCTTATTTGATGAGAATCAATAGAAGAAACCAAATTTAAAGATTATTTTATTAAATTATGTATGAATTGAATTGTTGAATGTTTATTTATCTATGGTTTTAACAATGAATGAAGGTTTGTTATTTTATCTTTAAAATACTATGATATGTGATTGTGATGATTAAACTAAGCACCATAGATGCATGCAATAGTATGGGTTATTCTGTAAGTTGCATTATGCTATGGTTTTTCTCAATCTACTAGAGGAACATTCATTGTTGAAAATATATGTCTGGATATGAGATGATTCTATTCATGTTTCACTGATGCATGCCCTGATCTAAATTTTTTTATGTTTATTTAAACCCCCTTTATTATTAAGTATAGATTGATGAATATGTGTTGCTTACATTCCTTATTACCAACAAAGGCCCCTGGAACATTATAGTTGCATGGACCAATTGAGTGACACCAGATAGTTTAGAACCAACTACCAGGACCTTGGGAGTTAGGCCACTATGTGTTTTCTTTCTCTTTCGAGAGAAATAGAGTATTGAATATTTCGTTTAACGTTGTTTGTGTTATTTTCACCATCAACAAAATTGGTGGTAGAAGGAGGCTTTGAAGGAACAAGTTGGCTTGGATTGGGTCATTTTCATTGAAAAAGTATGGTAGGATCCTTAGATCCTCTACCAACCCTAAACCATTGTTAGAGCTTCAAACCTCAGTTGGATATACACCCCAGGCTCGTAGAATTTTGATCCCACCATTGCCACTGCCGCTTACTCCACCTCGATTTCAATCAAATCCACCCACACCACCACCAGTTAGACCATTGTCACCACCACCAGTTTGACCTATATCACCACCATCTTCTCAACCAAACCCACCCATGGCTTACTTTGTGAATAACCCCTCTTTATTAGGGACTATTCCAGGGGGAATCCATGATCTACCTAAGAATCTTAAAAGGTTTTACCCCAAATACATGCATGGGGAATCAAGAAGTGTTGAGGAGCATATACAAGCATTTAAGGATGTATGTACTCGAGCTCAAGTGGCTCATCAGGATGTGGCATGTAGATTTTTTCCTTATTGTTTGGGAGACATGGCATATAACTGGTACTTAAACCTGCCTAGAGCTTCTATTATGAGTTGGGCAGATTTAGAAAATGCTTTTATTAACCAATTCAGGGTTTATGTAGACCCTGCTATCCTCTATCATCAGTTTGCCACCATAAGGAAGGAACACCATGAGCCATTGCCTCTGTTTAACACTAGATTTCAGAGGATGTATCGTAGGCTACAAGATCCTTACTTAGTGGTTGAGAATATTGTTATTCAGGCATACTTAAGAGATATTGATCCTTTGATTGGCCTATTCCTGTAGAGAACTTATGAGACCAACGAAATAGACTCTTTATCTAAGGTGTATCATCTACCTATCAAATTGAAACAACAGATAAGTCTAAAATCAGGAGGTTTAGGAGCAGCTCTTCCTCCCATGAATTACCAGATGCCTAGCCCACCATTATAAAACACTATCCTAGGGATGTCTTATTCCTAATATGGACCTATGTCTGAGGTACAAGCCCCACCTAGTATGCACTTTTTCAGTAATGGTGTGCAAGACTCTTCCCAACAAGTTCAAAATCACCAACAAGTGGGAGGATCAACGCATGTTCCATCCCCATCCATAGTGCAGAATGTGCAAAATGAAAAAACTGTTTAACTGACCAATGAGGTAGAAACCCTAAAAAATACTCTATCTCAGATGTCTAATGACATGGCACAGCTTAGGAAAAACCCTCCCCACCACAACAAGAATTATCAAAACTAGGGAAATTACAACAACTTGGGGAATTACTCCAATTAGAATATGAATCAGAACACCAGTCGGACCTTCCAAAATCATAATTCCTCTAATCAAAATTACCAAAATCAGAACAAAGAATATAACCAGAGGTCCAATAATAACAATAGACAGCGGAATACTAGACCTAACAATGGTGGAGTTTCCCACAATTATCAACCAGGTGAGGATAAGTCACATATTGCTAATGTAGCTAACCTTAATTTCATGACTAATTGGTGCAGGCTACATGATACTACAACACATTCTGAGGTTAACTGCCTGAAGATGGAGAAAATAGTAAAGATTGCACAAGCTGATTCCCATCTCCCACCAGCAAATTCTAATCAAGACAATGGACCAGTAAGTACTGCTATGACTTTTCAAGAGAAATATCAATTTCCCATGCAGGAAGATAATAAACCAGAGGAGGATGTGTATGATGCCCAAGCCTTCCAGTTCAAGGGTGGTCACTTTCTGAGAAATTGGAATAAGGGCCCTTTTACTACATCTGCACCCCTGAACAACATGGTCCCACCTAACCAAAATGTAGATAACAATCCACCACCACCAAAGGGACCTTTTGACTCTCAAAATAGAGGTAATCCACCTTCGTTTCCTAAATATCAAGTTAGGACTGATTCAGAATTTGATTTTATTGCAAAACTATAGAGACAAAAGACACCATTGTCATTCTTTGACATAATGAAGTGGTGTCCAACCCAATGTGAAGTGGTATTGAAGGCCTTGGAGGAGGCAAATCACTCAAAGGGAAAAGGTAAAGTGACTCCGGTGAAGGATACAAATGCAACGATTTACAAAGGTAAGACTAGTATCCCACCTTTTCTTTTAAGTTTAAGGATTTTTGGGAGGAATCTACATAATTGTTTATTGGACTCTAGAGCATCAGTAAATGTTATGCCCTTTTCAATATGTAAGAAGCTAGGATTAAATCCTACCCAAACCAATAAGAAGGTGATCCAGTTAGATAAAACTGAGGTCAATGTTGTAGAACTAAAAAACATGCATGTCCAAGTTGGATCAGATCCAAGGATCCAAACCTATATAGATATCCAAGTGGTTGACATCCCAGAGACATATGGTATTCTCCTAAGTTGGGAGCTAATGAAAAGTATAGGGGGATATTTGTCCTTAGATTTCTCTCACATGTGGTTACCCTGGAAGTGAGTAGCAATCCAGATAAGGATTAAGAGTGAACCTAGGCTGAAGCATATGATGCTCCAAATGAGGTAGCATATTTTCAGATTGAGTTAGGAGTTTACAAGCGAGAGGAAGTTCTCACCTTCTCTGTACATAATCCTGAGGATACATTCCCTTTAGAATACAGTGACCCAATGATCACCATCAACCAACAAGTTCTCACAAGGAAATTACAAGAAGATAGGCTGGTATTAGGGGAACAAACTATTCTGAGTAGTTTGTTGCTTCCTAAATGGTGTAGGATTCATTATCATAATCATTATGAGTTAGCTTGCCTACCATGTCTAGAGATCTTAAATCATATATGACAACCTCAAGAAATCTGTCAAGAAGAACCCCAAGTCAATGAGTTTCCTTTTAAGGTTAAGGATGCTACTATTCTTACTAGGACTGGCCTTATTCTAGAAGAAGATTCCTCATGGTTTCATCAGGCCCAGGTTCTATGCTCCAACATTCAAGAAGAGATGGAGGTGTCTCCACTCTTTTCCAATACACCTACCCCATATAATCTACCAATGCCAAGGGCATTAATAAAAAAGGAATTAGATTGAAATCAAATCCAAGGAGTTGCCTAGGAAGTAATTCTTGAGCAAGTTGTAGATATAGAGAAAATTTGAAGTGAGCCTTGCGCCAAGTTAATCTCTGATGACCAACAAAAGTCTGAGCTGCCACCTATCCCAAGTAAGTCACTGCCTAGCATCCCTAAAACAAAAGAGCTCCCAACAAAAGATCAATTGCAGAGTCTCAAGTTTGATGGTTCCAAATCCAAGGCAGGAAGTGGAGCAGGGATTGAATTAACCAACCCAAAACGGAAAACTTACTTTGCGTCTTACAGGTTGCAGTTTGGCTGCACAAACAACATAGCTGAGTATGAAGCCCTTGCTCATGGACATATGTTCTCTCATCAGAAGAAATTTACTTCTCTCATAGTAATGGGAGATTTTGAAGTGATTGTAAAACAGGTATGTAGCTAGTACACATGCCATAATAAAAGACTGGTTGCATACAAAAACAGAGTATGGAATTTAATTAAAGATTTTGATGCTTTTGGGATTACTCTGATCCCTAGGGAAGTCAATCAAATTACAGATGCCCTTGCTGTTACAACTAGCACTTTAGAGCCTATGCAAGACCCTAAGCTTAAAAGGTTCTTAGTTGAGTTGATCTCAGTCCCAGCGTCCTGGATAATATCCGAAACTTTCAGGTATTTGATGATGATCAACATATCTTGGCCTTTCTGGCAAGTTCAGATGTCTTTGAAGGATAGATTATAGATGACTCTGAAAGAGATCAAGGAGATTGGGATCTTGAGAATGTTGCTCCAAAAGAAGGGATATTGGAACTAAAAAGCAACAACATTCCAAAAGGAATGGTAGCCTTGGAGAGAATATTTTATTCTGACCCACAAGCTCGTCAGAGGGTTCCCACAAAAAGTGGAGGAAAATATGAATCTATCAATTTAGCCCACTCAGGCCCTAAAAGGAATGTTCTTGTAGGGAAAACCTGTCCTACAAAGATTAAACAGAAAATAGTTAAAGTTTTGGAGCAGAACATTGCAGCTATTGCTTGGGGGTATGATGATTTAAAGACCTTTGACACTTCGGTGATCAGTCATACAATACCTCTTAAGCCAGAAGCTAAGCCCTTTCATCAGAAGAAATGCCCAGTCAATGCTTTGATTGAGCCCCTAATCCAAAAAGAGGTACAAAAGCTCCTATCAACAAGAATAATCTTCCCTGTTAGACATTCCACCTGGGTGGCAAATTTAGTTCCTGTGCGCAAAAAGAATGGTGAAATCAGATTATGTGTTGATTTTAGGAATCTGAATAAAGCTTCTAAGAAAAATAATTATCCATTGCCTTCTCTTGATGAAGTGCTACAAAAGGTTAATGGGTTTTAGATGATGTCATTCTTGGATGGATATTCTAGGTACAATCAGGTCCTTGTCAATCATGAAGATAGGATGAAGACTGTTTTCACCACTAAATGGGGCACATTTGCCTATAGAAGGATGTCGTTTGGTCTCATCAACGCTGGAGAAACTTTTCAATGAGAAATGAATGTAGCCTTCAAGGACTTAATACAAAAGTGCATTATTATTTATGTGGACGATTTAACTATCCAAGAATCAAGAAGATCATGTTGTTGATCTGGAAAAATTTCTCAAGAAATGTATAAGCTATGGTGTATCTCTCAATCCGAAGAAGTGTGTGTTTGGAGTATCTGAAGGGAAACTCCTAGGACACATCATATCAAAAGAAGGGATATCCATAGACCCTGATCGAGTAGAGGCTATCTTGAAGCTAACAAGGCCAGGTAGCAAGAAAGAAATGAGATCCTTCTTCAGGAGGATCAATTTTGTTAGAAAGTTTATAACAGGGTTTGCAGAGATCATCAAACCTCTGAATGAAATGATGAAGAAAGAGGCAAATATTGAGTGGAGTAATGAGGCTAAATCTGCCTTCTTGCAGATCAAATAGTCAATTTCCGAGGCACCTATTTTGACAAGCCTAGATTATTTAAAGCCTTTTTATATTTATTCTTTTGCATATGATCATTCATGTGCAACTGTGTTAACACAATGAAGAGGAAAGGGAGAGGAAAGACCTATTTCCTTCATGATCTCTCCATTTAAGAATGCAAAATTCAGATACACATCACTGGAGAAACAAGCCTTTGCATTGGTACGAGCGATAAAGAAGTTCAGACATTACATTCTTCGAAGTCAAGTAATGGCTATAGTTCTTGATCCAGCTGTGAAGTCTCTCTTGATGCAAAGTGAATTGGGAGAATGAAGAGGAAGACAATTCTACAAGAGTTTGACTTAGAGATTCACCTGATGAAACTCGTCCGAGGGAAAGGTTTATCAAAAGCAATGGAAGATGTGGACAAAAACATCACTTGTTAGCAATATACTGTTTAGTCATTTACTAAGGATCCCTGGTACACAGACTTGATTTTCTTCCTCCTCAATAATAGATGTCCAGAAGGAATGAATGCTACTCAGAGGAGAGCATTGAAGATGAAGAGTGCTCACTATATTCTTAAAGGGGGATCCATCTATAGAAATAATTTTCAAGGGATTTATTTACGTTGCTTAGATCAGTAGGAGGCCAAGCATGCCATTTTTGAGTTTCATAGAAGACATGGAACGAGACATGGATTTGTAGATGCTTTGGCCCATCACATTCTTAGATCAGTCTATTATTGGCCTTATGTATTTTAGGATGCACACCAACATGTCAGAACCTTTCATGTATGTCAAACTTCTGCACCTAGGGAAAGAAACCCGACAATGCCTTTGCAACCAATGTATGAGGTAAAGTCGTTTGCTCAATGGGCCCTGGATTTTGTAGGTTTTATTAATCCCAATTCTTCTACAAAACACAAGTTCATTTTGACTGGAACCGGATACTATACACGTTGGACTAAGGCCCAGTCCTGCAAAAACAACACCAAAGAGGTGGTAATCAAATTTTTGACTGAGAACATCACAACTAGGTTTGGAGTTCCATTTTCTCTGGTATGTGATAATGGCCCTACTTTTTCTTCAGTTGAATTCATTCAATGGGCTTATGAGCATAAAATTATTCTTAAGTATTCATCTAATTACTACCCTTAGGGAAATGGAGTGGCTGAGTCCACTAATAAAAATATGTTGGAAGTAATAAGGAAGTTGCTAGAAAGCAATCCTAGGGATTGGTATACCCAGTTAAGATTTGCCTTATGGGCAGATCGAACTTGAATTAAAGCCTCCCTAGGGAATTCACCTTTTAAGTTAGTCTATGGCCAAGACCCCGTCTTCCCGATTCATTTGCAAATACCTATTCTTATGTTTATGCAAGAGTTTTATACCAAGGATGATATGATCGAGGTGAGGTTACTCAATTTACTTAACATGGAGGAGCAAAGAGATGCTGCTTTACAACAATTCTCTAAGCATTAGGCTATTGTCAAACATTGGTTTGCCAAAAGAGCCAAGATAAAAGCCTTTAGGATATCAAATCTTGTATTACTATGGGACAAAGCCAAAGAAAAAAAGGGAGATCACCAGAAGTTTGATAGACTTTGGTTAGGCCTGTATCAAGTGGTTGAGATACTAGGCGAGAATACTTTTTTTTTAAGTACCTTGATAGGAGAACCTATTTCGTTGCCTGTTAATGGTCAGTTTCTCAAGCACTATTTTGGTTCATGAAAGGTTTGATGTTTTAAAGGATGTAACTATATCATATGTATTTAAGTTTTGTTTTTCTTAGATAGTTTTATGTTAGTTTCATTTTTTGGTTTTGTTTTGTTTTTATTTTTGTTTATGTTTCTTATTTTCTTTGTCTTTGTTTGTTTTGTTTTGTCTTGTTTCGTTGGGGATTCTTCATTTCTGTCCATCTCAAGAAAATGGGTTGTTATTCAAAGTATGCTACAACCACTAGGAGAGAAATTGGTTTAGGTATTTTCATCATCATCTTTGAAAAGGATTTCATTCTAAAACTCATGTCTTATGATCATTCTAATGTTGGTTTGGAAAGTTATTTGGGGATAGAAGATATACTATGAATATCTCATGAATTATGATCAAAGATCTGTCACCAAAATAGATAAAAAATCTGCCTAAGTAAATGCCTATCTATTTTAGAGTGGCTCTACTTTTGATTCAAGTGAAAAATCCGATTCCAAGACTATCATGAAATCCATTGTAGTTCTCAACCCACATTTCAGACCAATTGTGTTTGAGTATTGAAAAAAGTTTATGAAGATTTCTGCAAGTGAAAGTAAAAGTAAAAAAAAGAAGAAGAGAAAAGGAAAGAAAAGGAAAGCTCAATATCAAATGGGTGAATCAAGTATCTCTATCAGGGCTATGGACGCGTGACTGGTAGTAGAGAAATTCTTAGAGAGAACTAAAGGTATCTCCATTGAGGCTATGGACACCTGACTAGCAGCAGAGCAATGCCCAAGATTTTATTGCATGATAGTTAAAGGAATCAACCTATGTAGCATGAATCTTAGGTATAGTTGTTCAAAAGTAGAGAAAGTATCTATGAAGAATGACGCACAATATAAGCACACACTCAGATTTAGAGAATATTCATGAGCACATGCATTTGAGATTCTAGCTCAATCTTATCCTAAATATATATCTGATCTTATTCAAGTTAGCATGTTTCATAAGCTAAGTAGTTTTTGAGTGATTGATTTTTTTTGGGTGTCTTGAAAATGGGTAAACCTTTTTTTCCAACTGAGTCACCAATTTTTATGCCTTGCATAATCACGCCATATTTTGCCTTGGTCAAAATGGGTCCCCCTTTTTGTTTTTGTCCTTCGTTGATTTTCAAACAAGGTGTGGAGTAATTCTTTTCAAAACACTTTGTTTTCTTTTGTTTTATAGCTCTGTCGGAGCCGGAACTAAATCGGGTTTCAGAACTCTCTTCAAAGACTTCATCCCAATCTCGGTCCCGACTGTCCCTTTTAGTCTTTTTGGTTTTATCTTTATCGGAGCCGAAGCTCGGAGTAGAAGTTAAGCCTGAATGTAGTTCAAGTTTTAAATTTGATTCTCTTTCCACCTCTGCCTCCGCCTTTTGTTTGTTCGTTAGACTTAGGTTTTATATTGAATTTTATCATTTTTAATCTTTGTGTTTTATTTTGACTTTTTGTTTTGCTTTCTTCATTGTTAGCGGAATCAAAGTTGGAACAAGAACTAAATATGAAACTTGGACCAAGTTTGTAAATCTGTTCCAACTCTAATTCTGCTCCCGCCGTTTTGGTCGTTGATTTTACTGAAGTCCCACAACAGTAATGTGCCAGTTTCCTTTGCAGTTCTGACTCCGCTATGCCTCATTTATGGCATTTATTACAGAAGCCCTGCATATATGAAACTGTGAGTTTTTACCTTAATTAGGGATTAACTCGAAGTTATCATCATTGTTTAAAAGATCAAGAGTGAACCAGAGTTGCAGTGGAGAATTTATGCATGTGATTCGATCGAAAGAGAGACGATTACGAATGGAATTGCTTCAGGGGACTAACCTATTTATTTATTTATGTTTGAGGTAGGGTTTCTTATTATTTTGTCTCATTTGTTTTGGAGAATCATTTCATTTGGGTTGTTTGGTTTCTCGTGAATTCGTGATTGATTGATCTTCTTATGGGTTCTTGTGGTTCATATTTTTCATATGCTTTTATTTTAAGTATGTTTTTTTTCGTTTTAAGTATGTTAGTTTTTCATTTATTTGTTTTTCCTCATAGTCGTTTTCACATTTAAACATGACCGTACTGTGATGCCTTAGGTTTTAAATAACATAGATTAGTTATTGTTCCTTTGTTTATAAGGTTTGGTAGATTGAATTTTGCTTAGGATTTTTGTTACGCATTGTTTGGTTATTTCAAATTAGGTTTAATTTATGCCTTAGGTTGTTAGAGGTCGAGGTTTTGAAAGTTAGGGTTTTGGCGCATTTTCAATTTTTGAATATGTTGCCCTAATTGGTATGGTTTTATTTCGGTCATATGGGTAGTTCTTTTAAAGATTATTTTTAATCCCTTTTCGTCTTCATACGACCTAGTTCTTAGATCATGGTATTATCTATTATCTTGTTGAAAGCATTTATGATGTCATGGTTATATTGAGCAGAAGCGGGATCAGAATCAATTTAGACTTTGAACCATGTTTTGTAAGTAAGTATCGATTCCATTTTCATCCTATCTCTGGCTCCGCTCCTAGTAGGAAAGAGCTTTCAAAAAATGATAACCCAGGTGGAAGCGGAACCAGAACTGAATAGAAAATATTCATAGAACCAAATCAGGTTTTATTCTAATTCCGATTCCAGTTACCATTCCAACTTTGACTCCAGTCCCGCCTTGTTATTGCTACAATCTCAATAATTTTTTTGGCTCTGATCCCGACAGTGTTTTGAAAGAGACTATTTAGACTGTTTTCTACCTAGTTTTGCCCCCAGTATATATAAGAAGGATAAGATATTAAAGCATATTTTGTTATATTTATTCAAGGATCTAATTTAAGGTTTTGTTGCAGAAAGCTAAAGGATGTCAGGAATATTAGGAGAAGCTTTTCAGAGGAGTCAGCCTGCAAAAACTTCAAAAGAATCAACCAAGTCTAATAAGATTAAATCGGAGTAGTTTCCTTATACCTTGAGGTATAATCATAAGGGTCCTATTGTCACAACCAAAAAAGTGGAATCTAAATGGACTGATATAACTGATACAAACTTGGGTCCATTCAACTATGAGGAGCTGTATTTAGAGACTTTTGCTGAAGAGGTGATAGGAAGAACTCAAAGAATAGTTGAGTTTGGCCTAGCTCATATTGTTGTATTTCCACTATCCATCCAATGCCCATAATTGATCATGACAATAACTGGGGCTTACAATCCTGCCACTAGGTAGTGTGTGAATTCACAGGACAATGTCATTATAGACTCGACACCTCAAATGTTCCAATATATGTTTAGTGTTCCCAACCCAAAGAACCTGGGACACTTGAATGAGGCAAAAGCCTTGGAGATGTACAACAACCACAAGGAAACCAAAAAATCTCACTTGAACAAGAAGTGGTTGAGGATTTCCACTATCCATCCAATGCCTAGAATTGATCATGACAACAGTTGGGGCTTACAATCCTACCACTAGGTAGTGTGTGGATTCATAGGACAATGTCATTATAGACTTGACACCTCAAATGTTCCAATATATGTTTAGTGTTCCCAACCCAAAGAACTTGGGACACTTGAATGAGGCAAAAGCCTTGGAGATGTACAACAACCACAAGGAAACCAACAAAGGTCACTTGAACAAGAAGAGGTTGAGGACAAAAAATAAGTCTTTGGCAAAGCTCGCAGATCAGCCAAAGAGGGCAGATTTCTACAAGGAACTAGCAAACATAATAATGATACTTTCAAGAGTCTTTGGAAAGTGGGATGCCTTCCATTTCAAAGAATGGATGTTTCCCTTTATTCAAAAAATATTGGATGGGAGAAAAAAAATTGACTGGCCAATGATTGTCTCCGACACCATACACAATCAACTGCTCAACATAAGGGAAACTAAAAGTTTCTTCATGACTTCCTATCTGGTCTATGCAACAACCAGAGGAGGCACTTTCCCAGGATTAAACATGGTAGGAATATTAGGGGAAGTTGATGGAAAAAAAAAAGTATGGGATCAATATGATCAACTATCCCTACATGTCTCAAAATCACATTTCAGAAGGGTTAATGATGCATTCTTGTATGTAATCATTAACCGACTTACAGGAGATGCAGGGTATAGGTTGGGCCAGGAGGCCATGGCCTCTATCACAGAATGGGGATGTTGGTATATCCAATACCACAAGTTCACTTATTTCAGGTTGGCATGATTTGAGGGTCATCCCCACTTACTTCCAAGATGTTGCAGCAACATGGTGATTTTGATGGAGTTTGTCTACCAAGCTCTGGGGGTCAATGCCCGGTTGGCAATAAAACACAAGCCAGGTTATCATAAGTTCCCCATGCAATTGGGTGAGTATAGTTGCCCACACCTTGTGGGAGCTAAAGTGATTTGTAGTGAATTGGTGCATTTGAAGTTGGGCCTATACACTGCCCGAAAGTACTTTGATCCAAAGAAGAAGATGAATGCATTGTTGGCTTCAGTCTTCAATAAACAATTTAACTTGCTGGAAGACTTTTGGAGTGATCTCCAAGATGATTATGATCTTAGAAAGAGGAAATATGAGAGGTTACCTATTCCACTCATGGTAGAGTTTGGAGTGACAACAAATGTTCCTGATACACTATTCGATGATGGGGTAGTGTTGGATCCATCCTATGAGGCACAAAGCATAGGTACAAAGAGTTTGGATCCAGTAGATTGGGATGATGAGGAGACCATTGATATTAAACATATAGCAAGACTTGTGTTGGATAGGAGTATCCAGTGGGTTGTTCTCAAAGCCAAGGCTCTTGGAGGTGCAGATCCCAAGAAAGGAAAGGGATATAAAAGAACTAAGAGAAAAATGCCTCTTAAGGAACCATTGGATTCCTTCCCTCTGAATATAGAAGAGATTGAGCTTGAATCTTCGGCTCAAGATGTACCTAAGACATTGGAGGAAGATGTTCCAATAGGATCGGTGGATCCAACATCATTTCTAGGGGAGTCATCTATCCAAGTCCCACATACAAAGCAACAAGGTGAAGAGATGCTTAGAGGTACTCTTCATGATACAACTGAGACCTTGAAGGGAAAAAAGGCAGAAATGGAAATTCATGATATTGCAACTGATTCTGATGAGACCTTGTCAGAGAAGGATGTACAAGAGGAGATGCCTCTAGAAACTGAACATGTATTGACTGAAGAAGATCAATGGGTAGTATTTGAGTAATCCAAGAAAGCTTCAGATGCTAAAGAACATGCAAAGGAAATGGAGAAGCAAAATGCAATAGATGCTAAGGCACAAGTAGATGCCTTACTTCAACAACAAAAAGTGGAAGCCACGTAAAGAGTTGATGAAGTGCTGAAAGAACAAAGGAAAAAGGAGCAGGAGCTCAATACCAAATAAGACAATGAAAAACTAGAAATGGTGCAACAAATTCATGAGTTAGAAGAAGAAAAATATAAGAAAAGGAGAGAAAGAGAAGCCCTTGAGGCTAAGTTTAAAATAATTGAAAATGCTTATAAGAATAAGGAGGAAGCATAACACATACAAAAAGAGAAAGATGTTGAGGAGTTGGCCAAGCAACTACAAAAGGAAAAGGAAGCCTCAGATAGACTCAAATCATTGGAGGAAGAAATAAAAAAGTTATTGGAGGAAAAGAGATTGGAAGAAGAACAATTGAAGAAGGAACAAGAAAACAAGAAGATGCAAGAGCAAAAGGACAAGGAAGAAGCTGAGAAACTTTCATAGGAAAATGTAGAGAAAGAACAACAAGATGTGCAAGAGGTCAATGCTCAACCTAAAGTTAATGTGCTACAACCTTTACCCTCTACAATTGTTGTTTCCTCTTTGACTATAATGGCCACTACTCCAAGTGCTCCCACTTGGTTAAAAATTGATCTTCAAAAGAGACCAGTGACACCCTCACAACCTCTTAAGTGGGATGATATGATGAAAGAAATCGAAAAAGAGAGACCCAAGAAGAAGGCCAAAATTTTGTATTTCACTAGACTCACTGAAGGAGGAGAAATTGTTGTTGAATGTGCAATACCAGTGGTGGATAAGGATGTAGGGGATATGCAGCTAATTGATTACCAGTTAGGCACAGTCAATTTGGGAAGACCCACAAGAAATCGACAAATGAACCTAAGTGATGTGGTAGCATCATCTACCAAATCGAGAATGATGAAGGATAAACAGAGGAAGGATGAGCTTAAGGCTCAATTGGATCAATTTCACACCTTCTTGAAAGATGTTTCCACTCCAAGGTCACAACAGGTCACCACCATAGAGACACCAGTTTTGCTTAGTAAAAGAGAGGTGGATGATTTGGTACAGGTAAAGAATAAAGTTGGGATGATGGACAGGTGGATTGATAGGCTTAATCAAGAGATAGGTGAGGTGCTAGCAAATGGTTTTGAAGTTCATGAGGATGCTTTAAAAATAATAGAAGAGATGAACGAGCATGCCAAAGCACTGGAAGAACAAGAAGAGGAGTACAAAGGATATATTCAGAAGCTTAAGGAGATTAATAAGTTGCCAAAATCTACTCTTTTGGAGAAATCCATACTTGAGGAAGATAATGCAGACTTCCTAGAAAAGGTCTCCAATATCATCCGGTTTAGATCTGACTTTTTGTATAAACATAAGAATGAAGTCCAGGATGTTAACAAAGATCTAAATGAACAAATGGATGAACTAGAAGCAGTTATAGCCATTCTAGTAAATGTGGATATACCGGTGAAGGAAGGCCTGCCTTTAAGTCAGTTGAAAGAGAAATGGGATGGTAGACTTAAAGAGGTCATGCAAAAGGGAGATGATGGAGAAGATCTTTTGTTGGATCGATTGATGGATATTAGAGGAGAGGTAAGGGCTGCTAGAAAGGAGTTGAAAAAGTTGAGAGACATGAGAGAGTTTGGTGTTGCAGAGTTGAAAAGGATCAAGTTTGAAGACAGTTGGATTGATGGACCAAATTTGGATATGTGTCAATAAGTCTTCTCTAGTTATGATGAGTACACTTCAAAGCAAAATCCACATGCATGACTAACAGTCTTATGGGCACATGGCTTTATTTTCTTCTTTCTTTTTCTCTCAAGTTTACTAAATGATCAATGTGGGAACTAGAGATCAACTGATATGAGTTTCCAAGAAAATTTAAGTTCCTAAAAAGGTGGATCTCGACTTAAGATAGAGAGGACTTTGTATTTTGTACATCTATATATACCAGTAGGGTACCGTATTGTAAGGGTCGGCTAATAAAGAATAGAATTGGCCACTTGATAGTAGTAGATAGGATTTTTATAGTTTTACAAAGATACTTTGTTATTTTCAATACAGTTGAATTTACAAATACAAGTTTTTATGCAATATTGTGTTTTGAATTGAGTTTATTGGATGAGGTTGATGAACTTTAATCTATCTGTATGCTAGTGGTTTGCTGAAGCATAAATGTTTCTTATTTGATGAGAATAAATAGAAGAAACCAGATTTAAAGGTTATTTCATTAAATTATCTATGAATTGAATTGTTGAATGTCTGTTGATCTATGGTTTTAACAATGAATGAAGATTTGTTCTTTTATCTTTAAAATACTATGATATGTGATTTAGAAAGAGCATGCAAATTGAATAAATGAGAGGAGTAAAATAGTTTTTGGGAAAGTGTGGACATAAGTAAATTTATGAAACATCTTGGAAATGTTTTGTTTTAGTAGAACAATAGAACCTTTGACTGAAGCCTCCTCCAATACAAGATCATTGAATGCATCAAGAAGCAAAGCATGATGTGTGTGTAAACCATCAAAAAGCTTAACTCAGTATTTGACAAGTGTAGAATGAGCTTGTTCAATGGAGTCTATAGATGTAAACTGTAAAACATGATCTACAATAGATATTCTCCAAGAATATTGACAATGACATTTGCAATTAACGTTGCCATAGTGTTCTTAGAATGTACTGTAAGAAATTGGCTTGCGAGAAAGTTCAAATATGCCAATTAGGTTTTGCAAAAAATATAAGCTTGGCCTCCTCAAGTTAAATTTGAGTAAATGAAATTGGCTTCTAAATTGTAAAAGGCAAATTGTGTCTAGAAGAAATTATTTTGATTGAAAGAGGGTTTTTTTTTTAGGAGATTTTATAAGGTGTTTTTTCTATATAAAACATAAAATATAAAGAATTAAAAAAAATATAGATATGCGAAAGTTAAAATATGGAAAGATAAATTATCTCTACAGCATATAAATATGCACAAAAATGAAGAACTAATGGAATGGGAATACATTAAACATAAAATATAGAAGAATAAATATGTTCTCTTTCTAATTTAATGTAGTGGTACTTGTGTAAAGAAACAACTAAATGAAATCCTAATTCACATATATAGGCATTGTACTTTGTTGTCTCTATAACATGTTTAATAAAAAGAAATTTAAAATTCTATTTGTCCTTAATATAAGCATGTGTTTGTGTAGGATATTGTACACGTATCATATATATATATATATATATATATGTGCTCATTTTCTCTTTCTCTATCTCAAAAGGTTAGTTTGTTTTTTGTGTTTGTAATGCTATTTAAATAGTAATAATATTGTTTGTATATATATATTAGACCATACAATATATAACGAAAAAATATTTCTTTTGAGTTATCCAACAAATGCCCTTCGTATTAATGTAATTTTTAATGTTTCAAATTAAACATAATGAATTTGATATCACAATTTAAATGTATTTTAAATAATTGTAAACGTGCAAGTTAATTAGAGTGAAATTTATATTCTAGTTTAAATGCACATTAGATAATGTAACAAAAATAATGAAATCAAGTGCTAGTCAATATGAAAAATAGTAAGATTACAAGTTAATTTTGAAATTTTTGTGTGTCATAATGATTTAACATAAAATTAGATTCTTTTTTATCTTCCAAGGTGAGAATATTCATTAGTAGGTATAGATTTAACACTTTTTATGAAGATGTATCTAAAAAGGCATCTTTATTTATTGTAGTCAAAATATACAATGTTATGTATATATAGGTTACATGTAGAAGTTGAGCAAATCCAACTTCACAGACCCCGAAGATCACCTGCATGCAAATAACCTGTCATAGAAGAAGATATTGGAGACAAAAAAACAAGGGTGCTCTGAAAGCTGAAAATTGTATAAATCAGAGAGTGTAAAATTACAATGATCAATCCTTAATAAAGGAGATTGTGCAACCCTAAAAGAAACCCTAATAGGTAGACATTTAATAATTAATGACACTATGCAAACTAAGTGAAATCGTAAAAGAGGAATAAATGCAACTTAATTAACATAATAAAGTTAAAACCTTTACTCTAACATTACATAGGTACAAAATAGTAACATCCTTGAGTATGTGATGTTACAAAGTAACAAAATTGTAACATCTTTGTCTATGTGAGGCTACGTAGTAGGTAAATAGTAACATATTGGTCGCATAGTAGACTGATATACTTGTTGATCACATATTTTTCAAGTACATATCGTACGCGTGAATTATAGAGGACGTTACGTCAACTTGGTAGTGGTGATCATAGTAAACCTCCCTAAGGAAAGTGCAAGGCCCTCAAGTTTAATGCAACTCTCTTGATATGTTGACAAATTTGTTGAATGTTTTCAATATCCATTGCTTCAATGGGAGGTGTTGTGTGGCACACAAGTTTGAACTTGCTTACAATTGCATGACAACTATCTAAAATGGCCGAAGCAAGATTATGAACAACAGTTCCAAGGCATTTTGATTTATTGATAGACGAGCATGACTTTGCTAGCATGTTTGCAAAATCCATTAGAATAAAGGGGGTATCCATGCTTTTGCTTGTATCGTCACTAGAGATTTGAATGATGACATTATTATTTGAATTTTTAGCCATTTCCTGAGAGAGAAATGAGTAAATAAAAAGTATAAGAAAAAAATGAAAACAATTAGAAAAGGTGTAACATAATTGTTATATTTAAATTTAGGAAAAAGAAACTATAAAAAAATACATAATTGTTATATTTAAATTTAGGAAAAAGATTTGGTAAAAATATGTCATTTCAAATATCAATACAAGAAAGAAAATTCTAAATCTTAAATCTTACAATAAAATTTAATTATTATTGTAAATTTAAAAACATAATTATAATACTTTAATAAAAAGTTGTGTTTATAAATAACAATAACATTACTATATATTAACTTTTCTTTATTTATAAAAGTAAACCCTATTTTTTTTTATTTTGTTGGAATTTAAATATAAATATATGTATGTCATCAACCTAATTTAATTTCTAATAGATTATATATATCTTTTATTTTAAAAAAAACATTATGTGAAGGCATTTTTACTATAAATATCTATATAATAAAATCACAAGACATTAAAAGATGTTTAAAAAAACCTAAAGCAATAAATAATTTCAAAAGATGTGTGAAGAAAATAAAAGAATTAATTAATTCAAATGAGGGATTCAGATCTATCAAAACCATTAAGGGTTTCCCGGAACCATCAACACCATTAAGTTTTTTAACCTTTAAATTCTTGAGTCATAAATTTCATCTACCTACTTTGTCTGGATGATGTATTAATCAACACGACATTCATGAACCAACAATAGTTACATTTACATTTTTGATACTTGTAAATGTAAAAAGGCAGTTGTTGATAATAAGATATTCTATCTCCAAGTGTCTGTTCTTCTCGGGTTATGAAAAACATAATGAATAATTCTATGGGGATGATGGGGTACGAGAAGTTTATTTCAAAGCAAAGAAAATACAAGTAACACCCACGATTATGAATCATTTTTCAATTCTAATTCTATTCTCTATGTGGCAGGAATATCAGGTGACAGGATTCTTATGGCTCTCACACCACGGGTGACCTCTAGGCGCTTGTTTGTCACAAATTAACTGCATTTTTTTTTTTTCTGGTAGAACAACTAATATATTAAGTCAATTTGTGTTTGAGTAGTGCCCTTTCCTCTTGCCAATAAAGGGGGGATGCAATGTCAATTATTAGGAAGGAAATTGTATCCTTCCTTGGATGCTTGGGTTCTGTGTATGGTGTTATACGGTTGCAAGAATTTCATGACTAAAATCAGCCATGATTAAATGTACATTATTATAGTTTGATTGATTTTGTGTTCATATACTAACCTATTTAAATGAGTTCTTCTCAGGATCGGGATAGTTACTAGAGAATGATGCAAAAATATAGTGGATCAGATGTCACATCCATGGATACCCTCCGAGTCATAATTTTTGAGTCCATGACAATGTTCCAGAAGATGACAAACTTTCCATAAAAGGAAAACTAAAAAAATTCCTAATTCACCCCTCATATTTTTCAGGAACACAAACCAGAGAGTTCATTTAACCACAAATAGATGCACATTCAATCGGTTGTCATTCATCAATGTCATGGAATTTCAAGAGATGAATGAAGTGATAGGTAGGTTAGTGAGAACACCTGGGAATGAGGAAGTTGTTGCGCATGGGAAGGTAGGAATGACAAGGCATTCTGGCACAAATTCAATCAAAGAGGTATTAATGGGCACGATTCAAATTGTAAGAGAACAATGCATTGGCTATGGAGGTGACAAATATTTTCTTCCAAAGTTTGTACTGATGAGAGATGTTGCAGAGGCATTATGGAACATTTATAGGCTATGTTGTACACTATTGTTCCTATGACAGTCTTAAAAAATACGCTCCATGAAGACAAAAAGAACGATTTAGTTTGTTAACAATGTGAAGTTGGAGAAAATGTCCTTCTATGCACCCTTCCAAATAAAAGCATTATTCAAAATTATTCTTGCTTTTCATTTCTTAGCAGAACTTGTGTGATAGATTAATTCTTCATTTTGAATTTAATGACTTTTTGTTTTATACCCACTGCATATATAATTTGTCTGATAGTCAACAAATTGATTGCAAGGTAGGCTTGCGGCTAATAGAATTCCTCCATTAATTTGATTACTTAATATGGCAACAAAAGGCATAATCCATGGCTATAATGCAATTCAATTGGGTGCAACTTATGAAATTTATTCAAGTTGAAATGTCTTTTCTCTCAAAAACATGCCCATACAACATGCTATGGTTTTGAGGAAGTCATATACACTATGAAATCCAAATGATTAAGCTTCTCTATGTTGATCTTGCTCCACTATGAAATCCAGATGATTAAGTTTCTCTATGCTCAATTTAACAAGATCGGTCTCTAGCATATGTATCAAAAATTGAAGATGGTCGTCTCATTACTACAATGCAACGTAAAGCATAAACATGGGTAATTTCTTCACAAACCCTAACTTATATGGTTTTCTTAATACTTGCTTTTAGAATTGCAAACCCTAGAGTCATCTAAATGAATGTTTGAAATGTCAAAATTTCATTTATGATATTTGTTATTTGTGATACAGGTGGTAAAAAGCATACTGCAGGCCCTAAAATTTAGCAAAGGAGAAGTGATACCAACCCTATATGGAATGAGCTTTTTTGCTGAGCTGCAACATTTCTAGTGAATTATTTCAACTCCAGACTCTCTCAGTTGGAAAAGCCATGGTGGTCAGTATCAACTTCTTGTTCATTACCATTATTGCCTACAAATTTTCTATTTTTGATTAATGCCTATACGGTCTTTGCCGATTTCGATAAAAAAATTTAAGCACAAATAGTTTTTGAAACAATTATATTCAATTCCAGTTATTTGTGGATACATTTTATATAAAAATAAAAATAAAAACGAGTTTCTTATACAATAAAATTAAGGAAGGATTTCTTTTTCATCTGGGTAAGAGAAAAAATATATAAGCTCTCTTATTTTCTCTCTTCTACTGAAGCGTCTATACAATTATTGATTTAGGTAAAAGTAAAAATATAGTAAATGGAGATATTGTGACAGTTATAGTTAAATGTAAAAACCAACAAAAAAGAATTAAACAACAAAAAGGAGAATACAAGCTTAACCACAAAGAAGAAATTAAAAGCTTAACAATTTCAACCACCAACTATAATTCTATATTGTGTTCAATAATAATATAAATAATTAGAGGTAAGTAAAAGACCTCCTTTCAAAGTCTAAACAATCAGGATAAGAAGTTGTGGAAGCGCCTCCAAACCATAGTTTCCAACAGGTATTTTGCCATAACAATGCAAACTGGAAAGAGGTGTTTAGAAAACTGAATACAAATAGGAAACAAGAACAAAACAAAATAGAAGTAAAATGATATTTTATAGGAGAGTACATTAAAATATCTCTCCATGAAAAAAAGGCATGCGATGGTGGCAAAAAAAGCATTAATATTTGGAGATACAAGTACAAAGGTGACAAGTAGTAGATGGTTGTTTTGACTCGAGATAAAATATCTTATGCGAAGATAAAATAGTATAATTATATAATATTAAGTGTATACTATTGTAATTATAGTATTAATTATAAATAGTATTTTTTCCCAATAATATTAAAAAGAGATACAATTTAAATGTATTTTACCTTAAAAAGTGATTAATGTAAAAAAAACTATCAACCTTAATTAATTGTATAAAAAACGCTTACTTTATTTAATTCATTTGTAATTTTAAAATAAAAATTTCAAATAATCTCATATGTATTATTTCCAAATAAAATTTTAATTAAGCATATATAAATACATTATAATTTCAATTACTGAAAAATAAAATTGTCATAAATAAATAATTTAAAAAAGGTTTCAACAAATATAAGCTAAACAAAATTATCATTACTAAACGTTATAAATAATCTATTTGCCTTATAAATTGATTAATTAAAATACAAACTATATAGTTTGATTTAGATAATTTAGAAAGAATTTTGAAAGGTCAAATCTAAATAAAAAAATCAAATCATGTAATGCATAATTTTACACTTTACATTATAAATCGATTAAGTAGAATGCAAACTATATTATTTGATTTAAGTAATCTAGTTGAATAAAAATTAATCTATCAATTTACTTGAAAAAAATCCTTCCGTAATTTTATAACTGGAATTGAATATAATTGTTTCAAAAACTATTTGTTCCTAACATATTCTTATCTACTTTAAAAACTATATGTGCTTTACAAAATAATAAATGATCAAATTGAGCAAAGACCTTGGGTGATCCCACAGTAGTGTTTTACAATTTTGGCCAAACTGGACACTGCAATTATTATTTTTAACTAAATCTTCACATTTGGGCACCTATAGCGGCTAAACTGTGAGGAATTTGAAGATGATGCAAACTAGAGTATTGTCACATTTTGTCCGTAGATTCCAATTTTATTTTTTTTTCAAAATTTTTGGAATCAAATTGCACTTCTTTTTCCATCTCCCAAGAAAACTGGTTTTTCCATAAAATAACATTTTTAAAAAATGACGCACACCATATAAAACATAACTTTTTCCATGAAGGATAAAATTCTAATTCTTTCAAATTTAGATTTGTAACTCTGATATCTAGTGCTTCCACTCGGTTATATTGTTTTTTATTGATTATTTTTAAAAATCAAGTTTCGAAGTCAAACCAATTACAATTTAGATATAACGCGACTGTATAACGCGTAACTTTTTTTGTATATATAGAAATTCAAAAAAAATTGTTGGATCAAGGACTTCAATATCTAGTGCACTCATTTTTATTTTTTTTGATACTCTGCTATTTTTCCATATGTGCAGAACAAAGACCTTCATTTTCGGTGAAAAACCTATATTTAATAAAACTAAAAAAACAAATACATAATAAAACCAAAACATATCAAAATTATATTCATTGGATAGCTCGTTCTGAGGTCTACCTGATTCTAGTTGGGTTTGTGAATTCTTTGCCATTTTCATGTTCAAACCGAGCTTTGAAGTGAAAAAATTAGGTTTTTTTTGTGTTTGAGGGGGAGAATGAGGGATAAGGGGGGTTCGAGCGAACCACCTCACATAATGCATTTTTATTTGGTTTTTGGGCGGGCAACTAGGGAATGGGTTCGCTCGAACCCATAGGTTTGTACGAACCCCCAAAATCACATTTTTTGGCATGGGGTCATTTTTTGTGAGTTTTCCTTCCTCACTGGAATTGTAAACCACTATTGTAGCTTCACCCCCTTACAGGCACTAATAAAAAATAGTAGGTAGTGGTGGCTACTTTGAATGTTCCAATGGATATTATAGATATAAATAATAAAAGTATTGATTTTAGTGAGGCAGTTTTCAAACTACCAAATGCTTTTAAATTAGGGCTCGTAAAAAATACTTTTAGCGAGGTGGTTGGCAAACTACTAAGCGCTTTTAATTTATTTATGGCTAGTAAAATAAAGAATTTTTACATGCCTATAAAAAGTACAATAAAAAAAATACTTTAACCACACGATTTGCAATAAATGATGACAATAAATTGTATCCAGTGCAGGGCAAACTTTTGTAGATAAAAATCAGGAAAAATATATCAATGGACGAAAGAGTTTTAATAGTCGACACACTCATGCCAACCATTCATTAGCAATTTTAGCTTTGTCTTCTTCAAATAGGATATGCCTTCAATGTAAAATATATTTTATTCTCTTGACCTCGTGTAGCTCCCACTATTTTCAACATATTTTATCAAAATATTTATGGAGTTTGTTGAACACCTAGAATATTGAGAGGGGGGTTGAATCAATATTCTTTGAAACCACTTAAACATTTAAACATTCATTCCACACAACATATTCAATTTGCAGTAGGAAAGGAAAGCATGAAAATAACCATCAACATCACATAACACATGAACACCAAATTTTTACGTGGAAAACCCAAAATGGGAAAAACCATGATGAGGATTAACTCACAATGTATTATAACTGGTTATAAGATACTATAAAATTGCTCACTGTAGGTGGACTCACTGCCCATAGAAAAAAGAAAATATAGAAGAGAGAGGTGGATCACAACCATAATATGAACTATTACAAATGCATCTACAACATACTGGGATATAGTTCCATTGAAGTTCAATATAACGGCTTCACACACTTCATACTGATCTACACTAACATTTTGTCCTGCTCTATATTCGCCTTATAGTTGCACAATTTTCATCAATTGTACATCACCTTTTATTACCATCACCAAAACACTGAAAAATATCTTACATATATATCTAATTAATCCACAAAACACCTACAACATCAATTTGGTTAGCCTAAATACATGTATTATACAAAATATGACATGTCAGCTCAACATACACACATACACGCTTTGCACCATGACTCAAAACTTATAACAAGTCGAAATAGGTTGTAATGGACCTATAATAGTTTTCACATAATGGATCAATACTTCTCAAAACTCCGTAATACCCAAAACTTATTAGGTTGGCACTAGTAATGACCTAACATCAAAATACATCAATTGTTCAACCTCAAACCAACATGCGGACCTCAAAACTTCATGCCACTTGAAATATAGCTGCTATTGAAACTTTTCAACATCTCCACAAATCCGCAAAGCCAGATACCAATCCACGAAGAGATGTGGATCCTCCAAAACACACATATTATACTAGTAACACTGTAACTGCTAGAACACAACTTTTGTCATTTATATCTTCAACACTAGAAACTGAAACATTATGAAACTCTAGATTTAGACTCTTCTAACATCCACCAAAATTTAAAAAAAAAATCCTGCTCCTCTCTTTTGAATTGTTTGTGTGCATGGTCAACTATGTATTAGGGGGTACCCTCGGTCCCCCACCCCTATCCCCTTCTACCTAGGTTCTCCCTTCAACACATGTGGCGCTATCTTTGGGGCCCTCTCATGCACTGTCAACTACTAGGGAGCCTATGATACGTACCCTACCTGATATTGAGATGTCGGCGATTCCTATTACCTCGTTGCCTAAGGGGTGGAAAGATGTGCTGACTCATAAGAGCCTGAATCTTGTGGGTTCTCTTCCTTGTTTAAGTGCAAAATTTTCAGTCTCGGGTAACAAGTTATTCATTCCTGAAGCTATTAGCAACAAGATCATTTCATCCATGGAGTTGGCAGTGTTGGGTAAGTTTCTTTCCTTCTGGCCCTCTGTGGATATGGTCCATAGATGGGTTATTGTGAAATGGCGCTTGAAGGATAGTGTTGGCATATGCACCATGATAGGTGGCCTTTTCCTCTTCAAGTTTATGAATGAGGAAGATTTGGTCTCTGTGCTCTTGTCGAGTACTTGGGTTTATGGGAAACATGGGTTGCCTTTATGCCATTGGAAGCCGAGTTTCAATCCTGATGTTGACCTCTGCAGTCAGCTCTTGTTTGGATTTGTTTCCCTAGTCTTCCTTTGGAGTACTGGGATGACTCTATCTTTGAATGCATTGGGGACTCTCTGGGTCGGTTTATCACCTCAAAATCTATCACAAAATCCATGTCTAGGTTAGTTTTTTCTTTCTTTTTCATCAACATTGATGTCAATGAGGCCTTACCCAACTCTATGAAGCTTTGCTCTATTTTTGGTTCTTGGGTTCAACCTGTTTGTTATGAGAATGTTTTGATATACTATAAAAAATGTGCTAAACCAGGCCACCTTATCATGGATTGCAAATCCTCGATTAAGCTTGACCTCTATCCCAACGCTCCATCTGTGGAGATTCCCTCTGATGGATTCCCCTTTGAATTTGATCTTTTTAAGATTATTGAATCCTCGAACAAGCCTATGTTTGATGACCCTATGAATCCTATGTTTGACGACCTTTGGATTTGGTGCCCTCTGGTTCTGCTTTGGGACCCAATGGTTACTTTACTAGTGGTGCTTAAGATTTTGATGTTTCTTCAGAGTTACCTCTCTCTCCAAAAGGTGTGGAGGAAGGTGAAATCCAGGATGAAGTCGAGAAGAAAGTTTCACCTTGTCTAGGACAGACTGAGGAGATTGTGGTGTCTCAGGTGCAAACTATGGAAGAAGAGTTTTGGTCAAATCCTAAGAATAAGGGAAAAAAAAAGAAAGCAGATGTGGATGGTGATTCCAAGCCAGACAAAACTAACCAATGATTGACCGGACACACAGAAAAAAAAAAAAAATCGTGATAGGTAAACAAAGGACATTGGAAGTGTCCTCAAACAAAGTTTCTAAATGAAAGTCCTATCTTGGAATGTGAGAGGGATAAATAGTCCCCACAAGCAGTTGGCTCTGAAGAATTATGTTTTGGAACATAAGGTTGATATTTTACTCCTTCAAGAAACTAAGATGACGAAAACCAATTTTGAATCCATTGCCAAATTTATTTGGCCTAATGCTCTCTTTGCTTGTTGCAATGCCGATGGGGCGTTTGGTGATTTGTTTGTTTTATGGAATCCCACTAGGATCTTTAGCTCTAAATTGTTCCAATTTAGGAATAACCTTGGTATAAAGTTCTCCAATGTTGGGGGCTCTTGGTTTTTGATAAATTTTTATGCTCCCAATATTAGGAATGCAAGGAAATCCCTTTGGCAGGTGATTTCTAACTAGATTTTGTCTAACAAGGATGGTTGTTGGTTGGTGGCAGGGGATTTTAACTACCCCCTTTATCCTTTGGAGAAGAGTGGGGATCTAACTGACTATTTTGACAGTATGTTTGATTTGGCCGAATTTTTGAATTGTATTGGTTTGGTTGATATTGGCGTACAAGGCCAGTCATTTACTTGGTCTAATCATCACCTTGGGGTTTATTTGATCTAGGTCTGCCTTGATAGATTCCTTATTTCTCCCAGTTGGACTACTCTTCTTAATACTATTTTTTTGGCTCTCCCTAGAACGATTTCAGACCACAATCCTCTGATGTTACTCCCAACTAACCACTATGTTGTTGGTTTGTTCCCTTTTCGGTTTGAAATCATGTGGAATGCTCATCCGTACTTTTGGAACAAGGTTGCTACTTGGTGGAATATCCCAATGCAAGGCTCCCCTATGTTCATGCTCTCTCAAAGAATCAAACATGTCAAATATATGGTTAAAGGGCAGAATAAACATGTTTTTGGAGATGTGTTCCATCAAAAACGAGTGGTGGATGATAAAATTGGTGAGTTACAAAAAAGAATGAAAGATACAGATAACAGTATTCTGATGGGTCAACAAGAAAAGGAGGAGTGATTGGAATGGGATAAAATTTTAAAGAGAGAAGAGGTTTTATGGGAGAAAAAGTCTAGAATATAGTGGCTTGCTAAGGGGGGCCGGAACACATCTTTCTTCCATGTGTCAACTCTTAAACATAGAAAAAGGAATCAGATAAAAAACTAAAAAATGAGGCTGGGGATGAAGTTACTAATCTCTTAAAAATTGGTCTATTAGCTGCTAATCACTTTAAGCATGCTTAATCGCTTCCTTTGGAGGCTCTTGACCCTAGGTTGGTTGATCTATTATTAGAACCTCTCCCTACCCCTGTAACCCATGAGGATAATGATTCAATTATGAGGGTGGTTTCTTTTGAGGAGGTTCAATTTGTTATGTTTAGTATGGGTGCCTATAAATCCCTTGTGCCTGATGGTTTCCCCCTGACATTTTTCCAAACCTTTTGAGAGATTGTGGAGGAGGAACTTACCCTTTCTACTAGGGATTTTTTCAACTCTAGAAAATTGCTTAAACAACTGAACCGCACATTCATAGCTTTGGTCCCCAAGTCTGAGGACCCTCTGACCATGTTTGATTTTCCTCCTATTAGTCTTTGCAATACTGCTTATAATATTTTCTCTAAAATATTGGTGAATCAGTTGAAACCCCTTTTGGAGAAAATGATTGGTCCTAGTCAAAAAGGTTTTGTTCCTGGCCAACATATTATGGATGCTTCTCTATTCACCCATGAAACTTTGCACTCTATGGATAGGTGTAACAACCCTAGCATGGCTTTTAAGCTCGACATTTCCAAAGCTTATGCTAAAGTGCTATGGAACTTTCTCCCCAAAGTTCTTTTTAAGTTTGGATTCAACTAAAAAGTAATCAATATCATTATGGAATGTGTCTCCATGATGAAGTATTCAGTTTTAGTCAATGGAGTATCCCAAGGGTTCTTTGAGGCTGTGAGGAGAATCAGTTAGGGAAACCCCCTATCCCCTTATTTATTCATTATGGTGGATAAAGTGTTGAGTAGGAATGTGGCGTGTATGTTGTTAGAGGGCTCCAACAAGGGTGTCAAACTGACTTCAACCCTTGATCATGTTACTATTCAACAATTTGTGGATGACACTATGCTTTTTGGAAAAGCTTTGGTGATTGAATCTAAGAAGTGGAAAGGTTTCCTCAATCTTTATGCAGCTTGTTCTGGTCAATGCATCAATTACAATAAAAGTATGATCTATTTCTTTCACTGCACTCCTGGTCTGTAGGATCATGTGATCGCGGTGTTAGGCTGTGTGAGTGCCACTCTTCCTTCAGTCTATCTTGGCCTTCCCCTTACTGTTAAGGAAGTTACTCCCAACTTCTAGAATTTTGTTCTTGAAAGAGTCCAGAGAAATCTTGTTGGATGGAAAGGTTCTCTTTCGAGTCATGTGGGCAACTTGCAACTTCTCACTGTTTCTCTCCAAGGAATTCCTATTTATATTTTGTCAATGTTCAAAATGCCTAGTAACATTGCTGAGAAGTTTGAGAAGATTCAGAGAGTATTTCTATGGTCTGGTATTGAAGATAAAAAGAAGATATCGTTGGTCAACTAGGAGAAAGTCTGCCTTCCCAAACTCGAGGGGGGGTTGGGCATCAGGAAAGTCCTTGCTTCCAACAAGGCTCTACTTGCTAAAGTTGGGTGGGACTAGTTAAGAGATAAAAAGGACTGGTACAAAATTATGAAAGCCAAATACCTAGCCAACTGTCCCCTAATCAGATGTATTGAGAATGATCATCCCCGTGGGTCTCTAACCTAGAATAATATATGCAAAATGAAAAATCTTCTATTGTCTGGTCTGATATGGAAACTTGGCAAAGGAAATAAGATCCACTTCTAGGAAGATTCCTGTCTCTTAGACTCCCCCTTGGCCTATTCAAAGTTTAAAAATTTGATGGAACCTAATTCTTAGTTCTTTGGTAGAAATGTGTGTGATTACATGCATGGTTTGCAGGGTGCTAGGTGTTGGAAAGATATTAGCTCATGTGGCCCTCTTTCTCCTAATTTGCAAGGTCTAGCTTCTTCCTTGCAGGTCTTACTCTCTCAACACAAAATTCCTCTATCGATTGTTGAAGATGATTTCTTTTGGGCCTTGAATTGTAAGGGGGAATTGACTGTTAGGATGACTTATAGTTTGTTGTTAAACAAAGGCCTACAATGTAAGTTGTGGAAGAAGGTATGGAACTGTCACTTAAATCCTAAAATAATTTTATTCTGGTGGATGGCTTGCCACAAAAAGATCCTAACCCAAGATAATCTAATAAAGAGGGGATTCCAAATCTTGAATAGGTGCTTGTTGTGCAAAGAGAACGAAGAAACTGTGGATCATATGCTTTTGCACGATCCATTTGTTGTTGGTGTTTAATACCTTGTTTTTCAAAATTTGGAGACACAATGGACCTTGAATACAAATTTAGTTTCCTTTGTGGAAGGGTGGAATGGTACCTTCTAACACCCCCTTCCTTTGGAAATTTGGAGACAAATTCCCCCAATTATCAGTTGGTACGTCTAGAAGGAAAGGAACAATGGGGTGTTTCATGACATTGAGAAGAGTCCAAAGGATGTGTTTAGTTGCGGGTCGAGACTTATCTCTGAAAGTCTCTCATCGCTCAAGTGGAAACCACTAGATACTTTCCGAACTACTTGGGAGATCAAGATGGCTAAAGCCTAGAAAATTGTGCTTGGCATTGATGCCTTTGACAACTCCAAATCTCTTGCTAGGAAAAACACCATTTGGAAACCTCCAATCGAGGGTTGGTATAAACTGAGTTTTGATGGGGTGGCTAAGGGGAACCCTGGTCTGACTAGTATAGGTTGTGTTATAAGAGACATTCAGGGAAATTTGGTTGTTGGGTATGTTGGTGGTATTGGTTTTCACTCTTCTATGGTGGCTGAGTCTCAGACGTTTCTCAAGGGCGTTGAGATTGTTGTCAATCTGGGCATTAAGAATCTGGAGATTGAAGGGGATTCTAAAATGATGATAGAATCTATCAACTTGGACCACCTGATTGGTTGGTACTTAAGGAATATTCTACTGGATATTAATAATATCTAAGTTGGAAAGGTATCACCTAGCTCATCTTTCGGGAAGGTAACCGGGTGGCTGAGAACTTCACCAAATTGGGGTCCACATGGAAGATCAAAAAATATTGGAGAAAGATAGATGTTCTGTCGATGTCTATTCAAAGGTTAATCCTCTTGGAGTAGAGGAATTACTTTATTAATCATGATTAATATTTCATCCATTTTCTAGTACAAGTGTTATTCCTTGATGAATCATTGGTTGGTTTGATCTTTGGTGATTATGGTGGCTAGGCTCAAGTGGGTGGCCCTGGGGTTTTTATGTCTTTTAATTATCTTTGGTAGGGCACCTAACCTTTATGGGTTGCCTTGTCAATGGTATAACACATCTTTTCAAATCTCTGGGAGTTCATGTAAAAGGATGCACTCCACCATATTGTTTAATAATTCAAAATTAAAGCACCTTCTGTTTCACCTTAGATTTTATCAGATGTACTTGAACATTTCAAATCTTCCCCCCGCTTTCATTTGGCTCTCGGAAGTGTGTAACTTATTTAAGCCAATTCACTCTTGGGATTTAAATCTAGATCCCATTATTATTTTTAATTATTTTGATCCTGGGTTTCGTTGTGATGATTATGGGCCAACGTGGCAGTTGTCATCGGGATTGATTGTTGATGTGTGTAAATGCCACTTAGACTTTATTATGCCTTTTCATCTCGGTTGGTGTTATAAAGTCTTTTGCAATGATATTATCTTTGGTGATCATTCTATTTTTAGGCAGTGTTCTTTCGGCTACTGTGTGTTGTGGGTCACGATGGTTAGAGATAGAGTTAGAACCGAGCCAAAAAATTGTGAGGAGTTTCTCCAATATCCTTTAGCTTGGCATATCTATTTAGAAGGTGAGCTAGCGTTGCTTATGAAGAATCTTGTGGGCCATGACGAGATGTTGTCGGCCTAGTTTGCTAGTTCCTAGAAGGATTGATGGGTCACCATGGGTGGCATTGCTTTTGACATTGATGAAGAGGTGATTAGTAAGGCTATTGGCCTCTCTTGTGAAGGAATGAAGTATAGAAAACATACTAAAACGTAGGACTTGGTGAGTCTGAATGTATTCTTTAAGGGAAATGAGAAACCAATGAAAAAGTAGTCAGGATTCAACCGTGAAGCGTTGCCTAAGCCTTGGGATAAAGTCTACCTTGCTATCATGAAATACGTAACACTTGAGGGTAGTTTCAAGGTATTTTCTTTATACCACTTACCATTGTTAAATCATCTTATGCATAAGATTCTGCTTAGCTTCCCTTTCTTTTTGCTATGTTCTCTAGAAAGTTCCATCAAAGAATCCTAGGAAATTTCCACTCTTAACCCTGATTCTCTGCCTCCTTTATTGCTACACCAAGGCCTTATCCATAGGCTTTGCCAATTTCATTCGGCTTTGGTCCCTCCCATACCCATCTCGGTTGTGCGTATTGAAGAATTGGAAGCCCCAAAAAATAACCCTGCTAACCCTTCCCCTGCTATTTTTGAGGGCTCGAAGAGGAAATCCCCAATCCCTAAGGATGATCATGGTACTGAGACTTTAGCCACTCCTCCCCTGAAGAAAAATAAAAATGAGGTCGGGTTGGCCTAGTCGAGTGTTGCGGTCGGGCTTTGTGAGCTAAAACATAAGAAGGTTAGCAAACCCACAACTAAAAAGAAAGGGAAAAATGTTCCTCAGCTTCTGAGGGTTCTTTTGGTCTCTAAGGAAGGTAAATGTGTCAAGGAAAAAGATTCTAAAGGTGATATAGTGGTGGTTGCTAGCTTTGAGATAGGGATGAAGCAAACGAGTGTGAGAAGGTCCCACAAGTTGGTGAAACACAAGAAGGAGACCCCTGTTGATGACATATCCAGTGACTCGATTCATACTGGCGGTAGTATTGAAGGAACTAAAGCTACTGAGAAGTGGAAAGATAAAGAACCCATAGAAGACCCTAGTCACTTCTCTAATTTGAAGCAGATGCTTCAAGATTAATCTACCAACTCCTCAAGTTCTAGGGATGGTGCTGATCTAGAGATCTAGAGCAAGGAAGGCAAGGTGGATGAGCTTAGAGTGTTGCAGGAGCAGGTTGCTAAGCTGAATCGTAGAGTCAATTACTTGACACAATTAACTATCAAGATGATTCACAGGTCATATCTCACTCTCTCAGTGTGGTCAAAGAGGAAATGGACAAGAACACCACAGATGAAGGCCCCAACTGGATTGGGGAAGATGTGTTAAAACTCTTGGTCAAGAAATGGGAGGGTATAGACAATTAGTGGTTGGGTTTGTGATGTGTTTTCTCTCTGCTATTTTTTGGTTGTGTTTGTGTCTCTTGTATGTTGTTACTATAATTTTTTTGATGTTTAATGGTCTTGCTCATTTTTGGCCCTTTGGGCTCATAGTGTAAAGGCTACAACATCCTCTAAATGCTTCTTATATTATCAAAAAAATCCTACAAAATTACCCCAAAATTGTAGAGAGAGATTCTACACAATAGACCAATATGGACCAAAATACTAGATGTCTTATACACCGAGTTATTTGACACTTAGTCAATTTCTCACTTTAACTGTCTTCACTAGATCAAACCTTGTAAAATTACACTTGATAATCATCTTCAAATATGCTCAAGTTATACAAATTGGTCTTGTAAGCTCTCAAAAATGAATGGTTCTATGAAGGAGAACCATCATTTTTGGACTTCAACAATGGAGCAGTTTTAGATTTAAAAGCAAAAACTAGAAATGAAACTATTCTAAACTACCAAAGATAATCAAAATCCTTTCAAATAAAAACCAGTCTCCATTGGCATCCTATCACCAAAGTCTTGTTATGCATTTTTTCTCTTAGATTTTTGCAAGCATAGATGCATCAAGAGGTTGTTAGTGAATGGATTAAGCAAAGCTGTGAAGATATGTGTATGTGTAAGATTCGTGTCGGGGTCAAAATGAGAAGAGAGTCATGTTTAAATAGGAATCTCTAATGACAAAGAGGTTGAGAATGAGAAATATGGGATAAACGGACATTGCAATAATGAATTTTTAAAATCCCACATGGTGTAGTGAAATGAAATGCATATGAGTGGAAATGATAAAGAAGATAGATTAAATGAATGGTGAAGGATTGAATAAAATAATTAAATGAATATATTTTTAATGTGGATGAAAATGATTTATTAATGTTTTATCATGAATTATTTTAATATTTTTATGAGAATGATTTATGTAAGAATGATAATTTGTCGAAATGAAATTATTTAATTTATGAATGGTTATGAAATGTTTTATGAACGATTATTATTTATTATGCATTATGAATGATCATGTGGTGATAATATTTTAATGATTTAATGATTTATAGAAATACAATATGAAGTGAATGATTTATGCAAATGATTTGATTTAAATGATAATATAGTTTTATTATGAAATGCTAGTGAATGATTATGATAATGAATTTATTATAATAATGAATGATAGTGCAAAATGATAATGTGACGAATGCAAATCATAATGCAATGATTTAATGATTTGATGAAATGCATGAATAGAAGAAAGTATTGAATGAATTGATCATTTTAATCAATAGAAGAATAATGTGATGATTGCGAGGACAAATTTGAGTGTCTACATTTTGCCCCTCTTTGAGACAATGCAACTTGTCGTGTTGTTTCAAAGAAAAAAGATTGATCAACTGATACATGTCCCAGATATATCCTGGTAAGGAATATGATAAGAGTGATATGCCCCCTTGAGAGATTGATCAAACGGATTCTAAGAAGATTAATCTCTCAATAGATGTCAAGAAAATGATTAGATACTTGATATTGCGCAAGTGATGAAGCGGTGATGTACATTTGATGGAAATGCACAATTGATAGGCATAACTGAAAAATTGATAGAAATAATCAGTATAGCCAAGTTGATGAGTTGATGAAGCTGATTGAGATTGATGCAAGCACCAGACAAGTTGATAGAATGATTGATTGATTGATTAAAGGGACATGAGATTTGGAGATGCAAGTTGATTGATTTCTTTGTGACAAGAAAGATGAAGAAAATGAAATGCAATAAATGGAAGATGCAAGATGGGAGAAAATGAAGGTGATGAAGCCTCTTGTGCCTTTTAAGTGCTTTTATCATCATCGAGCTTATTATGTCACAAATTAGTATAAGCGTCTAGATAACGTGAACATCTAGACAACTTGAATACTATTTGCGTTTTTATTTAGTAATGAAGCATAAGCATCTAGGTATAAGGACCCTAGATGACCTGAATACTTATTGCATGGAAGACACTATCAGACAAGGAATGCGCTCATCCATACTAGACTCATAGGTCCTCAATGGTTTTAGATAACCATGTCTTAAGACGAGTCGTCCTATGAATAAGAAACAATCCACAAGAAGCAAACAAGTGAAAATGCCCCATCATCGCCTCTCTAGTCCCAGACATCCTGGAGAAGCTAAAAGACATGCCACCAAAGATAAAATCATAAAACAATCAAAGATAAATAAACAAACATGCATCAGGCTTCGATATAGAACCGATTCTTGGCACGGTTGTGTGTGTTTGGTTGGATTTGCAGGATGGATTGGTAGGTATGTTGCAATATTTACTTGATTGTTACTCGTGATGTAGTTTGATTTTGCTAAAGTTCAAAGCTATGTGGTGAGCTGAAAGTGTCATTGTTGAGGGATTTTTGAAGTAATTTTATTTTTTGGATTTTTGGAATATTTGATTTTGTTTGGATTTTTTCAAAACATTTTATGATTTTTTTTTTTGGATTTTAAGATTTTTATGGATTTTTTTCAGGACATATGATTTTTTGGATTTTTTACTTGATTTATTTTTTTTGGAAGACCTTTTACAACGGAAAGAGATGGATCTCAAGCGAGTAGACAGACAAAGAGGGTAGTTTCTCTGACCGCGAGATGCTCAATATCCTAACCCATGGCCAAGGTTGAGGAAATGCCCCAGTGAGGAATAGGACCAACCTAATATGCATGACAAAGCAAGCAAGTGAGGGGATTTTTGAATAATTCACAAGCCATGGTGAGTGTGAAAAGGATATTATGAAGTGGAGGGTGAATGAAAAATGGGATGAAAAGATCAAGTAGAGCTCCAAAGGAAGAAGGAGCAAAGCCTCTACACATGGCGCCAATTTCTCAGTTTTCACCATGGTACTTGCTCAAGGCACCATCGAAGTGGTTTTTACCATGGAAGGAATTGATTTCTCTTTACTTTTTTCATTTTTTCCTTCTTTTTTGTATTTTTTTCAAGACTTTTTCCTTTTTTTTTGTATTTTTTCAAGAATTTTTTTCCATTTTTTTCAGGACTTTTTCCTAGCTCTCTGAAGCGAGATATAGAATTGATAGATGCTAGATCCATAGACTGCCTTGCTTGATCCTGTGTGGATGACCATGCTAGATGAAAGTACCCGATCGGGATGAGGAGTACACGTGGCAAATATGAAGGATGATAGATGTGGCAGATGAAAGAAGCTATGATATGATCCCTAATATATACACTACGTGGGCCATTAGGCTTTAGACGAAAAGGAGCTTGGGCGATCGATGAGTTATGATACGTGAAGGGGTCGTCATCAAAGGTACATTGAAAGACATCACTGATGGTGTGATATGCCAGATATGTGAACATGGATGGGTGGAATGGAATATATGGTATGAGTGAAAGTAACATGGATGGAGACCTTGGATCAACAAGCTCTCTTTTTTTTGACATTTTTCCTTGATAGATGCCCCCAGTGATTTTTGATGGAGAGGCATAATTGGAGATCGACTTTTGCTTGTGTTCACTTTTGACTTTTATTTTTTCTTTGTCCAATAGCTTTTTATTTTGGATAGGGGACGTGTCTTGATCTTCTTTTGTTTTGGATTTGTCCAATAACTTTTTATTTTGGCTAAAGGAATTTTCTTGATCTTTCTCTCTTTGCATGCTTTCTTTTGATTCTGGATCTCCATTTGAAAAAGATGCTTTTACCTTTGATTCTTGAATTACATCTTTTTTAGTTTCTTTGGGTGATACTTGTTGATCCATGTCTACAAGGTGGATGGATGTGGGTGAGATGGTTGAGGTGGATGGAATGATAAGAATGTTTAGTGGGAAAATGGGAGTGGTGATGCCATCAATGCAGTCTTTGGGACTATCCTTTTCGGTACTACTAATGTCAAAGGAAGCTTGCACATCCTTAATGACTTGGCAAGATGTCCTAGTAGATGTGACAATAGGAGATTCATATCCTGGCCTAGGTGGGATGGAAGGATGATGATTGGATATCCTTGGTAGGGTCATGATCAAAGAGTGGGTTATCATAGATATCTTGGTTAAACATGGGGTTATCATAAATATGAAAAGCTTGAGTGGAAGAAAATATGGCAAATGCAGGTGTATCATCAGGATCCCAAAAGGTTTCAATCCAAGCATGGTCATCTATTTGTGTTCCTTTTGCAGCTGCCTTGATATCATTGTTGGAATTTTGACCCTCCTCGACAACATTAGCAATTTATTTTGTTGGTAAATTATCCATACGATATTCTCCACATCCCATATCATGGATTTGGACCTTGGGGTTTGATGGTGCGATAAATGAAGTGGATGCTTTTAAGGACTCAGGATCAACATATGCTTGAGAAGGAGGTGCTTCACAATTGCTTGGGATTGTGATTTCAATTTTAGGGCTTAGATTATAGCAATACATGAACAGGTTGGGATATCCTTGTATTGTGATTTCAACACCATTGTGTGGGAATTTAATGCACTGATGGTATGTAGAAGGTACGACTTGCATTGCATGAATCCAAGGTCTTCCAAGGAGGATATTATAGGTCAATGGGAGATCAAGGACCTAGAAAACCACATCCTTTACCACAGGGCCAACTTTGATTGGTAGAGTAACTGATCCTTTAGACGAGTGTTCCTCTTCATCACATGCCTTTATGGTAATCTTGTTCCTTGGATCAACCGCATTTTTAGAAAACCCCAATTTTGTGATCAATTCTTGGGTACAAATATTAAGACTTGCTCCTTCGTCTATTAGGACTCGCTTGATCTTGGCATTATTGATAAAGACATCAATGTGTAAAGCTACATTATGTGGTTGTCGAGGGGATGGATCATCATGTTTAGTAAAAGTGATAGTGTAAGGTGAGGTGATATGTCCCACCATAGCTTGGAATTGGTCTACATGTAGGTTTGTAGGCAATGTAGCAGTAGCAAGCACTTTATCTAGAATAGCATTATGCTCAGGAGATAGGCGTAGCAGCTCAAGTATGGAAAGTTGTGCGGGTGTTTTTCCTAAATGCTCTATGAGGTTATACTGTGAAGCTGGTGTAGCGGGTTTTGAATTAGGACCTTCAAGGGTGACTGTGCCTTTGCGGGTAGTAACCTTGCAATCGGGTTCTTTGCCTTTTATAATGAAAGTGTTTACATGATTATCAACCTCACTGATGTTATGTATGGTATAGTCATACTTAGTAGTAGTATAGTTTACACCATCACCAGATTCAAGGGCCTTTCCTTTATCCTTGTCATTCTTAGGGAAAGGGTTCTTAAACACCTCGCGATCAGAGTTACCTGAAGGAGTGTGTCCGTCAACCGTTATCTTACCATCATCAATAAGGTCTTGTATTAGATGTCAAAGTTTATTGCAACTATTAGTCCTATGTCCTTTATGTCTATGATAGTCACAAAAGTGATTATCATTCCACCATGGGGGTTTGACTTGTGGATCATATTCCTTTATTTCAGGTAGCATTATAATATTGATTTCAAGAAGTTCTTTTAATGCAGATTCAAGTGATTGTCCTAATGGTGTAAAATTTTGTTTAGGGAAACTTCTCTGTTTTTCTTTTCCTTTATTTGAAGATGAACCTTTGAGATTATAAACAGGCGATGATGTTTTAGTTGTTTTTGCATCAACAACTCCATCATTGACTACATTCTTGTTCTTTACCCAAAAAGGTGTCTTGTTGTTTGAATTTGATTTTTGATCTCTATTAGTATTAAGTTTTATGGTTCCATCATCAATGAGAGTTTGTTCAGTTCAGAATCCCATTTCTATGGCATCGTCAAAGGAATCCAGGCATTTGAGGCGAAGTTCCCTTCCAATTTCTTTGTTCAAATTTCGACAAAAGAGGTCAACCAATTCTTGATCAAGAATGACATAAGGTAATCATTTTGTTAAATGTCTCCATCTTTGCAAAAATGACACAAAAGATTCACCTGGTTTTTGTTTGGTATTGAAAAGGTTTGTGATAGTCACTTTAAAGTCACAATTGAAACTATAATTGGAGACAAATTTATCAGCCAATTCTTGAAAGGATTTGATGGTCGAGGGTAATTGTGAAAACCATTCCATAGCTTCTCCTCCTAGACTGCGGGGGAATAATCTCATAAGGTATGTTTCATCAATTGCAAATTCTATGGTAGTAGCACCAAATTGTCTTAAGTGATGTTTAGGATCCCCTTTTCCATTATATTTGTCAAGTTTTGGTATGTCCCAGTGGTTAGGAAAAGGTGGCATTGGTATCCTTGGATCGAAAGGATAAGGACATATGTCTTCGATGGAGAACTTGTGAGATGGTGCTTTACTATTTTTAAGAGTGTCCAATTCTTGTCTCAAATTTCTAAGCTCATCCAAAATAGGATCATTTGTAGGTGTGGTTTTGATGTTTTTGAAGATCGCTTGTAACCTGGTTGCAGATAAAAGGTTCTATGATCTTTGATTCTACCATCGTTGTTTATTTTGGGATGTTTAGATTCACTAGATTCAAGTTGGTCATTCATCATGAGCAGTGACATGTCAAAATTAGGAGGCATTTTGATTCCTTCATCAACAAGGGCTTTGAAGTATTGTTGTGGGTTACATTTGACTACCTCTGTAAGAAGTTTAGTGAATCTATGATCCTTAAGTGCTTCTTCTATATCGGATTTGGTTATTTCTTCATCATCAGTTTCATTTGTTTCTCTAGTTGCAACACTAATGTTATCTTCCCCATCAAAGTCTCTTCCCCAAGGGTTCCCTTCTTCTTGAAACATTTTTGCTCTTGCTCTAGGGGTCATAGTTGATTGTTTTGATGCTCAATCCAAGGTAATGTATGAGACCTAAGACTAGGATGCAATGAAAATGATATGATTCTAAGATGAGATATGGAAGTGATTATGGTATGATATGACAAGTTAAGAATGCAAGAGCTCAAAGGCAACTCTAGGTCCAAAGTTGGTTATGATGTAAAGGCTTTACTTGTGTTATAATGGATAGACACAAGGACCAATGATCAAGAGAGGGTATGTAGGAGATGATGGACTCCAAAAGGATTTCCCTACTCAAGAATAATGGTATGCTCCCTAACTCAAGGATGATGAACCTCAAGTGATGCGGGTGATAGATAGCCAATGGTTTGATTTCAAGACCTAGGAAGAGTAGCCTAAGTGCAAGCTAAAGGTTTTCTTTGATCGATGATGAATATGCAGAGGACTAAATTTTTGAAACATGCAAAGGTTAGGTGAGATGGTCTTGATATGCAAAGGGGGTGAACATGCAAGAACTAGGTGGAGTGTTATCTATATGCAAGACTAGGAATATCCAAGGACTAGGATGAAAAGGGTATGAATATGTAAGGACCATGAATATGCAAGGGCTAGGTGGAATGCAAGGACTAGGTGAAATGCATAGTCTAGATGGAATGCAAGGACTAGGTGAAATGCAAAGTCTAGATGGAATGCAAGGACTAGGTGGAATGCAAGGATTGAAAGATCAAAACTGAAGGATGATGACCCCAAGAAATCCAAGTGATAGGTTCACGTTGTATGTTTGTGTTGTTGGACCCTTTGAGGTTTGTGAATTTTGAGATGTTGCAAGTTACTAGGTGTGATGTTTGTTTGAGGTCTATTTTTGAACACACACGCAAGACATAACAGACAAAGTGTTTGAGTTTAACAATACACGCACAAATCCTAAGGTTGGAAAGGACAATATCTGCTAGATTCCACGTGGGTTTCCCCAGTCGCATATTCTTAGCGTGTGAATCCAAAAGCTTGGCCACATGGACTCCCCCTTACAGTGCACTCACTTCTCAGGCCAACCAAGTTTCCAACCCCCATGAAACTCCCATGGCAGATTGATCACCTCTACTAAAAACTGCGAAGATGTGGATGCCTTCACACCGACTGATGTTGCACTAGCAAATAGAAGGTTGTTGGATACTACACAAAGCTGTTTAATTCAGGACCCTTGTTCGAGTGGCCATACATGGGGCACAAGATTAAGCTCCGTTTAGGAGGCACTCTAGCGTGAAGAGGTTAAGCTCAACAGGGTTTTGGGGAGTACTACTTGGTCCGTATGACACATCCACACTCGTAATCCTAGGCTTTCCCTTAGGATTCACATTTATATACCGGTTGGGGGTAGCTTGGCCAAAAAGCTCCGTTGCCGGTCTGAGCCGCCTTAGGGTGAGTACTTTTTCCCACCAAGGCAGGCCCAAGTTCTAGAGTCAATAATTGTTTCTCTTGCACCCAGGATCGCACAAGTGTGCAAGGGGAGAGGATACTTCAATTATTGAATCAGGGTGACACATAAAATAGATGGGTCTGGCTTTCTGATCACCTAGTTTGCACAAGGTGAGAGCATAATCACCTACCACCTTCAAGCATAGCAAACAATGTTCATTGAACCCCTAGTTAAGCCTATGTGAGAAAGACAATTGTTCATTTTTAATGCACCAATTGAAGTATTTTCTAATCTAAAATACAATTGGTTTCAACATCATGTCTTCAACGAACGTCCTGCATCACAATCTCATTAGTAGTTTCATGCCTCCTTTCTTTGACAAGCGTATGTTTTGGATTTTCAATTCTCTACCAAATGAATATGCAAGAGAACCCAAATTAACAAAATTAGTCCCCCAATCAAACAAAACTAAAAATAAAAGAAAATTAGCATTTACCCTAGAATCCAATTTAAAACAAAATAAACTTTAAATGATCGAATCTAAATTCTAAGTTAAATCTAAATTAAAAATAAAATAAAAATAAATTAAGATCCAGATTAAAAGACTAAATCTACATTAGAGATTGGATCTAAATTAAAATTAAAAGCTAAATCTAATCTAAACTAAAAGACAAATTAAGAGAAAAGTTAAATTAAAAATTAAAAGCTAAAGTGAAGGTTAAATCTAAATTAAAATTAAAGTTAATTCTAAATTAAAATCTAAATTAGATCTACATCAAAGTTAATCGAAATTAAATCTAATTTAAAATCTAAAAAGCTAAATTAAATCTAAATTAGAATCTAACCTAAACTAAATTAAATTAATCCTATGTTCTAAATTACAAATTAAATTCATGGTTTCAAAGAAAAAAGATTTATCAACTGATACATGCCCCAAATATATCCTGGTAAGGAATATGATAAGAGTGATATGCCCCATCGAGAGATTGATCAGATAGATTGTAAGAAGATTAATCTCTCGATAGATGTCAAGAAAATGATTAGATACTTGATATTGCACAAGTGATAAAGTAGTGAAGTACATTTGATGGAAATGCATGAATAGAAGAAAGTATTGAATGAATTGATCATTTTAATCAATAGAAGAATAATGTGATGATTGTGAGGACAAATTTGAGTGTCTACAGGTTTGCATTGTGATCTTCATACCAGAACACAATGTTGACATCAATGAAAACACTTAACTGCGTACTATACAACTTATACTTATACTCCATGCTTATGTTGTCTGTAATCATATCAATGGAAATATTCTTATTCTTCCAACAATATCCCCCTTTGTTATTGATGGTAACATGCCAAAATTTTCTCTCTAAAATTACTCTTCTCCTTTGACATCAAGGGCAAAGGGCACAAAACATTTGTCTTAATATACTGAAACTCCCCTTGACTAATATGTGTATATATATGTATATATGTGTGTGTGCATTATATATATATACACACACAAGAATAACAAGATGAAAACTTCACTGACTCCCCCTAAGGGTGCTATTTGCACTGGAAAATTGTCATGTACCATCCACATATGTACACTGAAATTTGAACAATAAACTAAAATGTATAAAAGAAAATACAATCACCCAAAAGAAGTGTTTGACTTTTGCAACTTCTCAAGGTGAGTTTTCCACTCCTGCTTTCCTTCTTCCCAACTCTTCTTGGTTAGGCCAAGCATTCTGCTCTGGGCCTCAAATTCGATCAAGAGTTCTTCACCATCATTTGAAGTGATGGGTCCTGGATTTAGCTTTGAAGCTTTGTCAACACTCAATAGGGCACTATAAATATATATGAACTTAGCGTTCACCATATCCTTGAGATGACCAAACTACATTATAATCTTTTCTTTCTGAACTTGCAGTTGGAAGAACTACTCATGTAGGTTCTTTATTGCGGACCTTGTTCTTGCATCCAAATCTTGAACCGGATCATAAGCACTTAAAGCTTTATCTATTTGAGAATGAACTGATTCCATCTCATCTTTTATGCTCTTTGTAGAGCTCAATCATTTCATGTAAAACAAAAATAATACTTTGGCTTCCGCCAAGAAATCATGTACATTTTTGAGATTATTTTAAAATTTATTATGTGTGGTGGCACACTTCTTAGTTATTTCCATCAATATATTCTCATTCATCTCTTTGTCTATCTCCTTCTCCAACTTATATTTCAATCCACTAGAATACATTTTGAAAGAATCAAGCAAAAATTCCAAATTCTCCATTGGATAGAGAGTTATCGATACTTACTTCAGGTATGCTCTCCTGAAGAATCTTTATCGCTTCCTCAATGATATTTGCACTCTTCTGATGAGTCTCTAGAATTTATTTGTAGGAAGAAGCATGGAAAGAATCACCTTGTTGAAGCTTATACAATGGAGAGATTTTGTCCATGTCCACTTGCCCCTGTTGCATTGGAAGTTGCAATAATTGGGAAAACACTACTGGTTGAAATTGGAGTTGCATACTTAACAAGATTTTTAAGGGATCTTTGGAGGAACCAAAGGATTATCCAACTAAGTTTGCTTTATCTTCTGCAACAACTTTCTTCAAAGACTTTTCTTTGTCACCAACATTAACTAGTGTTTCCACATCCTTCTTCTCCTCAGACTTCTACTCATCACTCTTTTCTATATTTATAGACACATCTTCACCAATAGATTGATCTTTGTTATCCAAAGGCGTGCTTGTCTCTGGGTGGCCTTGAGTATCCTTTGCATTTTCCTCAGATACCAGAGGAGGTGTGTTTTGTCTTGTGATTACATTCTCCTTCTAAGCTTCAATAGCTTTTTCTTTTGTAGTGATGTTTTCTCCTACTAGAGGAGCATTATCAGTTACATCTTTACCTACAACATCTTCTCTGGTAACATTCTCCTCACCTATAATGTTCTCTTAAACTATTTCTTCTACTTCTAGAAGAACATTATCCTACACATTTCTTTCTTTAGTTTCATGTTCATGTTGATCATCCTCTTGTTATGCTTCTTCTACAATATTTACATCTGGGGCAGCCATAACATCATGCAATTCTTCTATACTATCTGGAGTCATCCCTAATATTTTTTCCAAATTGACAATTTTCTCCACAAACTCATTCTAGAGGCTTTCAAGATCATTTTGATCTCTTCTCATAAGGATGGTAACCCTTTGCTTTGTTCAGAATTCCCTATTATACACTTGAGCCAATGTGGCTTTATTTTCATATGATAGAGGCACACTAATCTTTTCTAGAGAAAATTCTCTCAACTTTATCTTTTCATCTATTTCCTCCTAACTTCTTACATATAATATGTTCGTTAGTTCTTCAAGAAATTTCTTCTCATTATTCTTCATATTAACTTCAAAACTAATAATATACTTTACAATAGATTCTTTAATGGTAGCCTTATCTACCTCATCCACAATAGTATATAGAGCAATAGTTTTTCCTAACATCTCATGCTCAACAATCCCATTGAAAAAGGCATCAAGTTTCACAAGGCTATGTTCCCTTACCGGATTCTCCTTCTCCTTCTCCTTCTCCTTCTTCTTCTTCTTGTTTTCTAGTGTTTGCTTCTTGCTGGAATCTACTTTCGTTTCTCTCATGTGGATCACAAAGGATTTTTTTCCCTTTTCTACCTCCACCTCATCATCTATATCCACAATGTCAATCTTTTGCTTCTTTGTACTTGCTTCACCTTGTGAAGCTTCTACTTTCCTTTTCTGGGCCAATTATGGTCCTTCTTCTTCTTCTTATTTCTCATCTTCTACATTTACTCCCATGTGTTTTTCTCTTGTAGCTTTTGTATTTGTTCTTCTTCTCACAAGACATGTTGTTTGGTGTGTTGCTAGAGAAACCTTTTATTTTTCACTCCCTTTTTTCTATTTCACCAAAAGTGTTTTCTCCTTTACTAGAGCACTCATGGATTCTTTTATTTTCTCCCCTATAGCAGGCTTAGTCTTGGAGAACTTTGGGGAAACCGAAGGAGTGGTAGTTGTTCTACCAGATCTCCTTCTACTATATGAACCTCCTAGAGCATCAAACAAAGCTATAGCCTTCTCCATGTTATCCTTCAGTCCAAATTCCTCTACAATTGTTGTAGTGATCTTCTCAACAGTCTTCTTTATTTGTTTCTGCATTTGATCCATGTGCACCTCCATGGATTTCTCCTTATATGTTCCATATCTCTCTTTAGAGGTGTTTCTTGGCTTGCTCAACATAAATTCTATTGAGCCAGTGATTTCATCATCTGTAATATCATATCCCATCTCTGGGATCCAAATAGTCCTAGGCTCAACAACCTGTATGATGTAACAATCTTTGGTAACAATAAAAGTGATGTCATTTTTGTACTTTTCTACTATGATTTTTGGTGTCCTCTCTCTTGCCCATCTTTTCTTGAAAAGTTTTGAAGAACCCCCGAAGGGCATTATTTTGTGCATTTGAGTCTCCCAACCTCATCAAATAATCTTTGATTTGATGGGCTATAGGTCCATCCTTTAGCCACATAATGCTCCTTGTTCCAGGAACCTCATTCAAAAAGTAGAATAGTAAACAAACAATCAAAGTTCCAAACTTGAAAGCATACTTAGAGTCCTTTTTCTTTTGCAAATTTTCCAAATTTTGTTGTCTCAATAGCTCACAAAGATCATAGTCTTCACCCTTCTCAACCATCTCATAATATGTAGTGTTGATGGCAGTTGCTAATACTTAATTTTCCATATTGGTGAAGTATATTTTGTATCCAATTATCATTGAAGCATAATTCACAACCAGGTTTATGATGTCCTTTATTGTTAATGCCCTTCTATCATACTTCACACTCATTTTCTCCATCACAATTTCACTTTTCATTGATTTGAGAACTAGAGTTGGTCTGATTGAGAAAAAGCCTGTGACAACCCTAATTGCCTCTTTGTTCATCAAATGCAGTATGTCCAACCAGAGGGAATTGCCATGAATACAACTAATGGTGTATCTCACTCACTCATCTACAAAGAAAAAGATGGGGAACTTGTTCTAGACATTGAATTTCTTCTTTTCCAAAACCTCAAAATCTAATTTCAACTCGAAATCATCTCCCGCGAGTTCTTTGTACCATACATAACTCAACTCTATATAATTTTTTTCTTCCATATTAACATGAATATATGCCCTAGCATATTCGGTGTGCAAAACACTATACGGGGTGTGTGAAAATGCACCATCTGGATCATCCAATAGAGATTTTTCAGGATGCCTTCTGAATTTAGGGTAGGGATGATCTGTAGCCTCTACAACTTGTGGTGTATAAGTTTTTGTAGCTATAAGAGAGGGGGACCACCCACTGCAAGGTCCTAGGTCACGAAAGGCCAAGAGCGGAAAGGTTCCCCTAACCCACCTTAGTTTAAGGGGAAATTAGGATGACAAGGATGAGAATGATGAGGATTATTCATCCTTCGATCAGTCTACAATCCCAAATGTTGGAAGGAGACTAGATGAGTCAGCCTTTAGAGTCAGATTCGTGTCTCAGGTAGCTCTATGTCCGAGGATGAAAGCACAGTTTTTTTGATGATAGGAAGTTAAATACAAGATATAATTTTCATCTTGGATCTAGACCTATTTCATGGATTAGTAAGTAGAAATTTTTTGTTGATCTCCCATCCACTGAGGTTGAATATCATGCCACACAAGGAGTTGTGTGCAAAGCAATTTGGTTATGCTGTATTTTGGCTAACATGGACATAACTTAAGAAAAACCACCTATCATTTTTGTGATAATCAAGGGGTGTTGAAGCTTGTGAAGAATCTAGTTTTTCATGAATAAATGAAGAATATTGACGTTGAATGTCATTACATTCATGAACAAGTTTTGTATCACCAAATTCAGCTTGAGTATTACCCGAGAGATTCTCAAATAGTTAATATACTCACCAAGTCTCTTAGCAAGGTAAAATTTGGTTTATTTTGAGGGTACATTAGTAAGAACAATGTAGTAAGGGGGAATGTTAACATAATATATTATTTTATTACATTTTTAGCAGTAGGTAGGTTAACTATTTCTGTTATAATTATTATTTTTTCCTTCAAACCGTATGCACTCTCTTTTGTATAAATGTATTTGCATGGTGGTAGAATAAACATCAAGTGATTTAGTTCATTAAAAGTACACTTGATGCAAGTTGATATGTCACCTACAATATTATAATCAAATATGTTATCTTATGTTAGATATACATTTGTAGCAAAGTACCATGCCACCCCTAGAAATACAATAGATTTTCTACAACATGTATGTGTTTTCTATTCTTCAAAATGGCAAAAAATCATTTTAGGTACAATATTTGATTGTGTAGGTTATTTGAAAATTAAACCTCTATAGCAATCACTATTTAGGCTAACTCTTATTGCTTTCAATGTCACAAGTACTAGAAAAACAACATAAGAGTGTATAAAATATGTTCCATAGTCATCTTGATTATGGTTTCGCACATCATGCCACATAAGTGGTCTATTATCAATACCTATAATTTCTCCATGTTAGTTTTTAGGTAAATAAGAGTACTTGAAACTTCAAGAAGGGAAAGAATATAAAGTGGACATGTTTTCTCAAGTTGATAGTGACCATTAATAATCTTTGGTAGGAAACTACTAACTTCTAAGAACTTTATTATTTTCCTAGGTGACATCATTTTTTCTTCTAGGTGGCATCATTTCTTCTTCTAGATTGTGTGTTTCTTCATATGAATCAACAAGTTAGTTATGAAAATTATACTTTTCCTTTACTAACATGCTACTCATTCTTCCCTAAGACCATACCAATTTATATCCATTGACAATTGATATACCTTCTTCCTTGTTGGTGATTGATAAGACTTGTATGGTGATCATTTTGATAGCTAAAAACATTTTTTTTAGGTGATTAATATTTGTGACCATTCAACTACAAAGAGAAGTCATTAGCATGTAGGAAAATAATTGATATTCCATGTTGGATGTGAATTGAAGGATATATTTTTTAAAAAGAAGGATAGTAGAAAGAATTAATTAACTGAAGAAAATAATCTCGTGGGTAGTTCAAGAACATATAATGTACAACACTATTGATAAATGCATGAGTAGTGTAGAGGTTAAGGAATCTAGTAGGAATGTTAAATTAATCTATTACAACCATTTAATTGGTATGATCTCCATGTGTTAACACTCCATTAGTGAATGGGATGTTTGTAGATTTTTTATCTATTCAATCCAACCACAGAAAGACCATATTCAATCCCCACGTCAAGTGGTCGTCAAAGTGACAATGGACAAACCAAATACCTGCACAAATAGTAAAAATTAACCATTTAAATATCAATTTTCCTCGGATGCTCGAATCAGGTTATCCTGCTGGATTGCATTCAGATATCAAAGATCCATACTGTTTCTGGACCTGGTAGCTGTCCGTTAACTGTGATAATGTTACGTGTCTGACATATATTACCTGCAAAATAAATGTGAAGAAGAATAAAATGTTACATTACATTTGTTATGGAGAAGCACAGCGAAGTAATTAACACTAGCAAATAACTTACAACGAACTCGTATTTGTGAAGCTCTGAGCTTGTTGTGGAATCAAATAAGAATATGCATGTAAAAATCACCAGAAGCCTGAGTGAATCATAGTACTATGTCATTGTTAACAAATTGAATCATAGCACTGTCATTGTTAACAAGTTGCAAAAGCCAGCAATTCAATACAAGCACTCGTCAGTACTTATCTCTGGTAATACAGATTTATAGCTGTAGAAGTAAACTTACTTTTAGTCTAAATTTAGGCTAACTAGATAAAAACCTGAATTTAATAAATTGTAGCTTTGAAAGTCAGGCGAGGAGATAGAGAAGTCCAATTTCGTATCAATTAAATATATCCGGTTACAAAAATCCCCTTTCCTTCACAGTTGCAAACATCAGGCCTTTTTTCTGGAAAATATTATTATGAGCATGTCTGAATGTGCAGCCATCGTCAATGTAGAGAATTAGGAAGACAAGTACTGTCTAGATATAGACATTCAGGATGGGAAGAGTCAAGCTGACCATCAAGAGGTTGGAGAATACCAATAATAGGCAGGTCACATATTCTAAGCGGAGGAATGGAATTGTAAAGAAGGCGAGAGAGCTGTCTATTTTGTGCGACGTCGACATGGCGCTCATCATGTTCTCCCCCACTGGAAAGCCCACTCTTTGTCTCGGAGAAAGGAGGTATGTACACCATTTCTTTTTCTCATATCTTCGTTCAATATGGTTTTCTGTATCAAAGTGACAATCGATTCTTGTATAAGCCCATAATAACCTTGAATTAGATACTTATGGCTTGCTTTCATGCTTTGCTCAATGACACAGTTCTGTATAAGCCCGTAATAAGCTTGAATTGCATACTTATAGGCTGAAAAAGTAGTATACAATTCAAAATCCAGACCCAGTTCTGCATATGTTTGTTGAGCCAATGTCATCAGTAGTGACACATAAATCAGAGACCCCGATCAGTTGCTTCAAGCTATTCCCTGGTGATGGGTTTATTGGTGAGACCTCAAACGCCCTATTCTAAATTACATAACTTATGATAACAGACATCCACACACTGAACAACTTACTGTCAAAACTTAAAAAGACGGATTTTCTTCCTTTGCAGAGATCAGTATACCAATGTTGACATGGGTGCCCATGTCACAGATCTAGCTATTACATATGCAGTATGGTCCAAAAAAACTATAAAAACAAGAGCTGCTTCCTTTGTTAAGATCAATACAAGATACGCATACATATCACATTTTTTATGTGACGATGGATCTAGCAGACATCATTTTAATCTACCCTCGAAATAAGAAAACAAGAGTTCCTTGCTTTGAAAATGTTAACCAAAGTTTGCTTCCTTTCGAGAGATCAATCTTACAGTGCTAGCACATATCACGTATACCAAGATGAGAGATATCGCAGTGAGACTTCAAAACATTAGACTCTAAACTTTACCTAAGCAGTCGGATGAAGAAAATGTTACTACATAAAGTGAACAATGTAGTAACCTTGTTCACAATATGTAGTAACATTTTACCTATACGGCCCCTACGATGCACCCATACATGCATCATGCCCCATGATGTTGCAATAGTTTGAAAGCTATATTGACGATTTTAGGACAGCCGTTCAACCGTTTAAGGCGAGATAACTGCTGCAGCTCCAGTTCAACGTCAGATAACTGCTGTAGCTCTGCATGCATTCTACATGCATTTTCATAACCGCCTTATGAAGCTAAGAATATCGAAGCCATTCAAATCAGAACAGTTTTTAAACCATGTGAAATTCATACAAAACGTCTTCCATCGTAATTTTCAGCGATCTGTAAACCAGAAAGAAACATTGGATGTGTTCTGTGATGTGCTTCTCAAATTTGTAGTTTTATAAGGTTAGGTTGATGCTGTAATAGCAGATGGATACGCTTGGGGATACTGCTTCCTCGGAGAAAATGGGGGCGGAACTTACTGTAACTCACAGGAGGCTCCTTGCGCTTCTGGAAACCAATATTATGGTCGAGAGCCCATCCAGCTATCATGGTAGGCCTTTCGATAAACTCATTCTAACAGACTAAACACATGCTGTTATTATATTGTTAATTCGAATTTGGTATAGGTTTTATGGTGTCTTGTAGTTCATTTAGCAAATTCAATTTTACAGTATGCAGGATATTTTCAAACCAGTCACGATGAGTTTGCTGTTTCTTAGTTTATAACAGAAATTGAAGTGAACTTATTAAAATGTCTCTAAGATGGCATAAGTAAACAAGTTAGAGAAATTTCTTTAGAGAAATTATAGGAAGGCAGGAAATAGTTGAGCTTTACAATCACAACCAGAATATTCCAGTAATTACTCAAATTGCACATTGTTTTTTTGAAAATGTGCTATAATTGTTTTATTAAGGTTTGATATCAAAATTGAAAGAAAGGAAAGAGATATAATTTTATTTATCTTCAAAAACCTAGTCATGGGAATAGGGAAGGAAACACTGTAATTTTGTAAAAGTAGGTGGAATAAATTGAGAGTGGAACTACGAAGGAAAGATCCCTACTCTATCCATAATTACAACTTTATTCATATATGTATTGTCTTTGTATATTATCTTGTTATTCTACTATGCACTTGTTTTCTGCAAATACTTTTACTAAATGGTTACAACTCATTTGTAATCGTATATATTCTCTTGATGAATAAATATGGGAAGTCCCTTAGTACAGAAGTTCTATTTTTCTATTTCAGTAACATGGACGAAGTTATAGGAAGATTCGCTCGACTAACTCCACAAGAAAGAGAAAAAAGGTATATTTTGATTTTCAAGTTTTAAATTTGATAAGGCTTTTAGGAAATTTGTATACTTTAAAATTATCAATTTCTATAATAGAAAAAGATGCAAATTACTAATTTATATTTTTATTTGAACAGGAAGCTAGAAAGTCTTGAAGTAAGATACTCAATCACCATTCATTCTTGATTAGTTTTTGTTAGTGTGCAACCTTTGGTAAACATGTTATTATGAATGATTATTATAGATTTGAGATTTCTATTATTCATATATTCCATGCAATGTAGCTTTTTATGGCAATTTTTTTTCAGCTTGGATTAAAACTTCACTTGTGATACTAATAATGTTCAAACTATTGAATCTCAGGCACTTAAGAAAACATTTAAAAAGATAGACCATGATGTTGATATAGAAGATTTTTTTGGAGCAAGGTAATTATTAATTCATTAAAACTTCAACAATGTAGTCAGTCTCATAGGTCTTTTGATTTTTCTTCTCATTTTTTAAACTACTACAAAACTAACATTCATTATTTGTTTTGTGTCCCTATTTTATCCAGCAACCAAACAATTGAGGTAACATTTTTCCTTTTTTATTCTTGCTATATGCTTAATTGTGCAAATTAGACCATTCTCTTAATTTTTGGAGTCATTATCATCTCATTTGATGTGTGTAAGATGTAACAAACTTCATTAGACTTGCAATTATCTCTTGCCATCCTTGAGGAAGCAATTGTATGGTAAAATAGATATATGTCAATGATTTTTGTTTAGACATATATCATATAGTTTTAAAAAATTATCAAACGGTAATGAAGTTACAAACTCAGCTAATAACTTGCAATCTTGTGCTGCTGGACCTTCTCTCACATCAGAACAATAGGAAAATGATTATGGAGATCCTAAACCTTGCATGAGAGTTCCAGTCCTATAGTTGGTGTATCTGTTGTATTCTTGGGTCCATGTTCATGGGTTGATTAATGAAAGCTAGAAGCACATACACAAACACATAGAAATGTACTTGAGCACATGACACAAAATAACACTATCTAAATGTACATGCTTGCAATGTATATTCTTATTACTCAATAACAAAATACCTAATGAAAGAAACTATAGGTAGGGTGTTTGATACAATGTATGAGTCTCCTAGATGGTCTTTATGGGGATGCCTTCTTTCAAATTTGACCATGTTCAGAAAAATGTATGGTGGTGTTGGTGTAAAATTTAAATACCATCTTGGAGGCATGTAACTACTCACAACCTCATCACATTACAGAAAAGAAAAATGTGGCACAAGATTATTTTATGACATGTGAGAGCACCAACCTGGTATATATTTTCATGGGAGTTTAGTTCAAAGATGTTCACTTCGGAGGATATCCATGTAATGTGTCTAAAAGGGGGTGTTTGCATTAGAGAATATCCTTGAAAGGTGTTCTTGGGGGTTCATGAACCAAAAAGTGTCAATCCCACTAACTCAACATAATTGCATGTACATCTATTACAATTTTTATGACACATGATTGTTCATTCAAATCAAAAAGAGCTATTTACAATCTTTACAATGAGACCCATTGTGAGAAAACATGTGACATATTTTCTTCCCACTCCACATCTAATGTTTTCTCACCTAGAGCTCTTCTTGTTCATCATTATTTCACCAACACATGATGATTTGTCTTTGGTGATTCCAAACCCCCTTACCAATAAGTAATTGACATAGATCACAAATGATGGACATAGTGCTAAATTAGGTACAAATATCCACGCACTATCCATGCTATATCCCGTGCATAAATTGTGCCTTTGCATGCTTAAAATTATGCATAAATATGTGTGCAAGGTCCAATGAAAACCCAACAAAAAATCCATGCCAAACCCATGGGCAATTATTTAAATGGATTATTGTGGGTGTGTGCTTGTGTCATTGAATTGCAGCTATAGGAACTATTCATGTGACCAGTATAAGCCATTGTACCATCCTACAACACATATAACACTTAATTTCAATAAATCCACCCCATTTAACAATGCATCCCTTAAAAGCTACACTAGGATTTGTAGGTGACCTGGTTGAATTTGGAAGTAAACATAGCAGCATTTACTACTAAATGTGGCTAAAATCAAGACTTTATGAATTCCTCTCTAAGCACCAAACTGTTACAAAGATAGAAAGATTGAGTGTCAAATTGAAGATGGCCAAAAATTGAAACTAACAGCAGAAAACTCATTGAAATGTGTAGTTCACAAGATATATAGATTTAATTAACCAGTCCTTGAACGCTGAGAGGAGTATTCAAGTCCTTACCTTTTTGAGTTCTTTCATTTCGCATTCCAGTGGGCCATTACATTGTGACTTTTCATTCACTTCTTTTTCCCCCTTTTATTAAGATCTTATAAGTGTTGAATTTTGTGTCAAAAAGCCCAAAGGTAGGATGAGTCTTCCATTCTCTTTAATTAGCTAGTGAAAATTGAGCCCTTTCTTTCTTATAATGCTCATTGGTTTGCCTTACCATGTTTTCAAAAGTGATATCTTTTGTTCTCATTAGGACGCCGATATCTATACATACTCTTTCATTTAACCTCTTAGTATGTTTTCTCTTGTTTGTTTCTTTTTCTCCTCTCTTCTCATATCAAATTTTGAAAACTCGGACTTAGTGCGGACTCAGCAGCCCAAAATAGGACTCGGACTCAAGACTCAGCATGGACTCAGCAAAAAACTCGGCTAGGACTTAGCAAAGAAGAAAACCATAGTTTTACAAAAAAAATAAAATAAATTAATGCAGTTAAGAGAACATAAGAGCCTAATTTGATTATCAATTTCTCATAATTCAAATATTACACATGTTATATGATCTTCAAACACTCAATATTTGAAATTTCATCATTCATACTCATAGTTTTAAATTTTCAAATGAAAAAAACAAACATAAAACAAGTTTTAAACATTCATACTCATTGTTTCCAGGTGATGCCAAGAGTCCGAAGTCGGGACTCGGTAGTCTTACTCTAGGACTCATGTGAGTCACTTGCTAGGACTCGAGAGTCTTAGCTTGGATTCTCCAGGACTCGGCTCAGGAGTCCTTGGTGAGTCAACTCAGTGAGCCCTAGGACTTGCGAGTCCCAATAGTCTTTCTAGGACTCATAGAGTCCTCAAACTATGCTTCATATAGATTAGAAGTTTCGTGCTTACATCAAAGTGTATGTTTCCTTATCTCTTCTCCATATATGATGCCATGTGACGTAACTGTTTGTGATTTCATTGCTTTGATTCTATTGGAAAAATCAAAAAGCATCTATATTTGTAGAGTAAAAAAACAAATAATGATTATTTATTGAGTTAATTTTCAATGTATCATATGGCTTTTAAAAAATATTTCCAACAGAACTTCCCGAACTACCACTCTACAGGAATGCAATTGATTATTTTAATAACAATAATAAACTAGAAGTCACTAAGATGACTTTGTAGTTTATACAATATGAAAACCTTAATATTCTAACATTTGTTTTCAAAACTTAATCCATTATTGTTCATGTTGCATTAGATTTGTAATTTGAACTTGTTGTCACGAAGGATTGCACCCCTAGTGCTAAGCTTTCAAGCTCAGCAATCCTGTGCAACATGGGAACATCCCCAGGCCCGTGGGTTGCCTAAGACGAGGATGAACCTCTAGGTTATGGGCTGGTTCCCTTAAAGAAAACTCCTAAAACTATTGCTGGTTGGTTTTGAAAAGGGATAGAAAGCCTTGGAAATGAAATTTTATTGCTAACTAGGAGGTGACACACCAATTTTTAAACTCTACTTAGCTGTTCTAAACTCACAATCAAGTTCAAAACAAAAGGGTTTGTTTGTTCACAACTCAAAGATTATCATGAAACACATAAGTGTTCTACGAGAAGGCTTGTATTCAGTCTATGAGAGAAGGAAAACTAGTTTCACAACCTCAGCTACTTGAACATTCTAACACAACTCATAACCTGTATTAACATGAATTCTTTTGTTTCCATAATGCATAAATGAGACAGATTTAAAGGTTTTGAAAGGAGAACACAATAAAATCATCAAATCATTCATTTGTTGTGCTCAAAACAGAAGATTTTTTAAGAAAGAACTGCTGCCTTTTATTGAATTTGAAGGAATTTTTTGCTGTTTACAACTGAAAAGCTTCGAAATACTGAAATTACTTCGAAAGATCTGAATTACAATGCCTTTTACTTGCTGTGTATGCAAGCAGAAAAGAAAGAACTGACTACAGAAAAGAAAAATAGAAGAAGATATAGCAAAAGGAGCTTGCTTGTGACTGAAGGAGAACACTGAAGATGAACTGACTGTCTTCCTTCCTTGAAATTTCCTCCAATTTGGCATGATGAATCATCTTTGTTCGTGCACAAGGGAAAAGCCTTCAAAAAAGTGTTTAGAACTACTCCAAATAGGCTGTTTGTAGGCTGAAATGTTGCCTCAATTGGTGTTGCACCCATGTGGGGTCCTGACCTGAATTGGAATTGCTGTATCTGCCCCAAATTTCCTTTCTTTTAGGCCCCTAACTGACTGTTAAGCCACTTTACATGATGTCTCTTTTGCTGGGCGTATAAGGCCAAAAAGCCTTAATTTAAGGGCTCTAAACTGATCTTTTTTGCATGATTTTAGGCTTTAACTCCACCTAACTTCAATCTCATCCATTAGGGCTTCTAAAACTGGCCTAAACTGCCTCTTACCACTTGATGACTGAGCATAGACAGGTCATAACTGCTGATCATCTCATCTCTCTGCCATGACTGCTCTTTATTCCTCATAGGTCAGTAACCTTGATTTCACTGCCCTCTTTAGCTGAGAATGATGACCTCTAGATTCTTAAGGTCTACCCTTGCTTCTAATCAAAAGTCTTCATGTTATAAAGACATCACAGTCCATAGGCGTTAGATGACAGGCCTCATTCACCATGATTCATCCTTTATCAATATTGACTGTCCTCTTTATTATAACTTTGCCCTTTTATCTTTAACTGACCCTGGCTCCTTGATCAATATTAATGGCTGTCCTTAATAGTTTGGCACTATCTTCTGTATTACATAATCACCAATCTACCCTTTTGACATTTTCTCACTGTCCCTTCATGCCTATGGCTGCCCTTTGAAAGGTGACTGTTATACTTTTTCCTGAGTGACTGTCCCTTCTTTATTGTGGTGGTTATTCACCGTCAACACCTTTAAGACTGTGAGTGCTTCCTTTGCTATAAGGACTTATCATTAACCCTCTTTCCTAATGCCATGAGATCACATCTTGAAGCATTCTTCCCTCTAGGTGATATGACTGTCTTCCATTGAAAGATTGCTCAGTTTTAAAAGACATAAATCATACCCTTGCTAATTCCTTGGACTGTCTTCTCACTGTCATATCACTTTTTTGCAAAATTTGCCCTTAAAATTTGATGCTCAAGACTGTCCTTTACATTGCAGTCATTTATTCACTGTTATTTCATTCTTGTGACTGTCATCTCTTTTTATTAGGCACCTTGATCATAACAAACCTTCTAGAAAAGAATAAAGATCTGCCCTATCTCATTTGAAATGGTGACCACTCACAACCGGACACATTCAGTGATTTCAAATGCTAGCTTCTCACAGTCTAAAGGACTGTCAAGGTTAAAAGAACTTCATGAGTTTCAAATACCTTTGCCATGTTTGTAACCTTGTATTGACTGTTTCTTCCATCATACGGTATTGAAGACTTCAAAATGCCAAGCTTTTCGATCACAACTTGATACTTCTATCTATAGGTGTATAGGACCTCCTTACTGTTATGAATCCTCTCACTGTCACTTGAAACTCAAACCGCAGTGCAAGTCAATGTAACTTTTGATAAATGATGACATAGCTGCTAACCCTGGAACCATTACCTGATTTATTGCTTATGCTTAATAACAGTGACCTTGCTCAAAATTTCTCACTTGCTCCCCATGTCAACTGCCTAAAACCCTAGCTACTTTTATGTAAGTGTCCTTCAGTCTCAAGACACTGCTGTTGCATTTCCTTTACCTCCTCTGTGGTACGCAATATGCATGGTTGTCCTTGATACTTGACTGTACCTGCATATTGAACCTTTGAACACCTGGACTGCCTTTGCATTAATGTTAATGGACTTGCCACTATAGGTACTGTCACTGTTTCATGCATGTTTTTTTGCACTTGACTATTAAGCAAAACTGCATTTAAAGGCTCGAACTGCCCCCTCAGATGACTGTCCTCTCTTACTTGAAAATGTAACTGTCCATTTGTCCATTTAAACCTTGTGATTGACTGCTGCAAAAGCTTTCAACAGATTTTTCATTGATTTTTAACCATGTTTACCATCATTCCTTAGCATATCCATCTCTATTGTGGACTGTCCTTTATGGAAAATTATACTCTGCCATGTTTGCATTGTTGACTTCTTAATGACTGCCCCCTTTTGACATGACTGCCCCTTGACTGTCATAGAAACTTTATTTTGAGGTTTTGATTGTCATTTAGTTGTTTAGGGCTGTGATTATAAAACATTGGAGACCACTGTGTTGTCACACTCTTTGTTCTGACCTCATGCATTTTTCAATCCAAACTGTGCTAAGTACATTGCCTGCTCTAGAGGCCAATCCCCAACTATATGGATTAAAAACTCATCGGGACAGATGTATTCTGCTATCTCTAAGCATGTTTTGAGACCATTCAGCAAATTTCTTGATATAAGATAACTAATCCTACCAAATAGCTCCACACCTCTTGCATATAGTCCCCTTTGATGAGAACTCTAACCACCATCTTCTTGCTTAACATCAACATCAATTGTTTCCTTTTTGTTTAGAAGAAGTTCTCTGTTCACTATGGAGCATTGTACAGTCACCAAGATTCTCCTCAAAATCACTGTACAGTTGTGAGCCACCATCAAGTAGGTCACTGCCTTGAAAACTTTACTGTCTTCTTTCCATTCATGAGACTATTTGATTTTTTTTTAAAAAAAAACACTGTCAATATTCACGATACAAACCACTGCCTTCATGCTCTGCCTTTATGATGATATTGTTGTCTCCATATCACTGATGATTGACTGCTTTTTAATGTGACTGCCCTAACACACAGTACTACTTTCATGGTTATTGCCAAATGCCTTTTAAACAGGAAGTTGCTCTCTGAGTGAATGGTGACTGTCACCTTATGAACTCCTTTTTGAATCCTCTGAGTGAATGGCACCTTGTTTTGACATCTAAGGCTGTCCTCTTGTTTACATACATTGTGACTATCTTTAAGACTGCCTTATGGATGTTTGATGTTTACTGTCATGAGCTAAACTGCAATCCATAGTATGTCCTTTGAAACCTTGAATGCTACCTTTGGTCAATTGTCACAGGACTGCTGTTGTCTTTAGCATGGTGGCTTTCACTGTGTCTTCCATTTTGTATATACACTGATGGCTTGAGGTTTCACTTGTTTATATAGTCCCTTTTAATGAATGATGACTGATTGTTATTGACCATACAGTCCATAAAAGTCACTGCCTTTAAAAATATTCACTTGGCAACTGTCCCAACAACTCCTCTCATTCCTAATCGGACTATGCTCTATTGATTCCTTAGGTCCTTCTTTATGGCCTTGCATTTTGAAAACTTGAGAATGCCTCCATGTGCTAGCTTTACAATGTACATCTGCCTGTTTGAAAATGAAATCCCTTTGCAGGGACAGTCTTCATGTTACTTACTATTGTCTCCAGACCTTCCATTTTTTCTATCCTTGACAAGATGTTCATGGAAAATAAACCCTAGGTGCTTATCCATGCATCATTCTTATAAGACATGGAGACTTAAGATGCAGCCACTGTTTCTTAACAAGCATGCCTTAATACATACTCAGATAAAGTCTAACCTGTGGCTTGTAATGGAGATCTCAAACAGAGGTACAACTTCCATAATCAAACCAAAGAGGAGAAGAAACCCTCTCTATCACTCAACACTCAGAAATGAAGCAAAAACAACCTCTGAAAACTCAGATTCATGAAGAATGGAGTGATGAAACATAGCAAACCTCATTCTACAGCGAGGCACTGATCATGGCAGCCATTAAGGAGTTGTGTATGCAGGGCTTCCTCCTTGAAAAGTTGCAGTTTCCTTCCTGAACTTGAGCTTTCTCGTTTGCCTTGATTGCTGCTCCCACGACCTGAAATCACGCCCAGGAACTTTATACTTTTCACAACTGGCTCTTGCGATCTTGGGAACTGCTGTGTGGATTGAAGGAAATAGCAGAGATTAAAAAAACAACACACAAAAATTAACACAGAACAGCCATTAACCACCTTTGCTACTTCTGAGCAAAAATATATTATATTATCTTCCTTTTTTTTCTTACAAAAATATTCCAGTATATAAAGTTTTTCAGCCCAGAAAAAAATTTAATACAAACTTTAATGTCATGCGAGCAGATATATGTCCTAAACATAGTCAAGTCGAATTAAAAAATTGTCCTAGTCAAAAAGAAGACTGTCCAATCAAAAACGTCCTTTAAAGCCAACGAGGAGCCCACTAGCAGTCGGCACGGAAGAGTCAAAAAATCAAACAAGGTTGACTACCGTGCTACCGCTGCAGTTTCCGAGGAGACTGCGGTGGCCTTGGTAACCGTGCACACTGCAAGGAAAGAGCTTACCGTGCTACCGCCGCGGTTAAGAAATAGACTGCGGTGGCCGCGGTAACGGTCCACCGACGGACAACTAACAGAAGATGACGGGCACGACGCTACCGCAGGAGGCAAATGAATAGACCGCGGTAGAGCAGTAACTGTACGGACTGATGGTGAGTGAAACGAGCTGGCGGTTAACCGCGTTACTGCGGTGAGAGGAAGGAAGGCGCACGGTATGGCTGTAGTCACAGCGCTACTGCGAGGGTGAAATGATGAGGCCGCGGTATCGCGGTAACACCTCGCAACCGCAATCAGAGAGATAAGAGGCCACGGTAGTGCGGTGGTCACCGCATTACCGCGAGCTATTGATGGAGTCGGCGCGGTATGGCGGTAAGAGTTGACGAAGGCTATCAGAGTTGACTGAACCGTTGACTCGCGAGTTGGGCGAATTTCCAACACTCCCCCTTGAGCACAACTCGTGCCATTTGCAATTCCCAGCCAGTCTCTTTGAAAATTGAAGCTCTCTGTGCTCAGGGCTTTTGTGAAAATGTCTGCAACTTGATCTTTTGACCTGCAAAAAATTTAGGAAATCTCCCCACCATTAATCAGCTCCTTGATAAAATGAAATCGTGTATCAATGTGTTTGCTCCTTTTGTGAAATACAGGGTTCTTTGATAATGCAATGGAAAAATTGTTGTCACAGAATTTTTTTGTAGCATCAACCTATTCATTTTGAATCTCTTTCAGAATTCACCTCATCCACACTGCTTGACACGATGCATTGGTTGCTGCAACATATTCAGCTTCAGCTGATGATAAGGTGACAAAAGGCTGTTTCTTTGAAGCCCATGCAACAACACCACTTCCAAATGAAAAATATAACTAGAGGTGCTTTTTCTGTCATCAACACTTCCAGCACAGTCACTGTCAGTAAAACCTGTTAATTTGAAGTCATCAATTCTGGAATATTGGATTCCAAATTTTTTGGTTCCACTAATATATCTCAAAATTTGCTTTCCAGCTTGCTAGTGATTCTCCTTTGGTGTTTCCATGAATCTAGAAATCAAACTGACAGAATACATTATATCAGGCCTTGTGGCTATTAGATACATTAAGCTCCCAACTAGTTGTTTGTATAAAGTTGGATTAACATCTGAGCCTTTGTCTTCTCTGCTCAATTTCAGTCCAGTCACCATTGGAGTAGGTGCTGACTTACAAGTTAACATATTGAATCTCTTTAAAACATCCTTTGCATATTTAGACTGTGAAATGAAAATACCATCTTTATTCTATGTTACCTCAATGCCTAAAAAATACTTCATCATTCCCATGTCTGTCATTTCAAACTCTTTCATCATTTCTGTTTTGAACATTTCAATTGATAGATTTCCAGTTAAGATCAAATCATCAACATACAGGCATATAATCAAAATTTTACTTTCATCATTCACTTTGGTATACAATGTTGGTTCACTGTCACATCTGGTAAATCCATTATTTGTGAAATAACTGTCAATTCTGCTATACCAAGCTCTTGGGGCTTGTTTCAAACCATACAGTGCCTTCTTTAGTTTATAGACTTTGTCCTCTTGTCTTGATATTTCATATCCTGGTGGTTGTTCAATGTAGACTTCCTCTTCTAGATAACCATTGAGAAATGCTGACTTCACATCCATCTGGTGAACTAGCCATCTGTTCTATGCTGCTAAAGCCAATAGCATTCTGACTGTGTCAAGTCGTGCAACTGGTGCAAAAGTTTCATTGTAATCTATTCCAAGTTGTTGTGCATAACCTTTTACCACCAATCTTGCTTTGTGTTTCTGCACTTCTCCATTTGCATTCAACTTAGTCTTATAAATCCATTTGACACCTATGACATCTTTGTCTTTTGGAAGACTTTGCAATTCCCATGTTTGATTGTTTTCTATTGAATCTATCTCATCATCCATTGCTGTTAACCACTTTTCTTCCTTGATTGCATCTTCATAATGAATTGGATCTTCAGCTTGTGAATAAAAGACAAATAGTGTAAATTGTTGAGAATTGTTCTCACCTTCATTTTGATTATAGATATCAGTCATGCTTCTGATTTTCTGCCTCCTCATGCTAGCCAAAGTTAGATTTGATAAGTCACTTGAATCTGCAGAATGTGGACTTGAAGGTCTTGCGCCAGAAATTCTTGTTGTGGTTGGCATCTGCAGTCCTCTTGTTGCTGCTCTTGTATTACTTGCTGGTGTTAGTTGTTGACCACTTGCTTGAGGTTGATTAGGAACAGTAGGTACATTAGTTGGAATTGTATTCTCATTCTCATCTTGAGGGATATTAACAGTAACATTGACTGTATTTTCTTTGCTTCCATCCCATGCTTCATCTTCAATAAATTGGACATCCCTGCTGATTATAACTTTCTTGGTTGAGGGATTAAACAGTTTGTATGCTTTGGATTCTTCACTATATCCAACAAAAATGGATTTTTCTCCTTTGTTATCAAGCTTTCTTCTCAATTGATCAGGTACATGTGCATATGAAACACAACCAAAAACTCTCATGTGAGACACACTGTGTTTTTTACCTGTCCATGCTTCCTCAAGGATTATATTCATCACACTTTTTGTAGGGCATCTGTTCATAATATATGCTGCACAAGATACAGCTTCAGCCCAAAATTCATTTGTTAAGTGCTTGGATTTTAACATACTTCTAGCCATCTCCATTATGGTTCTGTTTTTTCTCTCAGCTACACCGTTTTGTTGGGGTGTGTATCTTGTTGTGAACTGTTTGTGTATTCTATGTTCTTTGCAGAAATTTAAGAACTCTCTTGAAATGTATTCACCTCCTCTATCAATTCTCAGCACTTTGATGAAACAACCACTCTGTTTTTCAGCTAAAGATTTAAATTGGCAAAAGTAATTAAACACTTCACTTTTCTGTTTCAGAAAATACACCCATGTCTTCCTTGAATAATCATCTATAAAAGTCAGAAAATAAAAACTACCACCTATTGAAGGTGTTTGCATTGGACCACATAAATCTGAATGAACTAATTCCAAAGGGGCTTTTGCCCTAGTGGATTTCCCTGCTGGGAAAGACCTCTCTATGTTGCTTTCCAAGTATGCAACCTTCACAAACTCTCTTTGGTTTTTGAATTAATGGAATTCCCTTTACCATGTTCTTCCTATGAAGCAAATTCAAACCTCCAAAATTTAAATGACCAAATCTTAAATGCCAAAGCCAGTTCTCATCCTTTACCTCTGCCTGAAAGACAGTTTGTATAACAGTTGATATCTCTTGTGCTTGTGCAAAGTTTGTACTTAAAGCTGGCTGAATTCTCAAAGGAAACATTCTATTGTTTGTCATGTGAATTTTTGCAATCATCTGGCCACTTGGGTATTTGTCTAAAATAGTGCATAACCCATTCTTGAAAGACACTCTATAACCCTTTTGAATTAACTGTCCTACACTCATCAAATTGTATTTAAGACCAGGCATGAAATAAACATCAGAAATATATTTTTGCTCCCCCTGCTTGGTTAGAATATTAACATTCCCTTTTCCTTTAACTGACACTTTGTTGTCATTATCCAGGGTGACATCCGACTTAATATTCTCATCTAGACTTGTGAATAGATCTAAATTCCCTGTCATATGATTACTACAGCCTGAATCTAAAAACCAAACTTCTTTCTCACTAGCTTGAGCTACATTACAAGCTAAAAACATTGTGCTCTTATTAGGTCTATTGTCTTGACTCTCTCTAGAAAAGTTTGCATTTTGTCTACTCATTTCATACTGTTTCTTTCTACACTCATTCATGTAATGGCCAAACTTTTTACACTAATGGCATTGAACCTGAGATTTATCATACCTTTGTCCTTGAGGAAAGTTTTGAGATGGGTTTTGGCTGTTGCCTCTTCCACTTGAACTTGACTGGTTATTTCTTCCACCTCTATTGAAACCTCTTCCTTTTGCTTTGAAATTTGATCTACCTCTGCCTCTTCCATGGTTAATTGAAGCTTGTGACTTGAATGCATGCTCCAATGACATATTTGCTGTTCTGCTGAGTCTGTGCTCATGAGAAACTAGTGAAGCATATAGCTCATCAACTGAATAATGTGTGAGATCCTTTGTCTCTTCTATTGTGACTGCAATTGACTCAAATCTTGTGGGTAAGCTTCTCAAAATATTTTCTATAACTTTGACATATTCTAGTGTCTGACCATGTGTTCTCATCTAGTTTACTAGTCCCATTATTTGCGTAAAATATGAATCTATAGACTCATTTTCTTTCATAAACATGTTGTGACCTTTTTTCACACATCACCCCATTCAGATGGGGACCCCCTAATTTTTGCTCCATTCTGGTCATTTGGCTTTGGTTCGTGCGTCTCTCTCTATCTCTAGTCCTTCCCGGGATGTCTTGTCGTTTGACCCAGGTTGAAGTATTGGTTAAGTTTGCGTAATTAGGGTTTTCATCCTTCAGGCTTATTTAAGGTCAAACCAAGTTATCAAATTAGAATCTGAGCTCAGTACAGCAATCACAAGGCTTCTAGCAGGGTCCCATTAAATTTTCACTATATTCCGGCAACTTGCTATTTTTAGTAAGTATTCAATTTGGGACTATTTTATCAAAATTTTGGAATTCTGTCAGTTCCACCACATTCAGGTAACATCAAACTGCTTGCACATAAATTTTGAGCCAGATCAGACAACTTGCTATTTTTAGCAGTTCAGGCTTCAGGTGCCATTTTTCAGGGGTCAAACATATGATTCTTCATTGCATGTCCGGAGATTACTTCTGGGTTTCTCGAAACCTTCGCAGCGATATAACATGCAAACCGAGACGACCACTTTCAGAGTTCAGCCTTCTAAGGCTATTTTTAGGGTTTGCATGCAGAGTTCTCTGACACATGTCCAAATATTCCTTCTGGGTTTCTCAAGAGCTACGCAACAGTGTGACATGCAAGCGGAGAAGATCAAATTTCAAGGACTTACTATTTTTAGCCAGTGCATGCATGAGGACTAGTTTTCTGGGTTTTTCTAGGTTTCTTGAGACCCCACGGGCAATATAACATGCAAAACCATCCGACAGTGGATGAGTCACTTTTCAGGCAGTTTCTATTTTAAGCAAGTACACTCTGGCAGTCGCCTAACACTCCAGTTCAGCAAGTAGAACGACATACAGAAGGAACAAAGTCAAACAAAGACCGTTCGGGATACATGCAAGTCAAATTAGGGTTTCCACTTTTATAGGGGGTGAAATCCAGAAATAGTCAAAACGGAGTACCCCACCCATGTCAGCATACTTCAAGGCACTTGCTGGCAAAATTTGAGCAGAATCGGAGAACTTACTATTTTTAGTAAGTCAGGGCACGGCTATAAATAGCAGGTCTGCACCCGAGGTTGGCATCGGAGCGACACTCAAGTTATCAGGATCAGGCATTACAAGTTTCAGGTCAAACAAAGCTACTGAAGTCAAAGAATCAAGAACTTACTATAAATAGCAGGTGGCTATAAATAGCAGGTCAGGGCAGAGGACTGGCAAAACAGGTTCACAAGGCAGAGAGTATCATATGGTGAAATTTTCAGGCAAAACGGAGCTATAGGGGTCGAAAATCAAGGGACTTTCTAAAAATAGCCTGACTTGCCCAAAATAGACGGTGAAGACGAAGGTAGGCAGAGGTATAAATTTTTTTTTTAAGTCTGAAAAATGAAAGCTTCCTAGGCAAAATGCGCCCACCTCCAAGAAAGGCAATGGGAAGGCTAAAAACGCCTAAGTATGGGAATGAAAGTGGCTACCTCCAAAGGCGCCCTCAAATGAAAGCTCTCATAGCCATATGCGCCCACCCCCCAAAAAAGAAGAAGTGAAAAACGCCTAAGGCATGGAATAGAAGCATACCCTATCAAATGCGCCCTTGTGCTAGGAGGGGTTAGGCCAAAATAATTCTAAGGCATAAAGCAAAAGTAGCCATGGAAAAATGTGCCCTCAAGGTAAATGGTGGTGGGAAATTCTTCTAAGTGTCAAAGGTGAAAGTTGAAGAGGTCAAATGCGCCCAAGGATATTGGAGGCCTAAAAATGCCTAAGTTCAAAATGAAAGTACCACTTCTAATTTGTGCCCATCTCCAGCAAGTCTAATATGCGCCCAAAGAAGAATGCAGGCCTTTGAAAATCGTCTAAGGCAAGAAGTGGAAGTAGGCATATGTAAATGCGCCCAACCTTATGAAGTGATGTGAAAATATTCTAAGTGAAAGTAAAAGCTTCCTAGCTAGAATGCGCCCTCAAAGCAAAGTATCTCCTTCAATATGCGCCCAGCCAAGATGAGTTGATCAATAGCTTTTAAGGAAAGCAAGTTAGAAGCCTTGAATATTTCTAAGGCAAGGAAATGAGAGCTGGAAGTGGTGAATGCGCCCAAGGAAATTGGAAATCTAAAATATGCTAAGGCGCAAATTAGAAGCTCCCACATGAAAATGCGCCCAGCTCATGAGGATGCTGAAAGTATAAAATTTTCTAAGGCATGAGACTTAAAGTGGAATACCTCAAGTGCGCCCAAGTCAAGTGTGAAGGTAAAAACACGCCTGAGACACATGAAATAAAGTTCACTAAAGGAATCCGCCCTTGAAATGTTGAGAGGTTGGAAAAATAAATTAAGGCGTGGCAATTTAAAATGTTCTAAAGGTGGACTCCACATAAAAAAATATGCGCCTATGGTAGAGAAAATGTTAGAAATATTTTCTAAGTAAAATAACATTTCACTGGGAAAAATATGCCCTTGGCATGGAAAGATAGCTTGATGAATTTTAAAATTTTCCAGAGGCAATTGAATGAGGTTGACATATATTTTTCAAAGGGGGAGAATTAATATTGATGAATATTTTTCATGGGTTAAATGAAAAATCAAATGAACCCGTTCAAAAGCAACCCATGAGTTGTCAGAGTTAAAAAATTAATTTCTTAAGGGAAATTTTAATATTTTCAGAGGAAATTCGTTTTGCCTAGATTATTTTCCTAACGGAAATTAAATCTCAGAGGGTGGATTAATCTGAGCGAGCAAGTGATTTCTGTCAGCGGGTTGAATTATTTTAAAAGAGAAAATTTAAAATGTCTAAGGCAAATTTTATGAAATTGAGGATTTAAATGGCAGACATTTTAAAAGTTGGAAATAAATCTACAACTCCCACGAATTTTTTTTCGAATCAAATTTATTTAAACACTGCGAAGATTTTAAAATGAATTTTTTTCAATCAAGTCAAGTGATTTTTCTCGCGAGTTGTTTAAATCACCAAGAGTTAACTGGCAGACTAGAAAGGAAAATTCCAAATTTGAAGAAGAAAGAATCTTCATTAATGGCAACTGCCATAATGACCGGCTGACGACTAGCCCACTACTGCGCCTGAATTAGAAGATGCTGACGGAGAGAGTGGAGAATTGATGAAAGTACTAAAAATAGCCCCAGCACTACTCAGCAGGATTCTTCACGAAGAGTTATTTAAACAACTTCATTTCTTTCATTTCTTCACACATTTTGAAGAGCTTGGAATTGCTAAAGTGAGGAATTTTGTGAGAGATTGAAATATTTTTGAGGTTGCTGAGAGTGAGTTTGAGTTTTACTTTCTAAGTCAAAGTTGTTGGAGGAATTTTATTTCCAAGTTGCTGAGAGTTTTCTTTCTGAAAGGCTGAAGCTGTGTTGCTGCGATTTTCAAAATTGTATGCTGGAGAGCTAAAACTTTGTTTCCAAGTTGTTGGAGTTGCTGCAGATTTCCGGAGTTGCTGGAGATTTATTTTTCTCTGGAGATCTTTATTTTCAAAACTGTTGAAAGTCGAAGTGCTGAGGAAATTGATTGTTGTTAGAGTTGAGAAGAAATTTGAAATTTCATATTGCAGCAATCTCTTTATTTCTTCTAAAATTGCCGAAGTCAACGAAGTGTGGTCAAGAGAATTCGAATTATTTGTGCTGAGAAAATAGCCACGTTGTTGAAAGTTGTTGGTTTGCTGTAATTTTCTTCGCCAATCAGAGTGCAGTTGCTGGAAGCTTCTTTATAAGCTCAGAGTTTTTATACAGTTTGAGGTTTGGAGTTAGATAATTATGCTGGAGAATTTTATTTTCAAAAGCTAACTCCACATCCGCAGTCGTCTCGGAGGCTATTTTACTTTATTAAAAATCTGCAAACTAACTTATTATTATCCTATCTTATTCTTGCAGATGGCTGGAGCAAAGGATGTTGCAGGAACAAGCAGAGCTGTAGGCAGAGCTGCAAACACTGAAACGGCCAAGGCTAGCTCATCCCGATAGGCAATGATCAAAAGGCTCGCCAAGTCATTTCTCCCAAAATCGACAATTGTTTCAAAGTTGGCAGGATTAAGTGACACCAACTTCGGGTCGTTTAATCTAAATGCACTCAAGTCTAGGATGTACGGACTGGGAGGCCATCAGCCGTCAGTCACGGTGCATAACATCATGAAGAGTGGTATCTACGCAGCCGTTGGTTTTCCACCAGCAATTCAGTGCCCGGAGCTAATTATGGAGTGTGCGAACTACTACAAGCCGTAGCGTAGAACCATTGTCTCGCCGGATTGCAAATTGCTTGTCAACTTCACGCCAGATGCCATTGGAGAGGCATTTGGGATTCCTACTGCCGAAAAGATGCTATACAGATCAAAGGAGAGGGCGGATAAAATGTACTCCACCTCCTTCGAGAGGGTTGCTGCGGTCATCAACAGAGTCTGGATGCAAAAGCCAAAGCCACCTCGCACTAGGCTCCCAAAGCAGATAATTGCCGAAGATGTGAAATAGGAATACTGCGACTTGATGATGATGCTGAGCCGAATAAATGGGAGTGCACAAGCCTACTTCTTCGAGCCTTGGATGTTCTACTTTATCGAGATCATCTTGGAGGGAAAGGAGTGTGTTGACTGGGCAAGAATGATCAGTGATAACATAGATGAGCAGTTCAGGAGCCTGAGGGGGACGAAAACCTTTTACATGAGCTCATATGTGATATATATGCTGGCAAGAATGACCAAGTACCGAGGGATTACATACAAGGAGCCAATAGGCTGTGCACCTGATCAGTTCAAAATCCATGAGGCCTGCACGCAGTTGCATCTAGCTAACCCTGCCAGTTACAAACGGGCTAATGATGCATTCACAATGCACATCAGGAGGACCCTTCAGCGGAGAACGCAGCAAAGAATATCCAAAGAGGCACAAGCATTGATCGAGGAATATGGATATTGGCTCATCCAATTTCCGAAATTCACTTACATTAGGCTACAGGGGTTCACTTTGTATCCATACCGGCTACCGAGGTACCCCACCGATCACATTATAATGCTAGAAATATCTAGGCAATTAATCGCCTATGATAAGATTCAGAAAAAGAAGAAGAAGGGTGGACTGGAATTTCCTATTGCCATGGGAAATTCCACTGAGGTGTGTCCCTCCTTGCAGGCAGCTCGAGAGGCAGAGGATGAGCTGCAATTCTATCATCTATCGTATCACACAGGCAGATAGGATTTCGATCCATACAGAAACATCCGAATGGTACAGAACGTCGAGTACCGACACAAGGCCCACATTGAGGACTTGTGGGAAAATGCTGTTGATGAGGTTGAGATAAGGAAAAGGATGTTTTCCAGGCTTCCCCTCAAATTGATCAGGGAATGTGAGATCATCCCAGTTCCCGACCAGGTGGAAGAGGATGTCAACGTTATGCAACCCGACTATGGTTCAGTCAGGGATACTTCGGTCCCACCACCTGATTGGTCCGAGCCAGAAATCATGGACTTGGACACGCTCTCTATTCCAGTGTTGACTTTCACAAGGGCTTGGGTCGATAGACATGTATGCAGACTTAAGAGCAGATCGATCGCCCTTACTTATAGCTTGATGGGTGACCCAAGGCCGCTATCGGTGAGAAGGGGAAAACAGGTTGCTCAAACACCAGAAGCACAAGTAGAAGTACCAACCTAGCCGATGCCATTGAGGATGGAACAAGCATCACCTATGCACTCACAAACTCAGTCTTCGAGTTTGAGAGTGATTTCATTATTTGCTGATCAGAGAGTAGGATTGGGTGAAGAGCGGGAGCTTGAGGAGGTGGATCAACCCAACATCCGAGAATCAGATAGTATAAGCGTCAGTGCATCCAGGGCTGGCCAACAAGAGGAAGAAGAGGAAACAGTGGCTGACACTCATTTCCAACAGATGTTGGACATGACATTGGAGGAAGAGGAAAACATAGAACAGGGGACCCAAGGGTCAGGAGATACGCAGCTCGTGGAAGATGATGAGCTCGAGCAGAACAGCGCAAGAAGAGAAGAAGTGCACGAGGTGGAGGCAACGAAGGAGCAGCCCCTTGTCATTTGCAATCCGCAGCAGACGGTGCCGGATTGGCTTTCGGACAAAATGAGGAGAGAACCCGAGGATGATACAGATCCAGCCGTTGAGATGGAGGAGTTCCTCAAGAGGATCAGTGCACCACCAGAAAAGAAGAGGGCCAGGAAGTTTTCAAAGATCTCGACTGATGAGTCAGGCTCTCGCACGCTTCAGGTGCCTGTTCCGAGAGAGGATTGTGATCGAACGGAGGAGAGGTCTGAAAATTACATGATCACCACGGTAGAGTTGGGTCGTCCTACGGGAGCCCAAATTGTTGAGGAGTTCGATAACTCTTATCAGGAATTGAAGGATCAGTTGCTCCGCACGGAGGGGAAGTATAAGAAATTGAAGAAGGAGCACAAAACCTTGATAGGATATGTGCAAAGTCTAGCACGTCCAGGTGAACCAGCAAACCCAACAGTAGAATGCCCACCAAAGCTTCTGAGGGAGTCAGTTGTTGGCTTAGAGGATTTAAAGAAGATGGAAACGGAAGCGGACAAGTGGGTTAGCCATGTTCGTACTGAGACAAGGAAATTCATGGAGGACCTCGCCAATGCTTATCGGCAGGCCTCAAGTATTTTGGCACGGATTGACATGGTGGATCAGGCCTGGGGCGATACCCGCATCTATCAGACGAAGACTGTACTTCGTTTGGGGGCTTTGATGCATATACCTCTACAAACTTTGGTGGATGGAGGTGTGATTCAGGATGGTGACAGGTATGATTTCACCAGTTGGTACTCCTCGGTGGTCACAGGCCGTGGATTTCACGATGCAGCAAGGGCAGATTCAGCCAGAGTGAGGAAAGCAATGGGTAACATCTTGGAGGGAGTCCTTAATACATTAGAAGCCATATTTGCTAGAAAGTTTGCCCCAGAGGAAATAACTGCTGATGGCTTGAAAGGAAAACTGGCTCCATTCTTCTCAGCTGCGAGGTCGCTTGTCCTGGATGACTTTGAGAATGTCTCCACTTTCTCCAGTATAATCCAGAATACCCAGGACGCCTTGGTGGCATGGAAGAAGTCTTACACTCGGCACGGTCAAACGGTAGCGGTCTTGGAGTTCCAGCTCAACCATATTCCACCGATTTCTGCCCAGGAGGTTGAAGCGGTATTGGCCCGATTGATCGAGTTTGCAGTCCGAGAACAGGACAGTGGGAACGCGCTGCTTGATGAAGATCTTCTAGAAGAAGGTAGTGGGCATTAATTGCTTATTATGGTTCTTGCAGGGGAGTGGAGAATATTCTGTGCATTTATTGCCCCACTCCCCTCAGTGGCGGTTTTTAGGGTAGAAACCCTAATTAGGGCATAGGTGGCTCGATCTGAGCCATTTATTGTAATTGAATCCGAACCGTCCATTGAAATGGGCTAACTATAAAAGGGGCATCCCCCCTCATTTGTAAGGAATTAGATTAGAACTAGAATTGAATCAGAGATAGAGTTGAGCTAGAGAATAGAAAGCATATAGCGTTTAGCTCAGAAGTTAGTTTAGATTGAGGAGGAAAGGAAGTTTTCCCATTGAGGACTTTGTAAGAAGTTGTTGTGAACACTCTCATAATATAAAGATTTATCATTGTTTGGTGGTTCTATCTTCTATTGTGAGTAGCTAGCAAGGCTTGTTCGTCTTTCCAATTCAAGTAGATAGAGTAGAGTAGACTTTGTTTTATGCAAGTAGTCGTTAATTGTGGAGTGTGGCGTTGCGATTTGAGCACATCTTCTTTCATCCATACCACTAGCGGGCTTACTGATGGTAAGTTCGCCTTGCGTGGTCAACTGGAGTATTGGCACTTAACTTCAATTGTGGCTCATATGTCCGTATGCATCGTAGTGATGGTATGAACATGTTGTGTCATAATTTGAACACCTCTCTCATCCTTTGAAGATTGCACCAACTTTGTCAGAGTTGTCCGAAAGGAGACAAAGCAAAGTCTGGTTTGAAGATTGTTTAAGTCGATCCTCGTTCTCCACCCTTTAGAAGTAGATTCGTAGAATTCCTATCCCTATCCCTTTTTAATTCAGTATTTCCCGGTTAATTTAGGAGTCAGAGCACTATTTTCAAATCATTCATGTCCTAACTGCTTCACAAAATTGAACAACTACGTAAGTCCCCTTGAATACCCAGCATATTCACATTAGCCAACTAAGTCTATTCATGTTAAAGGAACCTTGGAGTTGAACACATGAACTTTCACGCAATCTTAGCATGCGGGATACTTTGATCAAGAGAGAATAGAATGACCATTGGGCATTTTTATTCTGTGTTGATGTCGTCTTAAAAAGCACGTCAACAAAATAGAGTCTCAAACTCTCTTCTCAGTATTTGCAACTTTGCTGTTTTGACTTTGTCCATTCCTTGATATGCTATTTGAAATATGTCCCATGCTTGCTTAGACTTGGTAGTGGCTGATATTCTGGGAAAAATACTTTCATGTACACCTTGTAGAATAAAGAAGTGAGCCTTTGAATCCTTCTTCTTGTTATCCTTCAACAAGTCTTTCTCCGTTTGTGTCAAAGCATTATATGCTGTTGCATCTGCCGGTTCTGGAAACCCATTCTCTACATTCTCCCATAAATATTGTGAACAAAATAATGCTCTCATTGCTATAGACTAGTAGTCATAATTCTTTCCATTCAACTGTGGAATTTGAGGATTACTCAAGCTTGTGCTTGCTGCCATGATTTACAGACTCTCTACAACTAACCTTAGGCTCTGATACCACGTGAAGGAAATAGCAGAGATAAAAAAAACAACAGACAAAAATTAACACAGAACAACCATTAACCACCTTTGCTACTTCTGAACAAAAATATATTATATTATCTTCCTTTTTTTTCTTACAAAAATATTCTAGTATATAAAGTTTTTCGACCCAAACAAAAATTTAATACACACTTTAATGTCATAAAATTGCCAGCAGATATATGTCCTAAACATAGTCAAGTCGAATTAAAAAATTGTCCTAGTCATAAAGAAGACTGTCCAATCAAAAACGTCCTTTAAAGCCAACGAGGAGCCCACTAGCAGTTGGCACGAAAGAGTCAAAAAGTCAAATAGGGTTGACTACTGTGCTACCACCATGGTTTACAAGGAGACCGCGGTGGCTACGGTAACCGTGCGCACTGCAAGGAAAGAGCTTACCGCGCTACCGCCGCGGTTAAGAAATAGACCACGGTGGTCGCGGTAACCGTCCACTGATGGACAACTAACAGAAGATGACGGGCACCATGCTACCATAGGAGGCAAACGAATAGACCGCGATAGAGCGGTAACTGTACAGACTGACGGTGAGTGAAACGAGCTGGCGGTTAACCGTATTACCGCGGTGAGAGGAAGGAGGGCATGCGATATGGCGGTAGTCACCATGCTACTGCGAGGACGAAATGATGAGGCCACGGTATCGCGGTAACGCCGCGCAATTGCAAGCAGAGAGATAAGAGGCTGTGGTAGTGCGGTGGTCACTGTGTTACCGCGAGCTGTTGATGGAGTCAGCGCGGTATGGCGGTAAGAGTTGACAAAGGCTGCCGGAGTTGACTGAACCGTTGACTCACGAGTTGGGCGAATTTCCAACACGGATAGTGTTCAAGTCGATTGAAACCCTAGTTGCTCAACCTCCATTGTGAAATTCAGACTTTACCTCAATTTTCTCCTCCTTTCCTTGCTCGTGAAACCTTTTCTCTTTTGCTTTTCACAGTTTTTGGCGCTCAAACAAAGAGTTTTAATTTTCATTTACCATCATTCTCATTCTCATACAATTCCATGTATGCGTGATGTTTCTCTTTGTCTTTGGCATGAATATAAAGGGAAACAAAAGAGATTTATTGAAAGCTTTATTAAACCCCTTCAAATTTAACTCCTTTACCTTTTGCTTTTCACTCTTTTGGTAAAACTTTAAGAAGGCTTTTAATAAAATCTCTTCCCTTTAAAATGAAGACAACACTTTTCCTTTTTTTTTTCATTTTAAAACAAAGGAAAAGGGAAATGTTTAAATAGTCTAAGTAATCATACCAAGTTGGCAAAAAAAAAAAAGGACTACAGAACTATAATTATTTTGTTCCAGTGATATTGGTCCATATCCAACTAATGACCTTAAATTTCCCATTCAACCTTCACATGTCACTCTTTTCCAAAGCACATAGCAAGAGCTCTTGCCTTCAAAAAATTAATACTAAACCTCTGCCAATGAATGTCATTGTTTGAGTTGAGCTTACTCTCTATACAATTTTGTGGCATCAACACTCCATTAGTTGGTCCAAAGTGATCATCCAACTCAAAACTGGATGAATTTTTCTGTTAGTTACCTTCACCATTTAACAAGCTTTTGGAATTTGACAATGCTGAATTTTCTCTACTACATTTATTGGAAATCTCGAGTATTTTTTATCCATCTATTTTTATTGTTAAAATATCATGTCTCAAATCTTCAATTACTTTAGCTTGTCACAACTGCATTCCTCCAAGCAACTGAACGTTTTGACTGCCTGGTTGTATTGCTTGCAATCATTTTGAAATCCAAATTAACACTTACACTTATAGTTTCCAATTGATAAATCCTATCCCATAAAATTCTTCTCGGTTCAACCCAGTGCTGCTTTACCATGTATATCTGCAATCAAGGTGAGCACGAGGCTGGCTTGCCCAATCATCCTCAATATTTTCTCTGGATGTAGGTTCACTCCTAAACAACTACCGAGAATTATCTTTCGTCACTGCAGACCTTCACATGCATGCTGATTTCTAAGACCTTATCATAACTTAGCGTCTCAATGAGAAAACTGCTCACATATCAACCATTGGATTATCATTTGCATGCCACCCATCATTGGCTTGCCATCTTCAGTTTCACCATCACTTTCAATTCCAACATATTTATCAACAATTCATCTTTGCATCCTCAGTGAATCTTTGTAAACAACCCTCTTCTTATAAAACTGTATAAAAGGGGTTTTGCATTTTCATTTTATACTCAATACAAATATTTTTCTTTATAAAAAAAAATCACCCTTAAAAAGAGTATGTAGAACTCTAATGTTGCGGATCAGCATTTTTAATCATCTTTTGGACTTGGTTATCAATAGTATAGAAGCCAAAAAAGGAATAAAATGTGATTAACCACATTTAATCTTGTTTGGGCCGTGCTGAGTCAAACTGGCATGGCTTTGACCCAGTTAAACCCAGGTTTTTTGAAAAAATGTAGGTTATTGAATAGCTTGTGTTTTTTCATGTTTTTCCCCCTTTTTTCACATTTAAAAAAACTATTGTTTTTACTTTTAGGGTTCAGGATTTAAGGTTTAATTAATTTTTTTTACACATTTTAAAATAGAATTTAAGGTTATCAATAGTATAGAAGCCAAAAAAGGAATAAAATGTGATTAACCACATTTAATCTTGCTTGGGCCGTGCTGAGTCAAACTGGCATGGCTTTGACCCAGCTAAACCCAGGTTTTTTGAAAAAATGTAGGTTACTGAATAGCTTGTATTTTTAAATGTGTAATTGAATTCCATTTACACTTTCAGTTTTCTGTGTTAATTTAATGTTATTATGATCAATATCCTTCTCCATTCACTGACCCTTTTTCTTTGGCCCATTAATCACATCACATAGAATATCTCGCTCAACTACCTTTGCCCATTCCTTTGAAATGTCTTGCTTTGCTTCCTTGAGGTACTCCCTCTTCATAGCTAGTTCAAGATAATCAGCCTTCTTTGCTTGACTTCATGTTTGAACCATTGATAATCTTGAGACCTCTATATAGTTGGTGGCTTGTGGTTTGGATACTCATCATCATTGTGTTTGCTTGGAGAACATCACCAGCACAACTCCTTAGCATTCTCCTATGCTTCTTTCTCAAGGAAACCTCGATTGCAATGACCCCATCTCCCACACTTGAAGCACTTCACTATTGGTCATCCACTTGAATTGCACTTCAATGGTATTTGATTTAGAATTTTTCTCCAGTTTTGTCTTTAGTACTCTGTCTATGTACTTGAATTCCTTCTCTGCTTGACTCATTTTGCATAACAATCACACTCGTTTTATAATCATATATTTAGCATATGTGACAGTGATTCCTATCTCTACCTGCTTATGTTTACTGGGTTTATCCTAACTTGGAGATACAGAAAATCATAGCTTTGTCTTATCCTTAATTTTTTGGTTTTGAATGCCTTTTTCATTGACTGTGTCGTGATTTGCATTACCAATGTTTCTTCATGATCATCAATGATGGATGTTTGTGCAATATAATTGAGACTCAGACTTGGTTCAGGTTTGCTTGGCACATTTTAGGCTTGAACTTGGATTTGGCAAAAAATCACATGAATTGGCAGTAAATTGAAAAACTGTAAATTTTGAATAGAAATACTTTAAATAATTGAACTTTGAAAAAGTAGCTATTAAAGAAAAAAGAATCTGAGCATAACAAGTTTTTGTTTTAGGATTTGAGATTTTCAATAACATCCTTAGCAGCAAAATAACAAGATGAAACCCCATGATTTGAAAAATTTCAGAAAGACTAGATAATAACTTTCTGTCTCTCTTGCTACATTACATAAATGCTAAAACCCAATCTATCTGCACACCATCAAATTCTCCACAGCTTTCAATGTGCGAGTTTAAAATTTGAAAGATGTACTCAAATATATGAAGAGTTGAACTCAGTTGAGTTTGACAGGCAAAAGGAATTTGATTTCAGCCGTTTCAAGTGGTGGGAAGATATTTCAAATGTGTTCATAGAAGAAATTTGAGATTCTGTATGATGATAGTAAAGTGATGAACTAGACTTACGATTTGAAGAGTTGAACTCAGTTGAGTTTGATAAACATAGCTGGGATATTATGGAAAATGAGTACTCTGAGCAGCAGGATTCCAATGAGGCAGACTCTAATATGGTCAATGATGATACTATTAGTTTTTTTCAAGAGGATTCTGAGAGAAGTGGTAGATATGAAGCCGAGATTCAAGTACTCGTGGATAGTTTGACTGGGGATGTTTCTGATGTTAGGTATTTCTCATAACTCCTTTTCTATTCCTGAGGATCATACCTTTGATGGAGTTTGTAACGTGATCCACTTCACAAATTCATTATGATTTCTGAGGTGAATAGTATCCTTTCATTCTTGATCAAAGACAGAGCGCAAGAATGGCCAAGTCTTCTGATTCTATAGCAGAGGAACCTACATTGTAGACCTTAAGGGACTTGTTGGAGCTGCTATTGTAGTTCTCTTTTTGTTGTCCATACTCTTTGTTAGGTTGTTGTTTGAGCTATGATGTGAACTTCGGCTTGGTTTTAGATGAGTGTTCATTAGAGAAAAAGATGTACTCAAATCTAATTGATCAAAACTAACTAAATTTTTACCTTTTAAATTTCTTGATTGCAAATGCATTTGACTATTGCATCATGTATCTCATAGGAGTTGTTTGCCCCTCCACGATAGTTTAGAAAATATATTGCTCTAATGAACAGTCATCTAAAACTAAGCCAAAGTTCACATCATAGCTCAAACAACAACCTAACAAAGAGTATGAACAACAAAAAGAGAACTACAATAGCAGCTCCAACAAGTCCCTTAAGGTCTACAATGTCAGGTCCCTCTGCTACAGAACTAGAAGACTTGGCCATTCTTGTGCTCCGTCTCTGATCAAGAATCAAAGGATACTATTCACCTCAGAAATCATACTGGAAATGTGATTGTGGATCATGTTACAAATTCTATCAAGGGTATGATCCTCAAGAGTAGAAAAGGACATAGAAGCATAAATCTGCAAAAAATCCTGATTAATTGTGATTTTAAAAAAAATTGCAGGCTGGACTATTTTTTCCCTGATTTTTTCTTATTTCAAACTGCAAAATCGCCAAAAAAAATGCATTTAAAACCTGCAAAAAAATGTGAATAAAATTGTGAAAAATCTATTGCAGTTACTGATTATTAATCTCCTATCTATAAAGATTATTTGATTGCTGAAAATTAATTCACAGCAAATACTGAAAAATAATACAACTGCAACTTCACAAATAAAACTCACAGGAATAGAGAAGAAAATATGCAAACTAATAAACACAATATTTTTGGACAAATTGTCCTGGAAAAACCCCGGGGGGAAAACCAGTACTGCAGATGAGGAATTATATTAATCTTCAACAAATCAAGAGATACAAAAGAAACTGCTTGTCTCTCACTGACAAAGCTCCGGCAATATTCTTCACCGGAAATTCTTCTCTCAATTTCTCCTGCTGAAATTCCATTGTTGCTGCCTCCAACGCTATCACTGCACCCTTGCTAGCTATCACTGCGCCCTTGCTATCACTACAAGACTATTTGCTATCACTGCAAATATTTCTACAACTTGTGTCTATCAGTGTGTGTTCTCCAAATGTCCAATGACCCACTTTTAAACTATTCTCATTGGAAAACCAATGGCCAAGATTTAATCTCAATCAATGGCTAAGATTAATTAGACTCTAACAAACCCTAACTAACTGGTTTCTAGAAGTCTCTAGAGGAATTAATTATTTAATTAAATAATTAAATATCTGGACCTAACTAACTTCTATCTAGAAGTCTCAAGAATTAAATGCTAATTCTTGGAATTGGAGAAACAACTATCCGAGCTACAATATTAAATTAACAAAAATCACACTGATTTTTGCGCAAAAAAAGACCATGAGACCATAGCTTGTTTTTTACTATTATGCTTTGATAGGTTTTTTCCAAGCATCCAAGCTTGTTCGAAAGCACCTATTTTAGGCTTTTAGCCATAGCAGCAAAGTAGTGAACTGTTTGATAAAATGCTTTGGTAGACATGTATGAAAAATATGTTAGCATAGACAAGGCAGTGAACTGTTTGAAAAAATGCCTCAAAGAAATGTGGTCTCATGGTGATGGAATGCCATGACGAACACCATGTTCGTCATGGCATTCCATCACCATGAGACCACATTTCTTTGAGGCATTTTTTCAAACAGTTCACTGCCTTGTCTATGCTATTGCTTACTATTATGCCTTGCTAGATTTTTTCCAAGCATCCATAGTTTGTTTGGAAGCATCTGTTTTAGGATTTTAGCCATAGCAACAAGGCAATGAACTGTTTGATAAAATGCTTTGGTAGACACGTATGAACAATGTGGTAGCATAGACAAGGCAGAGAACTGTTTGAAAGAATGCCTCAAAGAAATGCAGTCTCATGGTGATGGAAAGCCATGACAAGAAAATTGCTAACAACATAGTTTGAGATGGAATCACCTAGGGAATTTTGGAAATTTCTCCCACTCCTCTTCACAGCCATGAACTATTTGTTTTATGGATCCATGGTTCTTATAGTGTTGGTTATCCTTCTGTATTAGCGAGTTCATCTTTTGTGGGAATGCCATCTATGGCTAATTTGTTTGCTATTGGCTTTCATCTACTTTTCATCTATCTCCTATAGGAAAATTGTGAATTGGTGAGCCATTTGTTATTGTTGGGTTGTCTAACTGATTCATCTACTGCATGTTTACCATTATTTTATGGAGTCTCACCTATTTTAGACTTTGTAAAGAGAACTTATACAAACATTTACAGTGGAGGATTTCTCCCTATTGTTGGTTCTTCTCCACACAAACATCTTTCTAGTGTTTCCTTTACTCTCCCTTTGATTGGGAATTATGTTATTCAATGTTCTTTGTCCCCCCCTATGGTATTTTTGAGGGGATATTAACAAACATGAGGAATATTTCTCTTAAAAGGGTTTGATCTACAAATCTAATTGATTTTGGCATCAAATTAGTGATTTTTATCACTGGACTTTTTTCAGTATATGAGACCTATTACAAAAGAAAAAAACACATCATGATTTATCATGTTGAGAATATAATTTGCTATGGATTGTCATGGCATTCCATCACCATGAGACCACATTTCTTTGAGGCATTTTTTCAAACAGTTCACTGCCATGTCTATGCTATTTCTTACTATTATGCTTTGATAGATTTTTTCCAAGCATCCATAGCTTATTTGAAAGCACCTGTTTTAGGCTTTTAGCCATAGTAGCAAGGGAGTGAACTTTTTGATAAAATGCTTTGGTAGACATGTATGAAAAATGTGGTAGCATAGACAAGGCAGTGAACTTTTTAAAAAAATGCCTCGAAGAAATGTGGTCTCATGGAATGCCATGACAAGCAACTGCAATTGACACTTGCTCCTAGTTATTAGTTAAGCAATATGAAGTAATTGCATAATTGCTTAGTTTGACTTTGTAAAAAATTATATTGTAGTTGAAATTTTTCCATCTATCAACATCTAGTTATTAGTTATGCAATGTGAAGTAATGCTTTGAATTTGAAAGATGTGCAATGCAATGTAATCAGCGATATGAATCTAAACTACGAAAATCTATTTTCTACAATTCATTAGTTGAACTCTTTATTTTATTTGCTCTCTATATCTCTATGCTATGGAAATGCCTTTCAATTTCAAAAAAATAGTTTTTATCTTTTGTTCTACAAATTTTTACATTTTTTTAAAATCTGATTTTTTTCCATTTTTTCAAAAAATCTTATACTTTTGGTTTGCCGATTTTTTCCCCAAATTTTTTTTGCTACTATGGAAAAGGAGTTATGAGAAATATATCACAACAGAAACATCCCTAGTCAAACTATCCACAAGTACATGAATCTCATCTTCATATCTACCACTTCTCTCAGAATCCTCTTGAAGAATATTAACAGTATCGTCATTGACCACATTAGAGTCTGCCTCATTGGAATCCTTCTGCTCAAAGTACTCATTTTCCATAATATCCAACTCAACTGAGTTCAACACTACAAATCATAAGTCTGGTTTATCACTTTACTATCATAATATAGCATCTCAAATTTCTTCTATGAAAAAATTTCAAATATCTTCCTATCACTTGAAACAACCGATATCAAACTCCTTTTGCCTGTCAAACTCAATTGAGTTCAACTCTTCAAATGATAAGTCTTGTTCATCACTTTACTATGATCATACAACATCACAAATTCCTTTTATGAGCACAATTCAAATATCTTCCCATCGCTTAAAATGCCCAATATCAAATTCCTTTTGCCAATAATTAGAAAATTCCTTGATGTACCGAAAAATTATCTTTAATAAAAAATTGTTAATCTGCATGCCCCTTTATCACTCAAACTATCTGGAAAACATTGCAGCTTCACATTGAGTCTTCATAACCAGTATCCCTAATACAAAGAAGCTTGTGTTTGTCCATTATTACCGATGTCTAAAGAATTAGGTCCTCATTCTGCAAACCTCTTCATTTTTTTGTCCCTTTCGTCAATGTGGTTGATCCTCCATGTTGCATATAATAGAGGGAATAGCATTCTACTCATAGGTTATGATACTTGGGATGTAGCATAGTTGTTCATTAAGATATTTTAATTAGCTTCCTCATGTAATTTAGATATTTCCTCTCCAATAGTCTCTCACAACTTTATTTGTGACTCTAATAATGTTGATCACAGTGCATCTATGGATCATGAGTCAAATGGAGATTCACGTATAAACCATTTTGATTTATCTTTAATGTTTGACAATCGATATTGAATTATCAATTATCAACTACCTTAAGCATTGAATTTTGTACATTTTGTGCAAATAATGCACATTTCTATATTACACAGAGACATGTGTATACATATGCGCATATATCCATTTTTTTATAAAATAGTCCGGGTTTCTAATGCAGCTCCACCCTTTAAAAAAAGATACAAAAAAGCCACATTAGCCGAAGGCTACAGATGCACACCATAAAACAAAAACACACACATCATGAACATCATGTAAAATCATCTTTTCTTTACATGAGATCACAAATTCATTTTTTTTCATTAAAGATAAAAGGGGATAATAAAAGGGGATTTTGAAAGGGCCTAGACCCTTTTACAAACAAACAAAGAAAAACCAATGAAATGTTAGCAAGATAATAGCAAAAATGCCCATAGGGAAACATACCTAAGTAGGAGAAAAAAACCACACAGGCTGAAACAAAACTAAATAGGAACCCAAGACATAATAGTTGGTTGAGGGACACCACACCCTCCCATTCTTCCCAAAGAAAATCAAGTTTCTTTTCAACAAAATCAATGTGCTTCTCCTCAACAATCCTCCTATCCTCACACATTTGACCTCTGTTGGGTGCTGGGGTTGGCCTTCTTTGAATAGGAGTTGGATCTCATCTTTTCTTGAAGTAGTTTAATACTGCTAACACTAGTTTTCATTGAAGGTCTGCCTATATCCACAAATCTCTTGGTCTTGATGTCTTGGATGCCTTTCTTTGGTGAGGCTAGCCTTTTCTCAAACATAGTATTCTCAGCCTGCAGTCTGTTTATTTGCTCGATGTCTTTCCAATGCTTATAATTAAGCTTCTCTTCATACGGTATTGACACTTCACCCCAAACTTCTTAGCAAGCAACAAGGTCTTTAGGTTCACTTTGTTGATATCTAAAAAGAACCATTCAAGCATTTTATGATGTATAGCAATTTCCTTTGGCAATTCCCTAGAATTCTTGGCCAGCAACTCCACAATGGATACAATATCCTCTATACAAGAGGAGGTAGTGCGAGTAATCTCATTTGAAGTCGAGGAAGGACTAGTGTGTGTATAGTATCTCAACCCTAGAAAATTTATAATCACCAAAATATCTTCCTCTATCACAACTTTCCCTTTTCTTTAGCCTTAGACATGGTGCCTTGACTACTCACACCACCATCTTGCTTTCCTTCAAGAACACATCTAGGGCTATCTATGATGAGAATCGTATCCTCAATTGGGGAGACAAGAACAAGGGAAACACTTTGTCTCTTGCTAGAGTGACTCTTAGGCATAGGGATGACTCTTTGTTTCTTTGTAGGATGTAGGAGCTTCAAGGAAGGGCTCAAATCCTTTTTTTGGGTGAACAAAGGGATGGGGTTTCAAAGCAATGGCATGATTGGTAATCAACAAAATAAGAGATTATTTTAGGAGTGTAAACATGACACCCCTGTTGAATTCTAGAACATAATACTCAAAGAAGCCAATAAAGAAAAAGAACTTAACAAAAAAATCATGATGTAAATGATTCAAGAAGGTTAAATGAAAGACATAAATGGTTTGGAATTGACCTCATAAGATTACATACCTTATAATTTGTGATGGAACTTCATCCCTTGGCCGAGCTAAAGAATCTTTGGCAAAACTAGTCTAAATTCTCTTCAACTTTTCTCTACCTAATTAGAATGAGCTTAATACCTCTTCCTTGTTCATCCAATCCTTGAAGATTCTCTTCCCTTCCATAGACATCCTAGTGATTTGAGAAATTGACTTCTTCGACACTTTCACTTTAGACCCACACATTTTGACCATCTTGGATTTCTAGCTTTTGGTAAATTCTTTAGAGAGGGCATGAAATTTCTAAAATCCCCTTTTGAAGAATGTTCCACCATGTAGCATTACTTTTGATAGATTCACAAGAAATGGGCTCCATGTCATTTCTTTCTTTGCCCATGTTCTCAACAAGCTGATCTATCTAGAAGTTTTGGAATAAATGCTAACTCCAAACCTCACTAGGACCACATTGAAGTTGCTCCCACCAACAAAAGCTATGAAGATTCCTTCTCATGCTTTATAACATTCCAAATTATGTCCTAATTTGAATGGTACCAAACTTTACCAAGAAGAGATTATTGAAAGTCATTTTTAATTATTTTGTGAACTTCATGGGGAAGGCCTTCCTCCCCAACCCACTTAGAGTGCCCTTCGTGTGATGCCCTGCAACTGGTAAAGAAATCTGCTATAGAGTTCCCCTCATGGAATCCATTAGCCACCTTGAAGGTAAATAAAGGAATGTAAAATACAAAGAGAATCATTGATGATATGGCCAAAATTCCAACTAGGAGAATGAGATTTTGAGAGATAATTTATAATGTTTAAAGAGTCCCCTTCAAGCTCCAAGAGTTGAATTTTGAGGTCCTTGACAAGTTGAATTCCCTAATATGTTGTGGATGCCTTTGTAAAGTGACTTGATTGAACTCCTAAATTTATAGAGAAAAATCCATCCACCTTTCCTAGGTGTGTTTTGATAATAACTCCCCCTCTTGAAGGATGTAGGTTACCTTTGAAGGTCTCATCAAAGTTCAACTTGCACCAAAAGGGTTGAGGGAATGACCAATGAACTTGGGATCACTAAGCACCCTTCCTTTTCAAATAGACATCAATGCTAACACCAAGATCCCAACAATCAACAACTTGCTTATGAAAAGGGGAAATCGCAACACTCCTAGAGGAAGATGCTTTATCATTGTAGGCAACTAAGAATTTTTCTTTCATGAACAATCATATTTTGGAGTATACACACTCAAAGGAAGCCTTCTTATCCTTTGAAAGTTTGGAGTTCCTTTTGTGAACATGGAAGATTAATCAGATTAATTAGGCTAGGAATCAACTAAGAAACAAATCAATTGATCTAACTAAGCCATATTCCAATGAAATTCTTGAAAATACTAAGAAAGCTTAAGGAAAATATGAAATACCAAAGCTAATTCAATACAAAAGAACCAATTAGAAAATGCAAACCTCATCCCATTGGGGGATTAGTATTGGATCTGATGTGTAGTGCTTAGTCCCAAGCCTAATCCATGTCCAATGATGCAAAGCTTCAAATGGTTGATGAATGGATAGCAAATGGTGATTCACAAAAGGTAATGGATCTCAAAGGTGAGTTAGAATTTAGGTATAGTCTAGTTGCTCAAATGATTGTGAATATAAATTCATATAAATTGAATATTGTTTATAGACTTTTTGAAGGAATCAATGGTTAAGATAAAATTCGTTGATCAATGGATGCAAATGAAGGAGAGAAGATGGCATGGATCAATGATCAAATCAAAGATTGAGATTGCTCAATGAAATGGATCAAAGATATTGATCAAGGGCTCAAATTGTTTGAGACAACTACAAATCCCATGATTTTAGGAGCATGTGGGAGATATTTCCATGTGGAGGGAAATATTTTAATTCAAATTAGAGGAATATTCCATGAGAATATTCTTTGAATGATTGGAGGATATATTAGTCAATTAAGTAATTAAGAAATTAGTTAATTGTGCAAGTAGAGGGAATTTAGGGATTAAATTAAACAATTAAAATCATTTAATCAAAGTGGGATTTATGATATTTAATTAGATAATTTACATTATTTAATCAAATGAGAGGACTTAGGAGATTTAATTAAATAGTTTGCATTGTTTAATCAAATAAGATGAAAATTAGCATGAAGGGGTGAATTAATCAATTAAAAGTAATTGTCCGATTAATAGAGGAAAATGGTGAATTTTATTAAACAACTGACATTATTTAATTAAATAGATGAAAATGGGTGAACCAAGATAGAAATGGTGTTAATAATCAAAACCAGGTGCACGATATGATCAAGAAATTTTTAAGTGTCTACACCTTTCAAGTCAAACACCCCAAAGAGCACAGGGGAGGGTAAGGTTCCACAAGAAATTGAGGGGGGCATTGGAGAAGGGAGGAGACCATTGAGATAAGGACATCTTGAAAATGAGGTTGAACCCAAGAAATGTTGAAATGCACAAGACAACTGAGAGGGGGGGTGAATCAATTGTATCAAATTATTTACTTCTTAACCTAATCAATTCCACTTTATCTTCAATTTGTTATTAAGTGTGAACATGAAAATGAAAATAACATAAACACAACACTAGAGACACCAAATTTACGCGGAAAACCTAATGAGGGAAAAACCACAATGAAGATTAACTCACAGTATAGTAGTAATGCAATATCGGATACAAAAGACTCACTACCAGAGGGCTCACTGCCCAAATACAAAGGCTCACTACCCAGATCAAGGACTCACTACCTTAGGACTAACTGTCCAGAAAGAGAGGCTCACTGCCTATAGAAAATATAAAGAAATAATTGAGACTATTACCTAGATCCACCACTAGGAGTTCCACACACTTCACAACTTGATCAAGAGATTATAAATACAATGAAGTACTGTTTCCACAATTCGCTCTTCCACACTCTACTTTTCACACTTGTTTGCACACTCTTCTCTTGGTCGGATCGAATGATGGATGGATATGAAATTCGCTACAACTTAACTTGTATTTATACCATCTTCAACCTCAAGAACATTCTCCAAGGTCGGCTATACAATTTCATTTTACAAATTCAAACTAGGTTGGGTACTCAACATTCCCGCGGTGGATAAGAATGTGAGGGGACCAAATACATATTTAATTTAGGACCCAAACAAAATCTTGGATCATGCACACGCTTCCTCAAGTTGATCCAAAAGCCAAATGTAATGTGTAGACACCAGGTCGGCCAAAGCTAATGAAAACACCAATGAACTTTGAAGTACACACATCTTTAGCAAGATAAACACACACAAATTTCTCAACATGCTTCACCAATCATTTTACCATCTCTGAGAACAACTCAGATACATCCACAACAACTTCAACAAACTTCATTTGCAGAGAACACTTCACTAGTTCAACCGAGAAACTAGCAAAAATATAGAGAATCTGGAGTAGGTCTTTCAGAGTGCCAAACCACAAGAAACTTTGTCAGACCACATAAATAATCAAAATGAGTGATCTCCCAGATCCAAAAGATCTGAGGCCAAATATCAGAAGATTGCGGAGTCAAAACATTTATCCCAGTCACTAACCAGATAACTCTGACAAACCAGTTCACACACCGATGAACATAACTTTTCTTCTCCATCGAACCATAAGCTAAAACTCAGAATATATAATCCATTTAAGCTTATGAACAAACCTATAAATCCGCATAGGCATTTGGTCAACACAAAAGAAATGTGGACCACAATGCCGGAGCATGCTCAGAACACACTTCAACACAATTTTCATTATTTTCAAATTTTCTCAAAAGCAATTGGAAAAATCTAACTTACTCAACCTATACAATGTTGACATCAATAAAAGCATTAAGGACAACACCACCAAACACATCCATACTTGCAACAAGAAAAACATAACCTAGATACCATAAGACCCTAATTCAAAATTTCTATTTGTAGAAAAGTAGATGACAAAAAGGTCACAATGAATATGAAATCAATAGGATTCCATCCATATTTATCATTCTTCTTGATTCATGATTTATTGTTTTTATTTTGTTCTCTTTAGGATCTAGTGGATTGGAAAACAAGAATGTGTAATATAAGAATATTTTGAATAATAATTTGATCTTCCAAGTGAAGGGACAGTCCGTAAAAATGTGAAAGTATGACTCTGAATCTAGTTCGCAAAGAGCACACCTATGGGGAAGGGAAAATCCCCTTTTCATCATACTTTCTAGAATAAGATTATTGTTTGAGCCACTAACCAGAGGAAGATATTGACTTTAGGAATAAGTGTTTTAAACCAAATATTGGATGAAGGAGGAGTAGGTAGAGGACTAAGCAACAAATGGGAACTAGATGACACTAAATAGTTGCTCATCAAGGAGTCAATCCACTCCAAAACAACATCTTCTTTCAACTAAAAAATGTGGAACCTTACTAGAAAATGTTGAAGTTTTTCCAAAAGTAAAAGGACCTTGGGAGAATGATAGGTAAGAAACAATTTATTCTAGGTTCTTAAAGAGTCCCTAACCTCTAGATAGTTTGGCACCATGCTTCTTCTATATGTCTTCAACATATCATAGATAGGGTTAAGCCACTCCAAGGATGTCAAAGGTCAATCCAATAACCAATCTATTGGCATGGTTTTTCATTGATGTCAAAGATACTTTGTTTGGTTTTTCATATGCTCATTGCATAGTCTAGTGTTGGCTTCTTGATTTGTCAATGATCTTTAAGACACATGGTTTGTTAGTCACTTCCTAGTGTTGTTGCTATGATGGTGTAAAGGAAAGGATGTTTCAAGGTGAGTTGTTTCATTAGTGTCCATACAAGTTGCAAAGTTCAAAGCTCATAAGATACTTTAGATCAAAGTGTTGGTGTTGAAGCTTTCACTTAAGTGCTCTTAAAAGGACTTAAACCCTATTGTTTATGCTTTATTAAAGATAATATTTGTTGTCAATGAAAAGAACCTTATTTTGTATCAAAGGTTCAGAAGAGCAAGGTTCAACAACATTCAAAGTATCAAACCCTAAGAACATTAAAGCAAGGTTCATCAAAGCATCAAAATTGAAAAGCATTAAAGTATCAAGGGTTCAAAACCCTATAAGGTTCATCAAGGGTATAAAGGCTCATCAAAGCAACAAATGATATATATAAAGGTTTTGCAGAAACTAAAGTGTTAATCATAGTGATTGACAATAAGAGGTAAGAGTAACTTAAGTTACTATTTTAAGGGTTTGATCATATTGGCAACTGGCTCCTCTACTAGTTCAACAGGTTAACTTCTCTTAGTTGAATGATTAAGGAAAAATCAATGGCTATTATTTAATTACCTATGTGGCGGGAGAGAGATCAAGCGTTCTAATTTAAATATTGTCGACAATTAGGGGAGAGGGGCCCATAGTGGAGCACCCTAACTTTGGGTTTTTCAAAATCCTATGTGAAAATTTCAAATCAATCCCAATTTTGTATAGCAATTTATTTGGCAACTCATGAGCTTCTATATTTTGTTTTAGGGTCACATCATCAAATATGATGCCACATCAGTATGCTTTTTGTTGAGGTATCCAAAAAGGGTTAAAAAAAAGTGAGACCGATAGTGGTGCACTAAGTCATGTTTTATTGGTGCATTGATGTGGCATCACATGATTTGTCAGTTTGTGTATTTTATGGATAAAAAGTATTTTGAAATTGGATATTAAGATGCTCTACTATGGGGCCCACTGTGGACTACTTATATCCCCACTATTGGACCCTACTCCACTATGGGTCCCTCTCCCCTACTTCTCATGGTTTTAAGTTGACAGTTGTTCACATGGTTGTGCTTGTAATTTTGTTGAATAACTGCATTGTAATGCTATAATTTATGATCACCATAAGGCCGACAGGTTGAAGCTCAATGAATTAAATTTAAAGTCTATTTGTATTCCAATTGGGATGTAGTACATATGGAGTTGGTTATGCTTTTTGTTCATGTGAAGAGTCATGACTCTTGATATTCGATGAAGCACAATTTTGTTAACTATTTTTTGATAACGTTGGTTTAGCAAATGATAATATAGTACTGAGCAAATAAAGAATGAAAAAGAATGAGAGCTTTGAATGATAATGACAAGTAAGTGGATGTGAGAATGAAAAAGGTAAGAACTCATTGTGTAAAAGTTTTTTTTAGTGAGGAATATACAAGCAGTTTGTGAAGGCAGTGTACAATGGGACTACATTTAGAAATAGTGTTTTGAATTGCACAGAAGGGTTTGTTGGGAGAATTACATGTCCTTGAGTTATGTGAAGATAGTGAACAAGATATTAGTAGAGAATTATATTGCTCATACATACACCATCCTAAAACATGTTTGTATTAGAAGCTTGCAAAAGAATTGATTGTTCATATAAAAAGGTCTAAGTATTTGCATAGGTTTTCTTTTAGGAGGAATAGTCATTCTTTTATGCAATATTAAAGGTCAATCAAGTGGGATTAGAGATTTATTGTGTTTTGTAAATAGAGTTGAGTCAAGTGGGTAGAGTGAAGGGTTGAAGTATGATTGCAGTCATCTATGTAACATGATTATGTAGCAGGGAGAGTCATTGTCTTTGAATTGTTCTTCTTTTTTTAGTGACAAGCCAAATGTGTAGTTGTGTTTGTGTTTGATGATATAAGGGGATTCTTGTTAAAAAAGAGTTACATCTTGAAAGATTGTATAGGAGAGATGATGTTTGTTGAGTTGATGTAGAGTTAGTGTAGTGGTTTGTATGGAAACTGAGTAACCCTGATATTGTTATTCTTTTCTTTTGAAGATTACCAAAGAGATAGATTGAAGATTGCTAGTGAGGCATATTGTAGCTAGTGAGGCTTGTAGATTTCCAATGAGGCATATTGTAGCTAGTGAGGTTTGTAGATTTCCAATGAGGCATATTGTAGCCAGTGAGGCTTGTTTTCCTAGTGAGGCTTGTATTGCCAATGAGGCTTGTTGTGTTGTCAGTGAGACACACAATTTGTATACAACAAGGTGTTGGCTAGTGTGGCCTAATAAAGATTTTATTGAGAGGTTTTATTTTACCCTTTTAGGGTTTTTCCACTCATAAATTTTGTGTCTCATCTTTCCTTGGTGATGTGTTGTTTTGTGTATGATTAAGTATTCCTAATTCACATGTGATGTTGTGACTTGCATATCTTTGTGTCTTCTCACGAAGTATAATATCTAAAGTTTTGTGAGATCAAGGAAATTAAGTTTATGTGATTGATTTTATTTGACCACTGATTCACCCCCCTCTTAGTGGTCCTGTACTCCAACACAATCATCTTCCAAAATTGAATATTTCTCCCATGCCCAACCTTCGATTTGACTCCTTTTTTTAAGAATAGATTCTCTTGCAAAAACCCTTCCACAAGTATGAACCCTTTAGGAGATATTAGAGAAGGATCAAATTTCCACTCGATTCATTGAAGAAATTGTTAAAAAATTGAGGAGTCTACCTTTCGAAGTTCAAATCAACTAGTTTTAAAGTTAACTTGTTATTCTAGTGGAACTAACAATTTTTTTTCATTAGACTGCACCACAAGTTGCACATCTAGCTATCTAAACTGAACATCACCCTTAACTGGCTCCATACCATTCATTAGGTAGAACTAGCAGAATTTTGTCCTTAGACTGCACCACAAGTTGCACATCTGGCTATCTAAACTAAACATCACCCCCTACTAGTTCCAGACCATCCACCATATCTTTGCCTACTTCTCTAGAAGGCTACATGGCTTAGAAAAGGTATATTTCATTAAATGATGACACGATTCTACATTCTTCGACTAGGAAAACTTTCTTGAGCTTTTAAAAATTAATTTACACACTTCAACTAATTCCCTGCATTAAAACATTTCGAACATTGAAGAGTAACATTCTCATAGTTCAACAATTGTATCCACACCTCATTTCCTACTTTTAAACCAATATCAGCTAGGAGATCGAGAGAAAAATCTCACTCAACTAAAATATGAGTAGTGAAAGTTAATGCACTCCTACATGAGTTTAAGAGGAAACGTAAATATATTTCCCCAAAGAGTTGCCAATGATTCTCAAAATTGAAGATTGTCAAAAGTGAAGAGACAAGTTGGTTACTCTCACCCATATCGGGGCTATACAAAAGTTCTCTTTTATTGGATTGAAGCTAGGGAAATAGGGTTTTAGAAAGAGGGACATCATATTTCAAGTCCATGATCCTTTCTCCAAAATATTCCCTTTGTCTTTTACAGAATGAAAAACTACTATAAAAAAAATCACATTAGGGTATATCACAAGAGGAACATGCAGCTAAGTAGATTTTACCCATTCATTTAGTTCCATAAGATTGGGAAAGAGGTTGCAAATTTGACACATCAACACCATCTCCATGTAGTCCACTTTTTCTTCTTCCATTGTTCCCAAATATAGTATGGACATCATTTTTGCTACTTTAGACCTCCAAATACCTCCTAGATGCACCTTGCCAAGAGGCATAACTAAACAAGGACTATGAACTTGAAGGCATTCCTTTATCTACCACTACATAAGACTACTTTTACCTTTTTCATTTGGCATATCACTCTTCCTAAATAAGGAAATACCTTCCAATTTATTAGAAATGTGAGGGGTGACTATATGTATATGTGTTTAAACATTGTATATGCTTGGTGGGTTATGTGGGCTTGTATGGAATTGTAACTATTTCATTCCACTTCCTTGTATGTATATGTTTCAAGCTTAGAGGAATCACTTCCTAACATGTATCTTAACTTTACATTTAGCCTTTAATGTCTAAATTATGAGTAATTTTCCTCAATCTTTCTTGGTAATTACGTCAATTATTTTTAAGGATGCATTGAAGAACATTTCTTTCTAGGAAGAATGTTTCTTGGTTTTGTAATTACATCTACCCTTTTCTACTAGATGTTTTTAATTTATATATAAATATGGTAAGAAATGACATTGTTTTTTATGAAATTATGCAATTTAATTAGAAAGGGATTTTTTTTTTCAAATGATTTATTGTGTTTTGTAGGAGTTACACAATGAGTTGAGGCATATTCAACTTCAACTATCTAATGTACAAGAAGAATTAAGGTATCCTCTCTCAACCTGTAGAAATAATTATGAAATTATTAGATCTTCATTTCTTTATTTTTCTCCTGTGATTCATTCCTTTGCAGAAATATAAGAATAAGAATCATTTTAGAATAAATTAGATGGAAGAAATTTATTTTTTAAAGAGAAAAATATCAATAAACCTATAATGTAAGAGAAGCCATGCTAACATAATCTTAAATGCAACAAAATAAATAATGGCACACACCGTATAATAAGAGAATTACCTTAATCCTTTTGATAAAAAGCCCAACAAAAATAGCTCATTTATCATATTAATTCAACTCTTGAGAATACAATAAGATATTTCTACTTGTGCTCAATCCTAATTTATGTCTGAGCATGTACAACCACATCAATCTAAGAAACTGCTAAGTGGTATTACAATACAATAGGTATAATATTAGAAGCCAAAAAGGTACCCATAAGGACCCAAAAAATCTCTATAAAACAAATATCCAACAAACCATCAATTGGTTGAATAATTAGAATAGGAGACATACATACATAAATAAGATGATAAGAGAAGCTATGCACATTGATTTCCTACACACAAAAAACTTCTCAATATTAATATATTTTGTCAATGAGTTAGTAACCTTCTCCAAAAATATATTTTTGTTGTCAACCATGTCTAATAGAATGAAATGACACAACAATATACTTTGTTTGAGCATGCTAAGTAGGGTTAGATACCAAAAAAATTGTACTTCAGATGCAATTTGTAATATCCCCATGTTTATGCCATGGTGTTATGTGAATTTTGGCTAGTTTTTGGGGTTTCTTTGTAAGCTCAAGGTGAGGTTTAGGAACTCCAAAGTTCTTGGAGGAGTCAGCTATGACAGTACATGGTTTATATTTGTGGCAGTGGGCTCAATAGGTTATACTAGTCTAAATGACACTCTTTGTAGTGTTTTTAAACTTTTGGGGTGTTCTCCAAACTTCTTGGAGAGCACATCTATTTTTATTGTCACCAAAAATGACTTCATTCTTTCATCCAGTGGCTCAATATCACATTGGCGTAGTCAAAACTGGATTATGAGCTATTTCAAGATTTGTTGTAATTTGGAGTAAAATATATTGATATTTCACTTAAGTTTATAATATTTTATTAATATTTTTTGTAACTTAAGTGTAATGAATTTTTAGAAAGGTAAAGGGGTCTCCAAGTTGGATGTGTAGGAGAAATAAGGGTGTTGCAAATGAAAATGAAGTTTTATTTTAAATTAAAAGGAATTTGTGGGGAAAAGTGAACTAATTTATTATTTTAAATTAAAGTTTTCTTTCTCAAAAATCTATAAAAGGAGGCATTGGGGCTCATTGTTGTATATGTTTAGTTTTGATAACAAAGTACTACCCGTTTGGTAATAGATTCTCTAAGCTTTTGAGGACAATAATCCTCAAGAGCTATTCCAATTTTGGAATTGAAAGATATTCCCTAGCTAGACTAGTGTGGCTCCATTTCAGTGGTTACCATTGGTGCGGAAGGTGAAGATTCATTCAATGGCTTTCCAGTATGCAATTTTTTGAGGTGATGAAGTTTGTTAAGTATTTTCTATGCTATGAGTGATTTGAGTTTTTTCTATAAAGTTTTGTTGTTGGTCGTACTTGTGCAAGTATAAGACGCACCTCTCATTTTGTTGTTGTATATTGGAGAATTGAGAATGATCTTTTGGGTATTATTTCATTAGTTTCCTCAACACGAGGTGATCAAGAAGGAAGTGATTGCATATTTTTAGTTGGAATTTCTATTTTTTTAGAGCAAGTTGCCCCATATATAGGTCATACCACCTTGAGAAGAGGTGTCATGTTTTCCTAAGGTGATTAGCCCCTCATCTCCTCAAAGTTTTAGGTTATTTGACGGCGCCTAGACCTCTCTAGGCCTTTTCAAATAGTTTCATGGCATTCTTTGGTGATTTGGTGAGATCCTTGGGTGGTGTGCTATGTACATACTTGCTAGTTTTAGTGTTTCAAACTTGTTGTCCTTCATATCAAACCTGATACAACTCATTATCATATTTTTTCAAACACTCTTGTGCTTTTGGATTGAGGTATAATTACATTGTTCTTTTTGGGTGTTGATTTCTAACTATTTGGGGTTCATTTGTGTGTTAATACCATCTTCATTACATTTCAAATTTGTTAGTACTAGTCAAATAATGTTTATGAACTAGATTGTAATCAGTAGAATGCATGTGTGCTAACCTTGTAATGTTTTAGATGGTTATATGACCGAAATATTTAATTTCTATATGTACTCTCATTTGTAAGCACTGGATGGTAGTACCACCAATGGGGTTGAATTTGTTATTGCTGATGTATTTACCCACTAAATAAGTAGACAATCTCTTTATTTTTTCTTTTAATTCCCACTGAATAAGAAAATGATCTCTTTCTCTTTTTAGTTATGCATCCCACTGCATAATTGGTTTGGCCAACTTGTCATAAGATGCTTCTTTCTAGCAAGTTGTAATTCTTGCCGAATAAATGAATGATCTCTTTCATGTTTTATTATGCATCCCACTACATAAGTGGTTTGGTCAACTTGTTGCCTAATGCTTCTTTCTAGTAAGTTGCAAGTCTATAATTTGAAATCTTGACACCGTATGCTCTTACCTTTCCCACTTCAGGATCTAGATAATCAAACAGTGAAAGGAAGTTGATTTAGTTGATTATCATTTTTCATGTTTTGATGCTAAAAGGTTTTAAAATATATTTTTGGGGTGATTATTACACAATCTATCATTATAACCATGAATGCATACTCATTGTTGTGTTCTTTCTATCCATAGGACATCCTCTTTGTTAGAGTGAATGGTTTTTTACCGTTCACATTTTCTCAAGTTAACTTAGGCATTTAACAATTTGTGGTTATGTATTTAATAATTGTAACTGTACTATGTCAGTTATCTCTCCCATACAAACCTTCTTGTGCCTTTATAAGCATGATTTGTACATTATTTTATCATCTCAATTCATTCCTTTTCACTTATGGTGAAATAGCCTCTTCGTGTGTTGCTTCTCTCTTCTGTGAAGGTGTTGCTTTGGTCTGTAGACGTTCCTAGAAGCTTGCTCCAACATGGTAACCCCCTTCCGCTGAGAGTGTTTTCCAAAGATGTGTGAGATCAAAAATTTGTTGGCATTTGAAATTTATTAAATTTTAAAGTTGCCATTATTGCAGATTTCTTTTGTTGAAGAGGGGTAGTGATTCTGTGTTGAGGGGCAACCTGATTCAAAATAGAAAGGAATGTTTTTGAATCCCAAAATCACTGTTGCGAGGGCATGATTTTGCTCAAAGAGGCACGGTTTTTTCTTCTCAAGAGACACAAGTTCCAGGTGGATTGGAGGCACAATTTACAACTTGAGAAGCATCTTCAAACGGTGTGATTTGTAGACTACATTTTCAATTCAACCATCTTGGATTCCTTCATTGAATCTTCTTCCTACTTGTACTCGGAAACATGCTGGATTAAGATTGATTGCAAGTGCAAGCACAATGAGGTCTGAATTCAAGGTAATTGAACCGTCGCCCATTGGCAAAGGAATAATTTTACATTGCCTCAGTGCTCAATATTGAAGACATCACTCTAGGCATCCATTGTGTTATTGTTGAAGCTAAAATTTCTAAAGAACTGGGAGTCATGTGAAAGAGAAGTTGGTTTTTGAAGGTGACAAGAGGTTGTGCTATTTTTGATTCTCATTGTAGATTTTTTGATTGAAGGTGTGTTGGAGATCAAGTTGGGGGAAATAGGATTAACTGCTTTCTCACCATTCTCTTGTTGGGCATGTAAAAAAAGTTCACTATTTTTTAAACTTGGCTGCAAAAAACTATCCCACATTGGTGAGAAATTAGTTAGAAATAGTCTTTTTATTTCCCTAGGCTTTGTCTATTGCATGAGCTAAGGCTCACATGGAGATATTTGTTCTCTCGTTGATGGAAGGGTCAATTTTTTTTTCTTGTGTAGAGGTGGCATGGAGAGTTTGGTGGTAGCTGTTGGTGTAATTAAATGTTTTGTACCTTGTCCTAGGTCATAATTACACCTTAGTTAAGTTTACTTAGGGGCCACATAGGAGTTGTTGGAGAATTTCCACCTTGGTGGACTTATCTTCTTATTACTTTATCACCTCCACCTTTCATGGACATATCATGTGATTAGGTTTCCACCTTTTGTGGGTGATCCACTATTTGTGGTGGTTATCACATTATCACTTTCCACTTTAGGTGGAGTGATAGCTTTTCATTGTTGTCTCATGTCATAAGATTATGACACTTGTCATAATCTTATGCACTCCTATGTACTCACCTTGGCTATATAACCAAGGGGTCTCTACTACATTTGGACATACACACATTGATATCATATCATTGACATTGAATACAGTTTGTTCTTGTCATATTATTTTCTCTCTTCTTTGTGCTTTCCATTTGGTCCATAGTTCTGGGTATCCATAGCCAATTCTAACATGGTAGCCAATTCTAACATGGTATCAAAGCATGTTTGATTCTAACAGTAGCCTACAACTATTTTGTGTAGTGTTTTCCTTAAAAGGGGGGAAATTATTACACATTCTCCATGCACAAGAGGAAAATTATTACACATTCTCCATGCACAAGATTCATCTTAGTTTATATAAAGCTCTAAACCTATGGTCTTCTTAGCAATCTTGTTGTGGCATGGTGGGACTAGGAGCTTGGTCCAAGTAAGTTCTTGAATTTTCATCATTTTTCCATCTATTGCAAGTTTTGTAGCTTGAAATTTTTCCATCTATTACCAATTTTTTGCTTAAATTTTGTGTTTCTTTGGGAAAGTTTGTTTTTTTGGGGATTGCACATTGTTGGTTTTATCCATTCTGGTGGATATAAGTAGCTAATTAGACTCTTTGTGTTCATTTTTTCATCATGTCAGAACCGAAGATTGAACTACTCACTCCACACAACTATCACACATGGAAGCTCAAGATGAAAAAATTGTTGCAATCTTGGGGTCTTTGGAAAATTTTGGATGTCGAACAACCTGAGTTCACTAAGGAATTTGAGAAGTTTGTTCATCACAAGAAAATGGATGAGGTGAAAGGATTCATAGGCCTCCATGTTTCTGATAATTTGTTGTTTCATATTATGGAGTGTACCACAACTAAAGAGGTGTGGGATAAGCTTGCTAAGTTGTATGGAAAGGTCAATCAATTCAGGATCTTGTAGCTCAAGGTTGGTTTCACTTCTCTCTCTCCAGATGCCTTTCCCACTATTCAAGACTTCCTTGTATAGTTCAAGTTGATTTTTTCGTAGTTGAAAGGTTGTGGTCGTGACAAAATAGATAGAGTGTATCTTCTTGATCCTGTCTAAGTTGTGTGGTGCATTTCAAGTATTTTCTTCCACCTTCTACTTTACCATGGATGCTATGGGAGATTCTTTTCAGATGCCTTGTTTTGAGGTGTTTTGTGATTGACTAACTAGGGAGCAAGCCAAGTTGATCTAGATGGATGCTCTTCCTAAGAGTCATGCCTCAATAGCTCAATCTTCCAAGGGAAAGGGTAAGAATTAGAAGAAGCCTAAGATAGATTCTCCTGCAAGTGGTGAGCATCCCTCCAAGCCTAAGGAGAATAATGATCAGAAGACTGCACCTCCTCTCCTTCTTCTAACTCAGGAGAATCATCTTCCAAGTCTAAAAGGAAGAAGGATAATTGTTCCTTTTGTGGAAAGTTAGGGTATAATGATGCACATTGTTTTGTGAGTCTCACAACATTATAGGAAGCTATGAAGAAGCACAAAATTTTCATGCCTAAGTCTTCTTCCTTAGGAAAAGGTCAAGCCCTTGCAACAAGAGGTTTGTCCTCTACCCATGATAGTTGGTTTCTTGATTCTGGTGCTTCACATCACATGAATCATGATGCAGATCTTCTTGATTCTCTCTCCGATAGTCATACTAATCACATTATAGTTGGGTACTCTTTACAGATTCGAATTCTAGGGACAAGCTCAGTTCAGATGTAGGATGGTTGCATTGATGATTTTCTTCTTGTTCCTAATATTTCACATTATCTGCTCTCCATTTATCAAATTTATCAGCATGGTTATGGAAGGCTTGTTGAGTTCTCTCCTAGTGATGTGACTATTCAAGAGTTAGAGAATCTTGAGAAGGTTGTTGCTACTTGTTTAGTTGATCATAGAGCCCGTTTGTATAAGTTTGATGGATTTGAGCCTTCATTGAGATCATCCTTTATTGCTCATGTAGATTCAATGAGTAAGCTTTGCTACAAGTGGTTTGGGAACCTGAATTAAAGATATGTCCAATAGACAAGCACACATAACTTGGTGATTGGTTTTCCTTAGATCTCTTGTTCTGATGGGGTTTTCCCAGGTTGTGTATTTGGGAAACATCATCGAGATCCATTTCCAAAAGGTATGGCTACACATGATTTGATGCCCCTTGAGTTGGTGCATAGTGATCTTATGTCATTTCCCACTCCATTTTCAAGGGCCAAGTATGTGCTCACCTTCATTGATGAATTCGATCCCTACACTTGGGTGTAATTTTTGAAGTACAAGGATGAGGTTCTATGTTTATTCATGACCTTCCTTGCATTTGGGGAGATGCAATCAAGTTATTCCCTTTAGAAGATTTGCATAGATAATGGGGGGGAGTATGTCAATCGAGCGTTTCAAGATTTTTGTAGTGCTCGAGGTATTCTTCATCAGCACAGAGTGCCATACACTCCTCAACATAATGGTGTGGATGACCAAAAGAATCAAACATTATGGGAGATGGCGAATTGTATGATTTAGTTTGGGTCCATGGCTCCAGCCTTTAGGGTAGAGGTTGTCAATTGTGTCAACTACATTAAGGATTGTATGCCTCACAAGGTAGTGAAAAATATGACTCCCGAGGAGCCTTGGTCTCATGTCAAGCCTAAGGTCTCCTACTTTAGAGTATTTGGTAGTGATGCATGGACAATCATTCTAGCAAGTAGGCGGAAAGCAATGGAGAAGAAGAGTCAGAGGTTCATCTTCGTTGGCTACTGTGAGGATGTGAAGGTTTATCATTTGTTTGATCCCTTCACTCAAGAGGTACATTTTCATCATGATGTTCATTTTTATGAGTCCTTCATTTCAAAGAATTCTCCACCATAGGCCTCTACCTCCCTTCTTCCTAATTATTCTTCAAAGGATGTTTTGTTTCATATTGGTGACGATGATGATGTTCTTGATGATGGTATTGATATTGTTGTTGATATAACTCCATATTCTTCTGAGCCTACACCCACACAACCTCTTTGGGCTCACACTCTTCTTAAGGAGGTTGGTTCTCATGTAGGTGATCCCACAACTTCTCAATACACTCGTTCTCAAACTTCAAGTATCAATATTTTGAGTCATGTAGTTTCTACTACTCCTCAAAAGTTTTCATATGCTCCAGGTGTTCTAGAGTGGGATAGTGTTATGGTTAAGGAATATTCTTCTTTGATGATGAATCATGCTTGGGATCTTGTTCCTCTTCCTAAGGGAAGAAAGTTGGTTTAGTGCAAGTGGGTGTATCATACCAAGTTTGCACCTAATGGTTCTATTGACAAGTACAAGGCTCATCTTGTGGCTAAGGGTTTTTCTTAGGTTGAGGGCATTAACTATTTAGAGACCTTTGATCTTGTTTCCAAGATGGATTCCATTCATCTTGTACTTTCTATTGTTGCATCTTAGGGTTGGTCATTGTATCAGATGGATGTTAGAGTGTTTTCTTGCATGGTGATCTTTAGGAGGAGATCTATATGGAGAAGCCACCAGGCTTTGTGCAAGATCCTTCAATTGTTTGTAGGATTTGACATTCATTGTATGGTCTCAAACAAGCCCCTTGGTCTTAGTACGAGAAGATGGATAGTTTTCTACATTCTTTTGGATTCACTAGATGTCACTTTGACCCTACAATTTACATTCAAAGGCATGGAGGGGATCTTATCATTCTTTTTCTCTATGTGGATGACTTGATTCTCACCAGGAGTTCTCCTACCATGATTGAGGATACTCAACAAGATTTGACAAAGAAGTTTTATATGATTGACCTTGGTCCTTTGCATTTCTTCCTTGGTCTTCAAATTTTATCAATCTTCTATAGGTATTTCTATTTTCTAACAAAAGTATGCTCTTGATTTGATTCAAATATTTGGGATGGTTGATTGCAAGCCAACCCCTACTCCTTTTCAATTAGGTGTTGTGTTGTCTTCCAGTTGCAGTACTATGTTAGTGGATGCTATACTGTATTGATAGTTGGTTGGAAGTCTTTTGTACTTGACACATAGTCATCCTGATATTTCCTTTATAGTTGGTCTTGTCTCCCATTTCTCTCATGATCCTCATGAGATTCATTAGAAGGTAGCCAAACATATCCTATGATATATTTAGGGCACGACACAATTTGGCATTCATTACACATCGAGTGTTACTTATATTGTGGGCTTCACTAACTCTGATTGGGCTCGGGATATTGATGATCAAAAGTATAATTTTGGCCTTTTCTTTTGTCTTGGTTTTGGTTTGATTGCATGGTCTTGCAAGAATAAAATTGCTATTGCATTATCATCAACTGAGGATGAGTATCAAGGTGTTGTTTTGGCTAGTCAAGAGGTTCGATGGCTTTGATAGTTGATGGATGGGTTTGTCTTTCCTATTGATCGTCCCTCTACTCTTTGGTGTGATAATCAAAGTGTTATACATATTTATCACAACGCATTGGAACATCATCGTACTAAGCATATTGAGATGCACATGCACTTCATTTAGTAGCTCATTCAAAAGGGTGTTACGAGTTTAGAGTATTTTCCTACAGAGCAATGGGTTGCATACATCTTCACTAAACCTTTGGCATCTCCTTGAACTATCTTTTGTTGAGATCGATGCTTGGGGTGAAGGAAGTTATCCTTGGGGGGGTCTTGATGAGTTCTCCTTCCTTCCTTTTATTTTTCTTTTATTTTCTCTCTTTTAGAGAGGATTTTTCTCCCACAAGGTTTTTCTCCTTTTCTTTGATTGTGAGAGATTTATTTTTTACATTGTAGTTGTGCATGGGTACCTAACATGGCCTTGTTTTCGGGACCCATCTTGCATTTTATTTTGCATTTTTAGTTTTCCTAAGTTACACTTAAGGGGGGGTGTTAGAGGGAATGGTCTTTTACCATTCATGTTTTCTTAAGTTAACTTAGGCATTTAATAATTTTTGGTTATTTATTTAATAATTATAACTATACTATGTTGGTTATCTTTCTCGTACCGAACTTCTTGTGCCTTTATAAGAAATCCTTTGTACATTATTTTATCATTTCAATTCATTCCTTTTCACTTGTAGTGAAATAGCCTCTTCATGTGTTGCTTCTCCCTTCTGTGAAGGTGTTGCTTTGGTCTACAGATGTTCCTAGAAGCCTAATCCAACACTCTTACTATGCATTTGTAGATCAATTTCTAGTTCCAACTACTGCATTAAAAACTAGGGAACCACTTGTAAGACATTTTGAAGCAAATATGAAAATATTAAAGGGATGATGTAGGGGTGGCTAATTCTTTGGTGAGAACAATCTAATATTGAGGATCAATAGTTTTAGCTAACCAATCTTTAATCTCTTAAAGTATTTATTAGGTAGAGTTTCTTTGGTTGGGTTTCACAAGATAGGTTGATATAATTAACACATTATTTGGCAAAAGAAAAGGTAGGATATTCTAAAATTCAATGTCACTCTCTTGCAACATCACAATGGAAAAGAGTTAAGGTATAAGGTACTTGGATACAAATCTATAGGATTTATAAATGAAAATTATAGATGATAAATGCAATTTGATCCTACCGATTTCTTTATCAAATGGTTACAAAATATTGGTAGTTTAGAGGTTTAAAACTTTGCACACAAGTCAAGGCCTTAGGTTAAAGCAATAAATAATCTCATCAAGAAAGGGCCACAAGATATTAAATGCATGGGAACTCCTAGTGTAATGGTTACCTTGATTTTTTTTTGTTTTGTTTTTTCCAAATTAATTTCCAAAAATCTCATACAAGGACATATGAAAATTGTATAAAAACCACACCAAAGAAATTAGCAAAAATAAACTTCCATTTGCTACAATAAATATCAGTAATTTATTCTTCAACTGGTGTTACAAACTATAGAAACCAAGAATAAGGCTAGAGACACCTTAGAGGTTATCTACCATAAAAAGTGTTACATAGGATGTAAATAGCTCACAATGATTTGTAATAGGGACCAAAATAGTATTGTTGTGCATGATCATTTGAGTGATGAAAGACATGTATAGGGTTTGCAAATTTAATCAACACTCCCTCAAAGTTTCCCAACTATAGCCATGGTGCTTATGAGGCCCTTCCCATCAACTCGTTGTAATACTAAATAGCCTAGACCTAAATATTTATTACTAATCTACAATAAACTCCAAATTTAAATATTATTCTTCAACTTACACATGTAGTTGCATAAAAACCTTCAAAAATTCAACCCAACTCCAAAAATGACCTCAAGGGGAAATCTACTCTATAAATTCATAATCAACATTAAAATTCTCAAAAACACCTGCAATGGGGGAATCCAAGCTAGGGAAGATTGTGGTCATATACCTAAAATGACCTCTTTCCATTTTAATGAAGATATGAGCAAAATCATTATTCCCCAGCTACATGGAAAAGGAATTTCCAGAACTTGAGAAATCGATATACCAACATAGTAGGAAAATATATAATCACTATAAAACTTGAACAACACTCCAAGAAAGCTCACATCACACCAAAAATTAAATATCCATATCAAAAACCTTCATAAATCCTCATCTTATTTGAACCCAAATCACCAAACCAAGCCAAAATTTCTATCACTGTCAAACCAAGAACACCAACAAGCTAGGGTGGATATTTCACAATTGAAATCAACAACCAAAAAGATGGTTTTCATCCTCAACCAAAAAATAAGAATTCCCTGAGCTCATTCCAACATAATCTCCTTAAGTTATCAAAAACATCTATATCTAAATGAGAGCTCAAACTCATATTTATAAAGTGAGGGAAAAGTTAGGGCAACTCACATCTGAATTTGATTGTTTTCCCCCTCTCATTTCAATTTTTTGAAATTCCATGAAAATATCCACAAGGGGGTTGACCCCCTTTTTGAGCTCACAATACAATTTTTTATTTAAATTAATCCTCCTCAACTATGACATCCACTTATGGGGCTTAAACTTGCTTTTTTAAAAACAACTTGAATGACCACTTTTCTAGGAATTGAAATAGGGGAAAATTTCATGAACACAACACCCTCACTTAAGTAATAAAATAAATTTATAAAATAAAACTTAAGTGATTAGAATCAAATATTAATCTATTCACCATTAGAACTCACCAAGGCCACTAGTGGAAATCACTATACTGACTGAAAGAGGAATAGAGGCCAGACCATGTGCTAAAAATATAACTTACTAAAAATAGAAAGTTTCCAAAATATAACTTACTAAAAAATAGAATTTTTCTAAAAATAGTAAGTGAGTCCATCTCCCAATCCAACCATATTGGAGTCCAACTAGAACTTACTAAAAATAGTGAGTTACTAAAAATAGCCACTACCAAAAACAAGTCTATTAGAAATTCATAAAACCTCCACAAGATATAAATCAAGAGACTGGATCCCCTAACCATATCCACATAGCCTATAGGAACTTAGGAATAGGATATTGGAAAAACTCATACTAAGATAGATGCAAGAAGGGGACATTACAGTCCTCCCTTTCCAAGATTGCTTGTCCTCAAGCAATCACAACTTAGGATGTTGTAAAATCCACTCGCTCTCCCATATAGCATCCTCCACTAGTAAGTTCTTCCACTTTACTAAATACTCTTTGATAACCCTCCTCTTAATAGTACACTCTCTAAAATAAATCACTACTTTGATATCAATATCAATTTTCCTTCCTCATCCAATGGAGACAACTTTTTTGAAGGAGTCACATTGTGCCCAAGTGCCTTCTTGAGGTGTGACACATGCAAAACATTATGTACCTTGCTACATTTAGCTATCTAAAGCTCATAAGCCACCTCCCTAGCTCTCTTTGTGAGTTTGAATGGTCCATAGAAGCGAGGCTTGAGCTTCTCTGACCCACGCTTCTTGAGAGTGGACTTTCTGTAAGCTAAAATACCACATAAACCATGTCTACTTTCTCAAATTCCCACTCAATACAATGCTAATCAATATACAAATTATGTTGATTTTGTGCATGATGTATATTATCCCTTAGTGATCTCATGATATTCTAACTCTCCTACAAAAAATATTTGGCTCTAGGCTCTCTACAATCTCCCAAAAGTAGATCAATGAAGCTAGGAGCTTCATAGCCATACAAAGCCATGAAAGGAGACATCTTGATAGACTTGAAAAAGTGGAGTTGTATCAGAACTCCCCCAAATGCAACCACTTAACCCACACTTTTTCTACCTTGAAACATAATTACATAGGCATCCTTCCACCCATTTGTTAACTATATCAGTCTACCCATCAGTCTGGGAGTGGTAACTAGTGCTAGGAGTCAATTCGATACCACATAGTTTGAACAAATCCTGCCAAATAAAGCTCATAAACTTGATGTCCCTATCACTGATGATGTTCTTAGGTGCCCCATGAAGTCTAAACACCTCTCTAAAGAAAACATTTTCCACTTGTATCATTGTATATCTTGCTAAAATAGAAAGAAATGGTCCTTCCCTTGTACCTTGGGAAGCCGTGTGATGAAATCCATTGAGATAAATTCCCATGTTGGGGCTGTAAAATTTTGCAAAATTTTAAGTGCCCATGATGAAAAATTTTCTTTGCACTCATAAATGCACCTAAAAAAACTGCCCCAGTGACCTACTTTGGAGGGTCATAATTTGGAGTCAGTTGACTTTCATGCCAAACCCCTTGGAGAGTGTATTCATTTAACATATGTGAACATGTATGTATGATTTCAGCTTCCCATGATGAGTTTTGATAGGGTCTTGAAATGCAAAGCTAGAGGGTTTTGGGATTGTTTTGTTGTTTGCATACTCTCAGACCTGCGAAGTGGCCTCTTGTTTGAGTGGATATTTCATAGCTAGATGATTTTTAGGATAAATAGATTGGCTCTCTACATTCCCCTCATATTCATATGCTTCCTGGTCTAGTTTTAGAATCTTAGGATCATATTTGATATTTTAACCAGGTCAAAATCAAATGCAGTTTGTTCTATTTTCACCTGCATTTCCAGAATGTTTCAAGGAGGTTAAGTTTGACCCTTAATATCTTGTGAAGAATGTAGATTGAAGGAAAGACCGCTTGCACACATACTCAATGGACCTAAATGATCTAATGTTTCTAGTGGTACCTTCCCAAGTGAAGTTTTGGTATTTTTTTGGGATGGTGACTTGGTGAACCCTAATTATTTTTTGACAGGTGCAGTTGCAGAAAATTTTGAGTGAGCCACTTTGGCATTGAATATCTTGCACCTCAAGATTTTTTCTACCAAACCATTTGTTGCACTGAGTTTTTGGGTCAAATTTCTACATGATTTTTCATTTTCATGACTTTAGGAGACTGTTTGACTAGTTTTCCAAGGTGATTCCATAGGCCACTTGACCTACTTTGACTATTGTGCAAGATGCCAAAAAATGGATTCTAATGGTTGCCCACTTCAAATTTTTTATGCCAGGTACATTGAGAGGTAGCCTCAGGTCAATTGAAGAATAATTTTGTTTCAAAATGATTTTTTTTTCAGTCGGGCCCACATGAGGATCCAACATGCTTTACATAATTGTGAAATTGTAAGTGTTGCAATGTTGCAGTCACTTCAAGTAAATTGCTTTGAATAGGGAAGCATATGTAGGGGTGCACAATCATGATTTCCTTCAAAGGTTTGAATGCAAAGTAAGGTCCATCTTTTATTCAAGTATAAGGTTTAAAAGGTGAGCATAGTTGAAGCTTAATAAGACAACCTTCTAGAAGGTAACATGGTAGTCACATGACAATCTTATGTTTACACTCATGATAGTTGTGCCATCAAATGGATAGTGATATTGAATAGGAGAAAGCTAATTACTGTGCAATGGTCGAAAGGGAACATGAGAAAAATAGTTATACAAATATGGTTTCTAGAGGACAGCCTAAACCAAAAAGAGTAAAGCCTTTAAGGGAAATTTTTTTTTGACCTCTTGCATGCAAATGTGGAAGCATAGACATATTGTAAAATACTTGACATGAGGCTTCGAAAGAAATATTTTCTTAGAGATGAAATGATTGTAAACATGGTTAGAGGGCAACAAAGCCAACGAATAGAAGGTGGTGGTGTTTCACTTGACTTTTCCATTGGATAAAGTCACAACACCATTTACTCATGTTGGGTTGCTTGAACAACTTGATACTGAAAAAGGGTAATTTTTTTAAGTGGGCTAATCTTGTTTATGTGGATGCACATATTCTTGCAACTGTGGCTGTTGAATGGAGTGATTTCTAGCCGAGCTTAGAATTTGATGGGGGATGTTTTTTAAAAGTGAATAAAAACTCACCAAAGGCTTTATGTATGCAAAGCAACATGGAGCTGAAAAATAGATGAGTGGTAGCGAGCAAGGGAAACAATTGAAGACACACAAAGTGAATCAGATGTAAATAATTCTTATTGGGAAGTGGAAACATTTGGCAGTTTCTCACGAAAAGTGGGAGGATCCAAAAAACACAATATCACATTTTAAGAAGGTTGGCAAACTATTTTGAGGAGTGTTTGCATTGAGGCATGAAATGTTTCAGCTACAAATGGACACCCACCATATTGGCCAAGGGAAGTCAGGTTTGATTTTGGAAAGGAAACATTCACACAAGCATATGAAGTGACTATAGGAAACATTTCTATTTTGATGCTTGGTATTGGGGTAAATTTGGCGTATGCTTACCTTGCACAAGGACTGTTTGAGCCTGTAGTGAAAATGTACAAAAAAATATTGAAGAATGTTATTAGGGAGCAGATTGGGGATGCCATGGAACAAGCAGAAGGAGGTCATTTTGAAATACCAATGTATGATGGAAAAATGATATCATTTGAAATGTTCAACTTTCCAACAGAGGTAGAGATATTGGGTGTGCGACCAAAGGATACAATGATATTACAGCAAGCTCAGGTCGCTTCTAGTGATGATGGTTCTGATTAGCCATCTCTGCCATGTGCAATATTTGGGCACCACCTAGGTTCAAGCCTCTCTGCTATCAAAACAAATGTAGGAACTACCAATTTGGGGAGCGATTGGAAGAGCTTGAATGCTTAGTCAAACAATGAATGACCTATGAAGCATATACAAGGCATTTATTTTGCAACTTCTGGCCATGAAAGGATGGATTCAAAGAACCAACAAGGTGAAACTAAGGCAAGCCTGAATCAATGGTCAGATGAAGAAGAGACATAGACCAAGCTCCACAGTTCCCTGCCAACCCCGCAAGGGATGTTGGTGACGTCATGGGAAGGTTTAGGGGTTAGTGGGCTATTGCCATGTGGAAGGTGGGCTTGAACATAAATCTTAAAGGCCGCATTAAAGGTTTGGACGGTGATCAAAAGTATAAAAGGTTCAAATTGCTCGATGGAAGAATAGAATGATGTCACATTTAAAAGAAAATATTTTAAATGTGTAAATTTGAAAGCACGGGTAAAGTATTTTCATAACTTGAAACAAAAGTAAAGGATTTCACATTATGGAGGGAAAAATTTAGATATAAGTAAAACTAGCAATCGCACTTTGGTGTGCAATGGCTACGCCTAAGAGGTGTGGAAGGTCAATTATGGAAAAAATTGGTTTATTTTTTTGCATACATTTGTGTAGTACATGAGATCAAGTAATAGGTCAATTTAAAAATAATATTGTTTATATATTATTATTAGTATTATTATATTATTAAATTTATTTTATATTTTTATTTTATTTTATGTATTAACTATTATATTCACCACATACTTTCTAACATATTAACATATAAATAGTTTTCTTTTTCCTAGATCAATTAAACTATGACATGTTTTATAAAATATTATAATTTGATTTATATAGATAAATATTAATTAGTAATTATAATAATTTCATATTTATATTTAATATTTTGTATTATAGAATATAATATATAATAGTAATAATATAATCTATATATATTATTATATATAATGATTAATATAATTATATTGTATATAATTTTATTTGTATTAGGTGGTGGGCCTAACTCGATTGGCTAAAGCATCTGGCAAAAAATCACGAGGTTTAATCTCCTGACCATCCGTAAAAAAAATCATGTGAAAAAAGTTAAAAAAAAATTGTATTATATAAAATATTAATTATATTTTGTATTAAATAAGAATATAATATTTATTAAATAATTTTGTTGAAGAATATAATATATAATAATAATAATAAATAATATAACTATATATTTATAATTGTTTTTATTATATAAAATTGACATTCTATATTAATTATGCTAATATATACTTAATATGTAGAGTAATTTTCATTTAAATAAACATTGTCTAAAACCCTCATGGAAACCTTATTTTCAAGCTGCAACTTGCCAAATTGGAGGATTCAATATGAGCGAGGAAGAGTAAAATTCAGGTTCTTTGTTCTTGGCTTTTTTGGTGCATTTTCGGAGTTCTAAAGTGGCAATGCTGCACAAGACCTGTCATTTCAAAATTTCATCACAGCTTTACATAAGCAATACCCATGCAGATTTTTGTTGTGGGAAAGTTAGTCTCCATCGCAAAAAACACGGCAAAAATAACGGCGGGGAAAACAAAAAAAACGGTAGTCGAAAAATGGCGTAAAATGATGGACAATTGAGATTCATTTATCTGTCAACCAAACCTTATCCTTTGTTTTCCACCATTGATAGACCAAATGAGTTCTGAAAACTCATATAGGACATGCCTTCGGCATAATAAAAGAGACACGGGTAAGTATTTTTAAACTTGAATGAAATAATATTTAAAGCCTTGTTGCTGGTGAAAATAAATAAAATGTCAAGTGTAGAATATTGCTTTCACGGGTAAATGTTTTCATACAGCCTGATTAAAAAAGCAAATTAAAAAAGTTTTCATGGGTAAAGACAAGATATTTTCATCTACACGAAAATAAAGGAGAGTTGAAGTTTTCACAATAAAAGTTATTTTCAGTTGCTGCATGAAGGGCTTTCATAATTAAATGATAAAATAGGTAAATGGGTTTTTAACAATCCGATAAAGGAATGAAGTTTTCTCATAGGGCATGAGTAATTTTTAATTGCAAGTGAAGAAAGATGTATGCATATCAAAGGAGATAAATGCTACCAGATGTCAACTATAGATGGATTTTAGGGTTCTTTCCTTTTCTATATCTTTTTTTTCTTTCTTAGTTGTAAGGGTTCGAATTTCTAAAGTTTTGCACACTTGTTGCATTTGAATTGCATTTGTTATTTCCTTTTGTTCAAAGAGTAGTGTAGTTTTTCTAACTAATGTAATGGGAGTGTTGTGTTTCTAGGTGGATTTCTAAGAATGGTCATTTGATAAAGCTTCATTGGTCTTGTTATCGTAAGGTGATAACATTTTTAAGATCTTCAAAAAATGTTTAACATTGCAAGATAAAATGCTAGTTATATGACTTCATAGCCCTTTTATTGACACTGGTCAATCCTTGTGCATCTTCTGTTTTCAGTTTGGTTCCAAATCTTAAAATCTAAAAACCCTTTTACTTTGATATTTTTTTCTTTCATGTTTAAGTTATCTCTGTCCTAGTATCTTCATGGTATTTGAAAGAGTATAGAGGCTAAATTTGAGAGAATTTCATCTATTAACCCTCTATGTGTTTGAGATGAAGATATCTAAGTTATGTGTTCTCAACAATGTTCAATGCAAATGGGATTATGCTTGAACCTGGTGAAATATAATATACCCATTACTCATATATCTGAGAACTATCCACTTTCATAGGTCTATAGTTTGTTGCTTGCCATAGGTTTATCATACATTGGACCTAAAATTAGGAACACCCTCCTGAGTCTTGTGGTGCTTGAAGTGCAAAAGGCTTTTAGAGCCTTGTTCGTTAGTTATTTTTGTCTTCAATCTATTGATAGTGTAGATTCCTTGTCCTGAATATTTAATCCCCTAGTTTAGGCATTGTGTTTCTCCTTAGGGTTGAAGGTTGCAAGAAAAATGAACCAACACCCACTCTTGAGTAGGAATATGTAAGGAATGCAATAGACCAACATGGTAAGTATGTTCATTTTTATTTTGTTCACGCACTTGGCACTCCAAACATGCTTAGTAATTTACTCCTTCATTCCTTTCCATATGAATCTCTCATGGATCTTCCTATATGTTTTATAGAAACTAGGATGAACAACCATAGGAATGTCATGAAAATTCTTAATAATTTGTACTCTTATCTTAGATTCAGGTACTAACATTAGTCTTTCCTTTTAGAAAATAAGACCATCTCTTACTGTGTACCTCTTATCCTATAATGAGCCATCTAAAATGATATTGGCAAGCACATTCTTTGCATAATCATCTTGCATCTTTTCCTTCTAATATATTGTTATCCCTAACAATGAGCACAAATATGGTCATCTTGACAATGCAGCTGCCACTATGTTCCTCTTTCATGTCAAGGTCATAGGATTTGAGTTTTCTAACCCATTTTTGATGCCTATCATTAAGATATTTTTTATTTAGGAAGTATTTAAGAATATTGTGATTAGTTTTAAATATAAAATTCACTCCAACCAAATATTTATTGAATTTGGCCAAAACATGCACTATGACTAACATATCCTTGCCATAGATGGAGTAAATTCTCTTACTTCCTCTCAACTTTCTACTCTCATATAAAATTATATTTTTTTTCTATCAGGATAGCCCTAATACCATCACGTGAAGCATCATATTCAAGCTCAAATGGTTTAGAAATCTAAAATAGCTAATAAAATTTACTTGAACTCATCAATTGTTGAAGTGGTTGAAAGATTGTTGCGTTAATTCAGACCAAGTTAAGGCTCCTTTTTAGGTCATATCTATAAGTGGGGTGGATACTTGTGAATTTCCTTTTACAAACCTCTTGTAGAACCCACATAGCCTAGAAAACCCTTCAAGTAAGTAATATTAGTAGGTGGAGGCCAATACAGTATAGCTTTTATTTTCTCAAGATCTAGATACAAACTCCATTAGCGCTAATTATGTGCCCGAGGTATAATAATTTAGTCATCCCAAACTCGCACTTGGATTCCTTAGAAAGTAATGACTCACAAGATCAAGAATTCCCAACACCTCATCTGAGTGTCCTAAGTGCCCTTCCCATGACATGCTGAAAATAAGAATGTCATTGAAGAAAATCAAGACAAACTTGTGTAGTTTCTTAGTGAACACCCTATTCATGAAATATTATAACATAGTAGGTGCATTTTTTGAACAAAAGGGCATGACACGAAACTCATAATGGCCAACATGACATATGAATGTGGTTTTCTCTATGTCCTCTTCTTTGACCCTAATTTTGTGATAATCAAATCTCAAGTCTATTTTATAAAAATAGACTGCTCCATGTAGCTCATCAATGAGCTTATCTATGTGTGGAATGGGGTACTTGTTTTTTATTTCCTTATTATTCAACACCATGTAATTAACACACATGCACAAGGTCCCATTCTTCTTCTTGACTAACACTATCAAAGAAGTGAATGGAATCTTACTCGGTCTAATGTTCCCCATATCCAAAAGATCCTTAGTAGCTCTCTATCTCATCCTTGTTTCACTTAGGATGTCTATAGGGTGTGGTGATCACTAGTTTAGCCCCCTCCTCTAACTTAATCATGTGATCAATTCCTCTATCAAGAGGTTGTCCTAGAGGAATACTATGGAATACTTTGCTTCGCTTAGAAAGAAAAGCTTGAATGTTTGGTGGATAGGACCCCTTCACCTCCTTTATAACTGTAAGAATAACCAAACACTCCATTTCTCGATCAAACTGATCATATCTAAATAGCTTCTCCATAGGTTTGAAAGGGACTACTCAAAGTCCTCCATTCGACATACCTCTCAAGACCACATTCATTCCCTTTGATCTAAATTTCAACTCCATGGTCTGAAAATTAAGAGTGATCTCCCCAAGTGGTCAAAACCATTGTATCCCCATCACTACATCTATATCTCCAATAATCACAACATAGAGTCATCCTTGAATTAATAGTTCCCTAATTGAAAACTCAGCTATTGGACCATCTTAGTGTAATTAATTATGAAACCATCTATTACCATCACCCAAAATCCATCAATCTTTTGAGTTTGAAGTCCTTTGTGTGCTACTAGTCCCTCATGAATGAAACTATGTGTATCTCTCATGCCAATAAAAACAACTAACTAATGTCCATTAAGTGCCCCTCTGATACACAAGGAATGATTATTTGGAAACTATGTAATTGGGAAAGCTTTTCATCATTCCCTTCTTCATTTTTAGCTTCTGGAGACCCTTCCTATTCATTTTCCCCTCAATTAGATCGCAGGTCTAATTTTTCTGATGAAGATTCCTTTGCTAAATAGATTTTATTTGATGCACCTTCTATTTGGTTTCACACCCATATCTTGGGGGCCAAGGTTTTTTACATGTGAAGCACAAATTCTTAGATAAATTAAGTCATTAAGTGTCTCACTATCAATTCTCATGACTGAGTTCTTTGGTTGATTAGAGTCTTTTGTGAAATTATGTTTTTTTACCTTTGTCTTTCTTATGTAAAAATCCCTTTGACTGAAATTCGTTCTTATCAAAGCTCTCTATGAGTCTCTCAGTAAAATCTATGTCAACATTCAACCATGGTTTCTGTTTAGATTTTTCATTTGAGCAACCAAGCCCCAAATTATGTTAAAAAGGTACACATTCTATAGGGACCTAAATATCTTGCTCATTACACCCACAACCTTTATGCCCATAGCCATATTTAGAGACAAGTTTAAAACTAGGTCCATAACATGTTTGCAAATATTGAGAAGGAGGAGGATTTTCACAGAGAGCATTATTCTAGCAATGGGGATTATACTCCTCTATGGGATCACCATCATCCTTCTTGATAGGACTACTTAAATTAGCCTCTTTAACAAAAGAATGATCATATTCCTTAGAGGGGGGAGGATAAACATTATGAACATTACAATTCATGTTCACATTATCTTACAATGCAGAAGAATAATCATCTTTGATGACAGGCTTGGATGATGTTATCGGAAGAGGTCCAAGTGGATTGGATCAACTTTATATTCTCCAATGAAGGATTCTATAAATTTTAAAGAACCCCAATCATCACCAAGAAATTCATTCTCTTGAGAAGAAGAGGGGGTAGAGTTAGGATTTATTTCTTCAAAAGGATCTTCTTTAGGGACATCTACCTCAAGAGTATCCTTTGTAATGGGTATTGTTGGAGTAGACACCAACATATTGGAAGACACTATAGGGATAATATTTTTAAGAGTAGGTGCAATCAAACCCTAACTAGTAGTAGCCATATCACATAATTGTATGGCCTCGAGGTCAACCTTGATTGTGACTACTTCATTGTTATGAATGAACTTAATAGATTTATGCAAGGTAGATGAGACTGCACACATAGTGTGAATCCACAGTCTACAAAGAAGAAGATTATATGGTAATTTTTATGACATAACATATACAAGGGTGGGTATGCTAATAGTATCCAACCTCAAAGGTAAGACTATCATTCCTAGGGATTTCCAATTGACATTATCAAACCCATGAATAACAAGAGAAGACGTTGCAAGTGAAGTTGAATCAATTTCACTTTTAGGAAATAGATCAATGCTACCTACGTTGAGTGTCAAACCAACATCAATGAGAGTATGTAAAATGACGATATTGTTAATGCTGATTATTATCATTAGAGGGTTGGCTTGTTTTTGTACTTCCTAAGGCTAGAGTTACTGTAGATAGAATGTAATATTTGATGAATCCACATGAATATGAGCTATCAATGTATTAACATTCGTCAGCCTAGTAGAAGGAAAGAGTATCTTTTTCAAGGCTTATTGAATCATACCTTGGTAAACCAGTGCAGACTAAAGAAAGTCCCACAATGAGATCTTTGTCGGAGTAACACGAAGTTGCTTGACAAGATCATAATCACTAGGTGCTTTAGTTGTAGGTTTAGGTGTTGAAGGAAGTCTTGGTTGAGAAGGTGGTAAAGAAGTAGGTTGATAAAAAATTTAATTTATTCCTTCTGGCATTATAAGTATGGGCTAACATTCTATAAGAGGGAGCCTTAGAAAGGTCAGGAGAATCACTATTAAATGGAACACCATTAATGGGACAAATTCTCTTAGGAGGACTAGTTGGAACTAGATAAATGACTAGTCTCTTAGGCTATTGAGGGGAAATAGAGACATAGATGATATTTATGGATTCCTTACAAATTATAGAGGAATTTTTTGAATAAATATTCTCAACATCTATCCTTAAAGAATTTGATGTGAGAGGAGATCCATCATTTGCTAATGCATCATCTCTAGAAGAGGGTGCATTGGAATAGAGACAATATTCATCATCAACCAAGAAGAGGGTTTTTAAATCAACCAACAAAGAAGAACTCCCTAAGCTCATTCCAACAATGTCTCCTTAAGTTGTCAAAAACATCTATATCTAAATGAGAGATTAAACTCATATTTATAAAGTGAGGGAAAAGTTAAGGCAACTTGCATTTGAATTTGAATATTTTCCTTCTAATTTTACTTTTTTGAAATGACATGAAATTATACACAAGAGGGTTGATCCCCTTTTTTGAGCTCATATTACAAATTTTTATTTAATTCAATCCTCAACTATGATGTCCACTTATGGGGCCTAGCCTTTATTTTTTTTAAAACAACTTGAATGACAACTTTTCTAGGCATTGAAATAGGGGAACATTTCATGAACACATCACCCTCACTTAAGTTATAAAATAAATTTATAAAAGAGAACTTAAGTGATAACAATCAAATATTAATCCATCCACCAATATAACTCAATAAGGACGTTACTGGAAAGCACTATACTAACCGAAAGAGGAATAGATACTAGAATAAATGCTAAAAATAAGACTTACTAAAAATAACAATTTTCTAAAAATAGGAAGTGATTCCAATCTCCAAATCCAGCCGAATCAGAGCCCAATTGGAACTTACTAAAAATAGCCATTTCCAAAAATAGCAAGTCTATCAGAAACTCAATAAATCTCCACAAGGAACAAATTAGGACATTGAGTCCCCTAACCATATCCACATAGCCTAGTGAACTTGAGAATAGGCTATTGGAAAAATATATACTAAGATAGGTGCAAGATGTAAGGAAATTAGAGTAGTGAAAATAATTTCCTTCACCAATCTTGAGAGGAGATATTATGCAAACTTTAAAACTAATCTAACAGTTATAGAAAAAATAGAAACACATTCATAACATAAAATAAACAATGAACACAAGATATACGTGGGGAAAACCCTTTTGGATGAAAAAACCCACACTCCAAAGCCTGCTCAATGTATTTCAAATCCAACAACAAGATTACATACACTTGTAGAGCAAGTCTTTTATAGGAGTATAACTAGTAAAAAATCCTGGAAGAATTATGGTAGCAATTCGACAACATAACAGTACCTACAAACTCAACACACAAACTACTCCTCAAGCCTTCAATTTATAGACCTTTGGCTATACAAGAAACCATCTATGGTTTACAAAACCATGTGCAAAACCTCTCATGAGGTGTATTATGTCAAAATGCAAGATTTCGGTCTAAAATTAGGCTCTCACATCCACAATATTCTCCCTAATTTTTGACCCCCAAAGATGTCATAAAATCTATCATAACATCTCTTAAATTAATCCTTCCATGTATATTATCACATGGACATAGTTTGACATCTAATATTTATATTTTCAAAGCACCGACAATGTGTAATAGTTGTAGGAAAATGTTAAATGAAAATAAATCAAATCTGTGGAAATAACAAGGTTGAGACACCTCATTTCCAACATTCTCCCACTTGTCGAATACCTTGTGAGAGCCAAGGGAAACATACCATCATGGATCAAGTGCTAGGGCCAAAAGGCCCATAGACTCGGAACACCACCTAAATTTTGTTGTGCTCACAGGTTTAGTTAATGCATCTGTAGCATTCACCACTGTCTCTACCTTTTCTAGCTTCACCCTTCCATCCTCGACCATATCTCTCATGAAATGATACTGAACATCAATGTGTTTGGTCTTGACATGAAAAATAAGGTTCCTCACAAGGTAGATTGCACTCTGACTATTGCAATAAAGTGTAACTACACCCCATTTCAATCCAATATCTAAACATAAACGCTTCAGCCAAATGGCTTCTTTACAGTCATCAGTAGCTGCCATGTACTCTACCTTAGTAGCGGACATAGTGACCACATATTTTCACTTGCTCATCTAACTGATTGCACCACCATTAAGAGTAAACACATATGCATTGGTTGAACTTCTTCTATCAACATGACCAACCTAATTTGAATCCACAAAACCATGAATACTCAAGGAATGTTTCTCTCCTATACCATGAAAACATATAAAGTACTTTGTTGTACCCAAAAAAACATCTGAAGACCCTCTTAGCTACACCCCAATGCTCTCTTCTAGGATTAGACATAAAACAAGAAAGAACTCCTGCTACTTGGGCAATGTCTAGTATTATATAGGCCATAACATACATTAAGCTTTCGACTGCACTCTGGTAGGGCACTCTGCTTATGTCTTCCATCTCTGATGGGAATGTAGGAAATTGTGAAATAGAGAGATTTTTTCCCAATGTTAATGGAACACAAAGTGGTTTACAATCTTTCATGTTAAACATTTGCAAAATGAAACAAACATACTTACTCTGGCTTAGCCATAGCTTTCTATTTTCACGATCTCTTATGATCTCCATCCAAAGTATGTGTTTTTCTACACCAAGATCTTTGATTTAAAATTTCATAGAGAGCTAAGATATCAATTCTATAATCAAACCTTTTCCTTTCCCAACAAATATGTCATCAACATATAAAGAAATTACTAGGAAATAATCACCATTAGATTTAAAATATACACAATGATCATATTTAGATTGCACAAATCCTAAAATCAACACAAATGTATCAAAATTTTGGCACCACATCCCAGGACTTTGTTTAAGTCCATACATATATTTCTTTAACTTACAAACCAACTTGCTTTTACCTTTTACCATGTAGTGGTCTGGTTGTGTCATATAAATTTCTTCCTCCAAATCACCATGAAGGAACACACTTTTCACATCCATTTGTTCCACCTCTAGATCATAAGATGTTGCAATAGATAATAAAAGATGAATGTATTTCATTTTTACATCAAGAGAAAATATCTCACCGTAATCAATACCCTCAACCTGAGAGTATCCCTTTGTAACCAACTATGCCTTATACTTTTCAACATTTCCATCTGAACCAATATTTTTCTTAAACACCCATTTACATCCAATAAGTTTTCGACCTTTAGGAAATGGTACAAGGTCCCATGTACCATTCCTTTTAAGAGCTACCATCTCTTCATCCATGACTATTTTCCAGGAATTTGCATCATTCAGACCCAAAGCCTCTTGCATAGATCTCGGCTCATCAACATTAGTACTCAAAGAAAATATACACTTCCAATCATCAGGTGAATACCTATACCTTTGAGGTGGTTTCCTTTGCCTTGTAGACCTTCGAACAAGCTAAGGTGGAGGTTCTTCCACTTCTTCCTCCTCTTCTTCCTCTTCTAAAGATTCAGAGCTTGATGAGCTCTCCTCAAATTCTTGTCTATTTTGAGGTCTTGATTCAACTTCCTCAGACATTGAAGGAAGTTGAACCACAAATTTTTTCTATTCAATTTTTTTATGTTGTTCTAGCTGAAAATTAACAAGAGACGATTTAATCTCTCTAAAAATAAAACTTCTGGAATAAATTACCTTTTGTGCAATAGGGTCCCAAAGCTTGTATTCTTTCACACCATAGCTCTAGTCGTTGAAGATATATTTGACAGCCTTAGAATCCAATTTTTTTCTCTTCTCCTTAGACACATGTGCATATGCCTCACAACCAAAAACTCACATATGTCTAAGTGAAGGCTTTTTCCCCGACCATGCTTCCATTGGCATTTTATCAACAAGCACTAATGTAGGAGATATATTTATTAAGTAACAAGTAGTGGCAATAGCTCTAGCCCAGTTTTTTTTTTCTAGATCAGCTCCACTCAACATGCTCCTAGCCTTCTCCATCAACGTTCTATTCATTCTTTCTGCAACTCCATTCTGTTGTAGAGAATACAAAGTTGTCTTTTGTCTTTTAATCCTACAATTTGTACATAATTTATCAAAGTCTATAGAATATTAATCACTGCCATTATTAGTTCTCAAAAATTTAATTTTGTTTCCAGTCCGAGTTTCTACCATAGCCTTGAACTCCTTAAAACAACTAAAAACTTCAAATTTACTCTTTAAAAATACACCCATTTCCTCCTACTGAAATCATCAATAAAAGTAACATAATAAACTAATTTACCAATAGAAGAAACAACAAGAGGAACAAATACATTAGAGTGAATAAGATCCAAGATACATGAAGACTTGTGAGAAGATGAGTAAAACTAAATGCGGTTATGTTTTCCATAAATATAATGTTCACAACAATCAAACTCTAGATTGCAATCATTCACCCCTCAACGAGGTTCTTATTTTTCAGGGCTTTTAAACCCTTCTCTCCAATGTGGCCAAGCCTTTGGTGCTATAACATGTTCTTCTCTATAGGAAACTTTGATTCGGTAGACAAAGCACCCTTGGGTACCCAAAAGCCATGACCATCCGTAGAAGAGGAAACCATCTCTTTTTTTAGCGAATTAGTTTTTGGCTTAATCTTATCCAAAGTGCTATTGCATTCAACTGTGCATGCATCAAGCTGGTACAATGTACCTAATCTACTTCCTCTCGCTATCACCATAGCACCTATCACCATTTTCACACCCGCTTCAAAAAATTGTACATGCACATCCACATCTATTAGCTTGCTAACAAATAATAAATTTCTTGCTAGTCTCGAGATATGCAAGACACCATCAAATTATCTAACTCTATCATCAAAAAATTTCACATGAATACTACCAAAACCAACAATATCAAGAAAATTTATCACCCAAATACACCTTACCACCATCATAGTTTTCATGCTTACTAAACTAGTTTTTGTTAGGATTCATGTGGAAAGATGTAGCCGAGTCTATCAAACATACATTATGACCTGCATGAGTGGCCAAGGTCATAATAAAGGAATCTCTATCTTCCCTTTTAGAATCAAAATTATAATCTTTCTTCTTCTTCTTCTTCTCTTCTTTACATTCCTTTTGGAAGTGTCTGGGTTTGCCACAGTTCAAGCATATTGCCTTGGACTTACTAAGATATTTTGATCTCCCTTATTTTTGGACTTGGAATGGACACACTGCTTCTCATCTTTTCCTCATTATTTTTGTCTCCCTCGAACACTCAAATCCTCTTTGGCATTCAGAGACACCTTCCTTCTCATCTCTTTGAAGAGTAGAGAACCAACAACATCATATTTTACAGCCAAATCTGGATCCATAGGCCTCTAGAAATTTTCATCCACTACATCCCATAGATCCCAATCAATCAACAAATCTTCCATTGTTAGCTTCCACATTTCAAAGTTTGTGCCCAAAAACTTCTCTACCTCAATCCTCCTAGATGTGCTTACCATTTTGAAAAGATATATGCAACAAGATCACAAAGTATCCTCTGCACAAGCTCCCACTCAAACCTTGATTAGCATAAAAACCCCAACAACCCACAATTGAAACCAAAGGTAATCAAGCTTTGATACCATTTGTAAGGAAATTAGAGTAGCGGAAACAATTTCCTACACCAATCTTGAGAGGAGATATTATGCAAACTTTAAAACTGATATAACAATTACAAAAAACTAGAAATATATTCATAATAGAAAATCAACAATGAACATAAGATATACATGGGGAGAACCCTTTTGGGTGAAAAACCCCACTTCAAATCCTGCTCAATGTATTTCAAATCCAACAAAAAAATTACATACACTTGTAGAGCAAGTATTTTACAGAAGTATAACCAGTAAACAATTCTAGAAGCAATTCGACAACATAACCCTCAAAGATGTCATAATATCTAAAAAATTAACCCTTCCATGATATACTATCACATGTGCATCTTTTGAAGTCTAATATTTCTAGTTTCAAAGCATCAACAATGTGTAGCAGTTGTAGGAAAATCTTAAATGAAAATAAATTAAATCTACAGAAATAGCAAGGTTGAGACACCTCATTTCCAACAAAAGAAGGGGACATTGCACCTGTTAGAGTAAAGGTCTTAACTTAATTATGTTGATTAAGTTACCTTTATTCCCTTCTTAAGATTTCACGTTAGTTTGCATAAAGTGACATTTAATAATTATATTAATTATTAAATGTTATCCTATTAGGGCTTCTATAAGGGTTTTCCCTATTAGGGTTTTATTAGGGTTTGCATGATCTCCTTTTTATAAGGATTGATCCCATTGTATTTCATATCAATTCATTCTCTCATTCTCTCTGATTAATTCATTTTACATTTTCAGGTGAATACATTGCTCCACATTCTTGAGCATTTCTTTTGTTGCTTCTCTTTGTTTCTCCTTGTAATAGGTTATTTGCTTGCAAAGATCTTTTGGACTTCTGTGGTGTTGTATCTTCTCAATTAGGGTTTGCATGATCTCCTTTTTATAAGGATTGATCCCATTGTATTTCATATCAATTCATTCTCTCATTCTCTCTGATATATACATTTTCAGTTTTCAGAGAACCCTTGCTTGTTTGTCTCCATCTCTTCTTTTGTGACAGGTTATTTGCATGCAGGTGATCTTTGGGGTTTGTGGTGTTGTATTTTCTCAACTCCTACAACACCCACTTGATCCTAAAAAAATTAATGCCTTATCAAATTTATTTTAAGAAGCTAGATGACTATGACCCTGCAAAGAAAAATGAATGGAAAAAGGTTCTAAAGAACCAAGGATGGGAAGTACAAAAAATAAGTCAATAAACACACTATCTATCCTAAGAAATGTGCAACAGATGAACAAATTAAAAATCTATTTGAGAATACCCATCAAAGTCCAACATTAAACTTCAAGTATCTAAGAAAATGAGTAGAGAAACCATAACTATTCAAGATGATGATCAACTAGACATAGCATCACCCCATACCTATAGGGGATCTACTCAAAAATTTCCAATACAAGGAACTAGTGAGGGTAATCATTTTCAAGTGGAATAATAGCATTAAACCCAAATCCTTATCATGGGAACACTAATTGGATGAATAATCCTTAATCTAGAATGAGAGTAAATAAAAGCCATTGAAACCATAGCTCTAGTTTGAAATATAATTAAAGTAAATTCAAGAGGGTAATCATAGGGAGATCATCAATAAGTAAAGAAACTTCTAAGTTAAAAGGATGAAAATCACCTACTTCTACTTCCAAAGTATTAAGGTCCCTACAAATACACCTTATTCGAAAAAAAAACAACAAACTATAGGAGGTGGGGATGATGACCTAGAGGATGAGAAGCAGAGAAAATGGAAAAAAAGGGTGATGATTCATAGAGAAAGAAAGAAAAACTAAAGTGGAGAGCCACTACCTAGATGATCCATCACAAAAAACTCTAGTTGTTTTTGCTAAAACCATAGTAAGAATCTATTTTCTTACTTCTCTTACATTTATATCATTCATCTCTTTTTTTCTAAATAGCAACATAGCTTCCTACTAGGTGCTTTTCACACACCTTTAACCCTATTCATCCCCCTTCCCAGTCATCCACTTTCTCCTCAACATGGATACACACAAATGATGAATTATAACCCCTTCACGCCTCCTCCAAGATATGCCATGTATCAAATTCCTATCTAGCATTTCTTATTCTTAGAGGATATCTCTTTCCACCTTTCCCACAATCCACCTTTTCCACCATTTTGAGACCTTTCACTTCACAAGTCATGGGTTCTTCCCCAACCTCTACATGATTTCATGTATCAATCTCTTTCCACTTCACAACTAGACAACAACAAATGCTAATACATTGTCCACCTTTCTTTTATACTCAACCTCCCCAACTACCCTCATGTTTGACAAAGATAGAGACAAAACCTTATATTATCAACATATGCAACAAGTCCAAGTAGAAGCATGAAAAAAGGAGAAAAAAGACAATGTAATGTGGTGTCATGCATTAGTAAGCTTAAGTATGAATAGGACTATGGTAATTAGTGTCAAATATTTATTATCAAGGGTTGTCCTGATAGGTCTAGTGATTCCCATAATCAAGGCCATTTCCCTAAGGGTTCAATGATTTCATTCATTCATTTATTCATAGAAAGTGTTTAAGTGACATTGAATGTTATATGTAGGCTCATGCATGTACCCAATATGCAGGTATGCAATACATGTATTACTAGGTTTTCTATGTACCCATCCCAAACTCAAATTAGATTTGTAATAGGAATGGGTCTCAATCCATGTATATTTTGTGTATGTCTAGGTTCCAACCTAAGTTTGGGATGTACTTGAGCTACAACCACAATCCAATTCTTGGCTATACCTATTCCCAATCAAGAAAACTACCTTTTTAATTAAAAATAGAAAGCAAAAATATAACTCTCTAAACCTAAACTAAAAGTAACTACCTAACTAAACTGACAAAAAAACTGTAAAAGACACTTACTTTAATTCCTCAATCACCCAAATTCTATTGTTAATAATTTCTCACGGTAGCTCTTAACAACAAGTAATATGATTATTTCTATTAATTTTCCATGTGTAGTTGCATTTTTGAAAATTTGACCAATGATTATTGCTATATTTTTATACATACCATTTTAGCAATTTTACAATGAATTATGGATTATTATATATGGTCTATGTTATGAATTTAATTTTGAAAATTATGTGAAAAGTATGGCTATTTTAATTTAAACTATTACCCTACCACCAAATTTGAGTTAAAAATTATATGTGGAATTGGTACTTGAACTGAACTCAAATTGACAACTAAGAATACATTATTATGCACATAGCTATGCATTCAAGGTATAATTCCCTCAAATAAGAACCACAAACAAAAGATTTGGGATTACTTTAATTATCTCAGCTTTGTTTGATCTAATCATAAATGTAATTTGTTTTGTTGGGTTTTCTCGTGTATAATAAGATCAAGGAGATGAATTTATTGCACCATCTAATCAATGCATAGAATTTGGATTAACACATCCATGGTATAATATATTGGGAAGTTATGTTTTGAATTTCTTTCCATGTGATTATATATTATCAAATAGAATAGATAATTTTCACACACATTCTTGCAAAAATACCTCCTTTGATAGCTTCTATTTTCTTTCAAGCTAATGGAGTTATACTTCATTTAGGAGAGATTGTTTCCTTATCAATATAATAATGTTAAAAATAATCTTTCATAAACATATATTAAATAATAATAAAGAGTGCTCAATATCTATCTAGAGTTTTAATAGTAGGAAGAGTTAACAATAATAAAATCAACATATGAAAATTTATTTATTTTGAAAATTTTAAATATTATACACCTTTCACATCACGACTTCTTATTATGCATTTGAGTCAAATAGAGATATTTATGAGCTTAGATAGTTTTATGGTGTTTTGAAGAATTTCAATAATTTTAATATTTTATTGATATTTCAGGTATTTTGGTAATGAATCTGATCGCATTACCACCTTAGAGCAAGCAAAAGATGTGGAGGAAACCATACATGAAGCTATCATTCAAATGCGTAATCGCAAGGTATTATAAGTATTATAATTTAGTTTATATTTCAAAAAATTATAAAAAAATATTGAAGATCATCACTTGTTCAAAGGATATAAAAAAAATCAAAAGAAACAAAATTGAATATTTTATACATGCTAACTAAGCTTTATAAAAAAAGGGTGATTTTATTATTAGTGAAAAAATAAATCTACATGAATATAAATAAGCTCTAAAATTATTCATTAATTTGTAAGTTGAGTGGCATAACCAAGTTTTTCTTATGTTCTTAGAGAAACTTAGCAATGATAAAACTATGTAAGAACCAAATCTTATGTTCATGTGCAATAGGATTAAAGATTTAATCATTTTTTTAATACATTTAGGGTATGAAAACCCTATTTTGTTTATCCTTTGAAATTAGACACATATTAGTGAAGATAAACATTGCATTGTATTAGATGGATTTTTTCCTTTGTTGATCATTTTCAAGAGTGTATCTTCCTCCCTATCCAGTTTGTAGAGCCATTGCTATTATATTTTCTTTTAGAGGTTTTGATTTAATCATTTTTTTAATACATTTAGGGTATGAAAATCCTATTTTGTTTATCCTTTGAAATTAGACATATATTAGTGAAGATAAACATTGCATTGTATTAGATGGGGTTTTTCCTTTGTTGATCATTTTCAAGATTGTATCTTCCTCCCTATTCAATTTGTAGAGCCATTGCTATTATATTTTCTTTTAGAGGTTTTGATTTAATCATTTTTTTAATACATTTAGGGTATGAAAATCCTATTTTGTTTATCCTTTGAAATTAGACATATATTAGTGAAGATAAACATTGCATTGTATTAGATGGGGTTTTTCCTTTGTTGATCATTTTCAAGATTGTATCTTCCTCCCTATTCAATTTGTAGAGCCATTGCTATTATATTTTCTTTTAGAGGTTTTGATTTAATCATTTTTTTAATACATTTAGGGTATGAAAATCCTATTTTGTTTATCCTTTGAAATTAGACATATATTAGTGAAGATAAACATTGTATTGTATTAGATGGATTTTTTCCTTTGTTGGTCATTTTCAAGAGTGTATCTTCCTCCTTGTCCAATTTGTAGAGCCATCACTATTATCTTTTCTTTTAGATGTTTTTTGGTCACCTTAAAACAAATATAGTAATGAAAATATAATATTTTGGCCTAAGCAATAACAACAAGAAAATTTCATCCACCCCTCATTTTTTGAATTATATTTTTCCACAATTTTTACTAGGATTTCATTTCGTATTTGAAACCTACAAGGAACTGAGTACAGGCGAAAATATGGAGGTTAAATTAATAAAAAAAAAATTATACTATAGAGAAAATAATATATGTTTTGTTATTAAAAAAGTTTCTTTGAGTGCAAAGAATGCATTTTTAAAAATGGACATTTATGTTTGGTACAATGAAATTTATATGTACATAATATTTATTTCATTCTTCTCCAATATAATGTGTTTTTCCTTATTATGTTTTTCTAAAACAGGAAAGTTTAAAGAATAGCCAACTTATGTCCCTTGCTCAAGCTAGTCAACAGGTATTGATAAGCACAATCTTTGGACCATTTTAATACATAGCATTTTTTCGGATGTTTACATCAAATTGATTACATCAAGATTATTGATTTATCTATTGGAATTAAAGATTTATCATAGTGGATTACACTTGCCTTTACCACTGGAGGGAGACAATCAGTCACAACCTATTTCATGGATGTCTACCGAGAGTCAACAAATTCTCCTACATGAAGATCCTAATTTGATATTCTCTCAAAGGTGTGCTTATTTATTTTACAAAATGGTTGTATAATTCTTATGATGCTTTTCATTTGTGTTAATGTTATTTCTATTAAATGATAAGAAATTAATCATATGTATACTTTTTAATTTTGTAGAGATGTCGATCATGTAGATAACCACTTGACAATTCCTCCACGATATGTTCTTGATGGTAGACATTCTGATGTAGATGAAACTTTAACACAACAAGAAACATATTTTAGTGAATTAAATCGAGGCACAGGATTAAGATTGCAATTGGGAAACCATTTCTCTCAAATACAACACCAGAATAATTATTTTCATGAAGATAATCAATTCAAGATGGAGATGGATATGGATTTGCAAGCTACTCCCATATACTTCCAAAATCATGGCTATGAAACTCCTGGAATTGCATTTCATGGGTTACCTCAACAATGACCTGCAAGTTCCAACCATGCTGTCATGTTTCTCTTTGAGAAGCATTCATTTCCTCAGGTAAGATATTAACACCATGAAATGAACAATATAAGTGGAATTGCATTGCCATCATTTAGATTTTCTTAAAGCTTATTTACTTACACATGATTTTTTTCCCTTATCATGTGGTAGCCTAAGGCTTGAGTCACATTATAGTATTGATCTAAATTGTTGCAAAGCTTGTGCCTAATTTATTTTCAAATCTTAAATCTTAGAAAATAACATTTTCAGCTACTATAAAATGTGAAAATCATATTGTATTTTCTCACATAGGATTATTAAGTCACTTTAATTGTATTTTTTTCAATAAATGTCTTTTTTTTTTTCAATGCAATATATAATTTCTCTCTTTAAATTTTGTAAGATATTAACCATCAATTGAAAGATTTAAATATAATTTCATTAAATTAATCTATGTTTTCTTAAGTTCATTTACTTTTACGTGATTTTTTGTCTTATCATGAGTAGCCCAAGCCTTAGAGTTATAGTATAATATTGACATAAATTGTTGTAAAACTTATATTTAATTTTTTTTCAAATATTTAACCCTAGAAAATGACCTTTTTGGCTATTTTAAAATATGAAAATCATGCCTATATTTTCCCACTTATATGAATATCAAACCATTTTAATTGTAGTTTTGATTAATAAATACTATTTTGTTTTTGTAATGTGAACATAGAATTTATCTCTTTAGCATGCATTATATGCTTTTTCAATACCATAATATACTCTAATTATAGTTATCATAATTACCTTAAGACTTGTATTTTGACTCTTGGTACTCCTATTTTGTCTTTAATCACATCCCTACCGTAAATATGTGTATAGGAACATCTCTAGATAATAGGAGACTTAGTTGACATTCTTAGGCATCTCCCATAATATTTCAGAAACTAGGAAATCTCTTATATACAATTCTTCAATATCAATGTAGTATAGATTTTCTTTTTGTTAATAAGTGTTTAAATAGAGGTGATGAGAGAAGAGAAGGTATGCTTTTTATTTCTACTTGTAATTTTTTTAATCCAAATAATGCATTATTAAGAAGAAAAAATGAGTTAAGATGTTTGTATAGAAATTTGTATTAATACACATTGATTTGTATTTCTAATTTTTTAAAATAAAAATTATTATATTAAAAAATTCTCTATAATTATTAGTTTATGCAAAAGGACCTATAAGATCATCTATATGTTTTCAAGTTTTTTATGTTTTCCTATTCATTGTTGACCATATGGACTAAATAGGACTATCTCATTCAATGAAGTGTGTGAGAAAATACAAAAATAATTATTTTGAAAAATCCTATACATATGATCTCTAGCATTAGATTAGAATTGTGTTGATAAATATTTCATAGAGCCTAGATGTTTTTATTTGATCACATTTAAGAATTGTTAACTCAAGGTAGTTTTTGAGATCTCTTAACCATTCATATGTTTTATTTTTTCATATTTATAAATTATTTATAAATTTTTAATTTTCATTTATAAGTATTGTAATATTTTTATTTTGATGAAGTTTATATATACTAAAATATTTGTATTGTGGCACTTTTTCAATGCTCTATTATTCTATTTTTAGTAAAATGGTGTCCCCTTTTTCATCCCTCAAAATAGAGACATCTCCTATTTTGAGATGGTTATGGTTATTGCAATGTATTCTTGTATCTTTTTTGGTTGGGTTTACAATTTATTTATTTATTTTATTCAAGTAGTTTTTGTTCCCTGTGGTATTTTAGCTACCCTCTTTTTCTTCTTTTCTCTCTATACTTTCTTGTTCAATTGATCTACTTTGGTTAGATGTGGACATTGATATAAATATATTATATTTTACTTCATGACTATTAAAAATCTATATAAAGGTATTGAAATGTTACTTGGAGTTCTTAAAATTAGTTGTATTTCTTTTGTAACAGCAATATATGACTATATTAGATGGTTTTTCAACACCAATGCACCAAAAAATGGACTATTTAGAAGATCAAAACTCACTAGCTGCTTAGAGACTTAGAGACTTGTTTATCTATAGGTCACTTCAAGGTTTGGAGGTAGCTTGGATAAAGATTCTCTTAAAAGGTTTTGCAATACTTGTTGGAGTTTGTGTCTTGTTATGTTTTATTTTGTTTAGTACATTCATCGAGAGAATACAAGTTTTTATTGTAATGTAATGTTGATAATTATTATATTGAAGATAAAAGACTATTTGCATATAATATATGAAAAAAATGAAAGTGAAGAAAATAGATGTTTTAATACCTTGCATCTGGAGTGCATAAAAATGTGCTAAGAAGTACAAATCTTATGGACTTGAATCCATAAATAGAGTTTTTTTTTTGTTCTTTTGTAATTGTCTATGAGTGGGATATGGACTTGAATCCATAAATAGAGTTTTTTTCCTATTCTTTTGTAATTGTCTATGAGTGGGATATTCTCCTATATACATTTAATTAAATATCATTTTCCTAGCTTTTATGTAGGATATTTTTTTTAAGCTCATAAGTGGGAGTTTTTATTGTGAAATAAATTATTGAAGCTTCAACAAGATTCGTATGGCATGCATGTGGGAAATGTGAGTTTGGAGAATTGTCTATCTAGATAGATAATTTGTAAAAGTATAGTCTAGTTTTTATTTTTTATTTAGGTCAAATGAATTCCACTTGATTTAGCACACAAAATTTCATAGTAATCTTTGAACTCACTTTATTTATATTTTTTTGAAGTAATTGAAAAGTGTTCTTAGACATGGTATAAATAGGTTGAGATAATATTTATTGTTTTTTAGTTTGAGATGAATATACCTAGAAAAAGTTCACAAGTATAGTAAGTCTTGGCGACAAAATATTTTTAGTAGTGATTAAAAAATTATTTCAGTGCCAATATTTCTCTTAGAAGGCATACCTTATATTATAGATCTGAATCAATAATTGTAAGCAAAAATTTTCAAAGGTGATTTACTGAAAAAAGATATATGTTCATCTTTTGTGTCATAATCACTTATGTGTATCATAAAAGAGTATAATTCATAATTGTGTGCTATTTATTAACAAGTTTAATCAATATGATTTAGAAGATTATGATATAAACAAATATATCATATTGATCTTTATATCTCTTGACTTGCTTTTCAAACTTCCTTGTAAAGGTGATTGAACTAAAAAATTCTGGTTATAAAATTTTATAACTCTTTCTATATTTATGATCAGGCCATTAAAAAATTATGGTTTGTAAACAAATGAATTTACATTAGGAATATAAGTAGAAATGAATATTTACAACATTTTTTTACATAATTCTAAATCTTTTCAAACTTTGTACAATCTTAGCAAAATCCAAATGCACTAATTGAGGATTATGTTTAAGAGTGTATTTGAAATGGTTTCACATGATAAAAGATAATTTTGAATACTAATATTGGTTTAGGTTTTAAGGAATTCTTTATTATGATGGTAAGCATATATCGTAGGAAATAAAATATTGACGTGTTAGAGGATATTACACGAATAATAAGTTTTAATATGTTATAATTATATTAAATAATTTAAAAAACGATAACTATGAGGTCTTTGCACATTGTTACATAGGCAAGGCCATTTGTTGATGAGCCCTCGAGGCTACCTAGGTTAGTCCTTTAGAGTTTTCCATGTTAGTCATAATAAATCAGACATTGTCAATATTGACAAAAATAATCATTAGGACATCAAACAAGACATCAAGCCAACAAGTTACTTAGTCAAATCAAACAAATTGTCAAAATAGTCAAACCGTCAACTAGTCAACTTAGGTCTTATATAGGATGTGTCCTTCTTGAAACCAGATAGTCATTTAGTCAAACATCATCATTTGCCTTATACATTTGTTCACATGGTTGAAACTAGACTCGACATCTTATACGACATGTGTCTTTCCTGAAACCAGGCTTGTTAGACAATCAACCCATCAATCACCTAAACATCAAATAATCAATTTTGGAAAACACTCTAAATGGCTATTGACCTTGTAGTCTATTTTGTCTTATCTTTTTCTTAATTTTTCTTTGAGTCATGTTACTATCTTTCTCAAGGATTTTCCATGAAGGATTTAGAGGAGCAATGATGTCTCATGACTCTTTTTCTTTGATTGTTGTTTGTGGATTGTTTTGGAAAAAAGATTGGGGAAACTTTGGCCCTTAGTATGATTCAAGACATTCCTTGTCTGTGATTGTCTGTTTTGCAAGTGGATGACCATGCACACCTTGGTCTATCTCATACTATGGTGTTTGTTGTCCATTTGTGTCATTTTATCGCCCAATGATGATTAGTGCAGAGCCTTGTCTGGAAAAATATGCATCTTTAAAGTTGTCTCCACTAACATCCATATCCTCCATGATAACATTTCTTCTATGCTTCTTATTTGTTTTCCTCTTATCCATTTTGAGATCACACTCATGTTCTTTGAACCCGCATGTCCTCTCGAGGGGGCATACCACAACCCTCCTTTTCATCCTTCCTCATCCTCTTTACATAGGGGCATATTTCTTAATTAAATTTCTTTGACACAACACGATAAACTGCATTATATCAAGGAGGGGAAAAATGTAGACACTAAAAATTGTCCTAGGCCTACAACTTCTAAACTCTCCATACTTTCCTCTTTTGTCTTTGATAATTAAACAATTTTTAATTATTTTAATTATTTTATAAGGTCATAAGTCCTCTATTAATTAAATAATTTTAATTATTTAATTAATTCAATTCTATCCTTATTCCTCCTTAATTAATTAATTAAATAAATTTTATTTATTTAATTACGTCACTAATTAAGTCTCTTTCTTTCTATAATTAAATAAATTCCTATTTATTTAATTTCTATGTCACTTTCAACTATAATTAAATAATTATTTTAATTATTTAATTATGCATTAGCCCCTTCTCTCCTCAATTAAATAAATTTGATCTATTTAATTTGGTCCACTCTCTTGAATTTTTAATTAAATTAATCACATTCTTCTATAATAAAATATTTATTTTAATTATTTAATTATTCATTGGCCACCTAAATTAAATAATTTTAAAATTATTTAATTTTCTCCAACAACCTCTTTTTATGTGCCAACCTCTTTGTCTATGACAATCTTATCTTCCACCTCAAGTCTTTATCCATCCATGTCTCAATTAACCTCGACCCTTGATTAAGTTATCTACAATTTAATCTTGACCATCAATCCTTATCATTTTCCCTGATTTAGCCCTAACCCTATTCCATACCTCATCTTTTATTCTTGACCATTGATTACTGAAATTCGATCTTATCCTTTCATTCAAAATTTTATATTCTATAAAAGACCTTGGCATTGTCATTTTTTAGATCTAGTTCATATGCAAGTACATGCTGCTAGTGTGAGACAACAATCTTCAATATTTTTCTAGTCATTTTCATAGGATTACTATTGGAGACTCAAAATATGAGGGAAAATATTATATTCAAGCAAAATGGAGAAGTGCAATGGAGGTGAATCAATGGTGTCATGAAGATTTTATGGTAATATTGTTCTATGTTTTATGTCTTTATGCTTATTTGTGCTTCATTGTTTATTCTGGTTTGATTTACATGCATTATTTCCTAACCTTAATAATTTTAGCCCTAATTTATAGGCCCAAATTTTAGAAGAAAGGTCCTCATATCAGCCAAAGGTAAACCCTTCTATCTACTCTTTTTCCAGATGATCTAAGGGACCTATAATAAGGGAGCCTGCCCCCCGGAGTGAGGCTCACGAAGTTGCACCATCTCCACCTCATGTTGCACCACCTTATCTTCATTAGGTTCTATTCTCTCCCATGCATGTGACTATTGTAGATTACACTCTAAGGGAAAAACCTCAGAAGAAGAGAAGAAATCATATACCATCTTGAAGGGAAAAGAATGTGGATCTACTGACCCAACAGTGCGGAATACATTCCCTTAACGCCAATACAATAGGGGAGAGAAGAAAATACTGATTCTAATAGCTTCTAAAACTACTTGAGATGAATACAACCATTAAGAGATATCATTCAGACAAAGAATTCACAGATTGACACAAAGCTTTTACGTGGGAAAACCCTTTCAGGTAAAAAACCCACCACACAAAGCCAAGACTATTGTATTACAGTATTGAAACAAATACATACAATTTTTAGTCTTCTCTGTATAGCTTACAAACACCCAGAGAGATTCGGATTCACTGTTACAATGTTTTCACAACATATAGATCGAATCATCTCTCTTCAAGAACACACGTTCTTTCCTTTCCTTTCCTCTTCAACCCGCGACTTCAAAAATTACTCTGCAACTTAACTTGTCTTCACTCCTGAGAAATAACATATCTCTCATCCATATGTAACCGACTCAGAAGAGTCCTACATAACAATGAAGTCCATCCTCAAATCACACATCTGGTCGGATTTGACAGATCTCCCTACAACGAGCCAACTTTGCATTCAAAGCCATTACTCAAAACGGTTGAGTTCGCCACCCTTTGTTGACAAAGCAACTGCCACAATAACTATTTTGGTTTTCGTCCAATCACTATTCAGATAGGTGCCACGCGTCCAAGACTCATTGGAAATCACAACTGACAGAACTACCAAAACGGTCAAACAGACATCGAGCGTGTCCAGGACTTCTAGGTCATTCTAGCACTGCCGGAGTCGAAATGGGAGTCAAAACAGGACTCCACCGAAATTATAGGTTCAGGAACCATTTCGGTTCCGCATCTGCCCATGAAAAAGAGGAACTCACCAGATATAGCTCTGACCAGGGTAAGTCAACCTGGGGTCAAACTAAGGTGGGAACACAAAAGACTGGAGTCGGAGTCGGAGTTAGACCAGGAATAGAAAATAGGACTTCAAAAAAGTCCAAGATCAGGAAACAATTCGGTTTCGGTTTTGCCTCTTCCAACTACAAGAAACAACAATCCAGAACCTGGACAAAGCGAAGGAAAACACCCCAAGGAGAAACCAAACATCCAGAAGAACCAGATCGCAAAAGCAGGAGTCGGACTCGGAGTCGAAACAGAAACTGAAACAGGAACATGACAAACAGACATTGCCAAATTCCAAATCTGGTTATGCTTCCGCCAGAACTTGTGAAATGAAGCGAGAAGAACAGAACGGTAGGAAGCGGAGTCGGAGCCAGAACAAGAACAGAAACATAGAACCTAGGCAAATAGAACAATGCCAAGTTCCAACCCGGTTCCGCCTTTGCCAGAAACTGCGAAGCGAAACAAGAGTCCAGACAGAGGGAAGCGGAGCCAGAGATGGAGAGGGAACAAAAAACCTGGAACTAGGCAAATGGAACAATGCCAAGTTCCATTCCGGTTCCGCCTCTGGCATAACTTTGTAGACAACAAAAAATCACCAAGGCATGAAAATGAGGACTTCAAGCTGGAAGTTGAGACATAATTTCTCAACAATCTCCCACTTGGTGAACACTTCCAGCTTCCTTAGAACATCAAACCTTACTGTCTATCATAGGACCCAAGGCCCATCGATTCTGTGCACCATCTAAACTTGTCTATGCTAACCGGCTTTGTCAAGGCATCTGTAACATTCTTCAAGGTGTCAACCTTATCTATACTGACCTTTCCATCTTCAACCATATCCCTCACAAAGTGATATTGCGCATCTATGTGCTTGGTCCTTGCATGGAAGGTCGGATTCTTTGCCAAACAAATGGCACTTTGACTGTCACAACAGATTGAAATCTGCCCAACATTAAATCCAATGTCTGAACACAAATGCCTCAGCCACACTGCCTCCTTGCAAGCATGAGTTGCTACCATGTACTCTGCCTCTGTCATGGATAAACCAACTACAGCTTGTCGCTTGCTCATCCAATTGATTGCTCCACCATTAAGCATGAAAGTGTATCCACTAGTGGACCTTCTGCTGTCAATGTCCCCTGCCCAATCAGAGTCAACATATCCCTGAATGCAAAGAACCTTTTGTGATGCAACCATACTGCCATGGTAACACAAAGCATAATCTGAAGTACCCTTCAAATACCTGAACACTCTTTTTACAACATCCCAATGTGATCTCCCTGGATTTGCATGAAACGGCTTAGAACTCCCACTGCTTGGGTAATGTCTGGTCTTGTGCAGACCATAGCATACATTAAACTACCTATTGCACTTGCATAAGGCACACCGGTCATGTCCTCCATCTCAATAGCTGACTTTGGATAGTCTTTAGTAGATAGTTTCAATCCTTGCATGATTGGAACAACTAGCTTCTTGCAATCAGTCATGCTAAACCTCTCTAGAACGGTTCTCACATACTTACTCTGACTGAGCCAAAACTTTATGCTTGTTCTATCCCTGGTTATCTCCATCCCAAGAATGTACCTTGCTGCTCCAAGATCTTTCATTTCGAACTTAGCAGACAACTGAGTTTTAAGGTCAGAAATCATAGCCTTGCTATTACCAATGAATAACATGTCATCCACATACAGAGTAATAACAAGCACATGATCATTCTCACATTTATAATAAATGCAATGATTAGATTTTGATCTAACAAACCCAATTGACAACACAAATGTGTCAAATTTTTGGTACCACATTCTAGGAGATTGCTTTAGACCATAGAGAGATTTATTTAACTTGCAAACCAGATTTTTTTTACCTCTTTCAACAAAATGCTCAGGCTGGGACATGTAAATTTCTTCTTCTAGCTCACCATGGAGAAATGCTGTCTTCACATCCATTTGCTCAATTTCAAAGTCATACACAGTTGCCAATGACAACAAAAATCTGATGGATGTCAGCTTTGCTACAGGAGAAAAGATCTCTCCATAATCAATTCCCTCAACTTGGGAAAAACCCTTTGCAACTAGTTGTTCCTTATACTTCTCTACACTGCCATCAAGGCTTGTCTTCCTTTTGAATATCCACTTACAACCAATAGGCTTTCACCCTTTAGGTAGTGGTACCAACTTCCAGGTATCATTCTTTTTCAAGGAATCCATCTCCTCATTCATGGCTTTCAGCCAAGACTTTGAATCAGCCATGCTAATTGCTTCTTTCACAGTCCTAGGCTCATCAGTGCTGGTAATTAAGGCATAAGCACAATTTGAATCTAACATAGAGAAACCATACCTATCTAGTTGCCTTCTTTCTCGTGTAGATCTCCTTATAGGCTGAGGTGGTTCTTCATCATCAGAACTTTCAGAGCTGCTTGAGCTCTCCTCAGGCTTAGGTACACTATGCAACTCTTCCCTTTCTAGAGTTTGAGGAATCTCAACTGCATCCTTCTCCTTGTCACTTTGATTTGTCTCACATTGTTGATCACTTACTAAAGGTTTCAGCTCATGAAATATCATGCTTCTGCTATGCAAAACCTTCTCAGTAACAGGGTTCCAAAGCTTGTATCCTTTCACACCAACTCCATAGCCGATGAGAATACATTTCACAACCTTGTTATCCAATTTAGATCTCTTTTCATTCGACACATGAACATATGCCTCACAGCCAAAGACCCGGATGTGCCTAAGTGAGGGTTTCTTGTCTGACCATGCTTCCAAAGGTGTCTTGTCAACAAGAGCTGAACAAGGAGATCTATTTATTAGATAACATGCTGTAGCAATAGCCTCAGCCCAGAACTTCTGCTCAAGACCAACACCAGTCAGCATACTCCTTGCCTTTTCCATCAACATCCTGTTCAACCTCTCAGCAACTCCATTTTGCTGTGGAGTGTAGGGGGTTGTCTTATGCCTTTTAATTCCATGATCAGTGCAATACCTTTCAAAATCTGTAGAATAAAACTCACCTCCATTGTTTGTCCTTAAACACTTTATTTTCCTTCTAGTCTGATTTTCTACCAAAGGTTTGAACTCTTTAAACTGACTGAACACTTCTGATTTACTTTTAAGAAAGTATACAAATGCCCTTCTCAAACAATCATCAATAAAGGAAACATAATATTTAGACTTCGATAACGAAGGAACATTAACTGGACCAAACACATCAGAGTGAACATAATCCAGCATACCATAAGATTTGTGAGGACTAGAGGAGAAAGAAACACGGTGTTTCTTTCCATAGATACAATGTTCACAGAAATTGAACTCAAGGTTACAATCATCGAGCCCTTCTACAAGGTTTTTGTTCTTCAAGGTTTTTAAACCTTTCTCACCAATGTGACCAAGTCTATGATGCCATAATATAGTCTTCTCTACTAGGAGTTTTATCTCTAAAGCATTTGCAAACAGAGAAGAGTCTTCATCTTTCTCTATAGGTACAGAATTACATGACTTTACAGAGGTACTGTTACAAAGAACAGGTTGTGCATCTAGTTTTTACAGAGTGCCAGTACGAACACCCTTAGCTAACACCATTGCACCTCTAGCCATTTTACATCCCTTACTAGAAAAAGAAACTTCTACACTAGCATCATTTAACTTACTAACATAAAGAAGATTTTGAGCCAAACCTGGGATGTGGAGAACACCACCAATTCCTTTGACTCTCTGGTCAGGAAACTGAATTCTAACCCTTCCTTTGCCAACAATCTCCAGTGTTGAATCACTTGCCAAGTATACCTTTCCACCATCATACTTCTCATACTTTGAGAACCAATCTCTATTGGATGTCATATGAAAAGAGGCACTTGAATCAACCAACCAGACATCATCAGATACCTGAGTTGTCAAGGCTACTGCAATGAAGGCATCTACGTCACTTTGAGAAGATTCGTTATCAGAAGCATTCTTCTTCTTCTTCTCCTTGTAGTCCTTCCTGATATGACCAGGTTGCCCACAGTTCCAACACTTTACCTTGAACTTTTTACCAGGAGACTTTGATCTCCCTGTAGATTTGGATTTTGACTTGTTGTCTTTCTTCTTGCCTTTCTCCTTTGTTCTACCTCGAACAGAAAGAGCATCTTTGGCCATCTCAGAAGATTTCCTTCGCATTTCTTTAGACAGAAGCGAAGCAACCACATCATCTGTCTTGAAAGCAGTGGTTGTGCTTCCAATAGCCATCACAAGATGATCCCAACTATCAGGTACTGAACAAAACATGAGCATGCAATGATCCTCCTCCTCTATATTTACACCTACAAATGCCAACTGAGTAACACTCATATTAAATGAGTTCAGATGGTCTGCAACAGATGCACCTTCGTCCATCTTCAAGGAGTACAAATTTTTCCTTAGGAACAACTTATTTACTAGGGATTTTCCCTGATAAATGTCACCAAGTTTCTTCCACAAAGAAGCTGTAAACGTTTCCTCATGAACATTCAGGAGCACAAAATCAGCTAGACTCAGTCTTATCAATCCTCTTGCTTTTCTATTAGCAAGATCCCAAGCTTTTTGGGTCATAGTTTGTGGCTTAGTTCTAGACACTGCAATCCAAAGGTCTCTATCCACAAGCAAGTCTTCTATCTTGAGTTTCCATAACTCAAAGTTGCTGCCATTAAACTTCTCAATATCTATCCTACCAGATGTACTCGCCATCTCACAACAGAAACAAGTTTAACAATACAAGTCTCCCACTGAAACAGTATTAGTGCAAAAAACTAATTCACCCTAGCAAGGATAACATGAGCTGGCCAAGCTCCGATACCACTTTGAAGGGAAAAGAAAGCGGATCTACTGACCCAACAATGCAGAATACATTCCCTTAACGCCAATACAACAGGGGAGAGAAGCAAATACTGATTCTAATAGCTTCTAAAACTACTTGAGATGAATACAACCATTAAGAGATATCATTCAAACAAAAAATTCACAGATTGACATAGAGATTTTATGTGGGAAAACACTTTCAGGTAAAAAACCCACCACACAAAGCCAAGACTATTGTATTACAGTATTGAAACAAATACATACAATTTCTAGTCTTCTTTGTATAGCTTACAAACACCCAGAGAGATTCAGATTCACTATTACAATGTTTTCACAACATACAGATCGAATCACCTCTCTTCAAGAACACACGTTCTTTCCTTTCGTTTCCTCTTCAACCCGCGACTTCAAAAATTACTTTGCAATTTAACTTGTCTTCACTCCCGAGAAATAACATATCTCTCATCCATATGTAACCAACTCAGAAGAGTCCTACATAGCAATGAAGTCCATCGTCAAATCACGCATCTGGTCGGATCTGACAGATCTCCCTGCAACGAGCCGACTTTGCATTCAAAGCCATTACTCAAAATGGTTGAGTTCGCCACCCTTTGTTGACAAAGCAACTGCCACAATAACTATTTTGGTTTCCATCCAATCACTATTCAGACAGGTGCCACGCGTCCAAGACTCATTGGCAATCGCAGCTGACAGAACTACCAAAATGGTCAAACAGACACCAAGCGCATCCAAGTCATTCTAACACTGCCAGAGCCGGAGTCAGAATGAGAGTCGAAATAGGACTCCACCGAAACTACAGGTTCAGGAACCATTTCGGTTCCGCGTCCGCCCACGGCAAAGAGGAACTCACTAGATACAACTCTGACCGGGGTAAGTCAACCCGGGGTCAAAACAAGGCAGGAACACAAAAGATCGGAGTCGGGCTAGGAACAGAAAACAGGACTTCAAAAAAGTCCAAGATCAGGAAACAATCAGGTTCTGGTTCCGCCTCCACCAACTGCAAGAAACAATAATCCAGAACCTGGACAAAGTGGAGGAAAACACCCTGAGGAGAAACAAAACATCCTGAAGAACCAGATCGCAAAAGCAAGAGTCGGACTTGGAGTCGGAACAAAAACTGAAACAAAAACATGGCAAACGGACATTAACAAATTCCAAATTTGGTTCCGCCTCCACTAGAACCTATGAAACGAAGCAAGAAGAACAGAATGGTAGGAAGTGGAGTTGAAGCCGAAATGAGAACAGAAACACAGAACCTAGGCAAATGGAACAATGCCAAGTTCCAACCTAGTTCCGCCTTCGCCAGAAACTGCAAAGTGAAACAAGAGTCCAAACAGAGGGAAGCGGAGCCGGAGACGGAGAGGGAACAAAAAATCCAAAACTAGGCAAATGGAACAATACCAAGTTCCATTCCGGTTCCGCCTCCGACAGAACTTTACAGACAACACAAAATCACCAAGGCATGAAAACGAGGACTTCAAGCTGGAAGTTGAGACATAATTTCTCAACACATCTTTGGTTGAGTATCTACTTGGCCCAAATGAATAAGTAGTTAAAGTAACTGTATACGAGGTGAATTGGGAAATTCCTTCTCCCCTATATAAAATGTTGTTAGAATGCCTCAAAATAGGTTAAGCATAAATTTTACAATGGGAATGGATGAAGCCAATGAAATTAGGGAAATGTCATGCACAATTCATCTCTAGTGATGAATTTGTGAAATCAAAAGAGTTTTTAACTTAATATCAAGAAGAGAAGAGTTTCATCAGAAACTCAATAGAGAAAAGGTAGATGTGCAACATTCCTAATATGAGGAGGTCACAAAAAGATCTTGGTTGAGTTTAATTTTGATTTTAGGAATATTTACCTTGAACAAGGGAGAAGACTAGTAAAGAAAAGTGGATTACTCTTGCTCCTTAAATGGGATGTTACATCAACAATACATTTTGACACCATAAGGAGGTAGGATGGAGATGTACACTCTTGTGAGGAACAAGTGGAGTTAGCATTTTCATGGTCAGCATTCAACCCTAAATGGGAAACCCTTGCAATATGGGCCCTTAATCCTAGCACTAATAAGACTCAAGTTGCAAAGGAAACACATGATATTAGGGGAGGGTTAATGATAAAAAGAGTATTAGAAACCTCTTCCTTTGAAGTTTCTTCATTAGTAGTAGACTGCTAAGTTTAGTGAAGCAACAACAAAGGAGCTGCAAAGTGAGTATGATAAACTATTAAAATATCATATAACAATCAATACTAAATACAATAAATTAAATATGTTAGAGACTCAAGCAATGCATCCTCCAACTAATACTCAAATAACAAGTTCTTCAATGAAGATTGCAAACAATCTGGTAAGAGAAAATGAAGAACTTAAGGAAAAAGTTCAAAGAGTTGGAGGAACAAATAAAGAATGATCAAAACATTCAATATGATGAGATGATCCATGTTGTGTCAAATATTTTGGGGCATGCGATGCCAATTTTTTTGAAGAAATTAGAATAATCCCATAGGAATTATGCCAGCCTAATGGATACTATTGCTAGCATGGCTAGGAATCAAGATAGACTTGGGAGTATCATAAAGAAATGGATTCCTAGAATTGTGGCTTTCCAAGCACACACCATCTAAAATTTTGCCTACATTCAACATGGCTAAGCTATCAGGGGAGGTGAATTAATATATGGCTAAATTAGCATAGAGATAAAAAACTAAGCTTAGAAAATTTGAAAATATTGAAATAAAAATCATGCCTTATATTGTGAAAGAAAATGGGGAGCTTAAAATTTTTGATGAATCAAAAAAAGGTTTCAGAGCATTGGCCCTTGCTCTATCATTTTTATTTGTGATGAAAATAAGTTTGACATATATTTTCTTAAAACTTCTTTAGATAAATTGATTTCTATAGATCAGGCTTTAAAATATTTTTGCAAAGAAACTAGTGCAATCATAGATGCAAAGTATTTACATTATACATTTAATGTTGACCAAATTCTTTCTTTTCAATGGCCATCAGAAAGAAAATATATGACATGGGATGAAAAGTATAATCAATTTATTGGACTTTGAGTCTCATTTTTGTCATCTAAGTCTATCAAAAATCCAACTCATATAATTATATGGCATACAAAGATCCTAGTTGTCTACATACATCTCGATAATTTGGCACCTTTTTATCTTTTATGACCCATCAACATCAGCTCCAATGGTGTCCAAAAGGAATATTATTACAACTTGGATGGAGAAGCATTGTTGTGTAATCATTCACTCCCTCATCATTCCAACATTAGAGGGTATCTTCTCCAATGGCCTCAACAACTGTTTGTCTTCAAGTGGAGGGTTCTTTTTGTCTTTTACAAAGTAGTTGTCTTTCTTTTGTTTGATCCAAGGACACGATTTTCTAATGAAAATATCACATCTATCCATGGCCTGAAGCTTGTTTCTCCCTTGTCTCTATAAACTAGTTCATTGAGGGCCATTTGAAAAGGATCTTAGAATTTGGTAAGAAAAATGGCTATATTATATTCTATATCAATTTGATCTAGGTTTTCATAGGAATAAATGTCAATATAATTTCTAATTTTGTATAATAGTACTAGCTCTATATTTGAATATACTATGACAAATTCACAATCAATTGTCTCCTTAATTGTATACTTCTTTATAACATGAATACAAATTGATCAAGGATCACTTATATTAATCTTTACAATTTTTTTGTAATTGCATGTTTTCTTTATAGCTTCTATTCAAGTAATTGATTAAATTTTTGTAAAAGGAATATTGAGGGTTTTTAGTGTATACAAGGATTTTAAAGAAGAATTGATTGTAAATTCTAATAATATTAGTGTAAGGAATTGATATTGAGCTTTCATAGAATTAGGTTTAAGTCTATTCTTCAAAGTGTTAATTACATTTTCTTGGACTCTATTGCCTAGGTTTAAAGCACTGATATGAATTTATGACCTGCTTATTTTTCCATGATCACCAAATTTTAAAATAAATTTTCCTTTTTGTAATATTTATTTCATAATGATATTCCCATGTTCTCATATTCAAAATGCATACAACTCCAAGAATCTAGCCCATCAAGTGTGTTTCATCTATAATTCCTGGTTACACAAAGAAAACATATATGTTCAAAGCAATATCATGCATATCTTCATAGGGTGATTGTGTTATCTAGATTCCTTTTATTACATCAATTGAAGTTTTTTCTTCCCCAATTTCATGTGATATATGAACAATACTTGGAATATGTGATGTGATACTTATGTGAATATAAATGTATTGAATAGTTTTAAATATAAGTACATGATATTAAGTCATTAAATTTATGTCTAGTTATTCCGTGGTGAGCAATGAATAGGAGAAAGTTAGCCAAATTTGAATTTGAGAAGGCTTTTGTGACTCCAAGATCAACCTTGCAACTATAAAATAACTCAAGACATAAAAGGGGGAAAATACGAGAGGAGAGAAGGCACATAGAAATATATGCACGTATGGGTGTAATTAATGCATCTATGAGATCAATATATTGAAATGCCTATTTATGTGCATAAGGTGGGAATAGGTGCATAAGAACATATGTAAGGTGATAAGTAAACACCATATGAAAGGGATGCCAATTTGCACAAAATCATGACCTCTTTCATGCAATAAGATGCTTTAGCGAATTGAACCAAGACCCGCCTTTAATCCTTAAACCATTAAATATTATTTAAATAAAATATTTTTTTTTGATTTGTTTAAATCACATTAGAAAATTAATATTTTAATCTAATCAAATAATTTATTCTTGTTTAAATTTTAGTTGGCATGGATAAACACAAAGAAAATTAATGTTTTAACTTAAAAAAAATAATATTGTATTCATGCTTCTCATGATTACCAAAAGGATTATTAATCATAAATGACCATTAATATTTACTCAAATACAATATTATCTATTAGTTAACATGAATACCAAGTTAGAAAACAAATATTTTAATTTAATAAAAAAATTGTTCTTGTGATCCATATTTTAGCTCGCATGGATAAGCACATTAGAAAATTGATGTTTTAGTTTAATCAAAGTTTTTTTTCATGATGCTCATAATTTTATCACTTTCCAAAATGATTATTAGTCATGAATGATCATGAATAAAATAAAATATTATCTATTAGTTGGTTTGAATAATAAATTAGAAAATTGATTTTTTAGTTTAATTAAAGATTTTTTTCATGATGCTCATAATTTTACCACTTTCCAAAATGATTATTAGTCATAAATGATCATGAATAAAATAAATATTATCTATTAGTTGGTTTGAATAATAAGTTAGAAAATTAATATTTTAATCTAATCAATAAATTTGTTCTTGTTGTCCATATTTTAGTTGGCATGTATATTCATATTAATGGATAAGCATATTAGAAAATTGATATTTTAATTTAATCAAAGATTTTTTTTTTTGTTGTTCATGATTTTACCACTTTCAAAATTATTAATTATCTGATCATTAACCATTCAACATCACACAAAAAATATCATCTATTAATTAGCTTGGATAAAATATTAGAAAATTAATATTTTAATCTAATCAAATAATTTCTTCTTGCTATCCATAATTTTAGTTGGAATGGATAAACACATTCAAAAATTGATGTTTTCATTTAATCAAAAATATCTTAAAAATTATTGTTTTTCTTTAATTAAAAAATATCTTATTGCTCATAATTTTACTACTTCCAAACATGATTATTAATCATTTGATCATAAAATTATTGAACAAGACTCAAATAAAATATTTTTTTATCAATTAGTATGGATAACACGTAAGAAAATTAAGATTACAATCTGATTAAGGAACATTTTCTTGCTGTTCATAATTTTAGTTGGATTGAATAAGAACATTAGAAAAATGATGTTTTAATCCGGTTAAAGAATTTGTTCTTTTTATCTATAATTTAAAAATTGACTTGAACTTTCACATTAAAATGTTGATGTTATAATATAATCATGAAATTTGTTCTATTTATTCATAATTTTTAAACTTTTTTAACCACAAGTCTATATTAAATCTATTTAAAATAAATAATTTTTAAAAAAATAACATGCTATAAAATAAATGTAAATTTTATATAAGAAAATTAAAAACACCTAATTTTTTAAATTATGAATATAAAAAAAAAAATCTCCTACACCTCATTTTTCAAACAAAAACGAGAGAACAATTAATATGGTTTACAGATTTCTCCAAGCCAAAATATTAAAACCACAGGTGAAATTTTTTTGTCCAGCTGGCATCATGATGAATTGGTAATATGGGAGATTGTGTTATTGCGGCAAAAGGTAAGACTAACGACGGTGACCGGTTGGGGTGACCGGGTAGGCCTAATCTTACATCTACGGAATACCGGATGAGGAAAAACTTGTCATTGCTAAAGCCTCCTCATTGACAAGGAAATAAACCACCTTCTATGATGAGGAAAAGGATAAATAAAATCCTTATTCATTTATGAAGGGAGAATCAAAATAAATCTCATATCAATTTAAGTAAATAAATAACATTAATATTTAGAATTTATTTTAGATATTAACTAAGTTATTCAAAATGATAGATATGTAAATTGGTTTAATATAAATAAATATTTTGGAAAATGAATAAAATAATGAAATCAGTTAATTCAAAAATTGTGATAGGTATTGGATGTTCATTTGTTAATAATATGAAAATAGTAGTGATATTTAGATGAATAGATTGGAATAAGTAAATGATCATGATTTGTAATTTGATAAGTCCTTCACATGGATGAATACTCCATCCCCTTATTCTTCATCACTACCTACACGACCTTCTTTATCATTTGAAGATATATGTTTCCTCTTAGGGGTGATACAAATTATGGTCTTCATCCACATCCTCTAGATCTAAAAGCTTTTCCATGATAGGATGCACTACTATTGATGAATTTGGGCCTCTTGTTGGTGATCTCACAAATAATTTTTTGCACTTGTTCATAGACTTCAAGTATCATTATTTTATATTATATTTACAAATTGAAAACTGTCAAAAAAATAAAGAGTATGGAGCAGAGTGGAGCAGGGCAGAGCAAAGCGGGCGAATCTGCGTCAGAAGTAGCGAAATTAATCCTAGGAAAGAGTAGCGAACATTTCCGAGGGCCGAAAGGAAAAGTAAAGGAGAGTTGGGCAGACGAAGTGGCAAGGGCAAAAGCGGATGGAAACACAGGCTGGGCGAAGACGCATATGCCAAAGTGGGTCTTCATTAACGGAAGGTGGACAGATCGCTGCCATCCCTACCAATAGGATCAACCCTCAGGAAAACCAGCGGTCCAGAACCATCCTCGGCCGTGCCATGATACACTCGAGAAGCCGGAAGTAGGAAGCCACCAATATGATCCAACATGGTGGGAAGCACAACCAAAATGGAGACCTAACCAGAAACATAAACCCAACATCCAAAATCAAAAAATGAATGGTGGATATGATGGCAAGAGTATGAATCATCTGCGTCAGTTTCAAGACCTAAATCAAAGGCAAAACCCTAAAAAATTGGCAGTGGAAGAGCTAATAAAGATAGATCTAGCTCAGCAAGTCAACAATGATGTTGGAATTTTAAAGGATTTCGGATTTATCTGCCACTTCATCGGCGATACCCCAGATAGGGTTTCAATTCGGAAATGGATAACAAAAGAATGGAAAACATAAGTCCTCAGATTCCTCCCAAAAAAATTCTTCGTAGTAGTTTTTGCAGACCTGGAAATGCGCAATTGTGTTTTAGATGGTGGGATTTGGCACATGAATAAGTTACCCCTATTTATGCAACCTTGGTGTCAAAAATTTGATCCCACCAAAACCCAGCCCTACGATCATCCAATTTGGATTCGGTTTTACAACCTCCCATTCGAATACTAGAACGAAGAATGCCTAGAAAAGATTGGTCGATCTCTGGGCACCCTGGTTGATATAGACATGGATATAATAGATGGTGATCTATACAAATATGCCAGGCTACAAATCACGACAATCAACCCTATCCCCCAGTCAATTCAATTAATGGTTGAAGGAAGAATTTGGGTCTAAGGTATTGAGGTAGAAGAGGACAAAAAATTATGCCTTAAATGCAGCTCTAGAAATCATTGCGAGTCAGATTGTAGAACTAGGACAGGACCAAGGAAACAACATGAGGTGAAGGTGTATCCTTTCGAGCTACAGTTGGTCCCCTTTGCCACAAAATCCCACTTGAGCGAACCAGAAGCACTCAGTACCAAAACCCCAAAAGCACCTCCAGATAGTAATCAAGAATCATGCCAATCAAAATAGGTGGAAGGCGGGCTAAAGAAGGTGGAAAATCCCAACCAAAACAACCCTACAACGCCTATTCTAGAATAGTCGGGGTGGGAAGAGGCTACCTCAGAAATTGATATATCAGATTCAGAGAAGTATTTGGGGGATGAGGTCGATATAAGGTCAGAGCGGTATATAATGCAAACTGCAGCAAAATTCTTGGGCATGGGTAAAATCGACAAAAAAGCAAAAGCCAAAGGTAGGAAATCCTTTAAAAAACTAAGGGAAGAAGAAGCAACAGCCAAACATTATCCAAGCATCAAGAAATTTTTAAGTACCAAGGGGGGAAAAGCCTCCCTTGGGAATCAATGAAGATAAACACCTGGAATGTCAAGGGCCTGAAGGCTCCTGACAAGCGACGTCTTGTTAGACATCATCTACAAACATGTAAGAGCGATCTAATACTACTACAAGAGACCAAACTATCTCAATCCGAATCGGGAACTTTTTTGCAATTTATCCGTTCATGGAAAGGTCATTTCCAGGACTCAGTTGGCGCAACAGGTGGAATTGGAATGTTGTGGAAAGAAGCAGAAGTATCGGTTAAAATACAAGTATCAAACACAAATTGGTTGGTGGCAGAAGTATACAACATGAGACTCAATATCAACTTCACACTCCTTAATATTTATGGCCCGATTCGTACAGAGGAGAAAGTCAGGCTCTGGAACAAGGTCTCAGAATTCCTAAGTAATCACAAAGGGGCAAGCCTTGTCATTAGAGGTGATTTCAACGCAGTTTTGGACCTCTCAGAGAAGAGTGGGGGGGTCAGGATAGAATCTCAGACACTCATTGACTTCAGGGAATTCGTGGCTAACTCAGGTCTAGAAGATTGTCAGACAGTAAACGGGGTCTACACTTGGACCAACAGGCGTAAGGACTTCATGACAATCTCAGAAAGACTTGATAGGTTCTTAATTTCTCCCAGGTGGCACCAACAGTGCCTAGTAATCGAGGCACACATCCTGCTTGTATCTATTTCAGACCATTTTCCTATCGAAATCAATCTATTTCAAGGTTTGGAACAAATTAAATCATCTTTCAGATTCCTGAATATTTGGTGGCATGATGAAGGACTTCAAACACTGCTCAAAAAATGGTGGAACGAGGTTAAAGTGGGGGGCTCAAACAACTTTAGATTCACAAAGAAATTGCAATACTTAAAATCCAAGCTGAAAATCTGGAATGAAAGGAAATTTATGAATATTTTTACTAAAAAGGCCAGGATAGAATCTGAACTAGCTACGTTAAATGAGAAGGTGATAAAGGATGGGATGAGGAATGAGGAATCCCAAAAAGAAAAAGCACTTAAGTCTGAGCTGGCAGAAGTGTTGAAACGTGAGAAGATTTATTGGCAGGACAAATCAAGAGAGGTCTGGCTCAAAGATGGTGATTCCAACTCAAAATTTTTTCATGCTTCAGTCCTAGTGCGAAGGGCTGCAAAGAAAATTGAACACATCAAGTCCCAAGATGGTATCGAGAAGTAGGGCAGTAAGCAAGTAAGTGAAGCTGCGGTAGAGTTTTTTCAAAATCTCCTGGGTGCACAGATGGGTGGTAACAATGATCGAAGCATTTTAGATTCAATGGAAAGGAGAGTAGGAAGAGAAGATAATGAAATGCTTTGTTAGACGATCTCTGTAGATGAGGTTAAGACCGCTCTTTTCCAACTACACCTCGACAAGGCCCCAGGGCCGGATGGTTTCCCAGCTAGCTTTTACCAGAAATGTTGGAGTTTTCTTGGAAAAGAGCTTTGGAAAGTGGTGGAAGACTTCAGAAAGTCAAAAAGATTTGTTAAAGAACTAAATAACACGATTATAGCTCTCATCCCCAAAAAAGCAGAATGCAAATCATTTAGCGACTATAGACTTATCTCCCTTTGCAGTACAGTCTATAAAGGAATAGCCAAAGTCCTAGCAAATAGGCTGAAAATCATTCTGGGGAAAATCATATCTCCAGAGCAAAATGGATTTGTCCCAGGGAGGGAAATTATGGATTGTATCATGCTAAATAGTGAGGTGATACATTCTCTTAAAACTTATTAATTGGGAGGAATGGTAATCAAACTGGATGTGAGCAAGGCCTATGACAAAGTAATTTGGGATTTCTTGCTTAAAATAATGGAAAGAATGGGTTTTAGTGAAAATTGGTGTTCTCTAATCCGACACTGCATATCAACTATAAGATTTTCAGTGTTGGTAAATGGTTCCTTAAACGGTTTCTTTGCTGCCACCAATGGCCTGCATCAAGGGGACCCATTGTCACCAGCACTTTTTGTGATCATGGCTAAAACATTAGGATGTGCCATTAGGCGGAGAGTACAACAAGGAGAGTGGACCGGGTTAACAGTTGCCCCAAATGTGGAAAGAGTAACTCACTCCCAATTCGCAGATGACACCACTCTATTCAGAGAGACAAGCATCCACGAAGCAAAATGTATAAAAGCAACACTAAAGGAGTATGAGGAACAGTCTGGTCAGAAAATGAACAAAGAAAAATCTAGAATATACTTCTTTAATACCAAATTTTTGGTTCCACATGCAATATCCAATATTCTTGGCTATCAATCGGAAAAGCTCCTGGGTAGGTTTCTAGGGATTCAAGTTACAGCAGGAACATGTAGATCCAAGCATTGGGAAGCGGTGGTAGGCAATTGTAAAAATAGGGCGCTATCTTGGAAAAACAATTGGTTAATGTTAGCAGGTCAAATAATTATGGAAAAAGCGGTCCTATCGGCCATCCCAATTTTCACAATGGCATGCTATGAAGCTCCCAAGAAGGTCGAGAAAGAATTTGAAAAAATCTTGAAGAGATTCTTATGGGAAGGCTCCAAAGGCCAAAAAAAGATACCTTTGATCGGTTGGGATCTGACAAGCAGACCGAAAAATGAAGGGGGCAGGTCTAAGGAAAATTGGTTATCAAAAATTAGCACTTGGAGCCAAGATAGTGTGGTAAATGTATAGACAACCAGACAAGTTATGGTGTGGCATTCTTTAGAACAAGTATCTAGACAATCCTTCCTCCTCAAGGATCTTGAAAACTGACAATCTCCAGGGCAGCTCGGCGATTTGGAAGTTTATTAAAAAATGTCGTCCACTGATCATGAATCATATCTCATGGAAAATAGGAAACGAGAAAATGGCTAGGTTCTGGACTGACTCCTGGAATGGATATAGGAGCCTTTCTAACTTATTCGACCTGGACCAGCATATTGAGAAATTGGAATTCGAATGTGGTAGTGTAGTCATCAATTACATTGAAATCCAAAGCGAGGTCAGTGAGGGGAGAGCAACTTGGAAAAATCTATCTCATTTACCTCTTTCTCAAAGGATTGTGGCATCCATAATGGAGGAACTAAACAATCGTATTGTATGCACTTCCAATTTGGAGGATAACATTATCTGGTGCGGGGCGAAATCAGGAGAGTACTCTGCTAAAATTGGATACCAGTTGCAAATAGAAATTGGAGCAAGAATAGACTAGCTGGTAACCCTCTATTGGAATCAGTTTGTGCTACCCAAAGCAGGTGCGTTTTTATGGGTGGCAAGCAACTACCGGTGCCTTACCTTAGATAGACTGAAGAAAATTGGACTTGCTGGACCATCCCGGTGCACAATGTGTTATTCCGCAGACAAGGACATTGACCACCTCTTCTTATCATGCCCATTAGCAACAGGATGTTGGAACTGGCTTCAAAATTCTTTTCAAATTCAGGGGCCAAGACAGGCAAAATTATGTGAATTTATGAATTCATGGCAATTAGGCAATAAAAATAGTTATTGGCATAGCTTGCGGGTTTCAGCTCCCTCGATGGTGATATGGAACCTTTGGAAAGAACATAATAGGGGGATTTTTAAAGGAGAAGCTCTTTGTAGTGAGCATCTATTAGAAAAAAATTAAGGAAGCTCTAATTGAAGTGGCCAATAGTAGGATTCTTATCAGAACCAAATCAAAATTTACAAAGTGGGATGAAGACATTCAAAAGGAATGGGTCAAACTCAAACGTCCCAAGGAACTAACCATTGAAAAGAAGAAATTAGACAGGAAATTGGTGACCTGGAAGTGCCCGGAAGATCTTCCTTATAAGTTGAACTTCGATGGAGCGGCCAAGGGTAATCCAGGCAGGGCAGGGGCTGGTAGCATCATTAGGGATCAGGCAGGGCAGTGTGTGTGGACAACATCAAAAAACATTGGAATATGCACAAACAACATCGCGGAACTAGAAGCCTTAACTTTGGGATTACAAACTTGCATTCAAAAAGGTATCAGATCAGTGGAAATTGAAGGTGACTCCCAGATATGCATCGAGGTAGTCTTCAATGGTTGCTCCCCAAACTGGCAAATCAACCATCGGGTAGTTCAAATCAAAGCCTTACTGGTCAAACTCAACAATTATAAAATCGACCACGTATATAGAGAAGCAAACAAGGCGACGAACTGCCTAGCAAATTCCGGTGTAGGTCAATCGAGTAAACATATCATAGACTCCGACCTTGACACCTGGGAAGGACTGAGAAACATTGTCGAGGTTGATGCAACAAGTAAGGTAGCACACGGCCAGTAGGGAATGGGCTAGTCCTCCGGTTGATGGTTGGTTGGTTCGTTTCGATGGCCCAGCTTGGTACAGTAGTAGTATCGGGGGTTGTGTGCAATCATTATGGGTAAGACAATCCATTCTATATCATGGGATCTTGGAATACGACAGTAATGTGTGCAGGCTTACTTCCATAAATTTATTCGCTTCACTAGGTACCAGAGCCAGTATGGATTATCATGTTGAGTTGATGGTCTGCCCCTCGGGATCTGGAAATTGTTTGAATCAAAGGGCTAACATTTCACTAAACTCTACCACCAGAATATGCGAATGGCTATTAATAGCCAAACAGTCCAAGCTTATCAACAAAAGCTTCAAATTTGGCAAAGGAAGTATGGTTTTCATATTTGGCATCGATTGTCACTGTGTCAAAGAGCCTTCAATGGCACAGTGTAGGAGGCTGTTTAACATACCAGATCTAGCCAAAAGAAATGCAGTTGTGAATCTTGTCTCAACGACTCTTTCCCTTGACCAACACTGGTGCGACGACAAGATCTACGAGCTAGTTCTCTACACTCGGGTGGACATCACTGAAGCCAAGGAAGTCATAGTAGAATGGTTGGATAGGTTCATGGAAATCGACAACGCCTTGGCTATAGTTGATGCCACGTTGAATCTCCAAGATGATGTATGGGTCAGCTGCCTCAAAAAACTTCTTCGATCTGGAAATCCTGGGTTTCGATTCAGAAGACTCCAGATCGGATGAGGATGAAGATGTGGCAAGCATGGATGAGAACACTGAGGCTGAAGGTCAAGCCTGTGAACTGGCCATGGAGGAATTCCACATCAATGCATGGGAAGTATTCAAGGCCGGGGTCAAAAATGCTAATATGACTGCCTTCATGAATTTCATGAGCTCAGACCTGGTATGGCTCAACGAGGCCCATCTTCAAAGGATGATACGGATTGGGGACATCCTGGTGGCCATCTGTAGGCTCTTAGAATAACTCTAGGTTGATATTTCAAATCAAAGCAATGTAATCGGGAGTTACCCCCTATTTTTCCTTGGTAACACTCATCTATATAAAAAAAAAAAGTATCATTATTTTGATTTGTGCCATTTTAGTTGATCCTTAGATGTTTTTCGATGCTTCAGGTATTCTTGAGTGATAAATTTTTATGGTTGAGGAGTATTCCTCCTTGATGAGGAATCATACTTGGGATCTTGTTCCTCTTTGTAAGGGAAGAAAGTTGGTTTAGTGCAAGTGGTGTCATACTAACTATGCAAAAAATGGCTCTATCGACAAGTACAAGGCTTGTATGATTGTAAAGGAGTTTTAATAGGTTGAGAGAATTGACTATTCTAAGAAATTTTCTATTGTCTCCAAGTTGGATCCCATTCATCTTTTAATCTCATTAGCTACCTCTCAATGAAGGCTAGTGTATCTAATAAATATGAAGATTACTTTATTGCATAGGGATCTTCATGAGGAGATATATATGGAGAAACCTCCTAGTTTTTTGTATGAATCATTAATTTTTTTAATGATTTTCCATCCATTTTACGGTCTCAAACAAGCCCCTCAAGGTTGGTATGCAAAGATGGATCTCTACTTGCTTTATTTCACTCACGCATTGTCATTCCAATCCTAGCATTTATACTTAGAGATATGGTGAGGATCTTATGATTCTTGTATTATATGTTGATGATTTGTTTCTCATAGGGAGTCCCACTTCCATTCTTTAGAGTACTAAGTGAGAGTTGACCAATTATTTTGATATGACCAACCTAGGGCCATTGCATTAGTTCCTTGGACTTCAAGTTCATTATACTTCTGAGGGGATCTTCATTTTCCATTATAATTATTCTTTATACTTGCTCTAAATATTTGGCATGGAAAATTTTGATCTTTCCCTTACACTATTTTAGTCATGTTTTGTACTATCTACTATTTTCACTACTCCTCTAGTTGATCCTACCTTGTATTGACAGTTGGTTGGTATTCTTTTGTACTTGGAACATTGTCATATTAATATTTCCTCTGTGGCTGGAAGTACATCCCAGGAACTTAATGCTTTAGTATTCACTACACATTAGGATCTTCTAATAGTCTGGGCTTAATTAACTTAGATTGGGTTGTGATGCAAGTATAGACTCAAACCATCATTCTCAAACTCACAACACATACATGCAACTCAGAAAAATGCTTGTTTATGACTCAAAATCTACAATAAGTTACTTAAGCTCCACATTTCAACTAAGCTTTGATACCATTTGATGCAAGGGGATTCCAATCCTCAATCACAACTCACACAACTCATACATGCAACAAAGAAAATTCTAGAAATAAAGTTAAATCTATAGGAAATGTATCTCATTCCTCATTCAAAATCTCCTAAATAGTTACAACTTCAAAGGCATAATTGAAGATACATTCATTTGTAGCCATATGGGCTGATGGATTCCCTTATAAATCTAAAGAAAAACTGATTTAAACCATAAAGAAGCATTCACATAATGATTTCCTTCATCCAAACTTTTTGACAAGATTTTTCTAATGCATGTTGCAAACTTTTAGTGGACCCTTTTTTGCTGCAATTAAACCTTTGTATCTCCATCCAAGTGATACTGCAAATTCATATTAGACCTATAAAAAAATGGCGTTTTGGTATCTTCCTCCAAGGGCTATGCCCCTAGACCTTCCTCTCAATTTTCTTGCATCAAGACTCTTGAAATTGTCCAAAGTCAAGACTTTAAAGTGTAATCTCCATCTCTTCTTGTGTAATTCCCAAATTTCCATGCCCAACCTAAAAAAATCCTCATAAAGTGCATTAAATGAATATAAAAAATGCTAAAAAGAATCTTTGAACCCACTTTTATTAAATTTATAAAACATGAAGATAGCTTGGATTCCCACTCCACTCAATAGGACCCCAAGAATAGAAAACCAATAAAAAAAATCAATCTTGGGTGCTCAATTTTCCACTACTACATTTAAGGAATAAAAAAAGAATTTTCAAAGTGTATCTCCCAAAAATCTATGCCCAATTTTTCCTTTTTGATTTTTCAAGATTTAAAATTCCCTCCTCAACTATCCCCCATTCAAAATTTCACAATGTTAAATAAGACCAATAATTTAATATTTATTATTTTGTCCTGATATGGTAATTAATTCATCTAACAAAATTATTCCTCAAAAAAAAGATCACTTGACACACATTCTTGAAAAGAATAATCTCAGTGTTATTGATTCCATCAAACAATGGTTAGATCAGGGGTATCACAAGGCCAAAGACAACAACGAGTGGAAAGGAAAGAGCAAGAATCTTGTAGAAGTTGCTTCTCCACCATCCATATAGGTTCTTGATTCGAGTGCTTCACACCTTATGGATTCTTTAGAGGATGAGCTTGTATCATTGGAGCCATGCAATATTCCTTCCATTTTTATGGGTGATGAAACTCTTTTTGAGGTGTGTGGTAGAGGGTTTATTGATATGAGAGATGACACATTTCAGAATGTTCTTGAAAGGAAGTCAGGTGAGCGAAAATAGCTTCCTACACTAACCTAAGTAGAGGAGAGTTATAAAATTTTATTTGAACACCTTATTTAGTTATAGAAATAGAATCACATATAGAGAATAGAAGGTAAAAAACAACAAGAACACATCAAGCAATCAACACTAGAGATATATGTGGGGAAAACCCTTTCAGGTAAAAAAACCCACCCTTCAAAAGCACAATATTGCTGTATTATCTAAAATAAAGATTAAAATACAACCCCAAGTACAAAGCTTCTTCAAAAATTGTTTTGAAACAAACACCTATTATGGAATGAATCTAGTAGCACTTCATTACCTGCAAAAAAACTATGCATTCTATAATGCAAGGCATCCAATATATAGAAAGATGCAAGCAAGAAGAAGTCTCTAGAAGAGGATGGGAATCTAAATCCACATGCAACAATCTTCTATGACATAACGTGCATTTGGACACATGTAACATATTCCCTTAGACCCCTTACATTTGTCATAACATGCCGATATTCCTTCCTCAACCTTGGAAACCCAAAATACGCTAAAAAAAGGTTGTGATAGATGCCTTACACATCTTACAACTATCATAGAGTCTATCTTAACCAACCAAGAATAATTGATTCTCTTACAACCTATCATAAGCCAACTTGGGCACAAAATTTCTCCATGCAAAAAAGACAGCTTTTGACACATCATAAAATCTATCATAAGTTGTCATAACTTGGCATAGGTCCAAGATTCCAAAGTGGGATGCCTACCTCCACTTGGGATGATGATGTGTCGTCCACTCACCTCCAACAAGGATTCCACCCAGCCTGTGGGTCCCAATTAGTGACCAGACAATGTAGGTAATTAAATAATACATAAAATTACAATAATACATTAAATTAATTAATATTAGGACTCTAAGGTTAAGACACCTTAATCCGAACATTCTCCCACTTGTTGAAGACCTACCAAGAGTCACATGAAATTATCTGTTTATGGCCCCAAGGCCCATGGAATCAAAACACCATGTGAAATTCTTTGTGCTTACTAGTTTCATCAATGCATCTGCAACATTCACAAAAGTGTCAACCTTTTCACCTTTCCATATCATAGACAAAATGATAAGTTGAACATGAATGTGCTTTGTTCTAGCATGGAAGGTAGGATTCTTTGCTAGACAAATAGTACTTTGAATATCACAACAAACATTAATCTATCCTGCATCTAAACCAATATTAGAACATAATCTCTTAAGCCAAATGACTTCCTTACAATAATGAGTGGCTTCCATATACTCTCCCTTTGTCATGGATAAGGTGACTACACCCTGTCACTTACTCATCCAACTGATAGCACCACCAAACATCATAAACACATAACCACTGGTGGATCTTTTGTTGTCAATGTTCACCTGCCCAATCTGAATCAACATATCCATAAATACTCATAGAATGTTGAAGTCTAGTAGGATAACCAATAAAACATAAGGAATACTCAAAAGTACCCTGTAAATATCTTAACACTCTCTTAACTGTATCCCAACACACCCATCCAAGATTATCCATAAAACAACTAAGGGCTTCTAGTACTTAGGAAATGTCTAGTCTCAAACACACCATTGTATACATTAGATTACAAATTCCACTTGCATATGGTACTCTGGTCATGTCCTCTATCTCATTAGGATATTTTAGACAATCGTTCACATAAAGTTTCATCCCATGCATCACAAGAACAACTAACTATCTAAAATCTACCATGTTGAATCTCTCCGACAATGAGTTCACATACTTTCTCCGGCTTAACCAAAGATTTCTATTAGCTTTGTCTCCCGTGGTATCCATTCCTAAAATTTTCCTAGCTGACCTAGGTCTTTCATCTCAAACTATGCTAACAATTGAAACTTCAAATCTGAAATCATACTTTTTATCATTCCCAATAAAAAACATATCATCTACATATAAAACAATAATAAGAATGCAACCATTATCAGATTTTTAATATACACAACGGTCAAATTTAGATCTCTGAAATCCCAATTACAACATATAGGTATCAAAATTTTGGTACCACATTCTAGGAGACTATTTCAAACCTTAAAGAGACTTCTTTAGTTTGCGATCCATATTTTCTTTACCTTTTTTAATGAAATGCTCTAGTTGTGACATGTAAATCTCTTCCTCCAAGTCACCATGAAGGAACACCATCTTCACACCCATTTATTCCACTTCTAAGTCATATTCTACTGCAAGTGATAATAAGAATGAAATAGATGTCAACTTCACTATACGAGAGAATATTTCCCCATAATCAATTCCCCCCACTTGTGAAAACCCCTTAGTGACCAAATGCACCTTATACTTCTCAATACTGCCATCAGGACCACACTTCTTCTCGAAAACCCATTTACAACTGACAGGTTTACATCCAGTAAGAAAAATTACCAAATCATAAGTCTTATTTTCTTTAATGCAACCATCTCCTCATCCATGGATTTGCTCTAGGAATTTGCATCACTCATACCCATAGCCTCTCTAATAGTCCTAGGCTCATCAATGTTAGCTACAATCAAAGAAAAAACACAATTGGAATTCAATAGTGAATAACCAAACCTTTTTAGTTTCTCCCTAACTCATGTAGACCTTCTCAAAGGCCGAGCTTGAGGTTATTCTTCTTCTTCAAAACTTTCAGAGTTTCTTGAGCTCTCCTCATCATTAGGTCCAATAGGAGTGCATATTTCATCTTTCTTTGGAGTAGGTGGAATATGAATTGCCTCCTTTTTCTATTTCTCCTCTTTCTTTGGCTGCAACTCAATAGTGGAAGGTTTCATCTCTTTGAAAATCACTCTTCTACTATAGAGAACCTTCTCAAATTTTGGATCCCAAAGCTTTTACCCTTTCACACTGACACCGTAGGAGATAAATATACACTTATCTACCTTGTTCTCTAGATTTAACCTCTTCTCAATTGGAGCATGCTCATAAGATTCACAACCAAATAATCTACGATGTCTCATCAAAGGATTTTACCAAACCACGCCTCCATGGGTGTATTTCCACCAAGCATTGATGTAGGAGATCTATTGATAAAATAACATGTAGTGGCTATTGCTTCAACCAAAATTTTTTGTTCAAGGCTAGCACCACTCAACTTACTCCTAGCCCTCTCTATCAACATTCTATTCATCCTCTTTGCAACTCCATTTTTTTGGAGTGTAGGGAGTTTTCTTATGTCTCTCAATCTTGTGATTTTTATAGAACATGTCAAAATCCACAAAACAAAACTCACCACCATTGTCAGTCCTCAAAAATTTAATATTTTTGTTGGTCTAATTTTCTACCAAGGCCTTAAACTCCTTAAATTGACTAAAGACCTTAGCTTTACTTCTGAGAAAATAAACAAATGTCCTTCTACTATAATCATCTATGAAAGAAACAAAATATACATATTTTGATGATAAAGGAACATTCACAGGACCAAAAACATTTGAATGAAAGTCCGAAACCCAAAAATACTTATGAGAATTAGAGTAAAAAGAAACACAGTGATGTTTTCCATAAGCACAATGTTCACAAAATTCAAACTCAATATTACAATCATCAAGGCCTTCAACAAGGCTCTTATTTTTTAGGGTTCCAAGACCCTTCTCACCAATATGACCAAGTCATTGGTGCCCTAACATTGTCTTCTTTGCATGAACCTTCATTTCCATGGAATGAGCACCCTTAGGTACCCAAAAATACACAACCATCAAATGTAGTTGCAAATCACTTATTCACTGCATGATCTAATGATGAGGATGAAGAATCTGAATTTCTCTTCTTTGGTACATCATTAGAACTATTGCATTGTATTGTGCATGCATCCAACTTATACAAAATTCCAACATGAATACCCTTAGCCAACACCATAGCTCCTCTTGTCATCTTTCATCCTCTACTAGAGAAAAAACTTACTCCTGAATCATTTAGTTTACTCATAGAACTTAGCAAGTTTCATGCCAAACTTGGGATATGCATGAAACCATCAATTCCCTTCACTCATCCATTAGTAAATCTGATTTTGAATCTTCCATGGCCAATGATCTTCAAGTGAGAGTCATCACCAAAATACACCTTTTCGCTATCGTACTCTTCATACTTTGAAAACCAAAATCTATGAGAGGTCATGTGAAATGATGCACCCACATCTATCAACCACACATCTTCTGATGCATGGGTTGCCAATGATGCAATAAATGCTTCTCCTTGATCTTGGGATGATTTTTTGGATTTAGAATCAAAGTAAGAGTTGTTGTTGTTGTTCTTCTCCTTCTTGCAATCTTTTCGAAAGTGACCAATTTTTCCATAGTTACAACATTTTTCCTTGGAATTCTTACTATGAGACTTATATCTCCCCAAAGACTTTAACTTAGATTTCTCATCCTTCTTTTTTCCTTTCTCCTTTGGTCTACCATAAACAACAAGGGTCTTCTTATCCATCTCATAAGACTTTCTATGTATCTCTTCAAATAAAAATGAAGCAACCACGTCATCCATATATAAAGTAATTTTTGTGCTTCCAATAGCCATCACCAAGTGATCCCATGAGTTTGGAAATGAACACAACAGGAGCGTGCAATAGTATTTTTTTCAATCTTGTCTCCAATGAAACCCAGTTGAGAAAACATGTTAAAAGTGTTCAAATGGTCTACCATAGATCCTCCATCTTCCATATTTAGATAATACCTCTTATTTATTAGGAATAGCTTGTTTACTAGGGATTTAGCATGATAAATATCTCCAAGTTTCTTCCACAATGAAGCATTATTCTTTTCTTCATGAAAATTTAGGAGAACGAAATTAGCCAAACAAAGTCTAATCAAGCTCTTGGCTTTCTACTCCATGAGATCCCAATATTCTTGTTTCATGTTCAATGGTTTGGTTCTAGGAATAAAAACCCATAGCTCATAATCTATGAGTGTATGTTCCATCTTGAGCTTCCACAACTTAAAATTACCACCGTTAAATTTCTCCATCTCAATCCTTGCGGATGTTCTTTCCATCATTTTCCTACAACAAGGTCACAAAATGCACATTTGTGAAAATCCCATTGAAATGAACATCAACTCAAAAAACCCTTCTAACCCAACAAAGGAATCAAGGCTGGACAAGATTTGATACCAGCCGAAAGGAAGTTGGGTGAGTGGAAACAACTTCCTACACTAACCTAAGTAGGGGAGAGATAATTTTTTTCTTTTAACAACCTATTCTATTACAAAAATAGAAACACATATATAGAATAGAAGGTAAAAGCAACAAGAACACAAAACAAACAACACAAAATATACATGGGGAAAACCATTTGGAGTTAAAAACCCCACCCTCTAAAAGCATAGTACTACTGTATTGTATAAAATAAAGATTACAATGCAACCACAAGTACAAAGATTCTTCAACAAGTGTTTCAAAACAAACACCTATTATGGAGTGAATCTGGTAGCACTTAATTTGTTACCTACAAACAAACTATGCTTTCTACAATGCAAGGCACCCAATATATAGAAAGATACAAGAAAGAAAAGGCCTCTAGAAGAGGATGGACATACAAATCTACATGGCACAATATTCTATGCCATAACATGCATTTGGACACATGTAACATGCTCCCTTACACCCCTTATAGTTGTCATCACATGCAAATATTCCTTCCTCAAGCATGGGCACTCAAAATATGCTAAAAATAGGCTATGAAAGATTACTTACACATCTTATAGTTTTCATAGAATCTGTCAAAATTGAGAGCACTTATAGTTGTAAGAGAATCTACCATAACTGATCAAGAATACCCGATTCTTTTACAACCCATCATAACCAAAACTGGGCACCAACTTTCTCCATGCAAAAATATACCTTATGATACATCATAAAATATTTCATAAGCTACAATAACTTATCATAGGTCCAAGCTTCCAAAGTGGGATGCCTACCTCCACTTGAGATGACGATGTGTCATCCAGTCACCTCTAATGAGGATGCCACCTAGCTAATGGTTCCCAATTGATGAAAAGACAATGTAAGAAATTAAATAATGTAAGATTCAAAAATTTAAAATGGCTAAGATCAAGTAGCAGCCACTCTACAAAAGATCTAAGCCCAAATTTCAGATCCAAACAAGAGAGTACAAATGATAAAAGAGAGAAAACAAGAATGAAAGCATAAAATAAAACTTCCCTATCAAAGTTGCTTCATTTTCCTTGCTTCTCCTCCATTCTTTCTCAATTTAAAAAGTTTTTCCCTTAGATTTTGAAGTGCTAAAATACCTGCAAATGAAAATGACAAGATAGCAAGAACTTTGGAGAAATGAGGTTGTTCAGGAAAAAATGGAGGAGAAAGGATTCATTTATAGACAGCCATTCGAACGAATGGTCAAGATCGAGATTCTAGAAAGATTCCAAGATTGACGAACAAGAAGACATGCAACACAGGAAAGAGGAGGTTACAAAATGAATGGTCAAGATTAGAAAGAGCCCAAAGATGATTGATGGATGAGATTCAAAAATGCGATAGTGGAAGGAGAATATGTAGGAATTAAAAATTGAAAATAATTAATTCATGAGAAGGAATCTCTGGACAAGTGGAGGCATAAATAATTTATTCAAATAATTTATTTGAGGAAAAGACAAGTGGACATTTAATTAAAATAATTTATATAATCATTTTAATTAAATATGAGGAAATGGGAAAAGATCATTAAATAATTAATTTGAGTTAATTATTTAATAGAAGGGAAGCATCAAAAGATAATTAAATAATTTTGAAAATTATTTAACTATAGAAGAATTAAAAGATTAGTGAATAGTGAAATAAATAATTTTAAATATTTAACTATAGACGAATTATGATAAGGAAATACTTAAATAAATAATTATTTATTTAATTATTGAAGAAAAAGGGGGGGAATTAGTGAAACAATTAATCTATTTAATTGATCAAGATAGAATAAATTTAAGAAGTGAATTAATTAAAAATTATTTAATTAATAGAGGAACATAATCAAGAATAATTAAACAATTAAAATTATTTAATTATGCGGAGACAAAGAACAAGAAAAATGACACTCGTAGACTAAGACATTTTTCAGTGTCTACATTTTCCCCCTCTTTGACATAATGCAATTCATCATGTTGTGTCAAAGAAATTTAGCCAAAAGATGCCCTAGTGAAAGTAGGGTATAGGTAATGCCCCCTCGGGAAAATTTTATAAATTTTCAAAACAATTTAATATTTTTGGAAAATTATCCCAATAAGATAATTTGATCACCAAGAATCCAACGGTGAAGATGGAATTGATTTTCAAGGAGGATAAGAGGGTCAAATTCAAGGTCAAAGTCATCAAAAAGTGAGCCCAATAGATAAGGTAGGTGGAAACCCTAATTTTCAACCTATAAATAGCAATTGGATTGGGAAAGTAGGTCATTTATGCATTCTATTTTTAGAAATCTTTGGAGCTCTAAGTGATCTTGCTGAGAAGATGTTGCCTATTCCATACACCGCACATAGAGCATATCACATTCACACCTACCACCGACCTGAGAGAGTGTCCACCTGGTGAGTACTACAAACCCACCTTTTAATTTTTTTGATTTGTGTGCATTTAGGTAGGGTAAAAATTTAGTAGGAAATTGCATCATAGGCTATTGTGATGCAATTGTGTACATGAGTGTCGTAGATGAGAAGAGGTTCGCTGCAATCATCTCGTTATGATGCAATTGCTTAGGGCTAGGGAAGGGATGATTATGTCATGACACATCAAATGGTGCAATGCAACTAACTTTTTGAGTCACATATGTGGTCGGGAATGACGTAATCGAGATTTGGGATGCAAGCATTGTACGACATGATGCATTTGAAATATAATTGATGTAATGGTAGGTGCAAGCCAATGGAAAATGTGTGTGATATCCACATTTGACAAAACATCGATGCAATTGCCTAGTTAAATTTTTTCCCTAGATTAGGATATTTTGACTTGGTGAATGTAGGTCCAATAGTTCGAATGAAGATTTTGGATTTAAATGATGGCTTGCATGATCAATTCAAGTTTTTCTACCTCCTATATATACACGGGAGTCATGACCAGATGTATTTCGACTACAGGACTAGATTGATGAGGTGGAGAGATATGCAATGTTGGATCTTGGTCTATTTTATGTCACCTATATGCCTGTTATTAGGGGCGTGCTGATGGAATTAGCAGAGCAATGTCACTTTGAGACTTGGAACTTCCACTTGTTGATGGGGGATGCAACTGTCACCCTTGAGGATGTCTACAAGATTCTACGACTTCTAATTCGTAGCGAGCAGGTATGATATGACCTGCTCGAGGTTTGCAGACACTATATGATTATTATAAGTGCGATGATGATTCAGAGCTTGGGATTCAAGGATATGATATCGGATGTGAGTCCTTGGAAAAGAGGTATGACAAATATGACTACATGTTATGCACACTGATAGTAGGGGTGATGATTCTTAATCACCGAGGTCACGGTTTCCCAGTAGTCTGGGGAGAGATGCTTGGGGGGATGGTCCAGGATGGGACAATGTACACATGGGGACCATTCCTATTGGGTATGTTTTACTTTTAGTTGTATGATAATACGTATAAGGGAGGAAATAGCTTGATCTGTGGGGTCACATTGCTTACGAGATGGGATTGGGAGCATATAACAGTGTTCTAACTGCTAGTGGTACATTAGGTGGGTGTGGGTGCTCCATATGAATATATGTATCAGGGTTCCCTAATATAGACACATGTGGGAGATGTTTGATATTGGAGACATGGATTGGATGCATTGGTTAGCTTCATCTAGAGACTGTACAAATATCGTGACTTATGGGTTGGTGAGGATGATCACTTTCCATGGTGCCGATAGCCTAGGTACCTCATCAAATGGATAGTTCAGAGTCAACACATTATCGAGATGTATCTTCTAGAGAGGTTTAGACAATAGTTGAAGGAGAGGTAGGATGTTCCCATGGGTAGAGTTGAGTTCACATGGTCCTCTCAAGAGGTTCATCTATGGGGCCACAAATAGTTGTGACCACAATCAAGTAGGAGATTGATTCCCTACAGTCATTAGAGTGGGGTTGGAGAGGAGGTGATATAGATGTGAGAAGCACATTAGAGTATGATTCCTGGGGGTTGATCTATCAACCATTACCATTAACAAAAATAAAGCAGCCAATACTTGTAGAGTGCAGAGGTAGGGGCTTTTGAGGTTGGAGAGGTGGAGGGAGAGGAGATGGAGGACAAGGAGGAGGAGGATAAGGAGATGAAGGAGGAGGGGATGGAGGAGAAGATGGCCGAGGAGGTTGGGAAGGAGAATAACATAGGAGGAGGAGGGATCGAGGACTACGGGTGGTGAGATAGTTACCACCGATCTAAGAGGAGGATGAGATGGAGGAGGATCAACTTGAGGTGAGGGTAGTGTCAAAGGTGGTAGTGTAGGAGGGAGAGTAGTAGGCTGAGATGTCTACCTTACAGGTGGAATAGCCAGAGGTTGAGGTGATGAATATTGAGGGGCATGGAGAGGGAAGACAGGAGGAGCATGTAGAGGAGGCAGAGATGGATGAGGTAGAGAGAGTCCTTCAAGAGAGGATTATAATGGGGATGGATGAGGATGAAGGATTGGAGGAGGATTGAGTGGATGAGGGTAGTGTAGAGTAGAGGATAGCCACCCTGCAAGCTCGGGTACAAGCCTTAGAGGTAGAGCTCATGACAGTGATGATAGAGCTAGACAACCTTAAGGCCAAGAGGGATAGTCTCTAGACTTAGAGAGACTTAGCAATCACTAGCTAGTAGTAGACTGATCATAGGATGCTAGACTTTGTTGCTACATGTAGTGAGTCATTGGTCGATGTTGCTCAAGAGCTAGGCCAGGAAATCCAATATTACAGGGATTCGTATGAGAGGTTTGTGCCACCAAAGAGGAGAGAGCTGAGTTTCTTCCAGGTTCAGAATAGTAGATCAATGAGAAATTCATAGGGTAGGTCTCATAGCAAGTGTTCCTAGAGTGAGTTAGAGGGTGAGACATTAGATGCGAGATTGGCTACTCCATATGATATACCCTCTACTTCAGAGCATAGGGCCACAAAGTCATCGCACCGGGAGGACATGGATGCCCTAGGGACAAGAGATTAGGGAAGCTCAAGCTAGATAATCTTTTGATATTATGCATATTAACATTGTATTTTCTAATTATTGAGCCTGCAAGCTCCATTTTTGACAAAAAATGACACATCTTGACATTGTACCTATGACACATATTTTGAGTGATATATGATAAAATTTTTGGTGGCAGTTTATGATATGCATTTTTATACTATTATGCTCTATTCTTATGATGATGTTATGCTATGCATGTTCATGCTTTTATAATGTATATTGATGCATTCTAGATTGTTATGTGATGGTTTAACATGCTTTATGGTTATGCGTTTATAATTATGTTATGAATGTTTATGCCCCTTATAATATGTATGGATGATAAATGCAATATGGATGACCTAAAATGCAATGTTTTATGCAAATATAATTAATGTTGATGCAATGGGACACCTATATGATGCAAAATGTGATAATTGAGAATGTCTAATGTCAATACAAAATGTGATGTATAATATAATATGCCATGATTTTATTAATGTGATGCAATTCATATGAAATGTAATGCAACGTGATGTGATTGATCATAATGTAAAATGCAATGTGATGTGAAATGTAATGCTATACAATGTGATGGATGAAAATGAACTATGATCATAATGAAAAATGTAATGTAATGAAATGTTAATGCTATATGGATGATTTCTATGTTTTTGTTTGTATTTTCTTATGCAAATGTACGTGGTTTAATATGATAATGATGTCTATGATGATAATTCTTATGATGTTTCCTAAAATGATCATATATGCAGGATATTTTTGTGTCACAAGAATCTATCAAGATGCAAATGGAAGAAATGTTAGTGCAGAAGAGATGGATGTTAGCATGGAAAAAGGACAAGAGAAATGATGAAAGGAAAAATTTCATCCTTTATATTTTTCATCATTGGGCATAAAAAATGTTGCAAATGGAACACAAACACCATAGTATGATATAGAAAAAGGTGTGCAAGGTGACCATTTGTGAGAGTCAAGTTGTCAAAAGATAAAGACAAAAGACAAGGAATGCCCCGACTCATACTAAGGACCCAATTATCCCAGTATTTTTCCAAGACAAACCGCAAACAACAAGCAAAGAAAAGAGGTAATGACCCATTATAATCCCTCTAAATCCCTCAATAGGACATCCTCAAGGTAACTAGTAACATGACCCAATACCAATCAAAAAGATAAGATGAACCTAGACCAACAAAGTGTTTGCTAGAGAGATAGTGTTTGCCAAGAATATCAATAAAAATTATTAATATGATTGATTAGGTTGATCAAGATGACCAAATTTTATTGATTGATAAGTTGATAAAGGATGACTAATTGATTTGATTGATTGCACCTAGTTTCAAGAAATATACATACTGATTAAGGCAAGATTAATTAGCCAAGATGACAAGATTGATTGATTTGATAAAGTGTGATTGATAAGATAGATTGATGTGATGATGCCTAATTTAAAGAAATAAATATCTTGTTGGAGGCAAGTAACACATCTGATAAAGTTGAGCGATCGACCATTGTTGATTAAGCACCTAACTACAAGAAATACATATCCTTCTTAAGGTGAATGACCAGATTTGTCAAAGACAAAGTCTAATCTCAAGAAGGACATGTCTTGATAAAATACAAGAGATAATATTGAATGAGACAAATGAAATAATTCCCCATTTTGATACAAGACTAATGGCTTGATATTGATCATTGATTAGGTAATTGATTGATTGAAGATTGAAGATTTGTTGGTTATGTTTGTCTGTTGATTCATGATTTGGTTTGAATAATGATTTCCTATGGACAAAGAACACAACAAGACTTGAAAAATCCTTAAGGATTAACCTAGGGCCTTGGGGGTTCATCGATTGATGGCCTTGACTATGTTATACATGTAGATATTGTTGTGCAGTTTTTGCACACACGCCCCACTGAAAGTAGGGACCCTCTTTCTTGTTCTTTGGCTTTTGCTTTTGGTGCCTTGGCTCTTCTTTTTTGGAGTTTTTCTTCCTTGGGCATGTGCTTTAATGATTCATCTTGCCTATTGGAATGGCCCATTTGAGATTCATATTGAAAACCTTAAGTTATGGGCTCATTCTGGGTTTTTTACTATTTTCGGGAAAATCCACCCTGGTCGGACTTTCTCGGTTTCCTTTCGGTGCTTGGTGATGGTTGCCTTTTTTTTTGAGTCCGGGGAAATCCATCATGTCTGGATGTTTGTGAAGTCCATTGCTCTATGGATTCCTGGAGTTTGTCTTGGCTGTCTTGTCCATCGCATTAATGGTGAATTGCATGAATTTTGGGGCGATGTTATATTGAGTTGTGGGAAGTGATTTTCCATTTGAGTTTGATTGTTTTCTTGCCATTTGAGTTTGGAGTGCTTATGCTTGAGGTGTGTTTCTAGATTGTGTGTTTGGAAGTGACTTCAAGTGTTGCGTTTGGATTTCTTGAGCACCATTCATGTTTTGCTTGTGCTTGAAGTTTATTGCCAGCATCCTTGGTTTTGATTCCCTCTATTCTCATGGTATGTTGGTATTCTCTGTCTCTTTTGGTTTGAATTTATTTTTTGTGGGCACCTTCATGTTATTTATTGTTGCGTTCTTGCTGAATGTGCATGCTTCCTGGGCGTTTTGGGGTTTCATGCCTTTCCAGTTTGACGTTTTACATTCGTTTTGTTGGGAAATTTCCCATTCCATTTGGGTTCTTTTTCTAGTGTTTATTTTGGGCTTATCTTTCATTGTTTTCCGGGTTGCTTGCTTGCATTTCCCATTAATTCTATCATCCTAAAAACAAGTTGTGCCCGAGCTATTCCGTTCTTTCATGGTGGAAGGTTTAGGGTTCTTGACCTAGGGCATTACCAATTCCTCTTGATTTAATGAAAGATGAGTTTTTGAATTCAAGTTTGATCCATTGGAGGTTTAGGTCAGGTCATTGTCGAGCTCCAGGCTCTTAGGTCTATGATCATTCAATTTATTTGGGTGAAGGCAAGAGAAGCGTAGGTGTTTGGGTCTTTGGTGTCCTCGCGGAATTCCATCTCTGATGGATTTCCTCGAGTTTTCCCGTTTCCTCTCTGTTCTTCATAATTTTCTTTTATTCGGGCTTTTTCTTGTCTCATAGAATTCCAGTTCCTCTGGATTTCCCCAAGTTCCATTGCCTGGTCGTTCTACCAAATTTGGGCTTTTATGGTAAAATTGTATTATCTTCACCAAAATCTACGCCCTCAAAATTTTCCTAAATGTTCTGCACCTTCTTCATTTTCCTGATTTGTTGAAACTATTGTTATTTTCAAAGATTTCCGTCTAAGGTAGATTCTTTCGAAGTTTTGGGGGAATGAAGAATTTGATGATTATTTGAAGAATTTGCTTGATGATGATGTTTTTAGATGATTAAATGAACTTATGCTAAGTAGTGTCAAGGTATTCCTTGATTAAATTGATTGATGGATGTTTGTGTGCCTATTTCATTGGATTTTTCCTGGTCCAGATTTACCCAGAATTCCTCTCCAGTTTGGATTCCGCGAAGGGGGCTGAATCCTGAACTTTGAGATAATTGTTTTGACATACTTATTGTTTATCTTGGATCTCATTTTGTTGGTTTTACTTGTTTGTAGGTAGGATCGGGACAAGATGTTACTGGGCATGGAAAGGGAAAGGCAATGGATCCAAGTGCTGAAGGTTTTGCTATCTCTGAGGCAAAGAAGGTAAAAATGGATATAAAGAGTAAGATTCCTAAGAGAAGATTGACTTCTATCTGGTCAGGGATTACTGATACCAATGTGGGTATGTGGGATTATGAGGAGTTCAAGGCTGGAATGGTAGCGCATAACCTCCCTTTGTTGGTGAGAAGAACATTGGAGTCAGGGTTGGCACATGTGGCTGGATTCTTCTCTATGGTGCAATGTTATGAGTTGGCGCTTGAATGTGCCAGGAATTATGACAAAGGAACACAAAGAATAATCGGTCCTCAAGGAAGGGTTGTTGCAAACTTTGAACTTGTGTCTATTGCTCGAACTTTTGATATGCCTAATAGGTCACATGTGGTGGATTTTGATATGGATGAAGCTAAGAAATACTACAAAGAGAATGTGGTTGAGTCCCAATAGGTAATTAAATATTGGTTGGAGAATCCTAAGTCTCATTTCTCCAAGCTACCTAAACAACTAGTTAGAATCAAATTCAAGAGGGAGTACTACGATGCTATTACAGTCCTTAGTAGGTTTGTAGGACTGAAGAATACAGGGGTATTCAAAAGCTGGATGTTCAATGCCATTTCTCGGATGGAGCAAGGTATAGACTACCACTAGGAAGGTGGCATAAGTGTAGTGATCCATGAGAAGATGTGCAATGTCTTGCAGACCAAGACCTTCACCATGACCTCCTATGTGGTGTATGTATTGGAAATATTTCACCCATACAAGGGGCTAAGCACTAGAGGTATATTTGGGTAGGATGCAATCTATGAGGTGTATCCACAACTTCACTTGGGAGGAGGAAGGTATAGAAGGGAGAATGATGCATTCACCATGTATATTACTAGGATGCTGCAGGGTGCCGAGCATGTCAGAATCTCAGACAAGGCCAAGGAGTTGATCAGGAGGTTTGGGGCCTGGTTCATTCAGTTCCCCACCTTGTCTTACATAAGAATTGATGGTTGTCAGAGCTCTCCCTACAGACTTCCCAGGTACCCAATGGACCATATCATATTATTGGAAGTCACAAGGCAGATTTGTGACTTCGATGTGATTGTGAAAGGAGAGAAGCATAAAATGGGGTTTGGGAATGACTTCCCATTGAAGATAGACACCAACGAGGTATGCCCTTCCATCTAGTCAGCCCATGCTTCTGAGGAGGAGTTGATTACTTTTGGTCTCTCCTTCCATTCCAAGAGGGCTAGATTTGATATCCCTGGTGAGGCACAAAAGAAGGCCATTAGAGAATATAGTCACAAGGACAACATTGAAGACTATTGGGCTAACCTTGGTGATGAGTTTGATGTTAGGAAAAATAAATTCTCTAGGCTACCAGTGGATTTGGTGAGATTATATAACATAAAGGAAATTCCTGATTAGGTTGAGAAAGATGGGAATCTGATTCAAGGTCACATCTTTGAGGTTGTGAAGGATAAGTCAGTTGGAGAGATTGACTAGTTGGAAGAAGAAAAGACAGAGTTGGAGCAAATTATGACTCTTGTGATTAAGTATACCAAAATGTGGCTTAAGCACAAAATTCTAGAGTTGGAAAGTGAAGGTGTGCAATGCACCTATGATTTAATGGGAGACTTGGAGTCTCACTCTTCTTCCAAGGAGTCACATGAGCAAGATCCCGAAGGTAAAACCAAGGTGGGTTCTCCCTTCACGATCAAGGTTAGGGATGTTCAAACTGAGGAGGTGGCAGATGCAGGTAAACAAAGGAAGCCCATTGCCAAGAAAAGAAGGCATGTTTCAAAGAGAAAAGGAGCCGAGAAAGATGAAATTGAAAAGGAAGAAGTGGATTTCACTACTCCTTTGACTAAAAGAAGAAGACTTGTGAAAATGTCACAGAAAGAAAAGGAAACTTCCAAGACACAAAAGGAAGTTGAGCCACCTGTGGTAGAGGTAGAAAGTTCAGGGGAGAAGACACAGGTATACATGAGGAAGTCAAGGACTCCTTCCCCAAAGGATGCTGCAGTAAAAGGAGATGTTCCTGCGACCACTCCTATCATTGAACAAGAGAACATTTCCCTTCCTCAAGAGATTGGTAGTGTGCTAGAATAACCAAGGAAGGATGAAGATCCTAAGGACCCGGGTGAAGAAGAATTCTAGGAGGGAGACCTCTATAATGCAAAGGTAGAAATTGATAAAGTAATTCAGTCTCCCTTGGTAGCTTATGTAGATTCACATGCAAAGGATTAGGAGGGAAAGTCCCTTCAAAAGGAAGAGATACCGATCAGGATTCCTTCACCAGCACAAGAAAAAGGGGAGGAACAGTCTCAGGATAAGGAGGGTTCAGTTAGGGAGATCCCTACAGAGCCAAGTGTTGAGAAGGATGTACCTAGTGTCCAACAGGAACAAGACAAGCATGATAAAGTGCAGTTAGAGTCCACTGTTCCAGAGTGACTGGATAGAGAATTGAAGAGAAAACTGGTAATAGTATAGGACACTCCCCCCAATTGGGATGACCTAATGGCTAACATTAGGAAAGGTAAAACAAAGAAGAAGGCTAAGGTCATCTCTAGGATTGAAAGAGATGGATCTGGCAACAGAGTGGCCCATGTTGCTACTCCTACTCCCGACAAAGATAGAGATGGGGTGACTAAAAAAGATTATCATGTGTAGACTATCGATCTAGAGCATGCATCTATGGAACAAGATATTGAGGAGTATGAAGGCTCCAGTGCTGTAATCCTTGGCCAATTGAGGAAGGAGGTACAAACCAAGCATGAGTTGGAAAAGGAGAATGAAAAATTGAAGAGGTACTTGTAGGAGTTGATGAAACCCTTGTAGTCCATTGGCTCTTCCTCCTTTGCTGCTAGTTTCTTGCCTCAAGAAAAAATCTCTGAGCTTGAAAAGATGAAAGGAAATACAAATGCCATAGTCGGTTGGTTGTAGGGAGTTCAGAATAAAGGATATGGTGCTATCAAGGATATATTGTCGACTGTAGGGGATACCATGAGGTCAATAGAGTGGCTAAAGACTGTGCTAGTCTAGGACAAGGAGGACATTGGTCTCGTGTTGCAGAAAACAAGGACCATTATGGAATACACTGAGGATCAACTGGTGAAGAGTGGAATTATTCCTTTCCCAAGGGTTTCTAAGCCTTGGGAATGGTTTGAGATCTTGCAGATGAGGTAGAGGGCCTTGAAGAAGATACATAAACAAAGGAAGTAGATTGAGGACATCTTGACTGGAATTTATGACAGGTGCATCTCATTCTTTGAAATTATGACAAGGAGAAAGAAGTTCGCCCTAAAGCATCTCAGTTTGGAGCAACTAAGGAAATGGTGGAGAGATGTCTATTCTCCAATTAGTGAAGGTCCAGTCACTGAACATTAGCTAGATGATGTTGCAACCTATATTGTAGTTATTGACATGTATCTAACAAGTAGGGCTGATTGGGATTGTACAATAAGGAAAGCAAGATATGACATCAAGTCTCTTGAAAGAAAAGTTAGGGTTTTTCTTGTGCCACCTATTACTGAATTGGACAGAGTATTGCTGGCAGTGCATGGTGAAGTGGAGTGTGCCAAAGATAAGGATGGGAAGTAGTTATATAGGGCTACATCAAAGTTTGTGCTTCCCATTATTCACATGCATTGGACCGAGTTTTTGAGACCCCAGGCCAACTTTGATGAAATTGGTGCAATTGCACATTTCATGTTGTATTCGAATATCTTTTGAGGCCGACCTATTGTATGGCATTTATTATTGTAAAACCCGTATTTAGGCTAACCTATCTTGGGGGTTATCTATAAATTGGGCATGATGCCTCATTTGTAATATATAGAAGAGAGATATATAGAGTAGCATATCGAATAAGATAGTAGAGAAGTTATAAGATTTCATATTTGAGTGAATTAGGGTTTATCTTCAAGCAAGTGTTGTAACAAAAGACTAGAATTGTTGCCATTTTGGATGATTTAATATAAAGAAGGATATTGTGATTTGGTATCTCTCTTGTGTTGAGTTTTATCTAGCATGGTTCTTGTTATTCTATCTTTAAAATTGCTTAAGTTTATTGTTAGATGGTTTGGTGATGCTTAGGGTTTCATGTTTGGAATGTTTGCAGTGATATCTAGTCCATACCTTTTGTAGTTAGCTGATTGTTAGCTGCTTTGCAAAGTTATCCTAGACTTACAATTGTGCTTAGTTCAATTATGAATGTTTGTTCATCTCAATTGCAATAGAGTTGTTTTGAATGAATATGCATGATTTGAAAATATTTAAACACCTCAAAAGATTGCACTATTCTTGTAAGATTGCAGATTTATCTGGGTCAAACAGAAAGTAGTTTATGAGGGATCGGTCCATTTTGAGCATCTTATCTTTTGCATTATCAATCTTAGGGTTAGAATTAGTCTTAGAATTATCTTTGAAACCTTTATCTTTTGTTATTTCTTTATTATCTGAGTTAAATTTAGGGTTAAAATTATCAAATTATTACTAGATCTGATAAATTCATGTCCAGTGTTTGCTTGTAGCAAGGTCCCTTTGTGATTGCCAACAATTTTCACATTATCTCTGAGTTGTTCTATTTGCATTGTCAAGACCTGACATTAGAGACTTTGGGGTTATCTCTTTTCCATAGATATTTACCTTTCAAGAGAGATAGGATATCATATTCTGTCTAATTTGTTGCTGTGCAGAAAACACCATCAAAAGATACCTTGTAGTTTGACATGACCTGACTTTGTTTTATTTGACAAAAGACCGAGTCATGATTTTATTTGGACAAACCTAAAAAGATTGACCTAATGTCTTGGGGGCCAATTGAAGATGAGCCTTTCCTACATAAAAATCTGCAGAGACAACATAGTTTGACCACTCTAACATAGACTAACTTAGATTCAGATTCAGACTCTAACTCTATTTTTGGAAGTTTTGGTGTTTTTAGATGTTTTTAGATTTTGAGGGTTTCATGGTTTTTTTGGATTTTGGTGTTTTATGATTTTTTTTGGATTTTGATGTTTTAAAAGGCTGATACTATGTGTAGGATCCCATAAAGATGTAAGTCAAGGAATTTCCCCCTATCAGGTATATGACTAACTTATTATGTGTGAGGGGATCAATGTATGAAAAGGATGTTCATGAAAGTGAAGAATGCTAAACTTTGGTGGTTATCATGCCATGAGAAGGATGACAAAGATTTATTATGGATGAAGGATGTGTGCAAATGTGTGATTAGAGGATGGAAGACTAGGTGGAGGATCATAAAATGACTACACACGGTGCCTTTTTTCCAGGTTTTCACCATGGTACTTATCCAAAGCACCACTGAAGTGGTTTTCACTTTTGGATGAATTATTTCTCTTTACTATTTTTTTGATTTTTTGATTTTTTTGTTGTCTCCAAGATGCTTGTTTTATTTTTTATTTTATTTTTTTGTATCTTTTTGATTTTTAAAACTTGGATAGTCTGAGAATTAAGTGTAGTACTTGTGAAGGTGCATGTTGTTGATAGGTTCGAGAAATGGTTCAAATTTAGGCATAAAGAGCTGATAAGCACCATATCCATATGCTACTATGACGATACAAAAACCCAATCAATTAGGTTCGAAATTTTCAAGTTTTTCTCGATTTTCTTGATTCTTTAGATTTTCTTTTAGTACTAAGTCACCAATGTCAAAACTTCTACGTTAGACCTTTTTATTGTAGTTGTGTTGAAGGTGATTTTGATATGCTTGAAAATGTGTCAATGCATTTTGTCTTTTTTCATCTAGTAATTCTAGCTCATGCAGATGGGATACACAATATTCCTCTTGATCAATTAATCCTTGCATAGATACTCCTAGGGATGGTAACTCAACCTCTATAGGAAGTATGGATTCAGATCTGAAGACAAGGGAGTAGGGAGTGGATCCTGTAGGGGTGAAAACACTAGTATGATAGGCCCATAAAGCAATATTGAGTTGTAGGTTCTAGTCATGACCAACATCATTGGCAGTCTTCTTTAATATTTTTAGGATAGTCTTATTAGATGCCTCAACTTGGCCATTACCTTGGGGGTAATATAGGGTAGCAAAATGGTGTTGGATATGATTTTTTTTGCAAAGTTCACAAACATCTTAATTCTTAAAAGGGGGACCATTATCTGTAACGATGGAGTGTGGGATACCATAGTGGCATTTAATATAATTTAGTATGAACTTGACAATCTTCTTTCCAGTAATGTAGGTCATTAGGATGTCTTCGATCCATTTTGTAAAGTATTTAGTAGCAACAAGGATAAATTTATGTCCATTGGTAGGGGTGGGATGAATCTTTCCTATGAGGTCGATTCCCCATTGAGAAAATGGCCATGGTGATGTAAGCGGTTGTAGTTCTTGAGATGGCACATGTATAAGATCTCCATGAATCTAACACTAGTGAAATTTCTTCACAAAGTGATAGGAATCACATTCCATTGTAGGCCAATAATATCCCGTCCTCATGAGATTTTATCTAGGGTCAAACCAGCTGAATGAGCTCCACATATAACATGATGTACCTCTTATAAGGATGTTAGTGCTTCATTTGAGTCAAGACATTGAAGGAGGGTACTATCTAGGCTGCTGTGGTAAAGGTAATCCCTGATGATGGCATATTTAGATGCTTATCGGATAAAGGTTTTGTGTTGGTTGAGGGACAAGTCAGGAGGAATAATTTGGTCATGCAAGTAACTATAAATGTATTTGTACCAAGGAGATTCAAGACGAACAAGTTCACACACAAGTTCAGTTTTGGGGACATCGAATGTAGGGACCAATAGGTTTTCTACCAAGAACTCATATTGCGATGCATTATTAGGAATGTCTAAGATAGATCCAATTGTAGCCATTGCATCAACTTCTTTATTTTGGATTCTCAGTATCTACTCAAAGGTAATAGCATCAAAATAAAGTTGGAAACTATCCACCATGCACTTGTAGGACATCAATTTCTCATTCTTGATATCATAATCATCATTAACTTGCTTAATCACTAATTGAGAATCACCATAGACTTGAAGATCCTTGATTTTCCATTTTATTACCATTCAGAGTCCTATCAATAATGCTTCATACTCAACTATGTTATTGTGCATGGAAATTCTATTCAAAATGATTTTGGAATGAAATCTCCTTGAGGTGTAATGAACATAATTTTAGCTCTTGAACTGTGACTTGTGTATGATCCATCAAAGTATAGTTTCCATGTTGTTGGTGTTTCTATGAAAAATATTGATTCATCTAGAAAATTGAATATCAAAGGATGATCTACCTTTACCAGTGCATCTATGAGTTGATCAGCTATCACTTGCCCTTTTATTCTTTTTTGGTCAATGTACTCAATTTCATACTCACTTAGGATCATAACCCACTTAGCTAGTCTTCCTATCAAACTACTTTGTTGAGGAGATATTTTAGAGGATCAATTTTGGCAACTAGTTTTGTCTTGTGATTTAGCATGTGTATAGGAGAAAATTTTCACCCCTAACACAAATTCCCCTTTTTCCCTTCACTTTAGAAAACTAAATTTGGAGGCTTAATTCCACATAAGCCCACTGTTCTCATTCCACTTAGCATTTGTTTTAAGCGTCGGTGGGGGAGTTACTGATGGGGATTCCCATGCTATGCACAGATCTCCACATGGTGTGCTTATGTCCCTAGTAGATTCCTTTAGTTGGAGCCTGCAGCGGTGTTACACTTCTCATTGGAAATTGAATTGTAACACCTCTCTTCGGCTAACCAACCCGAATATGGTCATTTTCTTCATCTTTCCTTCAAATTCATTCATATTCATCCATTTTCAAGCTTCTACACACTCTTGGAAATTCATTTCAAGCATTCAAGCAACATTATTATACTCCATAGCAGAAAGTCCATCACTCCATCACTTAAATAGAGCAAGTGTAGGAAAACACCATTGCAACAGAGGCTTGAGTTCCTCTCATTTTCTCCCCCACTTGCCTTGAGCGCTTTGGGCGGAGGTGGTAAGCTCCTCACTCATCTTCTCTATTATTTGGTTGAGCTAGCACATTACTATTTTGTAGTGTTTTAGTGTTCTATTTCTTTAATTTCCTCTCTTTATCATATTATTTCTACATCGTTACAAAATTGGTTGTTCGTGGAGGTGAAAACACGAAAATGGGGGTCTGACTGAGGCAGACCCCTAAACAACCCCCCAAAATTTTCCCTTTTATTTTTGTAGGTGGAGGTATATTGGACTGACTGGCGAAAAAGTTATTGTGTGAGATCGTCTTTGTCACCCTTGCAGTAATATACTTGTTTTATCACATTCATTTATATGTTTCATATTTCATAGTGTTATTTTTCTCCCTCATAAACTAGTAACTAGGTTGTTAGTTTCCTTTTTAGTGGTCAAACCTTGTCTCCTTGGTTGTTTGGCTATATGGACACCAGCACACCTGAGAGATGCCAGTGTATTGTGTTGTCATCCTAGAACCACACTTTTTTCTTCTAATAGAGAGCTATTTGAGATATAGAGTTGACCCTAAAAACTAACTCACCTAGTCTCCTTTAGAATCTTGGGTTTGCAAGGTGATCAAAGGGCCTTATAGTCTTCATCATTCTCATCCTGCCTTTCCTAACATTTCCCTTAAACTAAGGTAAGTTAGGGTAGCCTCTTGCTCTCAGCCCTCCATGACCTGGGGCCTTGCAATGGTTGGTCCCCCTCTCTTACATTTTTGGTGAACCTGACATGAACCTACGTCTACTCATTTGTTGATGTTCTGAGCTTTTTCTCTTGTGCCCCTTTGATCATTGTACTCATGTGTGTTGTGAAAGCTTATGAGCATCACAAACCGGTCCATGAACTCTAGGTATATTGTCAAGAGAAGTCTATGACACCTTCTGATGGAGAAGATGAAGGTCTCTTCTAGTTTCACTACTGGTCTTTTCTTTGGTTCTACGGTTGATATTTCTATGCAGGAGTAGGTGTCATGAGGTGAGTCCAAATTCTTTGATGAAACTGACCGTGCCCCTACTCCTCCTATGTAGCCTACATCATCATCCATAAACAATCATGAAGCAATCCAAATCACTTCCAAATACATTGCTAGTCTAAGAAAAGGGTTAAGTTCCTTGGAAAATCACTTAGAAAAAGACCCAAAGCTAGCTAGAGCCGTTAAGGTTACCAGTGAAATAAATTATATGGTAGGAAAAGATCGAATAGCTGTAGAACTCCTAGCTAGTCTCACTGGATTAACTAAAGCATGCACTCCCTCAAACCATGGTAGTATGATGTGAGGTAGCCCCTTCGAGGAGCATGAGAGATAGTTAGGAGTGTCCATGCCTCCCACATATGTGTACATGGTCGATAAGGTCCCCTCAATCACTATCGCCATTATTTCTAAAAGTTCTTAAATTGTCAAAGTAAACAAGAACCCTTTAGGTTTTCACTTCATGCCTCCTTTCACCTCTAATGGAGGAGGATTTGGTGGGATGATTGGTGGGGGCTTTGGTGGTGGGAGCTTTGGTGGTGGAAGTGGTATCGATGGAAGTGGTTTTGACAGAGGTTACACTGGTGGTAGTGGCATTAGTGGCAGGTCTGGTGGTGGTCATGGTGGTGGTCCTGGTAGTGTCTTTGGTAGTGGTTCCACTAGTCCTATGTCTTCTAATGAACTGATTCTGAATAGCCTTCTTAAGAATATTGGGAAGATGCAAAACTAGCTAATGAACCTTTCCCAAGCTTCTGCCTAGCCTATCTTCTAGCCCCTCTTCTGACATAGCCCATTGTCGATTGCAATTCTAAACACTCATTTCCTACAAGGGATGGAGATTCCTAAATTTGAGAAATACAATGGCAAAAGGGACCTGCAAATGCATGTGTCCACCTTTAATGCCTTATGCACAAACTTCCATCACAATGCGTTGATGGAAAAATTGTTCCCTCGATCCCTCAAGGATACGACACTCGAGTGGTACTATTCCTTGCTTGAAAATTCCATCTTTACATTCAATCAGCTTGTGAAAAAATTCTTGCGACAGTTCCAAGAAAACATCGGGCCTAAGATGACCTTCTTTGACCTTGTTCGGTGTAAACAAGGGGATAATGAGAAGATTACTGATTTCATAGTGTGCTATCAGAATTTTTTTTCATAAATATCATATGTATTACTAGACTCTGATGTGTAGAAGGTATTCATAGGGAACTTACAAAGGCCTTGGCAAGAGAATTTTTCCCTTATGAAATACCCTTCTTTCGCACATTCGTGTGTGGCCTTATGGGAGTATCAGCAGATGGTAGTTCAGTTGAAGGGATCTTCCTCATGCTCTCGTCCTGAAGGGAAGCCCATTGTATCTATCTTCAAGAAAGGAAAATTCATTGTGAATATAGTAGCCATTGTGGATAACGACCTTAGACATGACTAAAAGTTCACAAAGTTATCTGAATATTATACCTACATCTTACAGAAGCTATTGAACGATAAGATCGTTAACATGCCAAGTCCAAAATCTATTAAGGAACCATATCCTAGCTGGTATGAAGTGAATGCCTATTGTCAGTACCATCAAGTCAACATACATGAAACTGAACGTTGCATGCACCTGTGTCATGGGATATAGGATCTCATTAAGGATGGTATTATTTATCTTGATGGGAACAAACAAAATACAAACAAATCAACAACAAAAGCTAATAGTGAATTGTAGATATACACGGACCCATTTCCGTCACATTATGCTAACATGATTATCAATCCCTCTGATTCTATTTCTCAACCTATAGCCTACATTAACATGGTTAGTGTTACTCCTTCTCCTTGTCTTGCGACCGGTTCACCAGATATAACTTTCACTTCACAAGATGTACCAACAAATGACAAACCTTCTCCACTATACATTCCCATTTGCCTCAATGGAAACATTGTGACAGGGGCTTTAGTCGATCTTGGGAGTAGAGTGAATATCATCACGGAGGATACTCTATTCTTAAACTCCCTACAAAGGGAGGGATATGAAAAAAATAAAGTTTGTCATTCGTACACATGATTTTCTTGCTCTTAAACCATATAGATCGATAACATTGTCCATCCTAGTTGGACCTAGGAGTGTAGACACAATTTTTGATGTTATTCTAGAGTCAGACCTATTCAGGGTGAAGTTAGGTGTACCATGGTTAGCTTCCATGAATGGGATCGCCTTCGTACTTCACAAGTGTTTAAAGTTTTCCTACGAGGGTGTCATGCACATAGTGCATGACACTAGATACCAACCTTGTTGGGAAATGTGCCTCAATTTACTGGCTTGGACCTTTGTTAAAGGCTTGACGAGTTTATGCCCTTATCACTTTATCGCGAAGTCCTCATTTGGTTGGCTTGGCCCTTTGTTCACTGAGACTTAGTCTAATCGGTGAGACTCCGAGGGTTGTCATAGCGATGGGCCGATGGGTGTGGAGTTAGTGGAATATTTGTTGGCCTTGGCTTCATCAGTGGATCGGTCGCTCATCAGCGAGAGGCAATGGTATGCCTCACCGATGTGCCAATGACTTGCATCAATGGATGCTATCAACTTCATCTAATGGTGCTAGTTGTGTTCCGCGCCATCCTAAAGTAGGTACAGCTAAAAGTATTTTTTCCAAGTAGAATTTCTTTTTCATTCGACGCATGGTAGTGAGTTAAGCGATAAGCAACAACAAAGAGGAGGTGGGCCTCGAGTTGTTTTATGTGAAGGGTTGTCCAACCGTGGAAACTTGTTTACACCTTAGGAGTTCCTTGGGGAAGATAGTGGATTCCACTAGAGATTCCCCGAAGGAGCTCCAACGACTGACACGTGGCTGGTGGGACCTGATAAAGCTAGTGATTAGTTTTTGGTGCTTAGTGGATCATTGTTGACCTAGAATGTGATGGAATGGTTAGTGATAGTGAAGGTATTTCAGAGCATGTGGATTATTGAATGATCACTCCTTGAGCAAGTGGCAGAATGAATAACAGTGTGACACGACGATTTTTTGGTTGTTTTTGTACCGTTGTTGCAAAACAACATTTATTGTCGAAAGTTGGATAGGTGAAAAGTGATATATTATGCAGATAATATGAAATTGAATTTTTGCAGTTGGTAGAGCCCGAAGTTAGTAATTTCTCAGCAATGAATTTATTGCGAGGTGGCTCAATGTAGGATTGAAGGTAGATCCGATTTGAGATTGATTTTTCATGTCAATGAAGGATTGAAATTATTGCACCCTAATTGGTGGTTGATGAGAGACTTGTAATAGTCGGTTTAGATTAGAAGTTGAATAATCTAAGATTGACAAAATACTAAATATTGAGAGACCGTGTGTCTAGGGTTGATGAGTCTGTATTCACCGTATGCTGAAATAGGATTGTAATAGTGAGTGCATGAAAAACTCAAGTGCTACGGTGAGCTAACTATCAGAGAGTGAGGATTGTAACTTTGTATGTAATTTTTGCTTACTATAATACAAAGTGTCTTTCTCTTGGTGTGGTGGGTTTTTTCCCGAAAGGGTTTTCCCACATTCTGGTGTTATCTCTATGATCGTTTATTTACGTTACTCTTGTTATCCTATATGTGTTCATCTTAAGTGTTTTAAAGTTTTTAAAACTGGTCTTTGCACTTCTCCTCTGCCATTTTAGCATTAGGAAAGCGTTTCCACATTGTTTCTTTTCCTTACAAGTGGTATCATAGCCTAACCAGTTGTGTTATCGTTTTAGTAAGGCTGGTTTTTTGTGCTAATACTGTTCCAGTGGGAGTCTTGTAAAGTTAGAACCTAGTTCTGTTTGAGATGGCAAGTACATCAGGAAGAGTTGATATTGAGAAATTCAATGGCAACAACTTTGAGTTGTGGAAATTAAAGTGGAAGACTTGTTAGTGGATAGAGATCTCTGGGTAGCAATGTTTGGAACTATGCCACAAGGTATGAATCACGAAGATTGGGACCTCACAGATAGAAAAGCGAGAGGTCTAATAAGACTTTGTTTGGTTGATTCTATACTCCTGAATGTCCATGAGGAGAAGACTGCATCTTCATTGTGGAAGAAGCTTCGTGATATTTATCAGGGAAAGTCTTTGGTAAATAAGTTATTCCTGAGGAAGAATCTATACTCCTTGAAGATGGAAGAAAGTGCATCTATTGCAAACCACCTGAACTCATTTAATATGAGTGTTGCTTAGTTGGCATCTATGGGTGTGAAAATAGAGGATGAGGATCATTGCATGCTCCTAACATGTTCATTACCTAACACTTGGGATCATCTGGTAATGGCTATTGGAAGTACGACTGCTACTTTCAAGATGGAAGACTTTGTTTCCTCACTACTATCTAAAGAGACGTGGAGGAAGTCTTTTGAGATGGCCAAAGAGGCCCTTGCTATTTGAGGTAGAACAAAGGAGAGAGGCAAGAAGAAGGACAAAAAGTCTAAATCCAAATATGAAGGGAGATCAAAGTCTCCAGGTAAAAAGTCCAAGGTAAAATTTTGGAACTATGGGTAGCCTGGTCATATTCGAAAGGATTGTAAGGAGAAGAAGAAGAAGAAGAGTAATTGTTCAGACCATGACTCTTCTCAGAGTGATGTAGATGCCTTCATTGCAGCCTTGGCAACTCAGGCATCAGATGATGTCTAGTTGGTTGAATCAACTACATCTTTTCACATGACGTCTCATAAAGAGTGGTTTAGTAAGTATGAAATGTATGGTGGTGGAAAGGTGTACTTGGAAAGTGACTCAATGCTGGAGATTATTGGCCAAGGAAGAATCAAAGGGATTGGTGATGTACTACACATACCAGGTTTGGCTCATAACTTACTTTTTGGAAGTAAGCTGAACAATGCTGGTGCGGAAGTTTCTTTCTTGAGTAAAGGATGTAAGATGGCTAGAGGCGTTATGGTGCTGGCTAAGGGTGTACATACTGGCACTGTGTACAAGCTGGATCCACATCTTGTTCAATGTAATAACATCTCTATGAAGTCAAGCAAAGCTGCTCTTGTAGAGAAGGATGATGAAGCTTCTCTAGATGCAAATGCTATGAAGGTGAAACTGCCAGTAGAGAAGACCATGCTGTGGCATCATAGACTTAGTCACATAGGTGAGAAATTCTTGAAAACCTTGAAAAATAAAAATCTTGTTGAAGGGCTTATCGATTGTAATCTTGAGTTCAATTTCTATGAACACTGCATTTATGGAAAGAAACAACGTGTTTCTTTTTCGTCAAGTCCTCATAAATCTTCTAGTGTACTGGAATATGTTCATTCTGATGTGTTTGGTCTAGTGAATGTTCCTTTGTTATTGAATTCTAGATATTATGTTTCTTTTATTGATGAATATTCGAGAAGGGAATTTGTATACTTCCTTAAGAGTAAATCAGAACTGTTCAGTCATTTTAAAGAATTTAAAACTTTGGTAGAGAATCGGACTGGAAGGAAAATCAAATGTTTGAGGATGGATAATGGTGGTGAGTTTTGTTATGCAGATTTCAATAGATACTGCAAAGACCATGGGATTAAAAGGAATAAAACTAAACCTTATACTCCACAAAAGAATGGAATTGCTAAAAGGTTGAATAGGACGTTGATTGAAAAGGTAAGGAGTATGCTGAGCAGTGTTGGTTTAGAGTAGAAGTTCTGGGTTGAGGTTGCAACTACAACATGTTACCTGGTAAATCATTCTCCTTGCTCTGCTGTTGTTGATAAGACACCTTCAGAAGCATGGTCTAGTAAGAAGCCCTCTCTGAGACATGTTTGTGTATTTGGCTATGAGGCATATGATTATGTGCCAAATGAGAAAAGATCTAAGTTGGAGAACAAGGCTATTAAATGTATCTTCATTGGCTATGGCATTGGTGTGAAAGGATACAAGTTTTGGAATCCTATTACTGAGAAGGTTTTGTATAGAAGAAGTGTAATATTTCGTGATCTGAAACCTTCTACAACTGATCCACAACTGGAGACAAATCAAAGAGAAAAGAAGAATGATGCAGTTGAGATTCCCCAAACTCTAGAAAAGGGAGAACTGCATGGTGTACCTAAAACTATGGAGAGCTCTAGCAACTCTGAGAGTTCTGAAGATGAAGAAGCACAACCGCAACAAGTGAGAAGGTCTACATGTGAAAAATGAAAACCTGATAGGTATGGTTTCTCTATATTAGATTTGAACTGTGCCCATACTTTAATTACTAGCACTGAGGAGCCTAGGACTGTTATGGAGGCAATTAATATGCCTGATTCAAATTCCTAGTTGGAAGCCATCAATGAAGAAATGGAATCATTGAAAAATAATGAAACCTCAGATTTGGTACCTTTGCCTGAAGGAAGAAAGTCCGTCGGCTGTAAATGGGTATTTAAGAAGAAGATTGGTTTTGAAGGCAGTGCTGAGAAGTATAAAGCGAGGTTAGTTGCAAAGGGGTATTCCCAGGTAGAGGGGATTGATTATGGAGAAATATTTTCCCCTATAGCCAAGCTTACATCTATCAGATTTTTGTTGTCACTTGCAGCCGCGTATGACTTAGAGATTGAGCAGATGGATGTGAAAACATCATTTCTCCATGGAGAGCTAGAAGAAGAAATCTACATGTCCCAGCCTGAGCATTTTGTTAAAAAAGGTAAAGAAAGCCTGGTATGCAAGTTAAAGAAATCTCTGTATGGTTTGAAGTAGTCGCCTAGAATGTGGTACCAAAAGCTTGAAACCTTTTTGTTGTCTAAGGGATTTGCGAGATCAAAATCTGATCATTGTGTTTATTATAAATCTGAAAATGATCGTGTGCTTATTATTACCTTGTATGTCGATGATATGTTGTTCATAGGAAATAGTAAGACTATGATTTTTGATCTGAAATCTCAATTGTCTACAAAGTTTGAAATGAAAAATCTAGATGCAGCAAGGTATATTCTGGGGATGGAAATAACCAAGGACAGAATGAGTAGAAAGCTTTGGGTTAGCCAAAGTAAGTATGTTAACACTGTTCTAGAGAGATTTGGTATGAATTATTGCACACATCTAGTTGTTCCAGTTTTGAAGCGAATGAAGCTATCTATTGAAAATTGTCCAAAATATTCTACTGAGATGGAGGACATGACCAAGGTGCCTTGTTCAAGTGTTGTTGGTAGTTTAATGTATGCAATGGTTTGTACAAGGCCAGACATTGCCCAAGCAGTGGGAGTTCTTAGCCATTTTATGGAAAATCCAAGAAGGACACATTGGGATGCTGTGAAGAGAGTGTTCAAATATTTAAAGGGGAATTCAGAATATGCTCTGTGTTACCATGGCAACTTGGTTGCATCACAAAGAACACTAAACATTATTGGATATGTGGATTCTGACTGGGTAGGGGACATTGATAGCAGAAGATCCATCAGTGGATACACTTTCATGTTAAATGGTGGTGCAATTAGTTGGATGAGCAAGCGACAGGCTGTAGTTGCTTTGTCCACTATGGAGGTAGAATACATGGAAACGAATCACGCCTGTAAAGAAGCTGTTTGGCTCAGTCGTTTGTGTTCGGATATTGGTTTTAATGCAGGGTAGATTACAATCTTCTATGATAGTAAGAGTGCCATTTTTTTGGCAAAGAATTCAACTTTCCGTGCCAAGACAAAACATATTGATGTGCAGTATCACTTTGTTCGAGATATGGTGGAAGATGGAAAGCTCTGTTTAGAAAGGTGGATACTCTGAAGAATGTTGTTGATGCATTGATAAAGCCAGTGAGCACAGACAAGTTTAGATGGTGTGCAAGTTCGATGGGACTTGGGGCCTATGACTTTCAATAAATTAAGTCTGGAGGAAGCCCATAAGTCTTCATCAAGTGGGAGCTTGTTGGGAAATGTGCCTCAATTTACTGGCTTGGACCTTTGTTAAAGGCTTGATGAGTTTATGCCCTTATCACTTTATCGCAAAGTTCTCATTTGGTCGGCTTGACCCTTTGTTTGCTGAGAATTAGTCTGATCAGTGAGACTTTGAGGGTTTTCATAGCGATGGGCCAATGGGCGTGGAGTTGGTAGAATATTTGTTGGCCTTGGCTTCATCGGCGGATCGGTCGTTCATCGGCGAGAGGCAATGGTATGCCTCGCTGATGTGCTGATGACTTGCATCAATGGATGCTATCGACTTCATCTGACGGTGCTAGTTGCGTTCCATGCCATCCTAAACTAGGTAAAACTAAAACTCTTTTTCCCGAGTGAAATTTATTTTGCATTCGATGCGTGGTAGTGAGTTAAGTGGTGAGTGCAACGAAGAGGAGGTGGGCCTCAAGTTATTTTATGCGAAGGGTTTTATAGTAGTGGAAACTTGTCTATGCATCGGGAGTTCCTTGTGGAATATAGAGGATGCCGCTAGAGATTCATTAAAGGAGCTCTAGTGGCTGACATGTGGTTGGTGGGACTTGAAAAAGCTAGTGATTGGTGTTTGGAAGTTAGCAGATTATTGTTGCCCCAAAATGTGATGGAATGGTTAGCAATAGCGAAGGGGTTTCAAAGCACATGGATTTTTGACCAATCACTCCTTGGTCAAGTGGAAGAATGAATAGCAGTGCAACACGTGGTGATTTTTCATTGGTTGTTTTTGCACCATTGTTGCAAAACAACATTTACTACGAAACCTGGATCGGTGAAAAAATATATATTATGCAGTTAATATGAGATCGGATTTTGGCGGTTGGTAGAGTCTGAAGTTAGTAATTTCATTGCAACAAATTTATTGCATGGGTGGCTCGATGCAGGATTGTAGGTGGATCCGATCTAAGATCGATTTGGCGTGTCGATGAAGGAATAAAATTAATGCACCCTAATCGGTTGTTGATGAGAGACTTGTAATAGTCAGTTTAGACTAGAAGTTGAATAATCTGAGATTGACAGAATACTGAATACTGAGAGATCGTGTGTCTAGAGTTGATGAGTCTGTATTCACTATATGCCAAAATAGCATTGTAATAGTGAGTGCATGAAAAATGCAAGTGCTACTGTGAGCTAACTATCAGAGAGTGAGGACTGTAACTTTGTATGTAATTTTTGCTTATTTTAATATAAAGTGTCTTTCTCTTGGTGTGGTGGTTTTTTCTTGAAAGGGTTTTCCCACGTAAATTTGGTGTTATCTCTATGATCATTTATTTTTGTTACTCTTGTTATCCTATATGTGTTCATCTTAAGTGTTTTAAAGTTTTTAAAACTGGTCTTTGCACTTCTCCTCTGTGGTTTTAGTGTTAGGAAAGTGTTTTCGCACTGTTGCTTTTCCTTACAAACCTTTGGTGTCTCATGGGGGATATTCATTGGATCACTTTTGGCCCGCTCCAGTCAATCTGCTTCCACCAAGAACAAACCAAATTTACAAGAACTATGTGAAGTATAAGACTGGAGGCAAGAGACAGCCAAATTTGACCCTTCCTATAGCAGAGTAGTCAACTACCTCCTCCTCCCAAAAGGGAAAGGAGAAGCTTGCTCCTTCTCAGGCCACCTCGTCTACTCCACTCTCTTGGGAGTAGTATTGGATGAGTAAGCTCGATCTTTATCCATTGAATCTGATGGTGCCTTCTTGGCATAGACCCAAGATTAGTATATCAGATCTCCCTACCAAGCCTCCTAGACCTTGGTACTATTTATACAATAGAAAGAAAGTCTCACAAAGAGAATTTTCTCCATGGCCTCCTATCGCTCCTGCTCCTAAAGTAGTGAATGGGAAGAGGCCCATTTTCGAGGCATTGGAGTTGAATCCCCCTACTACTTTTGAACTTGTTCCTCCTACTCCCATCCAGGAGCTTGTCCCTCCACTAGAAAAAACTATGGAGGACACTCCCATGGCTGAATAGGAGCCTTCAGTTCCTTCACAACCTCTAGCCTCTAGTTTCAAGAGTCATAGAAACTGCCTTGTGCTCAAGCGTAAGCACCAAAAAAAGGCTCTCCTGGTTGAGAAAGATGCCTCACAAAATAATGAAGAGGAGATGACTGCTCCTGTATCTGGACCTCCTTCCATGTCATCCTCTCTCCCTTTTATTCAAAATAGCTTTGTATTGCTTTTGAATTCCACTGTGAGTGCACATGTGGTTGGAAGGGTGTAGGTGTTCATTGCTCCTTCGATGGAGCTGCCTCTATTGACACTCATTTTGGAGGTCCCACCTTTCCCGAAGCTTGTAGATATGATTAACACTTCGGTTGTATCTACTGCGATTCTTTCCTCCTCTTCCTCTACCCTTCTTGCTTCGTCTGTGGGGAGTTTTCCTCCTCCGAAAAAAGAAGGTAGAGAGTGGTCCCTCTAGCAATAGAGGACATAAGAGAAGCCCACCTTCTCTAAAAGGTGGTCCTACAGTGACTTATTTTGTCCTAGTGATGGAACCATTCATTGCCTCTCCCGAGTTTTTCACTTCTCCCGAATCTCTCAGTGAGTTTAGTGGTGAACATCAGGCACAAACTCCTCCATTCGTTGAGGTGAAACATGGCACTCCCATTAAGTGCATGTTTAAATCGGTGGATAAATTTTTGACCTTGTTGGTAATCTTCACGAGGTCATTAACCTTGGACCCACAAGAGTTGAGCGACGAAGACCTCACAGGGCCTTCTTCCTTAGCCCTTGTTGTGGGAGGGTAGGAAGCTCCTCCCCTTAACATTTTGCCACTATAGGCTCATCCTTCTCCCCCCTACGATGATCTAGAGTGGTAGGTTGATGACCTCTTGGTTGATTAGTGTTAGGGAGATACCCCTTCTTAATCTTTAGATTATATGTGTGTGTGTCATGATGTGTTCCCCCATAATCATGCTATGTGTGTCTGGATGACCCTCGCACTCCTATTGGTGCTTGGATATAGGCATGGTGTTTGTGTTGTAAAATTTCTCTATTTGTATCATCATTCTTCTATGTTTATGATTGACTTTCAAAAAATTGGGGATGATGCAAAGCATTGGGAGCATTTAGGATTCTATCCATGTTGACCCAATTTTTTTATTTTTACTTTTTCTTCCATACATTCTTCTTGATCTGGTGGGGGATTGATGATCTTTCACCCTTGCACCATGGTTACCTACTATTTATAAAAGCAAGCGCAAATCTGACTTCATGAAACCAGATCCCCATGTGACGTTTGTTCGTGTTCTCTTTCCTTTTGCTTTCTCTTTATCTTTCTCTCTTCTTTTCTTGGGTTGTCCCTTTCATGTGTGACAATGCCACCTCTACATTTCTTGGATCTTTAGAAAAAATAATTCATTTCTAATGAATATTTTCTCAAGACCCTTCACACACTTCTTTACTAGAATTGCATTCTCGACTTGAAACCCTAACAAAACATGTTTCCTTTATCATGGGTTCATAAAGAAAGGACTTGGAAACCTTCTTTTGAAGTGGGAACAACTTTGATCTTCCTCTCATGTGGGGGAATATCCTTCCTTTCAAATTACTTGATGAAGTGAACATATTTCAAAAGGATTCCTTGATGATGAATCGATTCGAGAAAGAAGACATTAGCTTTTGAACAATGCGTCCCTTGAGAAAACCCTTTCTTTTCACATCGGGTTCCCAAGGGATCCCTTCGAAATCCTCTACATCTTGACATCTAGCTTGGGCACAACCTGACTAGACCTGTTCCCTACCTTTGTGTCTAGCTCGAGGGTAGAATGACTAGACCTATTGTACATCTTCGTGTCTAGCTTGGGGATAGCTCGACTAGACCTGACTTTTAAATAGTGCATACCTTGAGTGGACCCCTCTTCCTTTTGAAGGGTTCTCAAGGGAACCATTTGAAATTCTTCCAACCTAATGGTTTGTGTGACTATCTGCTTACTGGCCTAAGTAATTTCTTCTTGATGTGTTCCATCTATGGGTAAACATGTCACCACTTTTTGACTCTATGAAGTTCACTTTTCTAGGTCTCCCTCATGTGAGAGTTATTGGGGGATACCTTCCTTGTAGGCCTATGGGTCTGTAAGGTGATTTCCTTGGTTTCCTTCATGTGAGAGTTCTTGGAGGATACCTCCCTTGCAGGTCCATGGGCTTGTGAGGCTCTTTCTTTCTTTAGATTCATAGTTATGCGGGGCTATGAAGTCCTTTTATTATCCTACACTCTCGGGTTCGGCAGATCATGATATGCTTCCTTGATGGTTTAGGTATACTTTTCTTACCCTATTACTTCTTCGATCTACTTTATCGAAGCACTCATCAATACTCTTGCTTGCTAAAGTGGTGGAAAAATGTATAGGAGAAAATTTGCACCCCTAATGCAAATTCCCCTTTTTCCCTCTGAAAACCAAATTCAAAGGCTTAATTCTACATAAAAATGTTGTTCTCATTCCACTTAGCACCTTTTTTGAGTGTTAGTGGGGGAGTTAATGACAAGGATGCCCGTGTGGTGCGTAAACGTCCATGCGGTGCATTTACGTCCTTGGAAAATTCTTGTGGTTGGAGCCTACAGAGGCATTACACCTCATTGGAAGTTGAATTGTAACGCCCCTCTTCTACTAACCAACCCAAATATGGTTGTTTTCTTCCTCTTTCCTTCACATTAATTCATCTTCATCCATTTTCAAGCTTCTACACACTCTTAGAAATTCACTTCAAGCATTCAAGAAACATTCTTACACTCCATAGCAGCAAGTCCATCACTCCATCATTTCAATTGAGCAAGCGCAGGACAACACCATTGTAAAAACGGATTGAGTTCCTCTCACTTTCTCCCCCACTTTCCTTGAGTGCTTTGGGTGGAGGTGGTAATATCCTCACTCATCTTCTCTATTATTTGGTTGAGTTAGCACATTACTATTTTGTAGTGTTTTAGTGTTCTATTGCTTTCATTTCTATCTTTATCATATTATATCTACATCGTTGCAAACTTGGTTTTCCATGGAGGTGGAAACACCAAAACAGGGGTTTGACTGAGGCAGAACCCTAAACAACCCCCAAAATTTTCCCTCTTTTTTGTGTGTAGGTGGAGAAATCTTGGAGAAAATTGGTGAACAAGTTATTGTGTGAGATCATCTTTGTCGCCCTTGTGGTAATATACTTATTTTATCACTTCCATTTATATGTTTTGTATTTCATAGTGTTATTTTTCTCCCTCAGAAACTAGTAACTAGGCTATTAGTTTGTTTTTTAGTGGTCAAACCTTGTCTCCTTGGTTCTTTAGTTATATGGATGCCATCACACCTGAGAGACGCCAACATGACGTGCTGTCATCCTAGAACCACACTTTTGTCCTTTGATAGAGAGCTATCTGAGATATAAAGTTGACCCTAAAAGCTGTCTCGCTTAGTCTCCTTGAGAATCTCAGGTTTGTAGGGTGATCGTATAGTCCTCATCATTCTCATCCCACCTTTCATAACATTTCCCTTAAACTGAGGTAAGTTATGGTAGCCTATTTCTCTCAGCCCTCCGTGACCTGGGGCCTTGTAGTGGTTGGTCCCCCTCTCTTACATCATGTAATGTGCAACTTCTATGTTACAAATACAACTGGTAGACATGCTCATTCAATAGGGCTATAATTCAACTCATATCTGACTAAGGCGTGACTGATATAATAAATTACTCATTCTTTTCCATCATTGTCATTATGTGCTAGCAATGCCCCCAATGCTGATGTAGTTGTTGTCACATACAATATCAAATGTCTTCCATCAATTGGAGGCATAACAACTGGTGGATTCGACAGATAATTCTTGATTTGATCAAATTCTTCTTGATATTTCTCTATCCAATTGAAGGGAATTCCTTTTCTTAAATGATGATGAAACAAATGGATCTTGTTTGCTATTTGAGCAATGAACCTGCAAATTGATTGTAATATTGATTGCAATTTCCTTAATTGATTGATGTCAGTTAGTGGTGGCATGTCCAAGATAGCTTTTACTTTGACAGGATCAACTTCTATTCCTCTATGAGAGATAATATATCCTAGGATTTTTCTTGATTGGACCCCTAAAATACATTTCTTTGGATTTAACCCGAGTTTATACTTTTCAAGTCGTGTGAAAATCTTGTCCAAGACTACTAGGTGACCACTTCATTCTAGAGATTTTGAGAGAAGGTCATCAACATAATCCTCCATAAGTATGTGCATATAATCATAAAAAATAGTAGTCATGGCTCTCTGGTCTGTATCTCCAACATTTTTAAGTCCAAATGGCATGAAATTCCAACAGAAAGTTCCCCAAGCGTATGTGAAAGATATCTTAGGTTAATTTTTAGGAGCAATTCTTATTTGATTGTAGCTCGAGAATCCATCCATAAGTGATATAATTCCATATCCTATAGTAAGTTCTACTATGCTATCAATGTTTGGTAAAGGAAAATCATATTTAGGGAAAGCTTTTTTAAGATCTCTGAAATCTATGCATACTATGATTTGACCATTTGATTTCATGATAGGAACAAGATTTGATATCCAATCTACATAATCAATAGATTGTATGAATCCGACATCCAAGAGCTTCTTCAGTTCGACCTTGACCAGGAGTACAATTTGTGGGTGTATTTTTCTTCACTTTTGTTTATATGCTTTGGAATTTGATAACAATGGTAGGTGATGCAGAACAAGTTTAAGATCCAATCTAGGAATATCAACATATGACCATGCAAAATAAACTTGTCTTTCTAAAAAGAATGCTGTAAACTTAGGTTTTTCCTTGGTTGTTAAAGATGCTACCAACTATATCATTCTAGAATTATCTTGTGTTCCAATGTTCACTTCTTTTGTTTCTTCTATAAGAAATGGTAATCTCTCTCAATATATAGGGAGACTATCCAGTTCTCCATCCTCAAGTGCCTCAGGGAGGTTTTCAACTTTAGATACGTCCTTTATTTTTACTTTTCCACGGTCAATAGGTTCCTTCCATAAGACTTCAATGATTTAGGTAACTTTCCAATGAAAAAGAGACTCTTCATGTTGTATTATCTATATTCTTTGTATTGAATCTAGATTTTAGGAGTGGAATGTGTGGTGAATGGAGTGGATGATTTGACAAGGGCAGATGAATCAATGTAGTTAGATGGAGTGGTAGATGAAGTGGAAGATGAGGCCTCTTGATTGATGGGCACTTGAAATTCAATAGTTCCTTTTAGGTTTGTGCAATACTAAAAAGGATCAGGGTTGCTAGGAATAGTAATTTCAGTGCCATTATATGGGAACTTGAGCCATTGGTGGTATGTGGAGGGTATAGCCCTCATGGCATGAATCCATGGGCAACCAAGGAGGAGGTTGTATTGTAAATCTAAATCAAAGAAATGAAACACTATGTTTTGTATTGCTGGTCCAAATCTTATAGGAAGTGAAATTACACCTTCAGATGAATTCTCAACATCATCATAAGCTTTGATCATAATTTTCTTGGTTTGGTCTATATAACTCTCAGAGTATACCAATGCTTTCACCAATTTTAGTGAGAAAATGTTCAAACCTACTGCACCGTCTACTAGGACACGTCTGATCTTATGTTTATTAAAACATACTTTGAGGTGTAGGGTATCATTATGGTCAGGTTTTTGGGTAGAAAAGTATTGTTCAGAGAAGGTGACATGGTGCGGCATAGCTAGGTATCCAACCATGGCCTAAAATTCATTGACATCTAGGTTTGCAGGTATAGATGATTCTTGTAATGATTTATCGAGGATAGCTCTGTGTTGTTGCGATATCCAAAGGAGAGAATGGAAATCTATGTGGGAGTATTCCCTAGTTGGTCTAAGAGATTATACTGGCTTTTTGGCTACAGATTGGGAGGAGGTCCTGGAAAAGTTATTTTGACTCTATGATTGGTGACCGCACATTCTTAACTTGGCTTGTTTATGGTAATGGTGGCAATGCAATCATCAAAGGGTCTAACATTAAGGATAGTAGTGCTATAATCATGTTTGACAATGACATAATTGGTATTGTTATCATTCCTTGAACTAGAGGAATTTTCTTTGTCATGGTTTTGCAAGGGAGTTTTAAATATGGTATGATCAACAATGGTTTTGCCTTGCAAATTTCCTATTGAAATGGTCCCATTTTCAACAAGGTCTTGAATGATATTTTTGAGTGTCCAACATCTATATGTATTGTGTCCTTTTTTGTGGTGATATTCATAGTATTCATCTTCTTTCCACTAATCAAGTTTGATTAATAATGGTTCATAATTTTTGATGTTTGGTAGTGTGATGACATTAGATTGAAAAATAAGTTTTAGGATTGATTCAATAGGTTCACCCAATAGGGTGTATGTTCTCTTGGTGTAGGGAGGATCTGTACATTATTGATTGTTTTGAAATGCATTCAATGTTTGGTTTTGTCCTTATGTTTGGTTATTTGATGTGTTTGGTGTGTTCAATGAGGAGGGACCTTTGAGATGAATGGTTGGACCTTTGGTTATTAGTTTAGCATCAACAAATCTATCATTTGTGACATTCTTGTTTTGGGACCAATATTTTCTTTTGTCATTAGTGACTTTTGGAGTCTCTTTGTGTACTTTGACTAGTCCCTTTGCAACAATACCTTTTTTGATAAGGACACCTTTCTAAAGGATTTCATAAAAAGTTCTGCAACATTGAATTTAGAGGTTTCTCATGATTTATTTTTCAAGGTTTTCAACAAACATGGTGGCTAGTTGTTTCTTAGGAATGTGGTAAGGGAGCTTGTTAACCAAACTTCTCCATCTCTAATAAAATGAGGTAAGTGAATCCGCTTCTTGTTTGGTTGTACATAATGTTGCAAGGGTTATATCATTTTCAATGTTAAAGGAAAAGTGATTAATGAATTTATCAACTAGTTCACCCCATGTTTTAATCCCAAAGGAAGATGTGCAAACCATTCTAGGGTTGGCCCTATGAGACTTCATGGAAATAATCTCATCAAATAGGTAGGATCATATGTTATTTCCATATATGATGTATTAAATTATCTAATTTGTTCTATTGGATCTCCCCTCCCTTTGTACTTAGGTAAAGGTGGAGTTATGAAATGATGGAGAAAGAGCGACATGCATAAATTTTTGTCAAATGGAAAGGGGAACAATTCCTCCTTGGAATAGGTTTTCTTGTTGGTTCCCAAAATGTGCTGCCACAATACTGGTTTAGAATTTATGGGAGATCCTAATTTTTGATGAAATCACATATTTTTAGAAAATATAATGATTTAACCCTTGAAAAGTTTCATTTAAAGGATTCCAATTAAAGAGGGTTTGATCAAACCGCCTTAGATCAAACCCCCTTGGATATAACCTCACTAGTTTTAAACCATACCTATAACAGAGTCTCCTTTACACCTATCAAAATGATAATAAAAAAACACTTTTGATTTACTTTTGTTGGAAGACTAGAATCACTGAGAGCGGGGGTGAATTAGTGATTCATGTGAGTCAAAAACGTTTAAAACTCCAAGGATTTAATAGAATTTTAAACCACAAGATCAAAATGACAACCTATTGAATAAACTCATCTTGTGCATGAACAATATTGTGATTGCATTAACCTTTAGTCAAACGAATAACATTAACATAGGTTGAACTTAAGGTGTTTCACATTTAAACATTTATCAAAGCCCACATTAATAATAGAACCTTTTATGCATGAAACTTTGACACAAACAATGACAAAAATGAAAGACTGAAAATTTACAACCATTCAATGCATTTGATGTCACATTGAGATCAGATAAATAAGAAATATCACACACACAAAACCACGACATAACATTGTGTAGACATGGAAAATGTACAATTCGATCTGACACACTGGATCTTGATTTACTAAGACCATTTCATCCCGAATCATCTCCTTTGCTAGTCATTTAATCGAATAATCTGTATTTGATTAAATTCATCACTCTTCATCTCTTAATTAAATAAATCAACTTTATCTAATTAAGTCATCATCTCCTGTTAATTAAATAAATCAATTTTATTTAATTAATTATGTAAAACTCCTTTTAATTAAATAATTCATTTTATTTAAATTAAATCTCTAAAGTCCTCTTATTAAATTGAATAAATTAAACATTATTTGATTTAATCTAACATTATCCCCTTTAGTTAAATAAATCAAATAATTTATTTAATTAAACCCTTCCTCTCAATTTGATTTAAATCAATTCATAAATTTAAGTCTAAATTGTCACATCTCCTAAATTCCTCATTAAATTAATTAAAATTTGATTAATTTAATCTTAATCTATGTCACATTCTCTAGAGAATGCAACTTGCACAATAAATCAATTAATTTGATTTATTAATTCATCTATTTTCCCTCACATGGCATAAAAAGGGAATATTCCCTCAAATTTGAATTCAAATTCAAAAGGGCTTGGTCCTTCCAACAAAGCATTGAAGGCCTCTTACATGTTATTTTGCATTGAGCCAAGTGACATTAACTCCATTTATTTCACCCCCCCTAAACATGTCACTTCATCAAATTCAAAATTCAAACTTGCACATTAATCAAAATGTGCTCAACCTTCAACCATTCACATCTTGACAAGTGGCACTTGGCCATTGGATGTTGAATGATCCCACATTGCTTATTTTCACTCTCTCTTCCATTTTGGAAATCTATAAATGAGAGACTCTTCCTCTCATTCAATCATCCACTATTTGAGTAAACTTACTATACTCAACTTCTTCTTCAAGCATATCTAGTTTCATCCATTTCTTCACATTCTTAGCTAGGTTATGCAGATTTTTATCATGAAACTTGATTGAATCTTCATCAAGGTGGATCACTCATCAAATAACTCAACATTGCAGCTTAGGAGTTGGGAAAGGGCCAATTTCGACACATCAATTGGCACCAACTCCCCCATGGGATTGATAGTTTGTTCATTAAAATAAGATTTATTTACTTTTATTTGCATTGTTCTTCATTTTCTTCCTATGTTAATGTTTCAATCTAATTTCATGGGGAATCCTTGTTTTTAACTTGCATATGATCTAATATTGTGTTTTTTTGTTGTATTTGTGCAGGTATCAAATAGGGGTTCGCATTTTCTATACTCAACTTCTTCTTCAAGCATATCTAGTTTCATCCATTTCTTCACATTCTTAGCTAGGTTATGCAGATTTTTATCAGGAAACTTGATTGAATCTTCATCAAGATGGATCACTCATCAAATCACTCAACATTGCAACTTAGGAGTTGGGAAAGGGCCAATTTTGACACATCAATTGGCACCAACTCCCCCATGGGATTGATAGTTTGTTCATTAAAATAGGATTTATTTACTTTCATTTGCATTGTTATTCATTTTCTTCCTATGTTAATGTTTCAATCTAATTTCATGGGGAATCCTTGGTTTTTAACCTACATATGATCTAATATTGTGTTTTTTTGTTGTATTTTTGCAGGTATCAAATAGGGGTTCACATTTTGGCGCTAGAAGGAGGGCAATCTCGAGTTTTAATCATGTTTTTTTTCCCTTTTTTGTAGGTTTTAGGAAAACTGCACCGCTTTCAGTTCCGTGGCACTATATTGCATCCCTTCCAAAGGTGCGGCGCAATACTGCACCGTTTTCAGAGAAGCGGTGCTATACTGAACCGTGCACAATTTCCAAACTGCGCCACTTCTTCTTTTCCTGCCTGCCATTTTTAAAATTTCCTAATTGCACCGCTTTCATCTCCACAACACTATATTGCACCGCTCTCAGCACCCCAGTGCCATGTTCCACCATGTTTCTTCCAAACTGCACCGCTTCTGCTTTCCCGCCTGTCAAATTCAAAATTTCAAATAAAGCCGTTTCACAAACTGCACCGCTTGACCATATTGCGCCACATATTCGGTATTTGTTCCTGCAGAGTGCCACTCGTAGTCAAACGTGCGGTGCTATATAGCGCCGCTTTTGTCCAAATTGCGCCGCTTTTACAAACTGCGTCGCACCTGCAGATTTCTAGTTTTTTAAAACTTTTTTTTGTGATGTAGGAAACTTCCCAAGGTCATAACTTTTGACTTGGATGTGGGTTTTGACTGAAATTTTATAGGTGGTTTCTTTAGGAGGTGGCATATGGATTGCCAACCTATCGTGACAATTTTGGCACATTTTTGGGGCTTGAAACTTTCATCTTGGCCCTCAAAATGACATTTTAGTGCTTTTTCCTAGTTTTTGGAAAGTTGTTTTTGTTAATAACTCAAAACCCATGTTTCCAATTTCATATGTTAGTTGGTAATTCATCCTATCTTAGTTTTATAAAGTTTTTGGTAAAAAATAGGACTCTCAAATTCATGTATGCAAATTTGCCAAAAATGGATAAAATCTAATAATTTTTGAAATCTATTGAAAGAGGGAATTTCTTGATCAAAAGTGAAGGAAGAAAAACGAAGGCCAGGGGTTCTTTAGGATTTTATCATATCATTGTATCAAGTATTTTTAAACACTTTGGGAGAACTTATAATCCCTTTCTAAGAAATTTGTTTACTTTCATGCTCTTAGGACACTAAAATTTCTTTTGGGCTCTAAAATAAACAATCAAATTTCCTTTCAAAAGTTGCCAAAGGGCTAAAAGGAACCTTAGACAAATATACTATATTTTGTTTAAAGGTTAAAAATTGAACAAGGCAATCTCACATTTCCTTTGGTGCTTAAAAAGAACTCATTATTGCTTTGAAGGATTAAAATGAACAAGTGTTTTCTATGTTTTGCAAGTTTTTTCACAAATTAATATCATTTCAAAGGCGTATGCGCTTCTCTCACGCCTCACGATGATCTTGAGAATCAAAAGGCTTTTTGTGATATTAAGTTGTCAAAAATATTGCCTTCACATTTCGATTTGGGAACTTAAAATTGAACAAACTTGTCTAGTGTGAGAAAAAGGCATTGCGAGTGTTCTCTTTTTGTTCATGCAAACAAATATGATCGAACTACGAATGCACTTACTCGCTATTGTACACTTTTAGAGAGCCTACCTTGGTGGGAAAAATTACTCACCCCAAGGGAACGACTCAAGTCAGTAACGAGCTAAACGTAAAGCTATTCCCAACCAGTATACAAATTCGAATGGCAAGGAAAGTTCATCATTAGAGAAGCTCCTACGGACAAGCAGGTGATACTCTTTATATGGGTTGATCTCGCCTCTCGTGTGGCCTCCTGAATGGGTACCTTGATTATGAACCAAATTTGTAGAAGGCCAAATCCTTATGTATTTTGTTGGTGCAAAAGGTCATGTCCTTTGAAGCCGCCCCACGTTATACATGCGGTTTTGTTCTAGAGATGGAAAGTATGCCATGGGAGATTCATGGGTACTAATGCTTGGCTGACTCGAGAAGTGTGTGCCATGGAGGGGAGCCAATGTGGTCAAGCATTTAGCCATCCACACAAAATATGCATAACTAGATTTATCCAAGTGGGAACCCAACAAAATATTGCCTCATCATCCTAGGGTTGTAAAAAGTGCTTGGAAGTGAAGAACACATTGCTTGGTCCTCATAACATTTGCAAAATGAACATTCACAAGACCTCCAAATTTCAAACCCCTTTTAGAAAAAAAATACCTTTGATAAATTTAAGCACTCTTACTTTCCCTAGGGATCATATCCTTAGAGGTTTCTAAGTGCTTGGATTCTATCATCATTTGTTTTCGATAAGGTTAAACATAGGAAACCTTTGCCTGATTTCCTTGATTTCCACATAATACACTTTATGGGATGAAATTTTTTTAGGACATTGGATATTCAGTTTGAAAAAGCTAATCAAGAAAGTGTTTGTGGTAAAAATAACCAAATCCAAACAAGATAACAAACAATTGAACCACACATGTTCTTGATCCCTTTTGAGTCATTTGGTTTCCCTGCAAACATTGGTCTTTTGGTTTGAATTACTCCTAGGGAAAAACATGTTCTTCATCACCTTGGTCTTGCAAGTAAGTCCTCATAGGGTCATCTAGGATCAAAATCATCACTCTCACCCATCCAAACATCAATCAAATCCCATCTCACCAACAAATTCTTGGGAACTTTGACAACATCACTTATGCTAGACTTTTGGAAAATCAAAATTACCTTGTTTGACTTAACACACCTAGTCAAATTATCAAATCTTCTTGAAAAAATTTGCCTCTCGGATAACACAAGTTCCTGAGGTCTACTAGTTCATGATCAATTTTATTGGCTTAACACTCTTAGCCAATTCATTCTCCTTTGCAATTTTTCCTAGGATAACACAACTTCCTAGGGTTTACAATTTCACCATCATCTTGTTTTGCTTAACACACTTAGTCAAACTATCCAAATCAAATCAAATCAACTCCTAAAGTCTAGCATTGATCCAAAGCTCCTAAAAAGTTCAAAACACCCATATCATTCACCCCTTTCATCTTTCATCTCATCATTGGTCCTAAACACCTTAGAGGTTCACTTTTGCAACAGGGTCAAAACACAAGAAAAACATGGAATTCAAACTCAACTCATACATCATGAGTAATCCAAGTCAACCAAACTATCCAAGTCTCACAATGCCAATTGATTATCGAAACTCACATTTATGCATGACATCATTATCTCCTCCGAACATCAACGGTACAAATGTGAGCATGCCCAATCCAAAGTTTGGAACACCTTTCCCAATGGTAGATTTAAATCCAAGTTTACATCTGCAAATCTATCAACCAAACGCTCAATACATGAGTTTTCCAAACAACATTATCCCACCAAATCCATACATTCCAAGTGAAAATTTACCAAACATGACCATTTCAAATCCACACTTGGTAAACTTTGGGGTCAACATGTTTGCAAATCCCATCAATGTTGTTCAAAATCTAAGCAATATGTTGACGACTCTAGGTATTGATCCAAGTAAAGGTAACACCATGCAAAATTAAAGTTACCTAAATCAAGGCAATATGATTCTCAACCACAAAAATGTTCAAAGTCAACCCATAATACCAAATCAAAACATCATACCAAATCCCCCCTTTTTTCCATCAATATCACAACAACAAATGACAACCATCCAAGCAACCCCAACAATCAACATTGCCAATCCACCACCACCACTGCCAAAACATAAAATGAACAATTCATTCTCCATCATGTTGCAAGCCACTCAACAAGTTTCCCACCAAAAGGCACTCCAAAACCAACAAGCTGCACAAGCCCAACAAGCCACACAAGTTGCGCAAGCCGCTCAAGCAGCCCAACAAGCACAGACTCAAGCTCAAGCCCAACACTAGGCTCAATAGGAGCAAACACGATTCAGGGCACTATTGCAAGCAATCCATCAACAAGCAGCTAAACAACAAGCCCAACAAAAGGAATTGGTGGCACAACAACATGACCAACAACAAGTGTCATTGGGTCAGCAACAAACACATGAATTAGTCCCTCAAAAAATCTTGCAACAAATTCCCATCACAATCGTTAAAAATGATGATCAAGATCCTTCGACCAATGATCATGTTGAAAATGTCTCTACATCACCTAATGAGTTAGAGGACATATCTCAAGAATTTATTCCAAAGCATGATCAACATCTTTCACCAAAGTCTAGCAATGTACCTTTCCAAGACATATTGACATCCTTTGACCTCATGGTTATAGATATTGAAGAAATCCTCAACTCACCATTTGATCCAAGTCCACTCAAAGATCAAAAGGATATTGAGCCACTTCCCATGCCTTATGACGATGTCCAAAAACCCTTTGAAAGAAATCCATCCTTTGAAATTGACCCATGTCAAGAACTTGATCCAAAGCATGTTGAAAGCAATTCTGACATTAACCAAGATCAAGAATTTTTATATTCAAGATACTACAATGAAGTAATGGGCACTCTCCTATCTATACAAGATACTCCTCCATCTACCCATAATATGCTTTCTTTGGATGGACACATAGATGATCGTCATTGGAAACAAGAGTCTCATACTCTTACCAAGGAACAAGAGTCTCCTACTCTTAACATTTATACACATGATTAAGATATAGAGAAATCCAGAGACATGTCAGAAATAGGTCATGAAGAGGGCTCCTCCAGAAGTTGCGAATCAGAAAAATCTTGTGAAATGAATCATGAGGAGGACTTTTACAAGGACAGTGAAGCATCAACACCTCTTGAAGAAGCATTACAATCTGGTATCTAGCAAGATCAAGCTAAAGATATCAATCAGGCATTCATCCCACATATGGAGGATCCTATCACTTATAAAGTTGGATCACTTACCTTTCTTAGGGAAAGCTACCTTATCAATGAAGAAGTTGTCACTTTTGAAGATACACCACAAAGCAGAGAAGGATTAGCACCTTGTTTCCAAGGTAAATCATATCCTATTGCAGATAAATTTTTTCAGCAAATGAATTATCAAGGTAGAGGATTAGGCCTACATGAACAGGGTATCCTGGAACTAGTACAAATTTTTGGCAATCCTAAGCATCAAGGCCTTGGTTATTCGAAAATCAAGGGATCTCAACATATCAATAATACTTCCACAAAACTAGGGGCAACTTCGTCTCGAGCAAACATCAAAATAGGGAGCACGAAGAATCCTTATGATGAAACCAATGCCAATACTACGACCCACCACGTCATGAATCTTCACCCACCCACCACCCCATCCACGAATTGGGACCAACATCAAAAGGGAAATTTGAATCAAAGAAAAGAAGTAGCAAAGCATGAATGACAAATCAAATACACCTGGATACCAAAGAATACAAAGAAAAAATATCCTTATCAAACTCCATTAGTCAAAGAAACTATGGGGCAAAATAAAAAAGGGAAAAGTATCCATCAAAGATGTCCACAAAAGCGAAAAAATGCTTCTCAAGTGACATACAAAGTATATCAAGAAGTTGGTCCTAATTCCACACACACTTCCATATCCATCCATCATTGCTCATCTTCCCAAGTTTGGAGAGTCAAAGGTTCCAAACTATCAACCAATCCATCTTTTATTCCTAAACGCACTCCATCCATGCCTCCACACATGATATCCAATTCTCACATTAACCATGTGTTGGCAATGACCCTTCATCATAAGGATTCAAAAGGCACTCTATCACGATGTGCACACAAAGACAGAGCTAACTCCGGTATCAGCAAAGCAGAACAAATTTCTCAAAATTTGCTTTCAAGTGCACGTATCTTGGCAACACAAATTATTCAAGCAGGATATTGATGGAACATTATGAAAAAAGCATCAATGTCCGTAGTACCAGGTGATTCAACATCATCTTAAAATCTCATGGAAAATACAAAAAAAACCAAAAAATCAAAAAATATAAAAATAAAAAAAAATCAGAAAAAGGATTTGAAAACAGTAAAGAAAAAAATCGTCCTCTAGTGAAAACCACTTCGGTGGCACTTTGGACATGTACCATGATGAAAACCTGACAAACAGGCGTCATGTGTAGAATCGAGCATCTACATGTGCCATTTCAGGAGAAAGAATCTTATCACATGCATAATAAAGCCAACATTCCATCCATTTGCATCCATACTCCAAGGTGTCTTAATCTTGATGAAATTTTGGTGCACACTTTAAAATTGTTTATGGTAAACATCTTGACATGGGCCATTTTCATTGATCCCATCCTACCCAACGGTATCTAAGCCTTGAAGCATTATCCAAATAAGCATCCTCTGTTCAAACACCTTATCTTATCACAAGATAATCCTTGGCATCCTTTACATGCTTACCGTATCTATCTATACATCTATCCAAGAATCCACTGATGGCTGTTCAAACATTGCTAGACACTGGGGGCAAATATTTGCATCTTGCTTCGAGAATAAATCTTGATATATATCCTCCTACTTATGTGGTGATCTGAATATTGGAAAACATAAAATCAAATTGGTCAAAGCATTTGTGAGCATCAATCCAAATCCCTAGCCCATGGCATATTTTGATAGCAAGACGAGGTTCTTTATCAAGCTTTATCTTTCATTGAACATCAATCTGAACAATTCATATCAGTCGCATCTAACTTGCACGTTAGCATCACATTAAATCATCAAAATTTTTTTGTTCCAAATCAAGCTTCATCAATCTTGATCAATTGAATCCAATCAATTATCACCTTGTTTGACTTAACACACTTAGTCAAATTATCATCTTGTGAATGAGTTTACTTAGGATAACACAACTTCCTTGGGTTTACAAGTTCATTAACATCTTTGTTTGGCTTAACACACTTAGCAAAATTATCAAATCCATAATCACCTCATTTGACTTAACACACTTAGTCGAACCATCCTCTTATATACAAGTTTATTCTAGGATAACACAAATTCCTAGGGTTTACAAGTGCATTATCACCTTGTTTGACTTAACACACTTAGTCAAACTATCAATCCATCAAAGCTGATCGATCAACATTAAGCTTGGTTTTCAACAAAATCCTAAAATAGAGCAATGATATCATCACATATCCACATACAAATCATCAAAATCATGCGAAAATCCAAAAACATCCAAATCATATCAAAATTAAAAACATGTCGAAATATGAAAAATAAAAAAATAGAGTCATCTTGTCCGAACTACGTCGTCTCTGAGCTTGAACGTAGGCAAGGTTGATCTTTGATCATCCCTCGAGATAGTTAGGGTCAGTCCTTAGGCGTCCATCGCATTGGCAATCCGTTTGCCCATCTATTTTACAGTTAAGGTCAGTCCTTACACATCCATCGTAATGGCAATCCGTTTTCCCATTTATCTTATCATCAAGTCAATTTGTCGTTAGTCGAACTACGTGGTCTCTGCGTGTATAACGTAGGAAAGGATAATCTATGGATCAACTCCCGAGACCCCTAGGATAGGTCTTTAAGTTAGTCTCTTCATCATAAATCTTGAAAATACCAAAAACATTGAAAAATTGTAAAATACCAAAAACAGCCTCAAAATATCCAAAAATCCAAAATGGTGCATCCATTTCATCTCTCTTTCACCCACAAATTTTATCACTCATAATAAAGTCAATCGTCACCTTCACCCTTTGGTGCGTCAGTCAGAAGCAAGTCTAGCAGGTTCAAAAGTGAACACTCTAATCGTCAAAGTCTTGAAAGTCTAGATCAATAAGCAAGCAAGTTGGTCAACTCGGAGTATCAATAGCTTATCACCCAAATCAGTCCCATCAAAACCCTGATCATAACATGTCCTAGGATGAAGCTTTTCTACAATGGACATAAGCATCAGGTACCCCTCAATAGTTTAGCCTTGGCTAGCGGTACGAAGAACATTGGCTTGTTTGTTTACTTTATCTTGGTCTTTTGACTTATCTTATTTTGTGCTCATTCCAAGGACCTCTCGATGATGCCTAAACAAATTATGTTTAGAGAGAAATGAATGGGGAAAAGATCATTATCTTTTTTATCTGTTGCACTTGTGGGATACACTTGTAAAATAACTTAGCCATATGTACTTATTTAGTTTGTAGGGAGGATGTTTTAGGTATCTTGTTGACCACATAGGAAGGCTTGCTTTTCTATGTTTTGGCCCAAGATGTTTAGAATGTATAAACTACATCCTGAATGAAGTATGCATGCTAAGTGTGAACAAGGATACTCCTATCTGATTGACGATTCAAAGTCCATCACACTAGGTACAACGCCATCCTGGTCCTTTATGCCTTGATGCATTGTACCTATGCGTGTTATCAAAAATAAAATAATTAGCCCTTTGAAAATACCAACTCCTGGTAAGCAATACATCATCATCATCGGTAATAATGTAAACTTGTGTGGATCCTCCTTCCATCCATCTTATTCTTCTTATTCTTCTATCTTTACTAACATTTCTATCTAAAATCGGTGTGTTGTATCAAAATATACACAAGGCTACCCATGGCTGATGACTGTCTATACATCATCAGAATTGTCTACATCAAAGAATTATCTTTCATTCTCTAATCAATAGAACCACTCCTCTCACATTTTATCGCGATCTCGATCGGAAAATCAAACATTTCCGCTCGATCTCTCAAGAGGGTAGTATACCAGCGTAATCCTTCTCCCTGGGGCAACACTGGGGCATCTGAAAAATCAAGAAATTTTGAACTTTGATCACAATAGTTTATTCTTTGAATCAATGCAACAAGTACATTGCTTCAAAGAGGGGCAAAATGTAGACATGGAAAATGTACAATTCGATCTGACACACTAGATCCTGATTTACTAACACCATTTCATCCCGAATCATCTCCTTTGCTAGTCATTTAATCGAATAATATGTATTTGATTAAATTCATCACTCTTCATCTCTTAATTAAATAAATCAACTTTATCTAATTAAGTCATCATCTCCCGTTAATTAAATAAATCAATTTTATTTAATTAATTATGTAAAACTCCTTTTAATTAAATAATTCATTTAATTTAAATTAAATCTCTAAAGTCCTCTTATTAAATTGAATAAATTAAACATTATTTGATTTAATCTAACATTATCCCCTTTAGTTAAATAAGTCAAATAATTTATTTAATTAAACCCTTCCTCTCAATTTGATTTAAATCAATTCATAAATTTAAGTCTAAATTGTCACATCTCCTAAATTCCTCATTAAATTAATTAAACTTTGATTAATTTAATCTTAATCTATGTCACATTCTCTAGAGAATGCAACTTGCACAATAAATCAATTAATTTGATTTATTAAGTCATCTATTTTCCCTCACATGGCATAAAAAGGGAATATTCCCTCAAATTTGAATTCAAATTCAAAAGGGCTTGGTCCTTCCAACAAAGCATTGAAGGCCTCTTACATGTCCTTGTGCACTGAGCCAAGTGACATTAACTCCATTTCTTTCATCCCCCCTAAACATGCCACTTCATCAAATTCAAAATTCAAACTTGCACATTGGTCAAAATGTGCTCAACCTTCAACCATTCACATCTTGACAAGTGGTACTTGGCCATTGGGTGCTGAATGATCCCACATTGCTTATTTTCACTCTCTCTTCCATTTTGGAAATCTATAAATGAGAGACTCTTCCTCTCATTCAATCATCCACAATTTGAGTAAACTTAATATACTCAACTTCTTCTTCAAGCATATCTAGTTTCATCCATTTCTTCACATTCTTAGTTAGGTTATGCAGATTTTTATCATGAAACTTGATTGAATCTTCATTAAGGTGGATCACTCATCAAATCACTCAACATTGCAGCTTAGGAGTTGGGAAAGGGCCAATTTCGACACATCAATTGGCACCAACTCCCCCATGGGATTGATAGTTTGTTCATTACATTAAGATTTATTTACTTTCATTTGCATTGTTCTTCATTTTCTTCCTATGTTAATGTTTCAATCTAATTTCATGGGGAATCCTTGGTTTTTTACCTGCATATGATCTAATATTGTGTTTGTTTGTTGTATTTGTGCTGGTATCAAATAGGGGTTCACACATAGTATATATCCTGAGTGGATAAATCTCTTGGGGAATAAAAACCATTTGAAAAAATCTTTCTCTTTATTCACTTAGAGCACCAACTCTACAAAGTTCAAGAGAACCAACTCCACAAAGTTCAGGAGCACCAACTCCATAAATTCCATAAGAACCCACTTCATAAGATACAAGAGCACCAACTCCTTTACAAAGCATAACAACAATAGTGTACTATCAATACCCTATAACTGCAATTTGAAGTCCTAGAATCTCAATGGTAGACTATAAATTTTTTCAATAAGCACATTGAAGAATGTTGTATGAGAATGACAACATCTTCCTTAAATACAATAATCTAAGAATCACTATGATAAATATTTTCAATGCAATACAAATTCTGGATAAGTCTGAAGTCTCATATTATTCTTCCAAGTCACACAGAAAAATGTCTAAGCGATATCTTTTAAATCCATTATGTGAAATATCCTCTATAAGCAGTTTCGATAACTGTAAACCAATTTGGGCTAAGAGCTTTTAACAAACTCTTTTAACAAGTATAAGAAAATAAATCAATCCCATAACAAAAGAGAGTATATTTTGTTGCAACCTGAGAAGAGATACCCAAAAACCCTAATGGGTTTTTAAACCATAACCAACAAGAGTTAATCTCTTAAAATAACCTTAACAAAAATATTCCAAAACCAAGATTTTACTCAAATCCATATAGATTTTGCATTACCTGATCACGGTGGAAGAAAAACTGAATAAAAACCATAAAGATCTATCGAGGAGTTCCATAACTACCCAGCTGGAAGACGACAACAAGTCTTCTCTATCTAACTTCCTCAGTCGAGATTTCATTAGCTCACAGTCAACAAACCAAAGTGCCATCATATTTGACCATCCTCACTGCCATCTAGCTTAATATATTCTCTTAGTATGTCGGTTGAGAGAGAGAACTCAAAGTTTACAGATAAGAAGAAAAAATATCCATGGCAGCTAGGGTTCCAAACCCTACTCAAAGCACAATGAAAAGGTTTTTCCAAACAACACTTCTAGTCTTTTTGAAGACTTTTCAAATAATAATATTCATTTGAGATTCGAATGTTTGTCACCAAAAATGATAACTCTTATCAAAATTACCGATAATGATGAACACACTTTTGAGATCCACCATCATAATATCTTAGAATATGCTAGGTATATCATGTCAATGGAGAAATGATAGTGTGAATATCTGCTACCAAAGATATCACTAAAAATGTTGACAATAATAACAATGTTAATTATTAAACCCAATGAATGATATCTATCGATGCCAAAAGTTTCCAAAGACCCAAGATAAATATGCCACATGTGCTGCCAACTACGCTTGGACACAAATAATAGCCAGCCTAAGTTTAACACTAGACTTAAACCCGATACCACATTCAAATGATTAAAGTGAGTCAAACAATATCAATCAAAAACAATATCGATCACCTTTTCACTACCATGCGACTTTTCAATAAATTCATCTTCCTTTCATAATAAGAATTGCAATGAGACCCTATAGTAACTTCATTCCATATTCCATGTTAATCAACAATAAACCAAGATTCTTATAATGATATCAAATGTTGATTACCTTAGAAAAGCCATGTAAATTAACCAATTTCTCATAAACATTGACATAGTCACATTGTCAAGTCAATATGCCATGATGATATGTAATAACAATGCCACAAAGGAAATGTGAATAATCAATCACACTAAAATGTAACAAGGAAGACTAAGAACCTTAGCAAAAAATGAATAAAATGACCTTTGTCACCTTAAAGTATACAAAAAAATTGAGCCTTCAAATGATCAAACTAAAAAATTAGAACTATCTGAGCATCAATTTGTAAATCAGATAAACATTGTCAACCAACATCATCATATATATCAAAAGATCAAAAAATTGGATTATCACACAACTGTAAGGACAAGCAAATCCATAATCCTGTTACTGAAAAACCTATCACCATCTATCAAGCATATCAAATCAAAATCCTATAACTACATGTCATCTACATATCATGTCACCAAGCATATGTGAAAAAACCAATGTAACTAAATATCATATCACCAACCAAGCTGAGAATCCAAATCTAAATAAGAGAACTAGTTTTGTCATCTAGGACAAACCCCAAATCATAAACAACTAAAAGCCAACAACCTTTTGGGGGATCAAATGAATTCATTTAAAATTTATTTTTTGTAAGTATGTAGTCCTTATTATAAGCTTCCCCAAAAGTATAATTTTAAATAAATTTAAATTGATTATTATATTTATTTTTTATTTCTTGTGAATGTAGGTTTTTCATCAAAAATCAAGCTCTTTGTTCTGCACATGTGGAAAAGTACCAAATTATTATTTTTATTTTGGAAAATATCAATGCACTAGATATTGAAGTCCCTGATCCAACAAAAAAAATTATTAATTTCGATACATACAAAAAAGGTTATGTTGAATACAGTCTGCCTATATCTGAATTGTAATTGGTTTGAACTCAAAACATGATTAAGGAAAAATAATTCAATAAAACACTATGAAACAAAATGGAAGCACTAGATATCGTAGTTACAAATCTAAATTCAAAAAAATTATAATTTTATCCTTCATGGAAAAAAAGTTATGTTGTATGCGGTGAGAGTCACTCCTTTAAAATGATGTTTCCTGAAAAAAACTAATTTTCAAAGGAGATGGAAAAAGAAGTGCAATATGATTCCAATTTTTTGGAATAAAATATTTAGAATCTACAGACAAAATTTCACAAATTAGTAATTTGCACCATCTTCAAACTCCTCATGGTTTAGCTGCTATAGGTGCCCGAAAGTGAAGATTTGGTTAGAAAAAATCAGTTTAGTGTCTAGTTTGGCCAAAAGTTGTAAACCAGTATTGTGGGATCACCCAATTGCATGTTTGTAATTTGTTGTAGGATGGCCTATATTTTTTGCATCAAAGTTTTTGAAAAATATCATGTTGTGTTGGTTTGACTTGGTGTTGAGGTCATATGTTGGATTTGGATTTGGATTGGTAATTTGTGGCATGGGACCTTGGTTACCTTGTTGATATTGATGTGTATATGTGGCATTTGTTTTGGTTTGATTTGGAGGGAAATTTGCATTTGGATTGGTTCCAAAGGTCATGTTTGTATTTGGTATGGCATTTGGAAATTGTGGTGTGGGTCCTTGATTTGTTCCTTGGATTTAAAATGTTGGTCCTTGATTCATGTTTTGGAAAGATGGTGTGGGTCCTTGATTGGTACTTGAAAATTTAGGTCCTTGGTTGGTGTTTGAAACTGTAGATCCTTGCAATGTAAGAGTGGGCCCTTGGTTGGTGTTTTGGTTTGGTATTCTTCATGGGACAATTTGAATTCTCCTACATTATTTTTGTTGATTTTGATTTGATGAGGGTGTGCTTTGGAATTGGAATGATGGACCTTGATTCCTGTTTTGAGGTGTAGGTGTGGGACCTTGTGATGTAGGACCTTGGTTCGTGTTTTTAAAAAGAGGATTCATGAGGGTCTTACCCATGGAATTGGATGTGCTACCAAATGTAAAATTATGTTCCTATGTTGTCCAATGAGTCACCTTGTTTCCAAGTGTGGAGATACTAGGCATATGTGTGGTAGTGGTTTCCATGTGTGTTGTTTTCCCAAGTAGTATAGTTGAAATTTGTTGTTAATATGGCATCCCCAATGCAAATGGATTTTTAGTATCTCCTTCCAAAATTATGGAGACATCAAATCCTTGAGGGAGTTTAGCACCCTTTTTTTCTAGTGCATATAATAATCTATTAGGATCAACACTAATGAGCTCATCAACCATGCACAAAATCCTTGGATCTTGGTGAGATTTTTCAATCTCTTCGGGAGTCATTTTCTTGTTGAATTCGTCTAGACTTAGATTGTCCAATGTGTTGGTTGGGTCTCTTTTTGGTGTCTCTCTATGGAGTGTATTGATTTGAATTTTTCCCAAGGGTGGTGTCATGAAAGGAGTCACTTGAGAAATCCATGTCCTTTCTTTTTGTTTGTGCCCTTTTTTCAACCATGTGAGACTTGCAAGTTGGAAGGTAATGCAAGGTGATAATGAAGCTAAACTATGTTTTTGGGATTTTTTGAAGATAAGGATGCAAGGTGATTATGCAAGGATATGAAACTAATGGATGCTAAGGATACCAAAGGTTTATTAAATAATGACCAAGGATAATGAGAAGGTGACTAAATGATGGTAAGTTAATGATCAAAGGTAATGGTACAACTAAGGTTAAGATGAAATTAAGCTATGTTTTTGTGTTTCTAGGATAAAGATACAAAATGAGAGTGCAATTTAAGTGCAAGACTAAGGATTGATAGGATGGTAATGAAACTATGGTCAAAGGGTATGATATGAATCTAAATGAGACTATGGTAATGCTAAGGATATGAATCCTAAAATTTGAGACAAAGTATGGCAACCAAGCTAATGTAGGTCCAAGATAACAAACCCAAATGTCATTGAACTTTGTGACAATAAAGATGATAATTTTTGACAAGGTTGAGTCTAGGCTAGGACACAAGCTTGAGACTCAAAATTGACCAAGGTGACAATGAAAAAGGTTGGTAAAATGGAGGATGAAGGTCAATGACAAATTGGATAAGCAACCAAGGACTATCCAAAAACTTAGTAGTCTTCCTATAACTAAAATTTTAAAGGGAGATGCAACCTAAAGTTTAAGATTAATCTATGCAATGGAAAGGATGGGAAAAGTAACCTACAATGCAGTGTAATCCTAAATGGAAATGTTGGAGTGAACTGGTAAAGGTCTAAAAGTCTTTGGTTTAGCAGTCAGGGTCACTCTAAAATGAATTGGTTGGATTTTAGACAAGGATTCTTGAGAGTTTTTGGTTATCAAGCAGTTATGGCATTGTTTTCTGTAAATGCATCATTTTAGGTTGCAGGTTTCTAGAGTACAATTACGGTTCAAAATGATAGTTACGGCTCTGTTTTCTACAAATACAATTCAGTATAATGGTTGTGGTTTTATAGAGATTAGTTGCAATGTAAAATATCAATTGTGGGCATGTTTTTGATAGTTGTGGTTCATAGAGTGTTGATTTTACAGTTTTGATGGTTTTGACTTGTTTTTTGAGTGATTTTTTGACTAATTTTTATGAAATTTGATTTGGAAAACATAGAATACAGTCATAAACACTTAATTTTTATTTGGTTTTGGATGTGAACAAGTTTAATTTTAAAATAAAACACTCATAGACAACAATGCATAATTCCTATGGTTGGCAAGGAAACCACTGGTTGATATTCCCACTAGGATTTCTCTAGCCACCTAAACAAGAAGGACAACTAGAGACTTGGTGGCACTAGCTCCCCTCCATGAAACTCAATTCTCGAGCTCACCAAGTCTCATTCCCTAAAGAGGAATTTCTATCTCTATAGATTCTTAGTTAAGAAGTGGGGTGGCTTTAGAGGTCCAACCTCCTATGATCAATGAGCATATATAAGTTTTTTAGCCACTAATACATTTGGTTCTTAGTAAGGTCATCCATTCAAGGTGGCCATACACATGGCAATATTAGCTCAAGATTAGGGTCAATCAAGAGGCCTCCCAGTCCTTTTATAAGAAAGTATTTTGATGTAGCTCACAAGGCTACTGAGGGTGACAATTGTCAATATGACACATCTGCACCTATTGCTAAATGTCTTTCATCAAGAAGCACTTTTCTTATATAGCAGTTCAAAAGATATTTTATTTAGCTTGTTACTACTTGGGTTATTCCCACCTTTTTAATCAGGTTGGTAGGCCCTCTAAAATAAAAGGTTCACAATAGCAAGGAAGTGCATTGTTTCTAATCTCCAAGATCGCATGAAGTGCAAGGAGAGAGAATATGCAACACCTTTGCCTCACACTTGCATGGTGTTCTTTTTAATTCCAAAATCTAAATGTGGGGGAGGTTGTGCAAAATACCAAGGAATAATCTTGATCCTCAAGATCTCCAAGTGGAATGAGAGGAGAGCATACACATCCAATGACACAAAGAAAACAACAAAACACACTTGTAAATTTTGACCTTTTCTTATGTTGAAACAAGCACTTGAAAATTTTAAACCAATAACTTTTTATGCACGTTCATTTTAATACCCATGAGTGAGAAAATGGATTTTTTTGTTCATTTTAAAGCCTCATGAATGTGATATGCATTTTCATTTTATCCTTATGATCTTGATGCAAGTTGTAGTTGTGGAAAACAAAAAAAAAAATTGCTTAAATCTAAACTAATAAAGAGCTCAATTTTTTTTTTTTGTTTCTAAAGAAACAATTTTGGTGAAACTCCTTTGATCCAAAGCCACATGCTAAAAAGAAACTGTTAGCACAAAAAAACCCTAACCTACTTAAAAACCCCAAAAGAGAAACTCGAATAAAATTGAAAATAAAATTTTTATACCCAACTAGGTGATTGTGTCATTTGGGTCTGCAAATGCACCATTGTGTTGCATCATAGTATATCACTTGTGTCATGATTTTAAATCTTAAACCTCCACACATAGATGCATCGCTATTTTTCACAGATGCGTCATTATTTTTGAATCCAGTTTCCCACCTAGCAGTTGTGTCCTTTCTCTTAGAGGATGTGTCGTTTCTCCATAGTTGTGTTATTGTACATCTTAGCTGCTTCATTTTGTATGAAAACCTGCAAAAATATTAAGAAAAGCCATATGGACTCTGCAAAAACTTGTCTTCACATTAGGTTCACCAAATGTAAGATTCAAAAATTTAAAATGGCTAAGATCAAGTAGAAACCACTCTACAAAAGATCAAGCCCAAATTTCAATTCCAAACAAGAAAGTACAAATGATAAAAGAGAGCAAACAAGAATGAAAGCATAAAATAAAACTCCCCTATCAAAGTTTCTTCATCTCCCTTGCTTATCCTCCATTCTTTCTCAAGTTGCAAAGTTTTTCCTTGAGATTTTGAAGTGTTGGAATACCTACAAATGGCAATAACAAGATATCAAGAACTTTTGAGAAATGTGGTTGTTTAGGAAAAATGGAGGAAAAAGGCTTCATTTATAGAAAACCATTCGAATAGACAGTCAAGATTGAGCTTCTAGAAGTGTTACAAGATCGACAAAACATGCAACACAGGAAAGGGGAGGTTACAAAATGGACGGTCAAGATTAGAAAGAGCCCAAAGATGATTGACGACTAAGATTCAAAAATGAGATAGTGGAGGGAGAATATGGAGGAATTAAAAATTGAAAATAATTAATTCATGAGAAGGAATCTCTGGACAAGTGGAGGCATAAATAATTTATTCAATTTATTTATTTGAGGAAAAGACAAGTGGGAATTTAATTAAAATAACTTATATAATCATTTTAATTAAATAAGAGGAAATGGGAAAAGATCGTTAAATAATTAATTTGAGTTAATTATTTAATAGAAGGGAAGCATCAAAAGATAATTAAATAATTTAGACAATTATTTAACTATAGAAGAATTAAAAGATTAGTGAATAGTCAAATAATTAATTTTAATTATTTAACTATAGATGAATGATGATAAGGAAATAATTAAATAAATAATGATTTATTTAATTATTGAAGAAAAAGGGGGGGAATTAGTGACACAATTAATTTATTTAATTGATCAAGATAGAATAAAGTTAAGAAGTGAATTAATTAAATAATTAAATAATTATTTAATTAATAGAGGAACATGATCAAGAATAATTAAATAATTAAAATTATTTAATTATGCGGAGACGAAGACCAAGAAAAATGACGCTCGCAGACTAAGACATTTTTTTGTGTCTACAAATAATACATACAAATACAATAATACATTAAATTAATCAATATTAGGATGCTAAGGTTGAGACATTTTAATCCCAATAGTTATTTGTGTGCCCTCATTGTCAACTAATATCTTATCAATCTATCCAATCCTTGACATATGTACAATCGAGCAAGTTGAGTTTACTCTTGATTCTGTGATGACGCATGATGTGAAAAATGATTCTACGGTTGTAATTGGAAGATAAAATCATCCATATCAACTTTATTTTTTCTCTCAATTTTTTCCTAATCCACCTTTGTGTATTCTACTCACTCATTCAAATGATGTGATTAATTTGAGGCATCAACAGTTTGGTCACTTGAACTATTGCTATTTGCAGCAACTTACTCAACATGACATGGTTACAACATTTCATATAGTTCATTTTTTGATGGTGTTTGTCAAGGTTGCATTCTTGAGATACATCTTGAAGAAAAAAATGACAAGGAAAAAACTTAGAGAGCCTTACATATTTTGGAGTTGGTACATAGTGATTTGGTAGGGCCATTTCCATAGTCATCTTTTAGTAGAGCCCAATATGTTTTTACATTCATTGATGGATTTTCTAGGTACACCATTGTGTACTTTCTCAAATAGAAGTTTGAAGTATTTGATTCATTCTTGGAGTACAAGTCTTTTTGTAAAGAAACAAATTGCGAAATCCATCAAAGTTTTGCATACAAATAAAGGGGGAATATGTCAAACATAGGTATGTGCATTAATTTTATTTAGAAGGTAGTATTGATTTGCAACATATAGTTCCCTATAGTCCTTAGTAGAATGGAATTGTAGAATAGAAGAATCAGTCCTTGAAAAATATGGCCAATTGTATGACTCACTCTAAGTCTTTGGCACCAAATTTCTAAGCATAAGCTATTAAATATGAATGTTATATCTAGAACCAGATTCCTCACAAAGTTGTGAGGGAGTCCACTCCTTTTCAAGCTTGAATAAGTTGAAAAGAATATTTTTCCATTTTCTATAAGATATTTTACGTTTGATGTAGTGGCAGGGATGGCATCAACCATCTTGTAACATTAATCCACAATTTTATCTTCAAAAGGTCTCTCAAAGCACCAATTTGTCTCTTCAATGAACTAGGCACCTAGAGGCTCCAACACACTCTTATTGTTTCAAATATTTTCCAAGAAACCAAGAGTCATCTAACAAGATTAAATTTCCCAATCCAACAAGGCTAACTCACTTTCAAAGCCTCAACAACTTCTGTTTGCACTTTCACCATTCAAGCTCCCATTCACCTAGTAGGATTCCAAGATCTGTTTTTGGATCTTTCCTCACAAAAAAAAACCCAAGCTCACAAATGGATTAAAATTTTAGGGACCCATCATCCAGATACAAATCATATCTCAAATCCACCATAGGGTTCTTGGTGCAAGAGCACCTTAAGGGTCTTTTGGAAGATCTTGGCAATTTTGGCTTGTAGGTGGTTCTAGCCAACCACCAAGGTAATAAGGACTAATTGTAAAGTACCAAGTGTGTTTTTGATGTGATTTTTTATGGAAAACTTAGGCTGGTTTAGAACTATGAGGTTTGGGAAAGTCTTAGTGTAGAGATTAGGAAAAACTAGACAATGTTGTCTTAGGAATTTGGCCTAAAAGTTCAAAAAAGGCATTAATGATGTTCTAAGCCCGACCTAAGGGTCCTAGCATGTGGGAGAAAGGTATATAAGGTCATCCAAACCCTAATACCTGGGTTGGAAGTTCATTTTCATGTATTGAGACTTGGAGAGCATATTTTGTGATTAGAATTCAAGAACTTTTGAGTGAAATTTTGTGTTTGAGCCTTCATCCAATCAATAATGGATTGAAAGGTCTTGTATGATGGTTTGAGGATTTCCATTGTGCCACTTATTTAATATGTGAAGCATTATATTAGCCATTTAGTTCAATTATTTTCTGTTTTGCAAGTTTTTGGAGTTTTGGCCTTATAGCCGGTTTAGGCCAGTTTTTGGAAATCATGATCCCCACTTGAATTCCCATGGAAAGGATACCATGGCCACTTGGAATAAAGTAGGGGACCATTTTTAAAGTGTAAATAGTGTGTGTGGAGTCTTGGTTTTTAGGGGAAGAGTTGAATTCATCAAACACTAGGCGAGTGCAAGTGCATTCTAGCTAGTGGCTTGGAGAGGACAGTAGTAAAGAAAGTTGATAAATGAATTGGTTTGTGCCAATAAAGAGAATTAGAGTGTGGGAAAATGTAGTATAGACATGTGTGTGCAAGGAGGAGAGTTGAGGAGGTCATTGAAGCCCTCAAAGTTGGAAAAAGGAGCCGAAACCCTAGAAACCCTTGAAATTAGGGGGTATGAGGATAGTCCTATGTACGAAAACTTGCAGAACCTTACACATGGTAAATGTTGAAGCCTAGGGTACTAATAGAAGGAATATCCACAAATATTTTGGGGTTTTTAAGGCCATTTTTGAGAAAAGCCAAGAAACCAGGTTCTAGGAGGCCTAAAAGGGGCAAAAAGGCTACAAGGCCTAGAAACTAGAAATTCTTGAAAGCGAAGGGAAAAAGGTGAAAGCATCCAATGAAATGGATCAGTGAGGAGTCAAAACACCTAAAGAACAAAAATACCACCTTACCCTATCCCTGGAGTGGTTAGGACACATTTGGGTCAGTGTGGAGCTCAAGGAAGCCTAGTGGTGGAATGGGAGTGTTGGTGAAGATTTTGAAGTCGGTGGAGAGACCTATAAGGAGTTAGGGGTTTAAGAGAGATCCTTGAGTAGGGTAGACTGAAATAACCTAAGAAGACCAAAGAATAGGTCTTGGGAAGAGCAAGAGTGCTCTTGAGGTTTAGGGCTCCCCATCATTCTGGTATTAGAGCCAATAAAGGCTTGGGAATTGTAATTAGTGAATGTCAGAGAGAAGTGAATCTATAAGAGAGAACACCATGGTGACCAATGCAGAGCTAGCTAGAGACTTGACAGAGCAGCAAGAGAAGAATAAGCATCTTGAAGAGGCTATGGAAGAGATGAAAAAATTGGAAGAAATTGCTGAATTAACAAGCAAGATGAAGGTGCAGTTGGCAGGGGACAAAGACAAGGGTAAATACCAAGTGGAGGAGGACATAGAACCAAAACCTAACCCTCCAATAGTAGAGGAACCCTTCCTCAAAGCATTGAAGGCATTGAATGGCAAGGCACTTGAAGGTGTCCCTGTGTTCACTGGAAGAATGGATGCAGAGCTAGTTATGGAATGGATAGAGGGAATGGAGAATCACTTTGAATGTGATGGAGTTACTGAGGCACAAAAGGTGAAGATAGCCAAATAAAGGTTAAGAGGACAAGCATTAACTTGGTGGAAGTTTCTACAAGAAGAAATAGAGATGGAAGGCAAGAAACCCGTAGGAAAATGGAAAACTATGGTGGCTAAAGTGAAGGAGAACTATCTACCTGAGGACTATGACATTCAATTGCACAAGAAGAGACAAAATCTCAGACAAAGAGACCTAGATGCAGCTGCATATATAGAGGATTTCCAAAAACTAAGCCTTAGATCTAGAGTGCAAGAAGTTGAAAGCATCAAGGTTGCTAGGTATCTAAACAGTCTTAGATGGAGCATACAAGAGGAGTTGAGTCTTTTCAAACTTAGTACCCTCCATAGCTGCTATCAAATGGGTATTAAGGTGGAAGAGAAACTGAAAAAGAAACAAGATTCCAATACTAGAGGTAAAGGAAGAGGTAGAGACTCTAGAGGTGGACAAAGAGGAGGTTTTGATGGAAGAAGCAATGAGAACAGAAACCAAGGTGATTCGAAGGCTGGAGAATAATCCCATGAGTCAAATAGTAGAGGGGGTTATAGAGGTAGAAGCTCAAATAATGCATGAAGAGGCAGATCAAGAGGCTTTGGGAGAAGCTCTCATTTTACTTCCATGAAATGCTACAATTATGGACAGTTGGGTCATTCAGCTTATAGGTGTCCTGACAAGTCAACATCTTCACAAAGTGAGAGGAAGATCAACTATGTTCAAGAAGAGGATTGCTCCAAACAATCAGAGGTGAGTCTAGATTTAGAGAAAGGTGAGAATCTCATGTTAAGAATAATTTTGATCAAAGCACCTACCGAGGATGAACACAAACAAAGGAGAGCTCTTTTTAGAGTCAAGTACAAGATACTCGGAAAGGTTTGCAAGGTCATCATAGATTCAGGGTCTACTGATAATGTCATATCAGAGGAGGTAGTACAAAAGTTGAAACTCATCAAGATACCCCATGTATGCCCTTACAAGGTTACTTGGTTGAACAAGGGGCAAAATATACTAGTCAATGAACAAGTTTGGGTTGAGTTTACTATAGGAAAGTATCATGATAGGATACTATGTGATGTGTTACCAATGGATGCATGCCATCTGCTACTTGGCAGACCATGGCAATATGACAGGGAGGTAGTACACCATGGCAAGGAGAATAAGTACTCATTCAAGAAGGATGGAGTGACTTACAAAATACAGTCTTTGTTAGAAGAAAACATAGTGGAAAAGGTAGAAACTAGTGTCCTTTTGATGAGTGGAAAGGAATTCCTAAAAGACATCAAGGAGGAAGAAGGAGTTGTCTATGCAATTATGTTGAAGCTAAAGGAAGAAGAGTCACCTAATCAACTACCTATGACAATAGAAGTGAAGCGACTATTGGATCAGTTTAGGGACATCATTTGTGAAGGTACACCAGCTACACTACCACCTAAGAGAGCAATCAATCATCAAATAGACTTTATACCAGGAGAAACACTACCTAACAAGGATGTATACAAGATGACACCAGAGCAAAACAAAGAGATAGCAAGGCAAGTTCAAGAACTTTTGGATCAAGGGCTGATCAGAAAGAGCATAAGTCCATGTGTTGTTCCAGTTGTGTTGGCACCCAAAAAGGGAGATAAGTGGAGAATGTGTACTGATTCTAGGGCAATAAATAGGATAACTATTAGATATAGGTTTCCTATTCCTAGGATAGAAGATTTAATGGACTGTTTAGGAGGTGCTAAGTACTATTCCAAAATTGATTTAAAAAGTGGTTATTATCAGATTAGGATGAAAGAGGAAGATGAATGGAAGTCAGATTGTAAAACTACAGAGGGGTTATATGAGTGGTTGGTGATGCCATTTGGGCTTATAAATGCACCTAGCACTTTTATGAGGGTGATGAATGAGGTCTTGAAGGACTTTATAGGAGTTTTTGTGGTTGTCTACCTAGATGATATCCCCATCTTCAAAAAAACAAAAGAAGAACATATGAAGCACCTAGAACTAGTATTGAGGAAACTTTAAGAGGAGAAGCTCACCATAAATCTTGAGAAAAGTGAGTTCATGAAGCAAGAGTTAGTTTACCTAGGATTTGTAGTGTCTCAAGGGAACTTGAAAATGGACAAGAGAAAGGTTGAAGCCATTATTAGTTGGCCTACTCCCAAGATAGGGATAGAAGTTAGGATTTTCCATGGATTAGCTTTGTTCTATAGGAAGTTTTTGAGAAGGTTTAGTGAAATCTGTGCACCAGTTCTTGACACCATCAAAGGAGGACTGAAAAATAATTTTGTGTGGACCAAAGAAGCCAATGAAGGATTTGAAAGGTTGAAGAGGGAGATAGCTTCCCAACCTATCCTTGTTCTACCAAACTTTGACAAACCATTCATAGTGGAATGTGATGCAAGTAACATAGCAGTTGGGGCTGTTCTAAGCCAGGAAGGCAGGCTAGTGGCATTCTTTAGTGAAAGGGTGAATGGAGCAAAGTCCAGGTACTCATCCTATGACTTAGAGCTTTATGCTTTGGTGCAAGCTCTTAAGAAGTGGAGGCACTATCTACTTCCAAAGGAATTTGTGGTATACACTGATAATCAGGCCTTAAGTTACATCAACACCCAAGAGAAGCTCAGTTTGAGGCATATCAAGTGGATGGAGTTTTTGCAGTCATACACCTTTACCATCAAGCATAAGAAGGGGGTGAACAACAAGGTTGCTGATGCTCTTAGTAGGAGGTTGCTTATTGTCCAAGAGATACAGTTACAAAGCACAGGGGTTGAAGGATTCAAAGATCTATATGAAGGAGATTCTGATTTCTCATAAATATACAAGGTATGTACTGATTTTGATAACCATTTTCACAGTGAATATGCTGATTACACCTTGAAAAATGGTTTATTGTTTAAGGGGAAACAATTGTGTGTTCCTAGAGGTTCCATGAGGGAGAATATAATCCAAGAAAAGCATAATGGCAGTTTGAGTGGTCATTTTGGTTTGAACAAGACACTAGACTTAGTGGAGAGGTTCTATTGGTGGCCTAAAATGCAAAGAGATGTAAGAAGATATGTTGAATAATGTGGAGTATTTCAAAAGGCAAAGGGAACATCAAGCAATGCAGGTATTTATCATTCATTACCCATCCCAAGTAGACCATGGGAATGCATAAGCATGGACTTCATAGTAGGGCTACCTAGGACACCAACTAGTTTTGACAGCGTGTTTGTGGTAGTGGACAAATTTAGCAAGATGAGCCATTTTATTCCATGGAAGACAACACATGATGCAAGTTAGATTGCACACCCATTCTTCAAGGAAGTAGTGAGGATACATGGGTTGCCAAAGAGCATAGTTGTAGAAAGAGATGTGAAGTTTATGGGGCATTTTTGGAAAATTTTTGGAAGAGGCTAGGAACCAACTTGTCTCATAGCTCAGCATATCATCCACAAACAGATGGACAGATATAGGTGATCAATAGGGTACTTGGGAACTTGTTGAGATTCTTAACTAAGGAGTATGGACAAGGATGGAAGCAAGTGATTCCACAAGCAAAATTTGCATACAATGATAGCACAAACAGGACTATGGGTAAGAGTCCATTTGAGATAGTCTATGGTTTACATCCAAGGGGTGTACTTGAGCTTAGAGAACTGAAAGGTTATGAAGGAATTAGTGGTCATGCTGATGATTTTGTTTAGTCAATGAGAGAGGTTCATTAGCAGGTAAGGAAGACATTGATAGAGGCTAATCAAAAGTTGAAGGTTAAAAGAGATGAAGGGAGAAGAGAATTACAATTTGAGATAGGTGATATGGTGATGGTATACTTGAACAAAGCAAGGTTACAGAAAGGCATACCAAGCAAGCTGCAGATGAAGAGGATAGGGCCATGTAAAGTATTGGCTAAGTATGGATCAAATGCTTACAAGGTGGAGTTACCCAAGGAGATGTCTATTTCTCCTATCTTCAATGTTAAAGACTTGGTGAAGTATAAGGGACTAGAAATGGATGAAGAATAGTACAATACTAAGATAAACAAGGATGTAGAAGCACTCAAGGTACTTGATCAAACCAGACCACAAGTGGACAGGATTTTAGACTCAAGGGAGAAGAAGACTAAGCACAAGACATACAAGGAGCACCTAGTGAAGTGGAAACATCAACCAGAGTCAAAGGCTACTTGGATAGCAGAAGGTGACTTTAAGAAGCATGGAATTAGTGAGGAGATCCTGACACCATAGGTTCCTTAACTTCTTTGTTGCAGGGGGAGAATGGTGCAGGAGCACCTTAAGGGTCTTTTCAAAGATCTTGGCAATTTTGGCTTGTAGGTGGTTCTAGCCAACCACCAAGGTAATAAGGACTAATTGTAAAGTCCCAAGTGTGTTTTTGATGTGTGTGTTATAGAAAACTTAGGTTGGTTTAGATCTTTGAGGTTTGGGAAAGTCTTAGTGTAGAGATTAGGAAAAACTAGACAATGTTGTCTTAGGAATTTGGCCTAAAAGTTCAAAAAAGGCATTAATGATGTTCTAAGCCCGACCTAAGGGTCCTAGCATGTGGGAGAAAGGTATATAAGGTCATCCAAACCCTAATACCTGGGTTGGAAGTTCATTTTCATGTATTGAGACTTGGAGAGCATATTTTGTGATTGGAATTCAACAACTTTTGAGTGAAATTTTGTGTTTGAGCCTTCATCCAATCAATGATGGATTGAAAGGTCTTGTATTATGGTTTGAGGCTTTCCATTGAAACTTATTTACTGTGTGAAGCATTATATTATCCATTTAGTTCAATTGTTTTCTATTTTGCAAGTTTTTGGAGTTTTGGCCTTATTGCCGGTTTAGGCCAGTTTTTGGAAATCATGATCCCCACTTGAATTCCCATGGAAAGGCTACCATGGAAACTTGGAATAAATTAGGGGAAATTTTTTAAAGTGTAAATAGTGTGTGTGGATTCTAGGTTTTCAAGGGAAGAGTTGAATTCATCAAACACTAGGCGAGTGCTAGTGCATTCTAGCTAGTGGCTCGGAGAGGACAACAGTAAATAAAGCTGATAAATGGATTGGTTTGTGCCAATAAATAGAATGAGAATGTGGGAAAATTTATTCCAGACATTTTTGTGAAAGGAGGAGAGTTGAGGAGGTCATTGAAGCCCTCAAAGTTGGAAAAAGGAGCCAAAACCCTAGAAACCCTTGAAATTAGGGGGTATGAGGACAACCCTATGTACGGACACTTGCAAAACCTTAAACCTGGTAAAAATTGAAGCCTAGGGTACTAATAGAAGGAATATCCAAAAATATTTGGGGGTTGTTAAGGCCATTTATGTGAAAAGCCAAGAAATCGGGTTCTAGGAGGCCTAAAAGGGGCAAAAAGGCTACAAGGCCTAGAAACTAGAAATTCTTGAAAGCGAAGGGGAAAAGGTGAAAGTATCCAATGAAATGGATCAGTGAGGAGTAAAAAAACCTAAAGAACAACAAGACCACCTTACCCTAGCCCTGGAGTGGTTAGGACACATTTGGGTCAGTGTGGAGCTCAAGGAAGCCTAGTGGTGGAATGGGAGTGTTGGTGAAGATTTTGAAGTTGGTGGAGAGACCTATAAGGAGTTAGGGGTTTAGGAGAGATCCCTGAGTAGGGTAGAGTGGAATAACCTAATAAGACCAAATAATAGGTCTTGGGAAGTGCAAGAGTGCTCTTGAGGTTTAGGGCTCCCCATCAGTTCTTCAGACCATCAATGCCCAAATTGACTTTTTAGGCTAAAACAGGCTCCAATTAGCCCTATTTTCCAAAGGACCTTGTCTCTAAACTTTTCAAAAACTACCAAAACCACAAAAAAGTCTTAGAATTACCTCAAAACATATGATTCACCAAATTTCAAGGCACCATATGCATACTAAGGCCTATTTCTTCAAAACCTTCATTTTTCATCATTCCAACTGGGGTTTATTGAATCTGTCATACCCCGATCACTCTCAAGCCTAGAAAATCTTAAATACTTCCTAAATTTACTTGAACATGCTGAAACCAATGTTACCTTATGCTTCCCTCTTTATTCATACACACTTCCTTCACAAACCTACCAATTTTACCTCTTTTTAGTCTTCTCCACCCTTCTTCCACCAGGGTTTCAAATTCCTTCTCACATATAACCACTTAAAACCTCTCAAACCTTCTAGACACATAAAAATACACTTAAAAAACCATGAAAAACCAAGTTATAACCCTCCTTAATTCAAACTCATCAAATCACCTACTCTAGCCTTGATTTAAAGGCTTAAAACTCATAATTTCACCAGGGAAGAGATGGAACTCACTTAATCTCTTTTAACACACCTATAAGGCTACTCCTACACCTATTCCTAAACTATACGGGTCCATTACTCCTAGATATAGTAGGTAAAAGAGGATGAATGGCATGTTCAATGCATTTTTGGCTTGAAAACCCCAACACCCTGTTTTAGACCAGTCAAGGGAAATCAGACCTTTAAATGCTTTCTATTCAATGAAATCCTACAAGAATAGATTCAAAAGGGATCCAAAACGAATTTATAAAAATTTAAAAACATTTATAATAATAACCCTACTATATGGGCCCATACACAAGCACAAATTACAAAAAAATACAAAAAATAACTGAAAACTGAGTTCTTTTATTGATTTTTCTTCTCCCAACAGTGATTCAACAATCTGATCGAGCCTTCAAGATGCTTTAAATACATTTCCAAATCTGAAACCAACCAAGAACCACATAAAACTGACCATAAAATGAACTAGACCCTTCATATTGTCTAACCTTTTGCATCATTTGACAATTTGTTGACAACAATTACATCATTATGCAACTTTTGCATTTTTCAACCAAACTAATACTTAAACCCCAAATTACATCAAGGATGGTCTTAATATACTTTATTTAACATAAAATGACTCAAACTACCAATAATTTGTAGTCCTTCCTATAACCAACCTCCAAATGATGAATTTTTCAAATACATGTTTTAGGTCCTCCTACACCATACACCCTGACTTAATATTTCTTTGAAGTCCCTTGGAAGTCTTCATTCTTGAACCTGAAACAATACTTGATCTTTAACCTTTGATGCTCTTGGGAACTTCTTCATTTTTACCTTTGGCTTTGATTTGTCCTTGTTCATCAATCCTTCGCTTGTGTTATCTTCTTGAACCTGGATTATCATGCTCAGACCTACGTTCACACACCCCATCCAGTTGATCTCAAATTTTTCATCATACTTATTCACTTCTAAAAAATCTACACACTGTACCTCTCCTTTCTTCTTAACTCTTGGCTTGTCTCTCATTAGAATTATCATCAACTTAAGGAAGTAACATATGACCCCCTTCATCCTCCATCCTTTAGCTCTTCTTTTCACACTCTTCCTCAGGTTCTCTATACTTAGAAGCATTCTGATGACAGTATACAACTTCCCCACAACTAGTCTTATCTTCCAAGGACAACTCTTTGTCCAAACCTCAACAACATCATGCTTCTCCACTTCATTTGGAGACTTCATAAATTCTTCTTCTTTAGCCTTCATCTGGCCAATCACTAACAACTCTTCCTCTCCAATCTCTTTCAACACTAAGACCTCACTCATCCATTTTTGTTCATCTTCTTCACCATTCAAGGTGACTGCAACTTTTTCACATCCTACCCACTCACCTTTTGTCACTAGCCATTCTCTTTGGCTCACTAACTTATCTTCCATCTTGTCTTGTTCTTCACTCTTGAACTTTTCCAACTCTGCACTTTCAAGTTTCTCAATCTTCTTCACTTGTATCAGACTTGCTGCTTCCCTTTCCTCTGTATGTTTTGACATACAATTCACTGTGTTTGCAGTACTTGACTGAACATCACTTTCATCTACCTTCAAGGGACACAATATTTACCCAATAATGATCTTCTCACCATTTTCAAGCCCTTCATATCTTTCCACAATCTTCTCACCTTCCTTGAATATATCCACTCTTTCTTCCTTCATATTTTCAGTCTTCAAGATCTCTCTGACATCAAAACTTCCATCCTCTTTACCAACACATACTTGCTGCAACTCATCTTCTCCATTATCAGTCTCTTGCTGATTTTCATATCTTTTCCCTTTTAGTGGACAATGTATCTTTTCATTACTGACCTTACTAGGCCACCCTTTTCTTTCCATTGGAAACTCTTTTTCTCTCACATCTCTTTCTCTTTGTAGGAAATCAGTCCCCAATCTTCCTCTTTCATAGTCCTTTGTATCAGCCCCATTATTTGTTGCATTGACCTCATTTGTTTGTTTCTCAACTTCTCTTTCCTTTGTTTGCCAAATATCAGTCCCTTCCTTGTGTTCATCATGTTTTACCAAATTTTCATGAAACTTCAAAATCTTTTCACCATTCATCTTTATCAATCCACCATCTTCTTTCCTTTTAAATGTAGCATCCTTGCCAATGCTTACTTCATCAACAATTTATTTCCTTGTAGTAGATGCTTCTTCAACATTTTTTATTTTCTCATGCCTCAAGAACACTTTACTTCTTTGCATCAATATCCTTTTTGTTCTACACTATTTCTTATCCTCATCTATCAAAGGAATCAAAGTGAAAGTAGCACCATCTTTCTTTATCTTGTAACTATTTTCTCTTCCATCATATAAAGAAAATATATCATACACCCATGGAATTCCAAAAAAGATATGGCACACACTAATAGGCACACTATCAAACAAGATTATATCTCTTTATGAAACTCAACCCAAGCTTGTTCTTTAACCATCAAAACATACTCACCATCTAACCAAGAAATTGAATAAGGTGACTCATGAGGTATCTTCTCTAAGTGCAATTTTTCAACCATTTCTTGAGAGATCAAATTTTCTAAGCTACTTGAATCAACCATCACAATACATACCTTACCTTGACACTTGCAGTTGGTCTTGAAAATTATATTCCTTTGTGCTGCTCCTCTGATCTCCATTGCCATGCTGACTTGACTTTCCATCTTCCACCTGTCCTTGTATGCAATATTCAACAAATTATCTTCGAGAATCTACTTGCTATGATTTGATACCACTTGCTTCAGTGGCAGGGATGACATCAACCATCTTGTAACATTAATCCATAATTTGATCTTCAAAAGGTCTCTCAAAGCACCAATTTGTCTCTTCAATGAACTAGGCACCCAAAGGCTCCAACACACTCTTATTGTTTCAAATATTTTCCAAGAAACCAAGAGTCATCTAACAAGATTAAATTTCCCAATCCAACAAGGCTAAATCACTTTCAAAGCCTCAAGAACTTTTGTTTGCACTTTCACCATTCAAGCTCCCATTCACCTAGTAGGATTCCAAAACCTATTTTTGGATCTTTCCTCACAACCAACCACCCAAAATCACTAATGGATTAAAATTTTAGGGACCCATCACCCTGATACAAATCATATCTCAAATCCACCATAGGGTTCTTCAAACCATCAAATACCCAAATTGACTTTTTAGGCTAAAATGAGCTCCAATTAGCCCTATTTTCCAAAGGAACTTGTCTCTAAACTTATCAAAAACTCCAAAAACCACAAAAAAATCTTAGAACTACCCTCAAAACATATTATTCACAAAATTTCAAGGCACCATATGCATACTAAGGCCTATTTCTTTAAAACCCTCATTTTTCATCATTCTGATTGGGGTTTATTGAATCTCTCATACCTTGATCACTCTCAAACCTGAAACCTCTTAAACACTTCCTCAATTTACCTGAAAATGCTGAAAACAATGTTACTTTATTCTTACCTCTTGATTCATACACACTTCCTTCAAAAAACTACCAATTTCACGTCTTTTCACTCTTCTCCACCCTTCTTCCACCAGGGTTTCAACTTCCTTCTCACATCTAACCACTTATCAAAATTTCACTAGGGCAGTGATGTAAATCACTTAATCTATTTTAACACACCTATACCTAAAATATATAGGTCCATTGCTCCTAGATATAGTAGGTATAGGAGGAGGATTGGTCTGTTCAATGCATTTTTGGCTTTAAAACACCAACACCCTGTTTCAGACCAGTCAAGGGAAATCAAACCTTTAAATGCTTTCTATTCAATGAAATCCTACAAGAATGGATTCAAAATGGAGACAACATGAATTTATACCAATTTCACAACATTTAGAATCATAACCCTACTATACGGACCCGTACACAAGCACAAATTGCAAAGAAATACAAAAAATAACTTAAAATTGAGTTCTTTTATTAATTTTTCTTCTCCCAACAGTGATTCAACAACCTGCTCAAGCCTAAAAGAGGCTTTAAATACATTTACCAATCTGAAACCAACCAAGAATTGCCTAAAACTGACCATAGAACTTACTAGACCCTTCATATTCTCTAAATTTTTACATCATTTGATAATTTGTTGACAACAATTACATCATTATGCAAATTTTGCATTTTTCAACCAAACTAACACTTAAACCCCCAATTACATCAAGGATGGTCTTAAAAGACCTTATTTAACATAAAATGACTCAAATTACCCCTAATTTCTAATCCTTCCTATAACTAACCTCCAAATGATGAATTTTGTAAATACATGTTTTAGGTGGTCCTGCACCAAGGTTGAAGCTATTTGTTGCTAATATTTTCAATAGATCATAATTGCCGTATCGATCCTCCAATTATTAGTAATTAATAGTTTTTGGAAAGGTGGTGAAGAGAACTACCATCTATAAGGATAATTTTTTTATATTTTGTCTCAAGTTTATTTTGTATTAGAATTTTTAATTTTAGATATTTTGAGCCTATTGAGAATTATATCTTGGAGAAGGCTTTGTAAATGCCCTAAAATATAAAGTTCCAACCTTATAATATTTGGGGGTAATTTTTGATACTAGTGAAAAGGGTGACGGTGTTTTTTGGTTTTCCTGTGTTCACTTTCTTCTACACTTTCTCTTTTATCTCTTCATTATGGCTCAAACAATAGTTCCTATTCTAATTGCATACATTTATTTTGAGTGGAAGTCTAAAACGTAAATTCACTTAAGAAGTCTTGATTTGCATAGAATAACAATGGGATTAGAAACTAAAGCTGCAAAAGATGAAGAAAATCCTATATTATTTAATAGATATGATGAAGTATATGGATCATTATGTTTATCTGTATCTCCAAATTTTCTCTTTCACATTGACTCTTTGAATATGCCAAATGAAATATGGAAAAAACTAGAATCTCTTTTTAGCACTCAAGATTCTATGTAGGGTCATATGTTGGAAAATGAACTAATCAATCTAAGTCTAGGAAAATTCAACATAATTCATGATTTCTTCACCAAATGGAAATTACTAAGGCTATAACTATAACAATGTGGAATTGATAAGAAATATGAACAACTAATTTTTAGTATTTTTTCTAAGCTAAGTTGTGAATATTCAATGTTTTTTTCTACCGTTTATGCTACTAAGGATGCATTTGGGTCCAAATTCACCATGCCATCTTTGGATTATTTTTCTACTTCTCTCACATGGGAACAAGTTAAGCTAATCCAGATGGACACTCTTAAGTCTTTTAAGTCACATGCCTTGGTTACTAACCATGAAACAAATGAACAACAAGGACAAAGTGGTAATAAGTATAAGAAACAAAAGAATATAAAAGAGAATAAGGATCATAAATCATTTGGTAGCTAATGAGACCTTGACTTCAAAAGATGAGAAGCCTAAGAAAGAGAAGGTCAAATGTGCCTATTGTAAATGACTTGGTCATGATGAGTGTAGACACTAAAAATTGTCCTAGGCCTACGAATTTATTAAATCCCCTTTCATAATAAATAATTAAGTAATTTTAATTATTTAGTTATTGTCTAATGCCATTAGTCTCCTATTAATTAAATAATTTTAATTATTTAATTAGGTTATTTCCATCATTCTATTTCATCTCTTGATTAATTAAATCTTATTTAATTATGTCACTAATGTTCATGTCTTCTATAATTAAATAAATCTAATTTATTTGATTATTACTATCTTGTCCACTATAATTAAATAATTATTCACTTATCTTTTTCCTCTACAATTAAATAAATATTATTTATTTAAATGAATTTCTAAATTGACTTTCCCTCCCACCTTTTTGAATTAAATCACTATTTAATTTGAAAAATCAATTTGCCTTTTTGCCTCCATAATTAAATAATGTTGCCATTATTTAATTATTCAATAACCCATTCAAACTAAATAATTTTATTAGTTCCTCTCTCAGTCTCATTCTTATCCTCACTTGTCATGATCATTCTCAGCCTTTAATTAATCCTTTTCAATCTCGATTGTCCATTCAAATCCGACTCTTCTATAAAAGACATCTCTCATGGTCATTTTGACATGTCCAGTCTATGTGAGTAAATATTGTTGAGAAAACAATACTTCAATATTTTTCTTGTCATTTAGGCTACATTTTCACATGAATGTGAGGGAATTGATCAATCAAAGCAAAATGGAGAAGGGTAATAGAGGCTAGTCAATGGAGGCTTGAAGCTTTGGTAATATTGTTTTACTATTTTACATTTTAATCTTCCTTTGTTCTTTATTACTTGATTATGATTGTTAGGATTATTGTTTAATTATTTATTATCACTAATATTGATTTTATAACCTTGATTACAATGGTTAACCCGATGTGAAAGGAAAAGTTTTGAAAAATTTCATATGAAATTTTTACATTTGCAAGTTACAGGTAAAGAACAATGCAACTGTAGATTGAAACAACACAACTGTGCCTTTGTGCGATGCAATTATTTTAGACTACGACATCTTTTGAATTTGATTGATTTATCGAGTTTTCTATGCATTTTATGTTTTTTGGTTTTGGATTTCATAGTCTAACCCTATAATGAAATCACATTAGTCTCTTGTTCACTTGGATTTGGTCAAAATTTTCCATGTTTTGCAGATTCGTGATGGTTCACCACAACTGATTGGGGGTTCAACACAACTGATAGAGACTTCAACTCATCTAAACAATGTAGTTTCCATATAGAATGACATAGTCACCTTCTAGTACAATGTAATTGTGAGTTACAACTATGTTCTAGTGAGCCACAACTACCTATTAGCTTCAAATTTAGAATTTCATTGGAAGTTTTAATTTATGTCTTTATATTCAATAGAATAGGGGTTTTTTGTGTTACTGATGTTTTCTTTGTAACATGTGGCATAAATCTTGGGAGGATTTATAAAAACTCTTTCTTCTACATGTTCGCATGTTAAGGGTTTGAAATTGAAACTTGATGTTCATTTGTTGAAGACCAAAAATTCAAACTACTAAGGATAGTTTTGTAGGGCTTTCATTGATTAGATTTATTTTTTAAATGTTTGTTTGCACATAGATTAACTTGGGGGTTAATTAATCACTATTTTTTATGCTTGTAAGGTGGTAGGTGTATGCTCTCACCTTGTGTAAACTCAGTGACCAAAAGCTAGATCCATCTCTTTTATGCTCTTAACCCCTTAGAGGGCTTGCCTCCCAATTTGTGAGAGGCAACAACCCAAGCAATAACATTTTTTTAGTTTTCTATATAAATAATTATGGTTGTGACGAAATTCATCAATCACCTGGTGTGGATGTTCTATACTGATAGAAGTATCCCTTAGTATCCATGAGATGCATAAAAATCCTTTCTAATGGTTGGAAGACCTCTTAAATGAGTGAACTGTTACATGTATAGACACTAGATTATCTCGAAAAATTGACTAAAAACCACTTGTTGTAGAAGCCAAAAAGCTTTTTTGCTTGCTAGTGTAGGAGGTCAGACCTTCAAATCCACCCTACATGTAATATTCATTCTGGAGATAGAAAATCCCTTGGTTCATAATATCTTCGGATTTTCAGGGGTAAGAGATTTTGGTTTGCCTGTGTCATGGTGGGGGAGCCAATGTCACCAATATCTCTAGTTGTCCACTTTGTCTTAGTATATGGAGTAATCCAAGTAGGGACTTAGCAATTAGTATCCTCTTTCCAACCTAGATTGTGCATGCTTATGAGTGTTTTCAAATTTGTCGATACTAGTGAAAATTTGTGGGCTAATCTAGGTCCCCATTTAGACTTTTACTCTAATTTCATATCAAAGTCAGCCAAAACAATTTATCCATTATTTTTTGTGTGTGTGTTCAAAATAAACATTTTCAATCTAAATCAAACATCACACCTAGAATCTATAAAATTTCAACCTTGAAAATCTCAAAATCTTGCTCACAAAGTCAAACAACATAAATGTCTGCATGATCTCTTGCAAAACCAAAATCCCTAAGAGAAGATCCACGTTCCACTTTTTCAAACATAGACATCATAGTTCAATGTCTATCATAAAATGCATCTTGAAGAACTACTACAACCAAGACATATTGTTGAGAAATTTTTATCAACACCCTTTGAGGAACAAACCAGACTTATATGTCCAAAATGAGCCTAGCATTTAAATCTCTTGGGGCATCATTCTTTAGTTCTAATCCTTTAGTCCTTGCATATCCAGATCATTCCTCCTAGTCCTTACATATTTTGAGCATCCTATTTTTTCATGTCCCCAATCATTGTGTTTCCATCATTAGTCAAACAAAACTTTTAGCTTGCACTTAGGGTATCCTCCTTGCATTCCTTCGATATTTAGGAAATTATAAAATTTTCCTCACTTATTTTATACATCCATCATTAGGTTTCCTACAGCTTTTGGAAAACTTTAGAATAGGGAAACTTACCATAGGCCCATTGTTACAAATTTTTTTTTTCATTGACCTTATCATTTTCCATACTATTCCTTATCATTTTGGTGCAACCTTTAAAACTCATCAGTCTAGTTTTGAGGCTCACCTTTTCAAACTTGTCACTCATCATTTGTTCCTTAAGGTCATTGACAATTTTATTTGGAAACATTGGACTATCCTAAGATTTTCTTAGTCTCACTAAAATGTGCCTAGTCTTAACCTTGGCTATCCATACCATAGTAATCTCATTTGGATAAACAAACTTTTGTTCACACCTTTAAACTTTACATCACCATCATTACACATTATAGACTTAATCATACCTTAGATTTTGGACATAGCGACATCAACATCTTTTCTATTGTCACCTTGTGCTTCAATCTTGGTCATTAGAATCATTCCATACACTTTTAGACTTAGTCATATCCTAGATTGTGGTTATAGTGACAGTATCGTATCTTAATCTTGTTATTTCCACTTTAAACCTTAAATCTTATAAATTATCATTATTATGCATCCTTATACCCAAAAAATCCAAAAACATAGTTTGCACACCCTAGACTTAGGTCACACCCTTGCATTTTCATACCTTAGGACATATACTTCCCCCTTCAAAAGTATTTTATGGTTGAAACTAGGTCCCAAAAGAAAATAAAGGAGATGGAGTTTTTCCATGATGATGATGAGGACCTCTATAATCATACTAGCCACCTAAACTTTGTCTCATCCTCAAAAAAAGCACCTAAGTCAAACACTCCCTTTGACAATTACAATACCCATGACAATCCTCTCTTGGAGGATCAAGTAGAGGATACTTCCCAAGACCCCAATGTGGCTAGATTTGTGGATGAAATAGTAGCTTTAGACCCTCATAGGTATTTATCCAAACATTTACATAGTGGAGCAAAACTACCGCCTAGCTTTGATGTAAATAAACTTTGACCAGAATTGTCACCAAACAAAAAAATTCAAGGACAATACATGTCTACCTCTAGTGGTTACACGATCCCACATTTAAACATTTATATACTACAAGGGGGTCCAAATCCATCTTCTACCACAATCCATACATATTTATTTGGAACCAAACTAATGTCACAATCTATGACATAGTCCATGACATAGCCCATGCCACAACCTTTTGGTTACACATCTAATCCACTTAGTACCATGAACACTACATTTTCAAACCTATTTGGGACATCTAGTGCCATGAAAACCACATCACTCAATCCTTTTGACAAAAATAAGAGGACTAGAATTTATATTTGTGGAACCAACACCAATACTTCCCAAGGTCCCAACACAAGTATCCCTCAACAAAATAATACTCAAGGATCCTTCCAATTCAACACCCAACACACACAAGGTCTAAATACTTCCAATCCTTTCAAAATGTAATCAACCACCTCACACATACCTCAAATTCAAATTACAACCTCAACTTACATTACATATATTCAAAACCAAATCCCATCCTTCACTCAAAACATACCACATACACCTCACATCAACACAAACATACCATCCAACCCAAACATTGGATTGAAAAATACAAACATGGGGCATTACCAAAATGTAGTTGCAAATACCATGGATACAACATCTACACCATATGATGTCCTAGCCACTCAAATTATAGCTTTGCAAAAATAGGTAGAAACCATGATATTGTCAATTAAGAAGACCTACTCTAGCCAAGAGCTATGTCCATACCCATTTGATATGACATTAAACATGCCTCATCTTCCTCCTCATTATGTCATGCCAACACTACCAAAATATAGAGGGAAAGGAAATCCTATTGAGCATGTGAGATAATTCCACATGAACCTGATCAATATAGCTTCTGAATAGACATACCTAATGAGACCATTTCCTAGAAGACTCACATGACAAGCCCTAGAATTTTTCGTCCATCTGCCATATGGAATTCGAACATGGGACAAACTAGCAGATAAGTTTATCATCCAATTCGCTTTCAACATTGAATATGACATTACTATTATAACCTTATGTCATACTAAATAAGAAGAGGGTGAATCCTTCATAATGTACTTCTAGAGATGGAGGAGCTTGGCTAGCCGATGTCCTATTGACATTTTCAAAACATAGAAAATTTTCATGTTTGTGGAAAATCTGATCATAGACTTAAAGTATTCACTACAAACCCATTGTTGTTCAACATTTATAGACCTTGTAGAAAAATTAACCATCCTTAAGAAAGCTCTTATATTGCCAAAGGATAAATTAAAACCAAAACATACTGCCTAAAACACTTCGAATGATAAAAAAAATATTGGGCTCAAAACAAAAATGTCGCTAATGACAGAGTTGTCGATGTGAAAGAAATCCACACCAGTCCTATAGTTACACTCAAAGGACCTAACACACCAAACAACCCACCAAAATAAATGTAAAATTCCCTTCAGAACATGCAAGGATAAATACCTTAGAGATAATTCCTTGCAAGATGCAAGTACACTCCCTTAGGGGAACCTATTGAATCTGTCCTCAAACAACTCTTGTAGTCTAGGGTCATTACACTTCCTGAGTTGAAACCATATGATCTAGGGAAATTTAAGCCTTCATTATGGGATGAAAATTCCTTTTGTGACTATCATCGTGATATAGGACATTCCATGTCATCATGCAAACAATTGAAAAACATCATCCAAGACCTCATTGAAAATTGTACCATAGAGGTCGATGGACAATAATAAACATCTAATAGTGATCATAAGGTCTTCATAGATCCATTACATGACCATGGGAAAGGAAATTATTTCATCTCAAGTAATAAGACCAAATAATTCAGCCAATTACACTATTGCCAAATATGACTATACTTCTATAGTCAATCACATTCAAGCTTCCAATGATCATGTCAATACCATTACAACTAAGGAAAAACCTAAAAGTGCAGAAACCTTAATACCCATAGAACCAAGGTGATTGTCCAAGGTGCTCCCCAAAAGAAGAAACAACCGAAGTCTCCATACAATCTACTTGACCATTAGGGGAAGAAACTTGCACAAATATCTATCCTTGAGTTGTTATGCATGTCACTAGAACATTGAGCCATTCTTAACAAGGCCTTGTAGGAAAATTTTGTCTTGACCAACCTAGATGTCAATCGTTTCCAATAAATGGTGGGATACTTGGCTAAAATCCATCATGCCACCCTATTAGATCAAGAATATTCATCCCATAAGTCCACTCACAATGACCCCTTGCACCTTGAGGTCTTTTTCCATAAGAATAAAGTCAAACAAGTCTTGATAGATGTCAGAGCAGGAGTGAATATTTTCACCTTAAAACTAGTTAATGCATTGGGCTTACCTAAAGAATGTGTAGAGACAACCAAGAGTGTTGTTATCAAAGCCTATGACAATGAAGAATGCTCTTCCAAGGGTTTCATAAGAATACCTATTAGAGTAGGACCTGCAACAATGGACACTGTGTTCCAAGTCTTGGATCTAGACCTTCCATAAAACCTCCTCCTTAGTTGACCATGGATCCCTGCCATGAAGGGCATACCTTCCACCTACCATTAGTGCCTCAAATTCCCATACAATTGCACCAAAATTATAATAGATGGTGACCTGATCCATTTAAATATTGCACTAACCTAAAAGGGATCGCCGAACAACAAGTTCCATTAACTAGGAGGCCTTGTCATTTTCCTCATCTCACTACATTGACCCTTCCACCCTATCTAAGACATCCACCTCCAAGGCTCTACTTTTTGATCCCAAAATCAAGATCCAAGACAAGGGGTGTGGTGAGTACCACATGAATTTTTTAAAATAATGTAGAAAAAAGGCTATGATGGATACAATGGACTTGGTCTAAACAAAAGTGGGATGAAAACCTAGTGAGTGTCTAAACGACCAAAAGGCTTAGGGCTAGGGTTTAAACCCATCAAGATTGGTGCTCCTAGTACCAAGGTACTTTCAACTAAGGAAGAGAGTGCTTTTGAGAATATTGAGACATACAAGATGCTTGGAACCCTCAAACCCTTTGAGACACTTGATGACAACTATATCAAAACTAACTGTAATGACTATGAATGGGACTCCCTTGTCTCTAGTGAATATGATATAGTTGAGGTTCTTTCCGAACTTGACTTATCTAACACCATCACTAAAGACCTTGATGATACCTCTGTCTTTACCTTGAATTCCCTTAGTCTAATCCCAACTAATTGATTGGGATCAACAAGGACCACCCATCTTGGACATATTCAAGAATGACAAAGCCATCACTGAGTTCATGGGATTACATGAAGGAATTTCTGGTGGAGATCACAAAGCTAGCTTTACTATTGATTTGGATCACATGGCCTACTTTGGGGACTCTATCCACCCCTCTAGTCGCAAAAGTAAAAACAATAAAATAAAAAATGATGGGTCTTTAGGTGAAAATTGCAAGGCACCTTTTGACCATGAAAAAGTAAAAAGGAAGAATGTATCTAAGGGAAAAAGCCTCTCTAAGGAGCCCAAGGATGGAGGGTTGGAAATTCTTCCCATTATCCAAGAGAAGTCACCAATGGTTATCAAAAAATCTATGGAAGTCAACATTGGCATAGATGAAACACCCAAGGTCATCCACTTTGTAGTGTCACTCATAGAATTAGAGCAACTAAAGTTAAAGGAAGCCGGGTGAGTGGAAACAACTTCCTACACTAATATAATCAAGGAAGAGTTACAAATATTTCTTTAAACACCTTTAACAGTTACAACTAGAGAAGCACATACAAAGAATAATGGAAGTAGAACAACAAGAAAGCATAAAACAATGACACCAAAAATATGTGGGGAAAATCCTTTTGGGTAAAAAACCCCACCCTCCAAAAGCATAGTACTTTTCTATTATATCAAATAGAAGTTACATCATAACACCAAGTACAAAACTTCTTCAATAAGTGCTTCAACATGAACACTTGTCCTCGAGTAATAGTGGAAACACTTCATTACCTGTAAGCAAACTATATATTCTACAACTCAAGGAACTCAATAAATAGAGTGTTACAATATTCAAGAAGCATCTAGAAGGTGAGGGGCATCCAAATCCAAAAGACACTACTTTCAACGCCTTAGAAATGTATTTGGACACATGTTCAATATTCCCTTACACCCCTTACACTTGTCAAACATGCATATAGTCTTCTTCCAAGGTTGGACACCTAAAATATGCTAAAAATAGCTTATGAAAGATACCTTACACATCTTAAAATTGTCATAGAATATTTCATAGATGACAACACTTACAACTATAAGAGAATTTGTCATAACTAGCTAAAAATAGTTGATTCTCTTACATCTTGTCATAACCTAACTTGGGTGCCAAATTTCACCCATGCATTCAAAGATTCCTTATGACACATTATAGAATATGTCATATATCATAGACTCCAAAGTGGGACACCTATGTGCACTTGGGATGATAATGTGTCATCCAGTCACCTCCAACGAGGATTCCACCCAGCCGATTGGTCCCAATATATGACATGACACCATAAGCATTTAAATAAGACACATAAATAAATAAATTACAATAATTAAATCAATGTTAGGACTCTAAGTTTGAGACACCTTAGTCCCAACATTATCCCACTTGTCCAAGACCTACCAAGAGTCATACAAAATCATCTTCTCAAGAGCCCAAGGCCTATGGAATCAGAAAACCATCTAAAATTATCTATGCTCATTGGTTTTGATAGTACATCTACAACATTCACCAAAGTGTCAACCTTCTCCAGGTTCACCTTTCCATATTCTATGATATCACAAAAAAAATGATGCTATACATCAATGTGCTTTGTTCTGGCATGGAAGGTAGGATTCTTTGCTAGGAAAATCACACTTTGACTGTGACAACAAACAATAATATATCTTGCATATAAAATAATAGAACACAATATCTTGAGCCAAATGGATTCCTTACACACATGAGTGGATACCATATACTCTACCTCTATCGTGGACAACATGACTATAGCCTTCTGCTTACTCATCCAATTGATGGCACCACCAAACATCATAAACACATAATATTTGGTGGATCTTTTGCTGTCAATGTTACCTATCCAATATGAATCCACATATCCTTGAATGCTCACAAAATTTTGAGGTCTAGTAGGATAACCATGAAAAAAAAGAATACTTGGAAGTACCTCGTAAATATCTGAACACTCTCTTAATAGCATCCCAATACACCCATCCAAGATTAGCCATGAAATGACTAAGGACTCCCACTTCTTGGGAAATTTATGGTCTCAAACACACCATTATATACATCAGACTACCAATTGCACTTGCATATGGTACTCTGGTCATTTCCTCCATCTCAGTAGGAGATTTTGGACAATCATTCACATAAAGCTTCATTCCTTGCATAACAGGAACACCTAACTATTTGTAATCTACCATGTTGAATCTCTCCAACACAGAGTTCACATACTTACTTTGGCTTAACCAAAGCTTTCTTTTAGTTCTGTCTCTTATGATTTCCATTCCCAGAATGTACCTAGTTGCACCTAGGTATTTCATCTCAAACTATGCTAACAACTGAAACTTCAAATCTGAAATCATACTTTTACCATTCGCAATAAACAACATATCATCTACATATAGAACAATAATGAGAATGCAAACATTATTAGTTTCAAATTTTACACAATGGTAAGATTTAGATATCTGAAATCCCAATGACAACACATAGGTATATAACTTTTGATACCACATTCTAGGAGACTCTTTCAAACCATAAAGAGACTTCTTTAGTTTTCAAACCAAATTTTCTTTACCTTTTTCAATGAAATGATTTGGTTGTGGCATGTACATCTCTTCCTCCAATTCACCATGAAGGAACACTGTCTTCACATCCATCTGTTCCACTTCTAAGTCATATGCAGCTACAAGTGACAACATAAGCTGGATAGATTCCAACTTTGCTACAGGAGATAATATCTCTCCATAGTCAATTCCCTCCACCTAGGGATATCCATTAGCGACCAACCATACCTTATAATTTTCAATACTACCATTAGGACCAAACTTCTTGAAAACCCATTTACAACCAATAGGTTTTTACATCCAACAGGTAAACGTACCAGATCCCAAGTTTATTTTTTCTTCAATGAAGCCATCTCTTCATCCATGGCTTGCATCCAAGAATTTGAATCATTCATACCCAATGCCTCTCTAACTTTCCTAGGCTCATCAGTATTAGTAATCAAGGAAAATATGCAACTTGAATCCAATAATGAATATCCAAACCTTTCTGGTTTCCACCTAACTCATGTAGACCTCCTCAAAGGCCGAGGTTGAGGTTCTCCTTCTTTAGAACTTTCAGAGCTACTTGATCTCTCCACATCATTAGGTCCAATAGGAGTACTTGGTCCTTCTTTCTTTGGAGTAGGTGGAAATTGAACCATCTCCTTTTGTTTCTCCTCTTTCTTTGGTTGTAGCTCAATAGAGGAAGGTTTCATCTCTCTAAAGATCACAATTTTGCTATAGAGAACCTTTTGTGCTTCTGGAACCCATAGCTTGTACCCTTTCACACCGACACCATAGCCAATAAAGATACACTTAAGAGCCTTGTTATTCAACTTAGACCTCTTCTCAATCAAAACATGAGTGTAATCTTCACAACCAAATACTCTGAGATGTCTCATCAAAGGATTTTTACTAGACCATGCCTCCATGGGAGTCTTTCCAAAAAATATTGATGTAGGAGATCTATTGATCAAATAACATGCAATGGCTACTACTTCAGCCCAAATTTTTTGTTCAAGGCTAGCACCACTCAACATACTCCTAGCCCTCTCCATCAACGTTTTGTTCATTCTCTCTACAAATCCATTTTGTTTTGGAGTGTAGGGAGTTGTCTTATGTCTCTCAATCTTGTTCTCTTTATAGAACTTGTCAAACTCTATGGAAAAAAACTCACCACCATTATCAGTCCTTAAACACTTAATCTTTCTACTAGTTTGATTTTCTACCAAGGCCTTAAACTCCTTAAACTGACTAAAGGCTTTAGCTTTACTTCTAAGGAAATAAAAAAATGTCCTTCTACTGTAATCAACTATTAAACAAACAGAATATACAAATTTCGATAATGAAGGAACATATACATGACAAAAAACATCTAAATGTACATAATACAAGACCCCAAAAGATTTGTGAGAACTAGAGTAGAAAGAAACAAGGTTTTGTTTTCCATGTACATAATGTTCACAAAAGTTGAACTTGAGATTAAAATCATCAAGGCCTTCAACAAGGCTCTTATTTTTCAAGGTTCTAAGACTTTTCTCATGAATGTGACCAAGTTGTTGGTGCCATAACATTGTCTTCTTTGCACAAAGCTTCATTTCCATAGAATGAGCAACCTTAGGTACCCAAAATGCACGACCATAAGATGTAGCTGCAACACGCTTCTTCTCTACACAATCTTACGGTGAGGATTAAGAATTCAAAGGTCTCTTCTCTAGTACATTAGAAGAAATATTACACTATAGATTTCATACATCAAGATGAAACAAAGTCCCAATACGAACCCCCTTGCCTAACACCATAGCTCCTCTAGTCATCTTGCATCCTGTAGACACATAAAAAATGACCAAGGCCTGCAAGCAACATTTTACCACCTTTTGTCCTAACATGATTATGACATTCTAATTATGTTTCTAACCCACATTCAACTATTAATTAAATAATTTATAATTATTTAATTAATTCACGGTCTTTCATTTTTCATGATTATTAAATAAATAAATCTTATTTATTTATTTAATGTGTCACTAATTATCAAAGTCTTCTTACAATTAAATAAAGTCTCATTTATTTAATTAATCCTTATCATTAATGTCCTCCTGATTATTAAATAAACATATTTTAATATATTTATTTAATATGTCACTAATTCCTAAATCCTCTCGTAATTAAATAGATTCATTAATTTATTTAATTAATTAACTGTCTCTTCTAAATTAAATAATTATTATTAATTATTTAATTGCCTTATGTGACATTTCCCTCTTTTTAAATAAAATAATTTATTTAAAAATGACTTCACATTTGTTAACTGATTCTTCTCTTAGTAATTAATTTCAAAAATCAATTACTCGTTATCTCATAAATCCATATTTTGAATTAATTTAATTAAAAATGGAAATATTCTTCTACAAATCAAGTAATTGCTAAAATGACTGATTTTTTAAAATCTCATCTCCTTATCTCTTGATTTTTACTAATTTCATCTCAAGGTCACGTTTATTCTCCACACATTTGGGGATCTTTACCCTAACACTAATTGAGAGTTGCCATATTGAATCTTGACCTTCGATTCTAGGGAATTTCTCAATCTCTCATCTCATCCATCCGTTGAAGATTGCATTTTCTATAAAATGACAATCTTGATCTCAATTTTGGCATCTCTTATTATTTTGGTAATCTCATTATTGTCATCTCTTATTATTATATCATCTTTAGGCTTATTAATAACTTGCATACTAGAATCAAATTTCTATTTTGCTTAGAGTTTTAAAGATATCCTTCAAAGTTTGACTTAGGACTAGACATTTTAGAGTTTTGCTCACACACAATCTGAGGGCACTCTTCATCACAACAAACCCAGGAGGTGCAATGGAAATCAGCCATGGAGAAGAGAAATGGGTGAGACCTTTCTAGTTTCTTTCATTTTCTCATTATTTCTCCTTTGCATTCGATTGCTTGATGATTCTATTAATATGCATGTGTTACTAACCCAGTTTTGACCTTGAAAAAAATATACATCATTGCATTGGTGAACCCGACCCACTAACACGCTTTTACAGGTTCTTGTTAAACCTCAGATTCTTTTTTGTAGGTACAAGAGTACGGAACGATGCAACCGCAAGCCTACGCGGTGCAAGTGCTCTGTCACACCACATTTGCGCTCGCGAATGATGCATCCAATGTGTCACAACACAAATGAGCTCGCAAATGCCGCATTCAACATATCACAATGCATTTGACAGAACCCGAACCACATCTACTCTGCTGAGCTGCATTTGCTATTTCATACCGCAAATGACTGGTTATTTTCATTATTAAATTGTTATTTGGATCTGACGCAGTCACGACTAGTATTTTGATTGATGTATGGGGATTAAAACAAACCAATCCTAGGATAGACACTTTAATCTAGAATTTATCAATCCTAGGATAGTCACCAATTTTTTTTTTTTTTGGTTAAAATAAATCCAATGCTTGTTGTGGAGCAACATCTTCACTTAGTATAGAAAATCATCATTTGGATTTAAAACTGAACCACTTGTTTTCTATGCTTGTTGGGTAATAGGTATATGCTCTCCCCTTTGCTGGGTGATCAAAAAACTAGACTTACCTATTTCATCTTTATGCATTTTATGTTTTATTAAATCCTTTAGAAGGCCTACCATAGTGGGAAAAAGTACTCACCCTACGGGAACGACCTAAGTGGGAACAACCAAAGATAGGTTTTCCAACCCAATATAATCAAAAGTGAATTTTGGGGAAGCCCATATTTAATGGAAGTGAGCAAGATAACCATCCCCAAAGTCTTTGTTCTAAAGATTGGGAGGTCTCCTAAGGGAGTTTATCTATTTCCATGCCGAATGAAAACCTTTACTACAAACCATAGTGTAGAAAGCCATCCGTGTCAGTATCCAGATATTATTTTAATCACAGTGCAAGGGGAGAAAATAATTTTCCCCCAAGACACTCACCATATAATCGCCACGGATTGTTTGCTTAGGGGATCGAGAAATCTAACCTTGAGTACATACTTGGAAAAAACAAAAACACGAGCGCCCTCTAGGGGGTGACACAGCTGTGTGAGTCAATGCGATTTTAAGTTGTGGGCTGTGATTGCTATGATGACCCTTTGACTATTAAGAGTGAGTCTGCTTGAAGTGTCTTTTTGTTCAAATACCAATGAAAACAAAAAAAGGGTCATGCTCGATCCTTGAAAATACACTCAATGTTTTAGATTCTATGTCTTACCAAAATCAATAAAATTCAACAAATTGAACATCAACAATCTGGGTCCAAACTTGTCAAATCTGCAAAACTATTTTCTTTTTCCAAAAAAATTGCTTCATGCAAAGCAAACGTTCTCTCAAACTACAATCGCCATATTTTGAGCCGTAGTCACTCTGATGGGTCACATTTGAAACCTCCTGAGCTGCATTCGCTCTGATGAGCCGCATTTGAAACCTCCTGAGTTGCATTCGCTCTGATGAGCCGCAATTCAAACACCTTGAACCGCATTCGCTATACTAAGTCGCATTTTCCAGTCCAAAAACCGCATTCGTCAGTCTGAGACATATTTTCTCTGTTGTACTGCATTCGTTGTGACACATTTACAAAGAATTTCAAATCACCTTCTCACTGTCAAAGCTGAAAGTCCACAACTTGTCTTTAATTCAATCAAGTCTTCCTTCACTATTACAATTCAAACTAGTCTCTGAATTGCTCAACTTCCCTTAAACATTGCATTATAGGTATCATTTTTAGGATCAAAATAGGAGTCCATTTCCATTTCTAGTCCATTAGATTGCATTGGTAACTTCACCATCTCTTTAGACACTTACTTTTGCAGATTTTAGGAGTTGACTCTTACCATTCATTGTGAAAACTTTGCATTCAATAGTAGGTTACCATTGGACCCAATTACCCTTTGTCATTAGTCAAAACTTTTGTGAATTATTTCCCACTCAATATTCTAGTGTGGAAACTTCACTTTGTCCTCTTTTAGTCCTTTTAAGGTCCATTGGTATTCCAAACTTGAATCATTGCAAAAAAATTGTTTACTCAAGTTGTCCTCCTTAGATCCCTCAATTGTAAGTACATCTTAGGCTCCTTTAGTGGCATACCATTTAGCATCTCCATCTTAGTATCACACCATTTGCATTCACAAGTCTTTAGCCTCATTTTTGGTCTCACTTGCATTTCATAGCATTCCTTAAAAATCCAAAAAAACCAAAAACATAGTATCATACTTAGATCATTCTCTCCATCAGCCCAAGGTTACAAAACCTTTTATGGTTGAAACTAGATTACAGAAAAAGAAAAGACTCATGGATTCCTTTAGACAAGACACCAACTTTCTTGATTTCACAACTAGCATGGATTCCTTCCCTAATGCCATGAACAATCTTTGTTATGACATGGGAAATTCCAACATCAATTCTTTCAGTGAAATGAACATCCCACCATCTCCATCACATATTTTTGAACCATTTATCTGATGAGATCAAAATGGGGAAATCTTTGAAGAAGACTTATTAGTTTCTGCCCAACACCTAGAAGTTGCTGCTTTTGTGGAAGAAGTAGTCTTAAATGACTCTTCTAGATTCCTAGCTATGGTCCTTGACTAAGGGGCTAAGTTACCAAAGGGATTTGATCTTGACACTCTTAGAGAAACATATCCAAATCCCTCATCACACAATCCCTCCATGGGAGTCTCTTCACAAAATGTCATCAACACCATCAATGCTACCTCCCTTGGTCATACTACCACCACAACCAACACAACATCTATTGGGGGATCATCTACCCAAAACAACACTACATCACAATCCATCCCCCAACAAACATCCACCATACCTTCACAAACAATGGGTACAACCACCTCAAACCTCTTTGGAACTACATCTAGTTCCATGAGTACATCAACAAACCTGTTATTAGGTTCTTCAAATGCTATGGCAACCAAATCATCCAACCCTTTTGGGAGAAATAAATGAAGAGTTGTCATACAAGGCACCCAACCTAATCCCTCACAAGTTAATACCATTATTCCTATGGGCCAAAACACCAACATTCCTCATGGCCACAATTTATTATTTGGGCAAGGCAATCAAGGCCCTCAATCCTTCACTCCATTTGGGCATCAACATGCTCAAAATCAGCAAGGCCCTAAAATTCAATCCAACATGGTAGGATCTCACATCCCCACTTATGCCTCTCAAGTTCATACACAACAACACATCCCTCATCAAAACACTCATTTTTCTCACCGTCAACAAATTCCAAATCAACACATCTCATCACAACTAGGTACTCAAGCTATCCCTATCACCAACATGTGTGATGCTACCAACAATCCCATGGTGGAAGCGCTCACACTCCAACTCGCTGCTCTTCAAACACAAGTGGAGACCTTGAAACAATCTAACAAAAAGTCATACATGTCACATGACTTGTGTCCATATCCATTTGACACAACCTTGTATATGCCACCCTTTCCTCATGGATATGTGGTACCTCATTTTCCCAAATACAAAGGAAAAACAAACCCCATTAAACACATAAGAGAATTCACCACTAGTTGCATGGACATTGCATATGAGCAAACTTATCTCATGAGACTTTTTTCTAGAAGCCTCACAGGTCATGCACTAGAATGGTTCTCATTATTGCCTAAGGGAATCAAAACATGGGATGAATTGGCAAACAAGTTTGTTGAAAACTATACCTATAACATTGACACAGATATCGACATTGCCTCCTTATGCAGACTTACCCAAGAGGATGCAGGAGAGACTTTTATTCCATTCTTTCAAAGATGGAGAACCTTAGCAAGCAGATGTTCGGTAGAAATACCTAAAAAGGAGAAAGTCACCATGTTTGTACAAACTCTCTTAGGACCGCTAAGGTATGGCTTACAAGTCCATTGTTGCACCACCTTTGTTGACCTTGTTGAAAAGGGTGTTCAACTTGAGAAATCCTTAATTACCAAAGGCGAATTTAAATATGGCTGAAAAACCATCAACACCACCACAAATAATAACCCAAGTAGCTCAAATGAGAAAACCAAATACTGGGTTAAGAACAAGCATATCATAAATGATGGTGTAGTTGATGCAAAATCCGTCAATGCAATAGGTCATGTACTCACAATCAAAGGAGTACAAAATCAAAATGCACCTGTAACTACACCGACAACAACTACCAATGCTATCCAAAGCCATCGTGCACAAACTAATCAAAGGCAACTGCGTCAACCCCGACAATTCCAAAAATGCACATACACCCCTTTGGGTGAACCTATTGAAATTGTCTTGAAGAAACTTCTTCAAAATGGCATCATAACGTTGGAAGAGCCAAAACCGTATGACCCTGGTCAGTTCAAGCCGTCATGGTGGGATGAAAGTGCATTTTGTGATTACCACCATGCCAAAGAGCACAAAACTTCCTCTTGCCGTCAGTTGCAAAAGATGGTACAAGACCTCATTGAGAACCACACCATTGAGTTAGGTGGTCAATCATTTACATCTAATGCAGATCATACTATCCACAAAAACAAACTGCAGGATCATGGTAAAGCTTCCTCATCTGGCACAAAGAATACCAACAATCAAGCCAACCACATCTGTTTGGCCTACAATACTGTTCGTCCTGCATACAATTATCCCGGTGGTACCATTATTAACAATGTTCACGCTACTGATGAAGATAAATGTGTTAATACCATTACCATAAAAAAGGCCCCAGAATGCAATGTCACCACACGTAAAGGCAAGGTCACTATCTTAGATCCTTTTGCACATCAACCTAAAATCACCATACCTGGTCCATTTGCTAGACAGTCAAACCCAAAACCAGAGTTCAACATTATTGAGCAATTGAATAAAACACTTGCTCAAATATCCATTCTCGATCTGCTTCGTATTTCACCCGCACATAAGGCCATCTTGGATAAAGTCCTGCAAGAATCGTTCGTCCCAACCAACATTGATGTCAACCACTTTGAGACTATGGTCGGATATCTTAATTCACCTCATCACATCACCTTTTTGGATAGTGACTATTCCTCACCCAAACCATCTCATAATGATGCCCTTCACATTGAGGTTTTTTTCCACAAGCAGAAGGTTAGACGAGTCTTAGTAGATGGCGGAGCAGGCTTGAACATCTACTCTCTAAAATTATTTAAAGCTCTTGGTTTCTCTGACGCATGTGTAGATGCTAGCAAGAGCATCATCATCAAGGCATACGATGATGAAGAAAATGCTTCTAAAGGCATCATTACAATTCCACTCCAGGTTGGACCAGTTATCATAGATAAAACATGCCAGGTCCTGGATCCTGACATACACTATAATATCTTAGTTGTTTTCCCCTGGATTCATGTTCTAAAGGCCATTCCATCCACATACCACCAATACCTCAAATTCCCTTTTGATGGTACTAAGATCACTATCCCAAGAGATCTCAATCCATTTCAATATTGTACCAACTTGCGAGCCACTACTGAACACCAGGTACCCATCAATCGGGAAGCCTCATCTTCCACCTCATCCAAATATATTGACCCATCGACACTCACCAAATCATCCATCCCATCACCTTCTACCACACCATCTTCCTTGGCCTCCATACCAAGTAAATACTTTCAGATCCAGGACCTTGGTTGTGGAGAATTCAAATTGAATACGGCTTATTGTATCACCACAATACCGAAGCCACCTAAAGTCTATGGTAGACCATATTTTGTAGTCAAGCCCAAAAAAATTTTCAAGGTTCTACCAAAAAGTGTTTTTACATTGTGGGGCGATATGGGTAATGAAGTCATCGATGACATAGCTAACTGGATCTACAAAGACCCTAAGGAGTTACCTCCACTACCAGTGCACCTCTATGGAAAAAGCTATGATATATGCAAAGCCCTAGGTTTTGACAGCACATGCGGTCTTGGAAAGGACAGAAACGGAAGGAGGGAACCTGTTATCATAAATGCAAGACCAAGGTACATAGGGCTAGGGTTTGACCAATTCGGAATTGACGATCGACGTACCCTTGAACTTTCAAGTGAGGACGTAATGGCTACAGAAAGTGTCAAGACATGCAAAGAATCCCTTGCCAAAATTGACTCAAATGAATGGGAATGGGGATCTAAAAAATCCCTAAGTGACTATGATATTGACGAACTATTCCTAGATCCTGGTCAACTCCCTTTTGAAGAATGATTTCGCCAGGAATATAACATTGAACCTATTGATCGATGTTCCAAAAATAAGGAATGGGTAAGCATTCCTTGGAATCCAGAAGAATATAAGGTGTCGTCGGTGACACTTGAATCATCCCACCCCATTCCTGAGTGCACCCATGAGCCTAACTTATTGGAGTCCACTATCCATACTTCTGAAATGCCAACCACTAGTCACGATGTTGATAATTTTATCCCATATTATAATTTTGAATTTGACTCATCTGACTCAGAGTATGGTCCATCAATTGCATCTGAAACGGAAGTTGAAATTGACAACTTTGCCTTTACCCTTGAGGCTTCAATTTGCACAATTTCCATATCTTCCCCATCCTTTACCAACACTGATGATGGGATTCCCCCTATTTACCCACAACTGATTGACTAGGACCAACAAGATCCACCAGTGATGGACATTTTTTAGAAGGATGAGGCAATTCTAGAATTCATGGGGCTCCGAGAAGGTATTCAATGGGGTGATCACAAAATAGGATTTTCCATTGATCTAGATTGTGCAGCTTATTTCAGGGAGACTGTGTAATCCTCCAGTCACAAAAATACAAAGAATAAAAAAGAAAAAGAAATGTCTTTAGGTGAAAACTGCAAGGCACCTTTTGACAACAAAATAGTAAAAACAAAGGACGTATCTGAAGGTGAAAACCTCTCTAAGGTGCCTAAGGATGGAGGATTGGACTTTCTTGCCATGACACAAGAAAAATCAGCTATGCTCATTAAAGACACAACATAAGTTAACATAGCCACACCAGAGAATCCCAAAATGATTCTCTTGGCCGCATCATTGTCAGACGAAGAAAAACCCGAATGTCAACAATTCTTCATAGATAGGAAAGTTAACTTTGCATGGCCATATGATGACATGCCAGGCCTTGATCCAAAATTGGTTTTACATTATCTTCCTTTAATCCCAGGAATCAAGCTAGTCAAACAAAATTTGCACAAAATGCATCCACAGATTGCACTACTGGTAAAAGTTGAACTAAAGAAGTTACTGGATGTTGGGTTCATAAGGTCAATAGACTATGCTGATTGGATATCTAACATTGTCCCTATCACAAAGCCGAATGGACAAATCCGTATCTACATGGATTTCAGAGATTTGAATAAGGCTTGCCTAAAGGATGACTTCCCCTTACTGAATATAGACATGATTGTTGACCTCACAGTAGGGTATGAGATGCTATCCCTCATGGATGGTTTCTCGGGATATAACCAAATCCGAATTGCAACAGAGGATCAACACTAAATTACATTCACTTGCCCATGGGGAACATACTGTTGGAATGTCATGCCTTTTGGCTTAAAGAATGCAGGCACCACATACCAGAGAGCTATGACAACAATCTTTCATGACATGATGCATATCCTAATGGAAGATTATGTGGATGACCTATTGGAAAAATACATGACACAAAAAGAACATCTCAAAGTCTTGGACACAATTTTTAGACGGCTCGAAGATTACAAGGTTCGTTTGAACCCAAAAAAATATGTCTTTGGAGTCACTTAAGGCAAGCTATTGGGATACATAGTTTCGCGATGAGGCATTGAGGTTGACCTAGCAAAAGTAAAAGCAATTCTAGACATGCCTCCGCCAAAAGGGATCAGTGAGTTTCAAACACTTTAGGATAGATTGTAGTCTATCCGCCGCTTCATCGCACAATTGGAAAACAAGTGTCAACCATTTCAATATCTGTTACACAAAAGCATTCCTTTTGTATGGACGGATAAATGTCATATAGCCTTTGAAAAAATTAAAGAATATCTATAGACACCACCAGTGTTGATGCCGCCTATTGAGGGCAAGCCATTGATCTTGTATGTCTCCACAATGACAAATGCACTGGGGGCATTATTGGTGCAAAATGTCCATGAAGAAAAAGAAAGAGCCATATACTACATCAGTCGCACACTGATAGGATATGAGCTCAACTAAACAACCATTGAACGGGAACGCCTTGCAGTTGTCTTTGTGATGCAGAAACTAAGACACTATATGCTGAGCCATCAAACACATTTGGTAGCCAAGATTGACCCACTAAAGTATCTTCTAAGCCGGGCAGCATTGATAGGTCATTTGGCGAAATGGGTCATGATATTAATAGAGTATGATATATAATATGTGGAGCACAAGGCAATAAAAGGTCAAGTAATAGCAGATCAACTTGCAGATGCACCAATCCAAGCCACTCATCCGCTGATAACTGATTTTCCTGATGAGTCCATTTTTCACACAAAACTAGCCTTACCATGGAAATTATACTTTGATGGGTCCCACACCTGTCACGGCTCCAGAGCTGGCATCTTATTTATCACACCACAAGGAGATTCAATTCCTAAATCATTTCAGATTGCCTTCCCTTGTACAAATAACATCGTAGAATAAGAGGCATTAGTCACAAGTCTCAATATAGCAATTAAATGGAAAATTCAGACATTGCTCATATTCAGGGATTCTCAGTTAGTCATCAACCAAGTGAATGATGATTATGACACAAAGGATGAAAATTTGCTTCCTTACAAATGAATGGTGGATAGTTTCTTGATGTATTTCAAAATGATTGCATTTGAACAAATCCTAAGGACACAAAATAAGGCAGCCGATGCAATGGCTACCATTGGATCTCTCTTAGACATCCCCAAGAATGTGTCACAATTTGAATTCTTAGTGGAACAACTGTTGATGCTTGCATATGATATTCCAGAGTCAGAAATGGTGTGCAATATTTTTGGTCCCAAAACATATATGACTATATTAAGTCCCAAACCCTACCACCTAACCTTTCCAACAACCAACGAAAATCCTTTATCTAAAAACCTGCTAGACACACCATCGTCAGTGACACCCTATACTATTGTGGCTTTGATAAAACCCTTCTTTGCTATCTCGACACTGATGAAGCCCAAACAACTTTACGAGAAGTACATGAGGGTATATGCGAATCTCATTCGAGAGGTCCAATGTTAGATTGAAAAGTCACCAGACTAGGATACTATTGGCTGACATTAGAGAAAGATGCTCTTTAGTTTGTTAGAACATGTCAAAAATGCCAGGTGCATAGTGACCTAATTCACGCACCTACACAAGAGCTCAGACCGATCACTTCTCCATGGCCTTTCGCACAATGGGGACTCGACCTCATGGGTAAGATCCATCCACCCTCTTCTAACGACCATAAATTCATAATTGGTGCCACTAAGTACTTTACTAAGTGGATTGAAGTCGTCCCTCTCACTTACATCACCAGTAAGCAAATATCCAAATTTATCCTAAATTGTATCATTTTTCGGTTTGGTGTCCCACAATCCATCATCAAAGATAACAATAGTCCATTCAAAAATCAGGACGTTCATGAACTCTATGAGCGATTCCACATCCAACACCATCTTTCCACCCCATTTTATCCACAAGGTAATGACCAAGCTGAGGTGTCAAATGAAACAATTCTTCGCATACTCAAGAAGACCGTCAATGACACTGGCCGAGATTGGCACCTACAACCTAATCTTGCTTTATGGGCCTATCATACCAACATCTGTACCCCAACTGGAGCCACTCCATTTTCCTTGGTCTACGGATCTAAGGCCATATTTCCCATCGAGGTCAAAATTCCTTCTCTCTGAGTCTCCTTGAAAGGAATGATTGATGATGAAGAGTACATACATACTCGCCTACATGAGCTAGAAATGCTATAAGAAAGATGACAAAATTCCTTAAATCATTTGTAGGCATATCAAAATCGTCTCTACGGAAGCTATAGCAAAAGAGTAATGGTGAGAAAATTTGAAATCGGTGACTTGGTTCTCATGCGGAACCCCAAAAATCAGGCAAACCGTGAAAAGCCTGGAAAGTTTGAGGCTAATTGGCTTGGTCCTTATATCATTATTACTGCATTCAGTTCTGGAGCTTATCAGTTGGCCACACTTGATGGAGAATAGTTGATAGAACCCATCAACAACTTACATCTGAGAAAGTTCTACACATAGCATCAGAGGGCTTTGCTAAAACCCAAAAATACAATTTTTTTTTTTGAAAAATAAAGAAAAAATCATCCCTTGATGAAAACCTGGAAAACAGGCATCTTGGTGACACCAAAAAAATCAAAAAATGGCAAAAATATTAAAAAAGAAATAAATTCATCCAATAGTGAAAACTTGGCAAACAGGCGCTTTGGATAGGTACCATGGTGAAAACCTGGCAAACAGGTGCCATGCGTAGTCAATCATTGCTTCACCATCTACTGTTACTCAAATCAACCTTTATCCACTTCCCATAATTATAAAGGTCTGACACATTCATGACCCTTATCCTAAGTCCTGTCGATTCCGGCCATGGTTGGCATTTGGTTGACATCACCCTTGCATATCCTTGCCTTTGCCTTGCGTCTACCTATTTCCATATCATTGGAATCGGATAATCCCCTCTGTCTGGGGGAAAGACCTTTATCGTGCAAATGCAGTGGGTATCGCGCATGATCCTGCATCCTTAAAAAGTCTTGAAAAAATCCTAAAAATCTAAAAAACTCGTGAAAAAATCCTAAAAATTTGAAAAGTCCCAAAAAAATTAAAAATTTGAAAATGTCCTATGAAAATCCAAAAATAGAGTCAAAGTCAATGTCTTTTTGATCAATTCAATCAATCGTATCAATCAATCTTTTGTCACCATCCGAACTACGTTGTCTCTGTGCATTTGCTACGTAGGCAAGATTCATATTTGAATTCCTGAGACATTAGGTCAGTCGTTCTAGGTTTGTCGCATTAAAATCATGATTCAAACTTTTGTCCTTTGGACAAGGTCTTTGGTCATGTCAAACTATGAGGTCTCTGAGTGCACTATGTGGGCAAGGCCATCTATCGATGAGCCCCTGAGGTTGCACTAGGTCGGTCCATTAGGGTTCATGGCACAACATTTTCACACACATCAAGCTATCTTCAAATCAAGAAAATCTTATGTCAATCTTGAACTATCCATCTATCAGAAATCTATTTCATCAACACATTTTCAGTCAATTCAACATATCAGTAATGACATGTAGTCAAATTCTATCAAGACAATTCACCATGGAAAATTTGTGGGTTCTTCTTCAGATGTGTCCTTCTGAAGAACAACTCTCATCATTTCTTTATGCTTTTGGATGTGTCCATCCTAAGCATCATTGTCATCATCTGGCATCATTGATTCTCCTAACTCCGAGAATTGATCTCCTGGATAACAACGTCATTCCGGATGTGTCCTTCCCGAATTTGATATCGCTCGAAATTTGGCAAGACTTGACATTAAAACACTTGGAAATTTTTTTCTCTTTTGATGATTATCATGATATTAGTTCCTTATGTCTTAGGAACCATGACATATCATGATGATTATCCTTATCTTTTTAAAAATCACTCTGCTATTAGTTTCTCTAGGATGTCCTGACTTAAGGATTTAGAGAAACAACAATGTAGTATGATGATTGTACTATCTATTTTTTTTTTACTATCATGTGGCTAGTTTCTCAAGGATGTCCTAACATTAGGATTTAGAGAAGTAATGACATCTCATGATTGGTTTGGTTTTTCTGGCGGTTGGTCATGACAAAGTGACTAGGGGTAATTGTGTTCCTTGTATGAGTCATGATCATCCTTGTCTGTGACTGTTGATCTATGTGATGGTTTGACCTTGCACACTATTGATCTACGTCATATCATAGGGTTTGTCGGCCATCATGAAATTTTCACCCAATGATGATTAAAGAGAAATAACTAGGATAGTACTATAGCAAAGCTTTGAAGGATTTTAATTTTCGCACTAACATGCATATCGTTCTTCACACTAACATCGATCTTAGCCTTATTTTTCTCTCGTTCTCTAATGATATCTTGTGAAATACAAAAAACAAAGTTGCATACATGATTGCATGAGAATTTTATATTCACATTTGCATAAATCAAATACCATAATGCTATCATTTCCATTCATCCATTCATAAAACCATCATTTGCATCAACATATAGGCATCATAAATAAACATATAGGAATCACATCATCATCACATTACACAATGCATACATAACCACATCCATAATTGCATTCATAAACATAAGCATAATGTCCAGACACATCATAGCATCATATAAGCATCACATAAACATATGCATCACATATATATATAATCTCAAAAAAATGTCATGTCATAGGATAGAGTCGTATGATATCCCAAAAATGGAGCTCGTAGGCTCGAATATCAAAATATACAAGTGTCTAAAAATTAGTCCTATGAGGGCCCTCCTCCATCCCATGGAGGTGAACTATGAGGTAGCTGTGGCTGACCAACCACGTGAAATGTGACTTGAATAGGAGTGGTGTCCTGAGTTTGACTCTGAAAGCCCAAGGCCTCGGTAACATGAGGTTGGCTCTGCTCTGTCTGGTGTCCTTATGACACTAATCTATGCCCATGCTCTGACCTATGGTTGTGGCCTGATGAATGCTTGTGAGAGCTGTGTGACATGTGGCCCGATGACTGACTTGATGCAGTAGAACCCCCAACATTGGTATGACTACTGCTATGTGATCTGCTGCTGTTGTGTGTTTGGTTGCCACTGCCTATCCTATTATAGGATCGGGACAATCCTGGATCCCATCTCTTTGGGGGAACCGCCTACTCATATAGCAACTTGTACTGCCCCCTACAAACTACCATCCTAGCTAGCTCCCTAGCTATGTCTCCTATCTGCCCTAAGCATAACCCTGCAAAATTAGTGACCCATCAGTCTGACTCCTGCCCTCGAATGATAACCTGATCCCTCTTCACCCTGGTAACCTCTAACTCTGCTGCCAAGGCCTTGTTTCTGAGACAAGGCCGCATCAAGTCTACTCTAAAGATCCATGATCCTTTGATCAATAGTAGCATCGGTAGGTAAAGTGGGTGATCTATCACCCTCATCATCCCCAGTAATCATCTGTTCCCGCAGCCTCCGGTCTGCCTCATCCTCCTCCTCCTTCTCCTCCTCGGCCCGGATCTCCTCCACATCTATATCAAGAGGGTGTCCCCCAACAAATGGATCCTCCTCTTCCCTCTCCTCTGCCCTCACCTCTACCTCCTCATCTCCACCCCTGACCTCCTCCTCAACCCTCACCTCTACCTCCTCCTCACCCCCTCTAATCTCCTCCCTTGCCTCCCGCTCGGTAGGCATCTCTCTCTCCTCACCCTCCTCTCAGATGGGTGACAATGGTGCACCTCCCACTCTCCTCCTAACTCTCCTGGGCTGACTTCGCCCTCTACCATCCCTCCTCCTCCTCGCACCCCTCCCATCTCCTCCATCCCCTCCTCCCCCACCACCCCCATCATCTCCCCCAAATTGGACCCCATCTCCCCTGCCTCCATCTCTCCCCCCAGCCCCTCTACCATCTTTTTCTCCATCCTTGCCACCGTGGCCTCTCCTTGGTACTCGTGGAATAATTGACCTCCGATCTATAGGTGGCAGAGCATGTGGATTTGCCAAAGGGATAGGCCTGTGAATCTACCACCAAACGTCGAACTCGATAGATGTCCTTCGATCTGCTGGACCCCCTCTCCACATCCATTGAACTGCAACTAGACCATTGACCTACTACTTAGCCACTGTCACTAATATGGGTGGCCCCTACATGGTCTCCCTGGAAGACTGTGCATACTCTACCATGCCTACTACCACATCCTTCTGCTCTCTGAACTATTGTAGTACCCGCTAGGATAGGTACATCTCTATGATACACTGACTCTACACTGTATGTCCGATTAGGTATCTAAACTATCTGCATAATGATAGATGGCCATCCTCATCTGGCCATTGGGAACAATCTCTGTAAGGCCTCTAGACAAAGATAATCATGGTGTCAATCCTATGACGCCAATAACCAATATCCCCACATGAGTCTAACTGACTGAACTTGCATATAGGTAGACATACGACATCCCATTGCGCAACTGTTGTATCTGTACTAGTGGTCAAAAGATGGGAATGTGCTCCCATGCCTAGATCATCAGAAGGGTAGTCCCATAGTTGATACTATGGCCCTGATGATTAACGACCTCATTCAACTGATGATATAGCATGGCCAGCAAACAAGGCCCCCAAGCAAAAATAGTCCTCTATCCTTGCATACAGACAAGTACATCCCCCCATCCAATGGGAAATCCATGACCATGGTGATCTGGAATCAGTAATCCATCAATCAGTTTCATCAACATAGCATCCCACCTGGGAAACTGGTCAGCTACCACATCCCAACCAATCTCATAACCATCCATACCCAACTGGGCACCACCGACATCCTCATACATATCTAATAAGGCTTGTCGCCCTCGGTGCGGATCATATACAACCCTTTCTATGGATCATAATGTGAAGTATGTGGTACACATCCTCTAAGGTGACCGTGGCCTGTCCTATAGGCAGATGAAATGAGCAGGTCTCTGAGTGCCATCTCTCGCATAGAGCTATTAGAAAACCCCTATTTTCTTGAATAATGGGCATGTAGGTAATGTAGTACAACCCCAATGACATCAAGCGCTATCTCTCCCTGTCACTCAAATGATCTCTGAAGGCATATGTCACCGACCTAAACTCACATGTGTAAATTGGCACCAATCGCATCTGCACATACATAAACACGAGTTAGCGCTTGTGGGTCAACATTATTGAAATCAAAATGCATCTGAAACTAAAGTGAAAAAAAGTCAACTTTGGTCAACTAAAATTGCATCGCGTTGACCACAAATGCGTCACAATTAGTTAATTGCGGCTCTGCACATGACAATTGCATCATTTTAGCTAGCAATTGTATGTCTTAACAACATTTGTGTTGCTAGACATGAAATTGCATCGTGGTTTCTCAATTGCGTCATTCAACCTCGCAATCGCATCACAACAGTGCAAATGCATCGTGGATCACCTCAATTGCGTCGCAATCTGGCAATTACGTTGTTTCCCCATGTAAATGCGCAACTTAACAAGAAAGCCTAGCTACCCCAGGCACTTGTGTCACGACGCAAACAAATTCGTCGAATGTGAAGGAATTTCTGGCTTACGCGACATTATTTGCGTCGCAATGCATCTGTTTAAATACCCATAAACCCTCATCAATGTATTAAATTTAAAAATTGACAGGTTGGATAGGGTACTTACCAGTGCCTCTACGCCCTCGGGTCATCGAAAAGTCTGTACATGGTATCCACGATGGGTAGTCACTGGAATCACCATCGTCTCTTTGAGCTCTAATACCTAAAATTTCTATATAGAAAATGACCAAATGACACTTGGTTTTGCCTTTTCAACCTATTTATAGGCTGAAAATTAGGGTTTTGACCTGGTAGGTTTGTATTAGAGGCTCATTTGACTTCCTTTGACTGGCATTTTCGCTGACTTCATGTCCTTCATTCTTGAAATTGCCCGCGCCGTTATTTGTTTGGTCATTAACTTAAATAGTCGAGATATTTTCCAAAATTTTCTAACTCTAGGTTGAAATTCAAAGATTTTCCCGAGGGGGCATAGTCACTCTGTACCTTCACTGGGGCATATTCTAGACTTGTTTTCTTTGCAATAATGCGATAAACTGCATTATGAAAAAGAGGGGGAAATGTAGACACATAAAAAATGACCAAGGCCTCCAAGCAATATTTTACCACCTTTCGTCCTAACATGATTGTGACATTGTAATTATGTTTCTAACCCACATTCAACTATTAATTCACAATCTTTCATTTTTTATGATTATTAAATAAATAAATTTTATTTATTTATTTAATGTGTCACTAATTATCAAAGTCTTCTTACAATTAAATAAAGTCTCATTTATTTAATTAATCCTTATCATTAATGTCCTCCTGATTATTAGATAAATATATTTTAATATATTTATTTAATATGTCACTAATTCCTAAATCCTCTCGTAATTAAATAGATTCATTAATTTATTTAATTAATTAACTGTCTCTTCTAAATTAAATAATAATTATTAATTATTTAATTGCCTTATGTGACATTTCCCTCTTTTTAAATAAAATAATTTATTTAAAAATGACTTCACATTTGTTATCTAATTCTTCTTTTAGTAATTAATTTCAAAAATCAATTACTCATTATCTCACAAATTCATATTTTGAATTAATTTAATTCAAAATGGAAATATTCTTCTACAAATCAAGTAATTGCTAAAATGACTGATTTTCTAAAATCTCATCTCCTTATCTCTTGATTTTTACTAATTTCATCTCAAGGTCATGTTTATTCTCCACCATTGATTTAATTTCTTAAATTAAATCTTGTCCACACATTTGGGGATCTTTACCCTAACCCTAATTGAGAGTTACCATATTGAATCTTGACCTTCGATTCTAGGGCATTTCTCAATCTCTCATCTCATCCATCCATTCAAGATTGCATTTTCTATAAAATGACAATCTTGATCTCATTTTTGGCATCTCTTATTATTTTGGTAATCTCATTATTGTCATCTCTTATTATCATATCATCTTTAGGCTTATTAATAACTTGCATACTAGAATCAAATTTCTATTTTGCTTAGAGTTTTTAAGGAAATCCTTCAAAGTTTGACTTAGGACTAGACATTTTAGAGTTTTTCTCACACACAATCTGAGGGCACTCTTCATCACAGCAAACCTAGGAGGTGCAATGGAAATCAGCCATGGAGGAGAGAAATGGGTGAGACCTTTCTAGTTTCTTTCATTTTCTCATTATTTCTCCTTTGCATTCAATTGCTTGATGATTCTATTAATATGCATGTGTTACTAACCCAGTTTTGAACTTGCAGAAAATATACATCATTACACATCCTCCACTAGAAAAAAAAACTTGCACTCTTGAATCATTCAGTTTACTTGTAGAAAGCGGGTTTTGTGTCAAACCCAGGATATGCAAGACACCTTCAATCTCCCTCACTATTCCATTAGGAAATCTGATTTTGACTCTTCCACAACCAACAATCTTCAGGTGAGAGTCATCACCTAGGTACGCCTTTCCACTATCGAACTCCTCATACTTAGAGAGAACCAATCTCTATGAGAAGTCATGTTAAAGGATGCACCCGAATCTATCTACCACACATAATCTAATGCATGGGCTGCCAAGGCTGCCAAGGCTGCAATAAATGCTTCTCCATCATCTTGGGATGATTTCTTAGATTTAGAATAAGAGAAATACTTGTTTTTCTTCTTCTCCTCCTTTTTGCAATCTCTTCGAATATGAAAAATTTCACCACAATTCTAACATTTTGCCTTGGAATTCTTACTAGGAGACTTTGACTTAGATTTCTTGTCTTTCTTTTTTCTTCTCTCTTTTGGTCTACCACGGACTAAAAGGGTCTCCTTGGCCATCTTAGAAGAATTCGTTTGCATCTCCTTAGATAGTAATAAGGCAACAACCTCATCCATATTGAAGGTGGAAGTAGTGCTTCCAATCTAGCTTTTACTAGTTGATCCCAAGAATCCATAAACAAACACAAAAGGAGCATGCAACAGTCTTGTTTATCTATTTTGTCTCCAACATAACTCAGTTGTGCAACCAACATGTTAAAAGAGTTCAAGTGATGTGCAATGGATCCTCCATCTTCCATTTTCAGATAATACATCTTCTTTCTCAATAAAAGCTTGTTTACTAGGGATTTAGCTAGATAGACATCACCAAGCTTCTTCCACAAAGAAGTAGAAGTTTTCTCCTCATGGAAATTCAAGAGAATAGAATCAACCAAATAGATTCTAATAAGATCCTTTGATTTTCTATCCATGAGATCCTAATGCTCTTTTTTCATGCTTGAAGGTTTGGTTCCAAAAATTACAAGCCATAAGTCTCGGTCTACTAGCATGTCTTCCATTCTGAGCTTCCACAACTCAATATTTCCATTGTTAAATTTTTCCATCTCAATCCTCCTAGATGCCTGCCATCTCTTTTCTACAACAATGTTATGAATAAACACTTTTGTAAAACTCCCACTGAAATAGAGATTAGCTTCAAAAACCCTTCTAACCCAACAACAAAACCAAGGCTGGCCAAGCTCTAATACCAAATGAAAGGAAGTCGGGTGAGAAGAAACAACTTCCTGCACTAATTTAATCAGAGAAGAGCTACAAAAATTTCTTGTAATACCTTTAACAGTTGCAACTAGAGAAGCACATACATAGAATAATGGAAGTAGAATGGTAAGAAAGAATAAAACAGTGACACAAAATATACATGGGGAAAACCCTTTCGAGTAAAAACCCCCACCCTCCTGTAAGAGAGGGGGGACCAACCATTGCAAGGCCCCAGGTCATGAAAGGCCAAGAGAAGTATGGATGCCCTAACTTACCTCAGTTTAAAAGAGTGTTAGGATGGATTGGATGAGAATGATGAGGACTATAAGGTCCTGTAGACACGAAAAATATATATATTGATCCTACACATATGATGATGATCTTACTAACATCACTTCATCCTAAATCACCCCATTTACTAATAAATTTAATTGAATAATATTTATTTGATTAAATTTATCATATTTCTTCTCTTAAATAAGTCAAATTTATCTAATTAAGTCATTCGCTTCTATTAATTAAATAAAACATTTTATTTAATTAATTTGATAATCCCTCTTGTGATTAAATAACACACTTTATTTAATCACTCTCTAAGGTAATCTCATTTAAATTAAATAAATTTATCTTTATTTGATTTAATCTAACACCACTTCTTTAATTAAATAAATCAATCTTTATTTAATTAAATCTAAATCCATTATTCCTCTCAATTTTGATTTATTTAAATCCAAAATCTAAGTCAAAATTGTCAAATCAACTAATCTTCATCTAAATTAATCAAATCCTAATCCATCAAATCCTCTAGATTTTGTAACTTATACAATAAATCAATTTAATTGATTTATTAATTCCTCTATTTTCTCTCAACTTGGCATCAAAATGTGCTCATTCCTCCTCCAATCACATGTGGACAAGTGGCCTTCTCTCATTGGCTGGTCTTTTGTCCCACATTCATCCATTTTTCCTCTTCCTCCATCATTCTCTTCCATTTATAGGAGACTCTCATTTGAATTTTGGATCCACAACTTCATGCAACATCATTATCTTCAATTTTTTGAGCAATTGCTATCTATTTTCATCCATTTTCATGTTTTGATAGTTAGGTTATGAAGAAATTTCATCAAGGAGCATCAAATCATTGCCATTGATCATCAAGCTTGTAAGAGATTGGGAAAGGGCCATTTTTCACATCAAAATGACACCAATTCCCCCATGGGATTAAGAGTTTTCTCATTAGAATAGGATTTGATAGATTTTATTGTTGTATTCTTCATTTTATTTCCTATTGTCATGTTTCAAACTAATTTCATGGGGATTATTGATCTAACTTGCATAAGGATCTAATTATATGTTTGTTCTCTTATGTTTGTGCAGGTATAGATTCACCATTCACATTTTGGCACTAGAAGGAGGGCGAATCTGGAGAAAACTAACACATTGTTCTAAGAATTATGTGGTTTTTTGCTAATGTTTTGTGTCTACAGGAAAATCCACCGCTATCAGTCCAGTGGCACAATATAACACCACTGCAAACTCCAAACTGCATTGCTGAGGTCTACCCACCAGAAAATTTGAATTTTCAAACTGCATCGTTGGTCTCCAAAGTTCAAACTTCATCGTTGGACCAAATTGCGCCACAATCACGCTCAATATTTTTGTATAGAGCACCGCTATCAGTCCCAAGTAGTGCTATATTGCACTGTTGACTTCTCCAAACTGTGCCGCATATGTAGATTGCATCGCTGAGGTTGTGTAAAAGGCCGATTTTAGTTTATTTTCAGAATTTTTTTTTTCATTATGGTTATTTTGACTTCTAATTGGTTTTTGGCCTCTATTTTTGTAGTATTAACTAATTTTTGTAGGTTGACTTGATCAAAGGTGAAGGAAGGAAACAAATACCAATGGTTCTTTATGACCTCATTGTCTCTTTGTATCAAGTGTTTTTAAATACTTTAGGGAGAAATTATAATCCCTTTTCTAAGGATTTTCTACCTTCTCACTTTTTAGGACTCACTAAATTTCATTTGGGCTTAAAAAGAACAAAACAAAGGGATTTAAAAAGAACCATAGGAAAACTTACTAGATTTTGTTTTGGACTTAATAAATGAACAAACAAATCTCATAATTCAAAGTTGGAGTTTAAAAAGAATTCATATCATTGCTTTGTGGTTAAAATGAACATGTGTACTCTTTATTTTGTAATCCCTTATCCAAATTAATATCATTTAAAAGACATATGCACTTCTCTCACGCCTCACAATGATCTTGAGAACCAAAAGTCTTTTCATGATATTAGGTTTTATAGGTGATTACCTCCACACTTCAATTTGGATTCTTAAAATTGAACAAACCTTGTGAGTGTGAAGAAAAGGTATTGTGTGTGCTCCCACCTAAATGTGTTAGGTGGTTGAATTAAAAATACACTTCTCCACTATTGTTGACCTTTAGAGAGCCTGCCTTAGTGGGAAAAAGTACTCACCCCAAGGGAATGACTCAATTCGGTAATGAGCTAAATGCCAAGCTACTCCCAACTGGTATATAAATTCAAATGTTGAAGAAATCTCATCATTACAGGAAATATTACGGATAAGCAGGTGATACTCTTTATATGAGTTGATCTTTCCTCTCATGTGACTTTCTGAATAGGTGCCTTGATTAAGAGCCAAAATTGTGCAAAATCCAAAAACCTTATCTATTTATTGATGCAAGAATGATTGTTCTAAAGTCATCCCACATTTTTTACGGCTCTTGGTAGAGATGAGAAGTATTCCATGGGAGTTTCACAGGTACTAATTCTTGGTTGACCCAGGAAGAAAGTGCACTGTAAGGGCAACTTGTGTGGTCAAGCATCTAATCATCCGCTAAGAGTAGGCATAGTTGGATTTATCCAAGTCGGAATTCAGAAAATATTGCCTCCTTTCATCCTATGGTTATGCATATTCTTTGAAATAAAAATACTTTTCTTGGATCTAAAATGCTTGAAAAATAAAAATTCACAGGGTCTTCAAAATTTCAAACCCTTTAGGGGGAACAAATACCTTTGACAAATCCAAGTGCTCTTGCTTGCCCTATGGATTTCATCCTTAGAGGCTTCTAATTATTTGTATTTATATTGTAATTTGTTCTCACTAAAAATTAAATGTTAGGAATCTTTTGCTTTGATTTCCTTGATTCCCACATAATGGAATTTGTGGGATGAGAAGAAGTTAGGACATTAGACATTTAGTTTGAGAACCTAATTAAGAATTGTTCATGGTAAAAGGAAGTCATTAAGAAAAGATAAGAACCAATCGAACCCCACACATATGCTCTTCCAAATGATTTCTCGAGAGATAAAAATCCAAAAACCAAAATCCAAAGGTCTTAGTCAAAAGGCTCACAAGAAACATTTGTCTATGCTTTACGAATTTGAAGAAAGATTGAACTTCAAATTTTACAAACGTGCATCAAAGAACAATCCTAATTTGTATGAATTTTATTGTCAATAAAATCCAAGTCTCTTTCAAAAAAATTATTTTTTGACATATGGAGTACCAAACATGTTCTTCAATATCGAGGTCTTGTAGAAAGGAGTTCTATCTAGGTCTAATCTTGGATCAAATTCATCATCCATCCCTCAAACATTAAATCAAAATAATCTCATCAACAACTCTTGGAAATCTTGAAAAAATCTTTCATGCTAGACTTTTGGCAAATCCAAATCATCTTGTTGGGTTAGATGTGTGTAGATGAATCCTTCTCACAATATTTGATCAAATTATCAATCCTTGTGAACAAGTCTACCTCTTGATAACATCCAACATCTTGAGGTTTATAAGTTCATTATAAAAAATCTAAAGGAAAATCAAAACCAAAACCATCTTGTTTGGCTAGGGGTGTCTAGATGAATCCTTCTTTACACACTTAGTCAAATTATCATCTTGTGTACAAGTCTACTCTAGAACAACATCCAACCTTTTAGAGTTTATGAGTTCACTATGTAAATCAAAATCAAATCAAGTCCTAAAGTCTAGTATCTCCCGCAAGATTTCTCAAAGAGTTCAATAATTCATATCATCCATCTCCCCTTTGTCTCATCATCACACTTTGATCCTTAATCATCCTAGTTTATCTTTTTTGTGCCTAGAGTTAGATCAATATAAAGAATTAGAGGTTCATCTCACATATTCTTGAAAATTGATTCCTATTTTATTTGCAAACTAAATCGCAACACAAGAAGAACATGGAAACCAACAAAGAAACATCAAATTTGAGTGGTTTAAGCCAACCCACTCCTAAAATGAATCCCATTGTATTAAGCAATCCTCTAAGAAATCTTCCTCTATCATCACAAAATCATCAAGAGGAAGGTCAAGTAGAGGACATCACCAATAATATCTTAGGGATGACACAAGATGAAATTCTTGAAATCGTTCAAAATCCTGAGACTCATAGAATTGTCAATGCCATGATGAGGTTCAATCCCTCCCAATACATGCTTGAGTTGGAAAAAGAAGGGACTAAAATCCCTTCTGATTTTGATGTAAGCACTATTGTGGAGAATCCCCTTAGGATCATTCCTCCAATCTAACCCACCCCTCCATATCAAAGCATTAGGTCCAAAACATACCAAAAATCACATCATCCTTTGCTCCAACTCCACCAATTGTCAACAAGGGAAGCTTATTGCTTCATGCACTTCAAACCTATCCCCTTGTGAACAACCAAGATTTGGATGCAAACATTGTATTGGGCCAATCCATCCCACTGAATCAATTACACCCATATTTTTTGCTTGCATTTCATGATCCTACCCATCCATTCTCTTTTCATGCAACACCGGTTTATCCTCTCAACATACAAACCTCTCTTCCCATGACCTCGCAAGGAGGTGGATTATTTGGAGTAGGGGGAATATGCGATCTCTCATAATCATCTCTCCAAGGGAATACGCTAACCATTTTTACACCATTTCCACCTTCTCCGTTAACATCCGCATCACCCCTTGGGTTTGGCCTTCCCCCTTTACCTACCATCAATTAGAAAAATATGAGCAACCCCCAATCATAAATAAAAACATCATACCAAATCCTCCCATCTTTCCATCGATATTGTAACAACAGGTGACAACCATTCAAGAAACCCTAGCAATCAACACATCATTTACCATCCCCTAAGTATCTCAAATAATGGTCTCCCAAGGACCAAGCATCTCAATCACACCATCCACCACCCAAATCCCAATTATCAATACAATGGTCTCTCTCATCACAACAACCAACACTATTCCTAATCCACCACCACCACCACCAAAAACCAACATGGAAAAATAATTTAGCATCATATTACAAGCAGCTCAACAAGCCGCTTATCAAAAGGAACTTCAAAAAATTAAAAATAAATAAGTTGAACAACTAGCTGCCCAACAATTGCAAGCACAATTAGCGGCACAACAAGCGCAACTGGCTGCCCAAGCCCAAGCTTTACTACAACAACAACAAGCTACCCAAGCTACACAAGCAACTCAAGCTGCTTAAGCCATATAGGCTACCCAAGCTGTACAAGCAGCCCAACAAGCATAGGCTCAAGCTCAAGCCCAATACCAGGCTTAGCAAGTGCAAGTGCAAGATCAATGCAAATCACAATTGCAAGAAGCCCAACAACAAGCATATCAACAAGCCCTACAATAATATCAAGCACAATAACAAGAAGCTCAATAAGAAGCTCAACAAGAAGCCCAACAATAAGCTTTGTTGGCACAACAAAAACAAGACCAACAACAAGATTTATTGGCACAAAAGCAACATGACCAAAAACAAGCATTGTTGGCACAACAACAAATACAAGTGTATCAGAAAGCCCTAATCACACAACAAAATTTGCAACAAACCCCCACCAACATACCTAATGCTCCACCCATCAATCAAACACCCCAACCACCACATAACACTTTCACTCCACTTCTTGATCTATAAGACAATGTGATAGCACAAATTGAATTTCTCTTGCAACAAGTGCTCAATCTCCAATCAAGAAAAACAACAAGGACACCAAGCAATATGTTTCCTTATCCTTTTGACAGGAGCCTTGCAATGGTACCATTCCCAAAGGGTTTTGAAATCCCTAAATTTGACAAATATCATGGGTTGGGAAACCATGAGGATCACATCAGGGAATTCCAAGTACATTGTATGGAAGTCGCATATAATGATACATACCTGATGCAAATATTTCCTCGAAGCTTGGCTAGCCTTGCCATGGAGTGGTTCTCTCACTTGCCTACTGGTGTCAAAATTTTCCAAGAGATTGTAGACGCATTCATAAAAAAATATGCATTCAACAATAGCATGGATGTTAGTCTAGAGGAACTATTTGTGCTCAAACAAGGTAAGGGGGAATCATTCACTTCCTTCCTACAGTGATGGTGATCCAAGGCCAATCAGAAGAAGCGGGCCATGTTGGAGGAACAACAAATTTGCACCATCATTTCCAATCTTGAGAAAATCTTGGCATTCCATCTAAAAATGCAGTGCATCACCACTTATGACCAATGAATCCCTAAGGCACTCAACATCAAATGAGCCCTTACTACACAAGGGGGTACACCCATATATCTAAAACATCAAGACAACCACCCTTCCACTAGCTATAATGAAAAAAATTGCACATGGGCCAAAAATAGAAATGTCACCAATCATCGAGTGATTGATGCTAAGGTCATTATCAGTGCTCTAAAACAAAACACCCAAACATATCAGCAACTACAAAAAAAAAATCACAACAACACAAAAATTGATGTGGTAGCACAACAACCACCCAATACCCAAGTCAACAATCTGAAAAATCAAGGGGGGCCACCTCTACGAAATAAATATCCCCCCAAGAGGAAGTTCATAGCCCTTGGGGAATCATTCGAATCCATCATGAAGAAATTGGTAAACAATAATCTCATCAAAATCCCCACTTATGAGAATTATCGACAACCCCAAGTAAAACCACCCTGGTGTAATGAAAATTACCTTTGTGATTATCATAAAATTAAGAGGCACACAACAGTCAATTGCATGGAGCTAAAAAATATAATCTAAGACCTCATCGATGTCAAGATCATAAATGTGGAACAACTAATAGGAAATCAAGATCTTAAGATCTACACAAATTTGATGTTGGATCATAACACAAGAAATAATAAAGGGAAACAAAAGTATGCCAATGTGAGCCATGTTTATGATCAAGTTGTCGCATCCCTAGAGGAATGGGTCACTATTGTTAACATGAAGAGGGCCAAAGTTGATTGTGGAGTCACCACACATGGTGGAAAAGTCACCATTGTTGGGTCATCACAGCCACCTAGGGCATCAACCTCAAATATGAAATCAACTCCTAGTGGCTACAATGTCTCAGACCAATTGAAAAGAACTCCCGCTCAGATCTCCATCATTGAGTTACTGAAGATCTCTGTTTCCCATAGAGAAATCCTTGAGGAAGCATTGGTTTCATCTACTATCTCAGCCAATCTTGATACTAAACAATTCTAAGCTATGATCAAAAAAATTACCACCCCAAATCTGCTCACATTTTTTGATTAGGACTTCCCCACCCAACCATCTCATAATCACACACTCCACCTAGAGGTCTTAGTTCATAAAAAAAAAGTCAAAAGGGTCTTGATGGATGGGGGTGTAGGGCTAAATATCTGTTCTCTCAAGCTCATAAAGAATCTAGGATTCTCCAAAGATTCCATTGAAAAAGGAAAGGGCATCACAATCAGAGCTTATGATGATCAAGAAAGATTGTCTCAGGGCACTATCCAACTCCCTATTCAAGTAGGGCCAACCATTATGGAAATCACCTGTCAGGTCCTTGACCTTGATCTACCTTATAATATCCTCCTAGGGAATCTATGGATCCATGGGATGTAATAAGTTGCATCAACCTTCCATCAATGCGTCAAGTTCTTATACCAAAATCAAGAGGTCACAATCTATGATGATCCTGAGCCCTTTGCCTAACACAAAAACTTGGAAGAAAAATAATATAAAATCCCCCAAGTCCCAAAGAATGATGAAGGCCCTTCAACTCCGTAGATAGACCCAACCAACATAGCCTCCACATCTAGGACAAAGACACCTGCCATTATTGACATATTTGAAATCAAGGTCATAATCCAAGACAATGGGTGTGGGGATTACAACATGAAGAAAGGAGCCTTTGTGGTAGGGGAGTTACCTCAATCCCCTAGATCCAATTGAAAAATGCAAACCGCTAATACAATAGCTCAAACCTTCAAAGCGAATCCCTCTTGATTCAAAATTTGGGGGGATTTAGGTTGAGAAGTGGTTGAAGAGAGAGACATATCCAATCTCCTCTATCAAGATGAAATACCTATACCAACCCTTCCTATGGATGATTCTAATAGGGGACTTCAATTAATGTTGAGCATGGGCTATAACAGGAATGAAAGTCTTGGAAAAAATAACAATGTCTGATTGGAACCTATCATTTTTGAAAATTGCATGAAAAATCTTGGCCTTGGATGTACCCCTCTGAGTGTAACCATACGTGAAAAAATTCCCCCCGTTAAAGCAGTCAAGATTCCCCCCAGCTATCGACAACTACCCTTCAACTACCAGTATCTACATGTCTACCCTTAGATAACTTTACTTTTGACATAACCGGTGTGTGTAGTAGCAATTAGGATCCCATAATTGACTTGCCTATGATTTTTGAAGATTCCTCCCTATTCATGACCAACACCCTATCTTTTGAGTCAGACAATCAAACCCATGAAATAAACCTATTCTATCCCCAACTCATCGATTACAACCAATGAGGACCACCAATTCTAGACACATTCAAAAATGATGAGGCGCTCTTGGAATTCATGGGATTGCGGGATATAGTACCATATGGAGATCATAAAGCGGGGTTCAATATCATACTAGATACACAAGCCTATTATGGGGAAACAATTGAATCCTTCAGTCACAAAAGTGAAAAATTGAGAATAATCTCAAGGTCTTTGAGTGAAAACCACACTATGGCATTCTCTAACCCAAAAATAGTAAAAATAAAGGACACATCCAATGGTGAAAACCTTTCTGAGGCACCAGAGGATGAAGGATTCAATCTTCCTCTCAGTTGCATTCATCAGGATAAGTCAATTTTTTTGGTAGAACAGTGCAATCTAGTCAATCTTGGAATAAAGGAACTACCACACATAAAATTCTATGTCGAGTCACTTCTCACAGAAGAACATGAACTCCTAGTTGTGTTCCTAAAGGAAAGAAAGATAAAATTTGCATGGACCTATGCTGATATTCCTTGAATCGATCTGGAGGTTGTAGTTCATCACTTCATTGTATATCCTGAAGCAAAGCCTATGAGACAAAACATGAGAAAAATGCATCCCCAAATAGCCCTGTTAGTGAAAATGGAATTACAAAAGCTCCTAGATGTATGGTTCATACAGTCGATCAATTATCTAGAGTGGGTGTCAAATATTGTACTTGTTTCAAAACCCACTAGGGGCATCTGTATTTGCATGGACTTCAAAGATTTGAAAAAAACATGCCCAATGGATGACTTTCCACTTCCAAAAATTGATATGATCGTGAATATGACGATAGGACATGAGATTCTATCATTAATGGACAGATTATTAGAATATAATCAGATCATGATAGCTAAAGAAGACCAACACAAGACATCTTTCACTTGTTCGTGGGGGACATATTGCTAGAATATGATGCTATTCGGGTTGAAGAACATAGGAGAAACCTACCAGAGGGCCATGGAATTAATCTTTCATGAAATGATTCATAAGACTGTGGAAGGTTATGTGGATGACATACTGGATAAATCAAAGAAATGATGGAACACATATCAACTCTAAGCTCCATTTTTGACAGATTGGAAAAGTATAAGGTCTGACTTAATCCAAAGAAGTGTGTCTTTGGGGTACAATGAGGTAAGATCCTAGGGTACATTGTATCAATGAGATGAATCAAGGTAGATCCCGCAAAATTCAAGGCAATCCTTGAAACAAAGGAGCCTAGGACATTGAAGTAGCTAAGAGGCTTACAAGGAAGACTCCAGTCCATCTGTCGATTCATAGTGCAACTAGCAGATAAGGAAATCTCATATTATCATCTACTCAACAAGGGGGTAGCATACAAATGGGATGAGGAATGTGACCAAGCATTCAACAAGATCAAATAGTATTTTCTCACACCACCGGTCCTCATGCCACCAATTCCAGGAAAACCCTTGATCTTATACATATCAACAACAACGGCAGCCCTTGGCCCTCTCCTAGCCCAAAATGATGAAAATGAGAAGGAGAGATCTATCTATTAAATCAATAGGACCATGGTGGGACATGAGATGAACTATATACCTATTGAGAAATCCTACCTAGCAGACATGTTTGTAGCAAAAAAATTAGACATTACATGCTAGCACATCAAATCAAGCTTATTGCAAAAATAGACCTGCTCAAATATCTACTTTCCAAAGAAAATCTCACAGGAAGAATGGTGAAGTGGGTCATGATCTTGATAGAGCATGTCATTGATTATGTAGAACACAAGGCTATCAAAGGACAATAAATCATAGATCAACTAGCAGAAGCACCAATATATGCAGAGAATCCACTTGTTTTAGAGTTCCTCGATGAATCAATCTTCAACTTTAGTGTAGTAGATCATCGAAAAATGTATTTTGACAGATCCTACACACAACAAAAGCCAAGAGAGGGAATCTTCTTCATCAATCCATAAGGAGACTACATACCTAAATCATAAAATCTATCATTCCCATGCACAAACAACATCATGGAGTACAAGGCTCTTGTCATAGGAATGAAAATTGCAGTGTAGTGGCAGATCATGGCACTTAAGGTCTACAAAGATTCACAGCTGATAATCAACCAAGTGAAAAATGAACATCAAATAAAGGATGACACGTTGACTCCATACAAGAAGTTGGTGGAAAGTCTCAAGGAGTTCTTCATTGATATCACATTAGAACAACTACCCAAAGAAAATAATAGAGCGACAAATGCGATGGCTATGATTGGATCAGTCCTAGAGATCCTGCACAACATCCCAAAATAGGAATTCCTCGTAGAGTAGATTCTCATACAAGAATTCAAGGTACCAAAGTTTGAATTTGTGTGCGAAATAGTTGATCCTAGTGATCCTTGATACCATGATATATACACCTACCTGAAATTAGGAGTTCTCCCTATCGACATAACCCTAAACCTCAAAAGAGCCTTTGTTAAAAATCCATCCCGTTTTTTCATCCTAGGAGATACCTTGTAAAGAGCATCAAAGGGACCCTTTTACATTCCCTAAACACTGAGGAAGCCTTAACTGCTTTAATTGAGATACATAATGACATTTGTGGTTCACACTCAAGTGGTATGACTTTGGCCAAGAAACTACTAAGGACAAGATACTATTCGCCTATAATGGAAAGAGAAGCACATAAAAATGTCAAAAGGTGTTTGCAGTGTCAGCAGCATGGGGACCTCATCCATGCACCAACTCAGGAGCTCCACCCAATTATCACACCTTTTCCCTTTTCACAATGGGGGCTTGATCTCATTGGTAAAATCACTCCCACCTCATCTAATGGCCATAAGTTTATCATCACCGCCATAGAGTATTTCACGAAGTGGGTGGAGGCCATTCCCATGACCTATATAACAAGAAAGTTGATATCCAAGTTCATCCTGAACTACCTTATTTGCCGATATGGTTTCCCTCAAGCCATTATTTCAGATAATGGGACACCTTTCAAAAATTAGGATGTTCACAACTTATGCCAAAAATTCAATATCCAACATCACTTTTCCACTTTGTATTATCCCCAAGGCAATGGCCAAGCATAAACTACCAATAATGCCATCCTAAAAATCCTTAAGAAAATAGTCAATGATGTTGGTTGAGACTAACATTTGCAATTGAATCCCTCCTTATGGGCCTATCACACAAGCATCTGCACACCAATAGGTGCCACCCCCTTCTCTCTGATCTACGGATTACAGTCTATCCTCCCCATTGAGATTGGGCTATCATCCTTGAGAATATCACTACAGAATCTCATTACAGATGAAGAATACCAGGTCTCATGATTGAATGAGCTAGAGATACTGGATGAGCGACGTATGGATGCCTTAAACCACTTGTAAGTCTATCAGAACCACCTGAAGCGAAGCTACAACAAGAAAATAAAGAGTCAAACCTTCCAAGTCAGTGAGCTAGTACTAAAGGAGAATCAGAAGAATGTGCCAAACCTAGACGACAAGGGAAAGTTCAAGCCCTACTGGGTGGGACCATTCATTATTATCGTGAGCTACAAATTATGAGCATACCAACTATCAACGCCTAAAGGTGAACCTCTGAACGAGCCCATGAACAAATCTCATCTCAAAAACTTTTATTCCTAATCTTTTATGGGTAAAACCAAAAATATAAAAGAATCAAAAAATTAAAAAATCAAAAAAATTAGAAAAAGGATTGAAAAATAGTAAAGAAAAAATCATCCTCTAGTGAAAACCACTTCGGTGGCACTTTGGGAAAGTACCTTGTTGAAAACCTGGAAAACACTTGGCTTGTGTAAATAAGGCACTCTCCATCCATTGGGATCTTTGTGATTGACCCCACATCACTCATTTATCAATCGCCTTTCATTCATCTCATCCTTTCATCCATCCATCTACGTCTGTATCATAGCTTGATCTTGTGTTCATATCATGTTCCACCCTAGTACTACTTGGCACATTCCAAAGGTTAGTTTTACGTACCTATATCAAAGTAGTCTATTGCCTCACAATGGGGGCATGTTCTTTTACCTACATCGGATCAGATTCGTGTATATTATTATGATCTACCTTAAAATCCTTCAAAAAGCCCAAAAAAATTCATAAAATCCTTCAAAAAATCCAAAAATCAAAAGTGGATTCATCTTTTCGAACTACATCATCTCTGAGCTTGAACGTAGGAAAGGTTGATCTTGGATCATCCCTCGAGACACCCTAGGTCAATCCTTTAGAAGTCCATCACAATAAGCTGGCAATCCATTTTTTCATATCTCATTAATAAACCGAGTCTGTTTTAGTCAAATTATGTGGTCTCTGCATGTATAATGTAGGCAAGGCTAATATGTTGATCAGCTCCTGAGACCCCTAGGATAGGTCTTTAGGTTAGTTTCGTGGTCAAAATCTCAGAAAATCCAAAAAAAAATTTAAAATACGAAAAAATCAAAACATTTGTAAAACGTCGTAAAAAATCTCAAAAACAACCTCAAAACATTTCAAAACCACCAAAAACATCCAAATATTTGAAAAAATCCATCCATCTCAATCTCAATTTCACCCAAAATAATTTCATTCATAATAAATCATCATCATCCTCATCCTTTGGTAAATCCAGTCAGAAGCAAGTCTAGCAGGTTCTAAAAGTGAAAACCCAATAGTCGAAGTCTCAAGCCTAGGTCAGTAAGTAAGCAAGTTAATCAACTTCGAGTATCAATAGCTTATCATCTATTCAATCCTCAATAATTTGATAACATGTCATAGGATGTATCCTTCCTACAATGGAAATCAACATCAAGCATCACCATAGTTTAGTATTGGCTAGCGGTATGAAGAACATTAGCTTGTTTGTTTACTTTATCTTTGTCTTTTTGACTTATCTTATTTCACACTCATTCCAATGACCTCTCGATGACGCCTAATCAAAAATGGTTTAGAAAGAAAGCAATGGGGCAATGATCATTATCTTTTTTATTTTCTATTCTTGTTGGATATTCTTGTAATATAACTTCGTCATGGGGTGATCCCACAATACTAGTTTATAATTTTTGGGCAAACTCGACACTAAACTGATATTTTTAAACTAAATCTCCACTTTCGGGCTCCTATAGCAGTTAAACTGTGAGGAATTTTAAGATGATGCAATTTAGTAATTTGTGAAGTTTTTTCTATAGATTCTAAATATATTTTTTTCAATTTATTTGGAATCAGATTGCACTTGTTTTTCCATCTCCTTTGAAAACTAGTTTTATTTAAAAACAACATTTTGAAGAAGTGATGCTCGTCGTATACAACATAATTTTTTTTGTATGAAGG